>CM050901.1:5140000-5750000 GCA_027726005.1 Juncus effusus
GAGCGAACAAACGCATAAACAATGAGTTTTAGGGGCACACAAAGATTGCGGAGAAATATTTTAAAATGGATACAAATTTTGATTTCCATTTGAATAATTTAGTATTTACTATCATTCTTTACGAAAAATCAATCCGAGTTTTTTTTTTAATGAAACGAGCAAACAAACGCACGAAACATGAGTTTTAGGTGCAAACAAAGATTGTGGAGAAATATTTTAAATTGAATACGAATTTTGGTTTGCATTTGAATAATTTAGTATGTACTATCAATCTTTACGAAAAATCTATCTGAGTTTTTTTTTGAATGAAACGAGCAAACAAACGCACGAAACTCAAACCAAAATTCGTATTCAATTTAAAATATTTCTCCACAATCTTTGTTTGCACCTAAAACTCATGTTTCGTGCGTTTGTTCGCTCGTTTCATTGAAAAAAAAACTCAGATAGATTTTTCCTAAAGAATGATAGTAAATACTAAATTATTCAAATGGAAATCAAAATTTGTATCCATTTTAAAATATTTCTCAACAATATTTGTTTCCACTCTAAACTTATGTCTCGTGCATTTGTTTGTTCGTTTCATTCAAAAAAAACTCGGAATGATTTTTCGTAAACAATGATAGTAAATACAAATTATTCAAATGGAAATCAAATTTGTATCCATTTTAAAATATTTCTCCGCAATCTTTGTGTGCCCCTAAAACTCATGTTTCATGCGTTTGTTCGCTCGTTTCATGCTAAAAAAACTCGGCTAAATTTTTTGTAAAGAAGGATAATAAATCCTAAATTATTCAAATGCAAACCAAAATTTGTATTCATTTTAAAATATTTCTCCACAATCTTTGTTTGCACCTAAAACTCATGTTTCGTGCGTTTGTTTGGTCGTTTCATTCAAAAAAAAACTCGGATAGATTTTTCGTAAAGAATGATAGTAAATACTAAATTATTCAAATGGAAATCAAAACTTGTATCCATTTTAAAATATTTCTCCGCAATCTTTGAGTGCCCCCAAAGCTCATGTTTCCTGCATTTGTTCGCTCGTTTCATGCTAAAAAACTCGGCTAGATTTTTTATAAAGAAGGATAATAAATCCTAAATTATTCGAATGCAAACCAGAATTTGTATTGAGTTTAAAATATTTCTCCACAATCTTTGAGTGCCCCTAAGACTCATGTTTCGTGCGTTTGTTCGCTCGTTTAATGTTAAAAAACTCGGCTACACTTTTCATAAAGATTGATAGTACATACTAAATTATTCAAATGCAAACCAAAATTCGTATTCAATTTAAAATATTTCTCCACAATCTTTGTTTGCACCTAAAACTCATGTTTCGTGCGTTTGTTCGCTCGTTTCATTGAAAAAAAAACTCAGATAGATTTTTCCTAAAGAATGATAGTAAATACTAAATTATTCAAATGGAAATCAAAATTTGTATCCATTTTAAAATATTTCTCAACAATATTTGTTTCCACTCTAAACTTATGTCTCGTGCATTTGTTTGTTCGTTTCATTCAAAAAAAACTCGGAATGATTTTTCGTAAACAATGATAGTAAATACAAATTATTCAAATGGAAATCAAATTTGTATCCATTTTAAAATATTTCTCCGCAATCTTTGTGTGCCCCTAAAACTCATGTTTCATGCGTTTGTTCGCTCGTTTCATGCTAAAAAAACTCGGCTAAATTTTTTGTAAAGAAGGATAATAAATCCTAAATTATTCAAATGCAAACCAAAATTTGTATTCATTTTAAAATATTTCTCCACAATCTTTGTTTGCACCTAAAACTCATGTTTCGTGCGTTTGTTTGGTCGTTTCATTCAAAAAAAAACTCGGATAGATTTTTCGTAAAGAATGATAGTAAATACTAAATTATTCAAATGGAAATCAAAATTTGTATCCATTTTAAAATATTTCTCCGCAATCTTTGAGTGCCCCCAAAGCTCATGTTTCCTGCATTTGTTCGCTCGTTTCATGCTAAAAAACTCGGCTAGATTTTTTGTAAAGAAGGATAATAAATCCTAAATTATTCGAATGCAAACCAGAATTTGTATTGAGTTTAAAATATTTCTCCACAATCTTTGAGTGCCCCTAAGACTCATGTTTCGTGCGTTTGTTCGCTCGTTTAATGTTAAAAAACTCGGCTACACTTTTCATAAAGATTGATAGTACATACTAAATTATTCAAATGCAAACCAAAATTCGTATTCAATTTAAAATATTTCTCCACAATCTTTGTTTGCACCTAAAACTCATGTTTCGTGCGTTTGTTCGCTCGTTTCATTGAAAAAAAAACTCAGATAGATTTTTCCTAAAGAATGATAGTAAATACTAAATTATTCAAATGGAAATCAAAATTTGTATCCATTTTAAAATATTTCTCCGCAATCTTTGAGTGCCCCTAAGACTCATGTTTCAAGCATTTGTTCGCTCGTTTCATGCTAAAAAAGTCGGGTAGATTTTTTGTAAAGAAGGATAATAAATCCAAAATTATTAGAATGCAAACCAGAATTTGTATTGATTTTAAAATATTTCTCCACAATCTTTGGGTGCCCCTAATACTCATCTTTCATGCGTTTGTTCGCTCGTTTAATGTTAAAAAACTCGGCTACACTTTTCATAAAGATTGATAGTACATACTAAATTATACAAATGCAAACCAAAATTCGTATTCAATTTAAAATATTTCTCCACAATCTTTGTTTGCACCTAAAACTCATGTTTCGTGCGTTTGTTCGCTCGTTTCATTGAAAAAAATACTCGGATAGATTTTTCGTAAAGAATGATAGTAAATATTAAATTATTCAAATGGAAATCAAAATTTGTATCCATTTTAAAATATTTCTCCGCAATCTTTGTGTGCCCCTAAAACTCATTGTTTATGCGTTTGTTCGCTCATTTCATGCTAAAAGACTCGGCAAAATTTTTCGTAAAGAATGATGGTAAATACTAAATTATTCAAATGCAAACCAAAATTTCTATTCATTTTAAAATATTTCTCAACAATCTTTGTTTCCACTCGAAACTTATGTCTCGTGCATTTGTTTGTTCGTTTCATTCAAAAAAAACTCGGAATGATTTTTCGTAAACAATGATAGTAAATACAAAATTATTCAAATGGAAATCAAATTTGTATCCATTTTAAAATATTTCTCCGCAATCTTTGTGTGCCCCTAAAACTCATGTTTCATGCGTTTGTTCGCTCGTTTCATGCTAAAAAAACTCGGCTAAATTTTTTGTAAAGAAGGATAATAAATCGTAAATTATTCAAATGCAAACCAAAATTTGTATTCATTTTAAAATATTTCTCCACAATCTTTGTTTGCACCTAAAATTCATGTTCCGTGCGTTTGTTTGCTCGTTTCATTCAAAAAAAAACTCGGATAGATTTTTCGTAAAGAATGAGAGTAAATACTAAATTATTCAAATGGAAATCAAAATTTGTATCCATTTTAAAATATTTCTCCGCAATCTTTGAGTGCCCCCAAAGCTCATGTTTCCTGAATTTGTTCGCTCGTTTCATGCTAAAAAACTCGGCTAGATTTTTTGTCAAGAAGGATAATAAATCCTAAATTATTCGAATGCAAACCAGAATTTGTATTGATTTTAAAATATTTCTCCACAATCTTTGAGTGCCCCTAAGACTCATGTTTCGTGCGTTTGTTCGCTCGTTTAATGTTAAAAAACTCGGCTACACTTTTCATAAAGATTGATAGTACATACTAAATTATTCAAATGCAAACCAAAATTCGTATTCAATTTAAAATATTTCTCCACAATCTTTGTTTGCACCTAAAACTCATGTTTCGTGCGTTTGTTCGCTCGTTTCATTGAAAAAAATACTCGGATAGATTTTTCGTAAAGAATGATAGTAAATACTAAATTATTCAAATGGAAATCAAAATTTGTATCCATTTTAAAATATTTCTCCGCAATCTTTGTGTGCCCCTAAAACTCATTGTTTATGCGTTTGTTCGCTCATTTCATGCTAAAAGACTCGGCTAAATTTTTCGTAAAGAATGATGGTAAATACTAAATTATTCAAATGCAAACCAAAATTTGTATTCATTTTAAAATATTTCTCAACAATCTTTGTTTCCACTCTAAACTTATGTCTCGTGCATTTGTTTGCTCGTTTCATTCAAAAAAAACTCGGAATGATTTTTCGTAAACAATGATAGTAAATACTAAATTATTCAAATGGAAATCAAAATTTGTATCCATTTTAAAATATTTCTCCGCAATCTTTGAGTGCCCGTAAGACTCATGTTTCAAGCATTTGTTCGCTCGTTTCATGCTAAAAAACTCGGCTAGATTTTTTGTAAAGAAGGATAATAAATCCTAAATTATTCGAATGCAAACCAGAATTTGTATTGATTTTAAAATATTTCTCCACAATCTTTGAGTGCCCCTAAGACTCATGATTCGTGCGTTTGTTCGCTCGTTTAATGTTAAAAAACTCGGCTACACTTTTCATAAAGATTGATAGTACATACTACATTATTCAAATGCAAACCAAAATTCGTATTCAATTTAAAATATTTCTCCACAATCTTTGTTTGCACCTAAAACTCATGTTTCGTGCGTTTGTTCGCTCGTTTCGTTGAAAAAAAAACTCAGATAGATTTTTCGTAAAGAATGATAGTAAATACTAAATTATGCAAATGGAAATTCAAATTTGTATCCATTTTAAAATATTTCTCCGCAATCTTTGAGTGCCCCTAAGACTCATGTTTCATGCATTTGTTCGCTCGTTTCATGCTAAAAAACTCGGCTAGATTTTTTGTAAAGAAGGATAATAAATCCAAAATTATTAGAATGCAAACCAGAATTTGTATTGATTTTAAAATATTTCTCCACAATCTTTGTGTGCCCCTAATACTCATCTTTCATGCGTTTGTTCGCTCGTTTAATGTTAAAAAACTCGGCTACACTTTTCATAAAGATTGATAGTACATACTAAATTATTCAAATGCAAACCAAAATTCGTATTCAATTTAAAATATTTCTCCACAATCTTTGTTTGCACCTAAAACTCATGTTTCGTGCGTTTGTTCGCTCGTTTCATTGAAAAAAATACTCCGATAGATTTTTCGTAAAGAATGATAGTAAATACTAAATTATTCAAATGGAAATCAAAATTTGTATCCATTTTAAAATATTTCTCCGCAATCTTTGTGTGCCCCTAAAACTCATTGTTTATGCGTTTGTTCGCTCATTTCATGCTAAAAGACTCGGCTAAATTTTTCATAAAGAATGATGGTAAATACAAAATTATTCAAATGCAAACCACAATTTGTATTCATTTTAAAATATTTCTCAACAATCTTTGTTTCCACTCGAAACTTATGTCTCGTGCATTTGTTTGTTCGTTTCATTCAAAAAAAACTCGGAATGATTTTTCGTAAACTATGATAGTAAATACAAAATTATTCAAATGGAAATCAAATTTGTATCCATTTTAAAATATTTCTCCGCAATCTTTGTGTGCCCCTAAAACTCATGTTTCATGCGTTTGTTCGCTCGTTTCATGCTAAAAAAACTCGGCTAAATTTTTTGTAAAGAAGGATAATAAATCGTAAATTATTCAAATGCAAACCAAAATTTGTATTCATTTTAAAATATTTCTCCACAATCTTTGTTTGCACCTAAAATTCATGTTCCGTGCGTTTGTTTGCTCGTTTCATTCAAAAAAAAACTCGGATAGATTTTTCGTAAAGAATGAGAGTAAATACTAAATTATTCAAATGGAAATCAAAATTTGTATCCATTTTAAAATATTTCTCCGCAATCTTTGAGTGCCCCCAAAGCTCATGTTTCCTGAATTTGTTCGCTCGTTTCATGCTAAAAAACTCGGCTAGATTTTTTGTAAAGAAGGTTAATAAATCCTAAATTATTCGAATGCAAACCAGAATTTGTATTGATTTTAAAATATTTCTCCACAATCTTTGAGTGCCCCTAAGACTCATGTTTCGTGCGTTTGTTCGCTCGTTTAATGTTAAAAAACTCGGCTACACTTTTCATAAAGATTGATAGTACATACTAAATTATTCAAATGCAAACCAAAATTCGTATTCAATTTAAAATATTTCTCCACAATCTTTGTTTGCACCTAAAACTCATGTTTCGTGCGTTTGTTCGCTCGTTTCATTGAAAAAAATACTCGGATAGATTTTTCGTAAAGAATGATAGTAAATACTAAATTATTCAAATGGAAATCAAAATTTGTATCCATTTTAAAATATTTCTCCGCAATCTTTGTGTGCCCCTAAAACTCATTGTTTATGCGTTTGTTCGCTCATTTCATGCTAAAAGACTCGGCTAAATTTTTCGTAAAGAATGATGGTAAATACTAAATTATTCAAATGCAAACCAAAATTTGTATTCATTTTAAAATATTTCTCAACAATCTTTGTTTCCACTCTAAACTTATGTCTCGTGCATTTGTTTGCTCGTTTCATTCAAAAAAAACTCGGAATGATTTTTCGTAAACAATGATAGTAAATACTAAATTATTCAAATGGAAATCAAAATTTGTATCCATTTTAAAATATTTCTCCGCAATCTTTGAGTGCCCCTAAGACTCATGTTTCAAGCATTTGTTCGCTCGTTTCATGCTAAAAAACTCGGCTAGATTTTTTGTAAAGAAGGATAATAAATCCTAAATTATTCGAATGCAAACCAGAATTTGTATTGATTTTAAAATATTTCTCCACAATCTTTGAGTGCCCCTAAGACTCATGATTCGTGCGTTTGTTCGCTCGTTTAATGTTAACAAACTCGGCTACACTTTTCATAAAGATTGATAGTACATACTAAATTATTCAAATGCAAACCAAAATTCGTATTCAATTTAAAATATTTCTCCACAATCTTTGTTTGCACCTAAAACTCATGTTTCGTGCGTTTGTTCGCTCGTTTCATTGAAAAAAAAACTCAGATAGATTTTTCGTAAAGAATGATAGTAAATACTAAATTATGCAAATGGAAATTCAAATTTGTATCCATTTTAAAATATTTCTCCGCAATCTTTGAGTGCCCCTAAGACTCATGTTTCATGCATTTGTTCGCTCGTTTCATGCTAAAAAACTCGGCTAGATTTTTTGTAAAGAAGGATAATAAATCCAAAATTATTAGAATGCAAACCAGAATTTGTATTGATTTTAAAATATTTCTCCACAATCTTTGTGTGCCCCTAATACTCGTCTTTCATGCGTTTGTTCGCTCGTTTAATGTTAAAAAACTCGGCTACACTTTTCATAAAGATTGATAGTACATACTAAATTATTCAAATGCAAACCAAAATTCGTATTCAATTTAAAATATTTCTCCACAATCTTTGTTTGCACCTAAAACTCATGTTTCGTGCGTTTGTTCGCTCGTTTCATTGAAAAAAATACTCCGATAGATTTTTCGTAAAGAATGATAGTAAATACTAAATTATTCAAATGGAAATCAAAATTTGTATCCATTTTAAAATATTTCTCCGCAATCTTTGTGTGCCCCTAAAACTCATTGTTTATGCGTTTGTTCGCTCATTTCATGCTAAAAGACTCGGCTAAATTTTTCATAAAGAATGATGGTAAATACTAAATTATTCAAATGCAAACCACAATTTGTATTCATTTTAAAATATTTCTCAACAATCTTTGTTTCCACTCGAAACTTATGTCTCGTGCATTTGTTCGTTCGTTTCATTCAAAAAAAACTCGGAATGATTTTTCGTAAACTATGATAGTAAATACAAAATTATTCAAATGGAAATCAAATTTGTATCCATTTTAAAATATTTCTCCGCAATCTTTGTGTGCCCCTAAAACTCATGTTTCATGCGTTTGTTCGCTCGTTTCATGCTAAAAAACTCGGCTAGATTTTTTGTAAAGAAGGATAATAAATCCAAAATTATTAGAATGCAAACCAGAATTTGTATTGATTTTAAAATATTTCTCCACAATCTTTGTGTGCCCCTAATACTCATCTTTCATGCGTTTGTTCGCTCGTTTAATGTTAAAAAACTCGGCTACACTTTTCATAAAGATTGATAGTACATACTAAATTATTCAAATGCAAACCAAAATTCGTATTCAATTTAAAATATTTCTCCACAATCTTTGTTTGCACCTAAAACTCATGTTTCGTGCGTTTGTTCGCTCGTTTCATTGAAAAAAATACTCCGATAGATTTTTCGTAAAGAATGATAGTAAATACTAAATTATTCAAATGGAAATCAAAATTTGTATCCATTTTAAAATATTTCTCCGCAATCTTTGTGTGCCCCTAAAACTCATTGTTTATGCGTTTGTTCGCTCATTTCATGCTAAAAGACTCGGCTAAATTTTTCATAAAGAATGATGGTAAATACAAAATTATTCAAATGCAAACCACAATTTGTATTCATTTTAAAATATTTCTCAACAATCTTTGTTTCCACTCGAAACTTATGTCTCGTGCATTTGTTTGTTCGTTTCATTCAAAAAAAACTCGGAATGATTTTTCGTAAACTATGATAGTAAATACAAAATTATTCAAATGGAAATCAAATTTGTATCCATTTTAAAATATTTCTCCGCAATCTTTGTGTGCCCCTAAAACTCATGTTTCATGCGTTTGTTCGCTCGTTTCATGCTAAAAAAACTCGGCTAAATTTTTTGTAAAGAAGGATAATAAATCGTAAATTATTCAAATGCAAACCAAAATTTGTATTCATTTTAAAATATTTCTCCACAATCTTTATTTGCACCTAAAATTCATGTTCCGTGCGTTTGTTTGCTCGTTTCATTCAAAAAAAAACTCGGATAGATTTTTCGTAAAGAATGAGAGTAAATACTAAATTATTCAAATGGAAATCAAAATTTGTATCCATTTTAAAATATTTCTCCGCAATCTTTGAGTGCCCCCAAAGCTCATGTTTCCTGAATTTGTTCGCTCGTTTCATGCTAAAAAACTCGGCTAGATTTTTTGTAAAGAAGGTTAATAAATCCTAAATTATTCGAATGCAAACCAGAATTTGTATTGATTTTAAAATATTTCTCCACAATCTTTGAGTGCCCCTAAGACTCATGTTTCGTGCGTTTGTTCGCTCGTTTAATGTTAAAAAACTCGGCTACACTTTTCATAAAGATTGATAGTACATACTAAATTATTCAAATGCAAACCAAAATTCGTATTCAATTTAAAATATTTCTCCACAATCTTTGTTTGCACCTAAAACTCATGTTTCGTGCGTTTGTTCGCTCGTTTCATTGAAAAAAATACTCGGATAGATTTTTCGTAAAGAATGATAGTAAATACTAAATTATTCAAATGGAAATCAAAATTTGTATCCATTTTAAAATATTTCTCCGCAATCTTTGTGTGCCCCTAAAACTCATTGTTTATGCGTTTGTTCGCTCATTTCATGCTAAAAGACTCGGCTAAATTTTTCGTAAAGAATGATGGTAAATACTAAATTATTCAAATGCAAACCAAAATTTGTATTCATTTTAAAATATTTCTCAACAATCTTTGTTTCCACTCTAAACTTATGTCTCGTGCATTTGTTTGCTCGTTTCATTCAAAAAAAACTCGGAATGATTTTTCGTAAACAATGATAGTAAATACTAAATTATTCAAATGGAAATCAAAATTTGTATCCATTTTAAAATATTTCTCCGCAATCTTTGAGTGCCCCTAAGACTCATGTTTCAAGCATTTGTTCGCTCGTTTCATGCTAAAAAACTCGGCTAGATTTTTTGTAAAGAAGGATAATAAATCCTAAATTATTCGAATGCAAACCAGAATTTGTATTGATTTTAAAATATTTCTCCACAATCTTTGAGTGCCCCTAAGACTCATGATTCGTGCGTTTGTTCGCTCGTTTAATGTTAACAAACTCGGCTACACTTTTCATAAAGATTGATAGTACATACTAAATTATTCAAATGCAAACCAAAATTCGTATTCAATTTAAAATATTTCTCCACAATCTTTGTTTGCACCTAAAACTCATGTTTCGTGCGTTTGTTCGCTCGTTTCATTGAAAAAAAAACTCAGATAGATTTTTCGTAAAGAATGATAGTAAATACTAAATTATGCAAATGGAAATTCAAATTTGTATCCATTTTAAAATATTTCTCCGCAATCTTTGAGTGCCCCTAAGACTCATGTTTCATGCATTTGTTCGCTCGTTTCATGCTAAAAAACTCGGCTAGATTTTTTGTAAAGAAGGATAATAAATCCAAAATTATTAGAATGCAAACCAGAATTTGTATTGATTTTAAAATATTTCTCCACAATCTTTGTGTGCCCCTAATACTCATCTTTCATGCGTTTGTTCGCTCGTTTAATGTTAAAAAACTCGGCTACACTTTTCATAAAGATTGATAGTACATACTAAATTATTCAAATGCAAACCAAAATTCGTATTCAATTTAAAATATTTCTCCACAATCTTTGTTTGCACCTAAAACTCATGTTTCGTGCGTTTGTTCGCTCGTTTCATTGAAAAAAATACTCCGAATGATAGTAAATACTAAATTATTCAAATGGAAATCAAAATTTGTATCCATTTTAAAATATTTCTCCGCAATCTTTGTGTGCCCCTAAAACTCATTGTTTATGCGTTTGTTCGCTCATTTCATGCTAAAAGACTCGGCTAAATTTTTCATAAAGAATGATGGTAAATACTAAATTATTCAAATGCAAACCACAATTTGTATTCATTTTAAAATATTTCTCAACAATCTTTGTTTCCACTCGAAACTTATGTCTCGTGCATTTGTTTGTTCGTTTCATTCAAAAAAAACTCGGAATGATTTTTCGTAAACTATGATAGTAAATACAAAATTATTCAAATGGAAATCAAATTTGTATCCATTTTAAAATATTTCTCCGCAATCTTTGTGTGCCCCTAAAACTCATGTTTCATGCGTTTGTTCGCTCGTTTCATGCTAAAAAAACTCGGCTAAATTTTTTGTAAAGAAGGATAATAAATCCTAAATTATTCAAATGCAAACCAAAATTTGTATTCATTTTAAAATATTTCTCCACAATCTTTGTTTGCACCAAAAACTCATGTTTCGTGCGTTTGTTTGCTCGTTTCATTCAAAAAAAAACTCGGATAGATTTTCCGTAAAGAATGATAGTAAATACTAAATTATTCAAATGGAAATCAAAATTTGTATCCATTTTAAAATATTTCTCCGCAATCTTTGAGTGCCCCTGAAGCTCATGTTTCATGCATTTGTTCGCTCGTTTCATGCTAAAAAACTCGGCTAGATTTTTTGTAAAGAAGGATAATAAATCCAAAATTATTAGAATGCAAACCAGAATGTGTATTCATTTTAAAATATTTCTCCACAATCGTTGTGTGCCCCTAAAACTCATCTTTCATGCGTTTGTTCGCTCGTTTAATGTTAAAAAACTCGGCTAAATTTTTCATAAAGATTGATGGTAAATACTAAATTATTCAAATGCAAACCAAAATTTGTATTCATTTTAAAATATTTCTCATCAATCTTTGTTTCCACTCTAAACTTATGTCTCGTGCATTTGTTTGCTCGTTTCATTCACAGAAAACTCGGATAGATTTTTCGTAAAGAATGATAGTAAATACTAAATTATTCAAATGGAAATCAAATTTTTATCCATTTTAAAATATTTCTCCGCAATCTTTGTGTGCCCCTAAAACTCATGTTTCACGCGTTTGTTCGCTCGTTTCATGCTAAAAAAACTCGGCTAAATTTTTTGTAAAGAAGGATAATAAATCCTAAACTATTCAAATGCAAACCAAAATTTGTATTCATTTTAAAATATTTCTCCACAATCTTTGTTTGCACCAAAAACTCATGTTTCGTGCGTTTGTTTGCTCGTTTCATTCAAAAAAAAACTCGGATAGATTTTCCGTAAAGAATGATAGTAAATACTAAATTATTCAAATGGAAATCAAAATTTGTATCCATTTTAAAATATTTCTCCGCAATCTTTGAGTGCCCCTAAATCTCATGTTTCATGCATTTGATCGCTCGTTTCATGCTAAAAAACTCGGCTAGATTTTTTGTAAAGAAGGATAATAAATCCAAAATTATTAGAATGCAAACCAGAATTTGTATTCATTTTAAAATATTTCTCCACAATCGTTGTGTGCCCCTAAAACTCATCTTTCATGCGTTTGTTCGCTCGTTTAATGTTAAAAAACTCGGCTAAATTTTTCATAAAGATTGATAGTACATACTAAATTATTCAAATGCAAACCAAAATTCGTATTCAATTTAAAATATTTCTCCACAATCTTTGTTTGCACCTAAAACTCATGTTTCGTGCATTTGTTTGCTCGTTTCATTAAAAAAAAAACTCGGATAGATTTTTCGTAAAGAATGATAGTAAATACTAAATTATTCAAATGGAAATCAAAATTTGTATCCATTTTAAAATATTTCTCCGCAATCTTTGAGTGCCCCTAAAGCTCATGTTTCATGCATTTGTTCGCTCGTTTCATGCTAAAAAACTCGGCTAGATTTTTTGTAAAGAAGGATAATAAATCCAAAATTATTAGAATGCAAACCAGAATGTGTATTCATTTTAAAATATTTCTCCACAATCGTTGTGTGCCCCTAAAACTCATCTTTCATGCGTTTGTTCGCTCGTTTAATGTTAAAAAACTCGGCTAAATTTTTCATAAAGATTGATGGTAAATACTAAATTATTCAAATGCAAACCAAAATTTGTATTCATTTTAAAATATTTCTCATCAATCTTTGTTTCCACTCTAAACTTATGTCTCGTGCATTTGTTTGCTCGTTTCATTCACAAAAAACTCGGATAGATTTTTCGTAAAGAATGATAGTAAATACTAAATTATTCAAATGGAAATCAAATTTTTATCCATTTTAAAATATTTCTCCGCAATCTTTGTGTGCCCCTAAAACTCATGTTTCATGCGTTTGTTCGCTCGTTTCATGCTAAAAAAACTCGGCTAAATTTTTTGTAAAGAAGGATAATAAATCCTAAACTATTCAAATGCAAACCAAAATTTGTATTCATTTTAAAATATTTCTCCACAATCTTTGTTTGCACCAAAAACTCATGTTTCGTGCGTTTGTTTGCTCGTTTCATTAAAAAAAAAACTCGGATAGATTTTCCGTAAAGAATGATAGTAAATACTAAATTATTCAAATGGAAATCAAAATTTGTATCCATTTTAAAATATTTCTCCGCAATCTTTGAGTGCCCCTAAATCTCATGTTTCATGCATTTGATCGCTCGTTTCATGCTAAAAAACTCGGCTAGATTTTTTGTAAAGAAGGATAATAAATCCAAAATTATTAGAATGCAAACCAGAATTTGTATTCATTTTAAAATATTTCTCCACAATCGTTGTGTGCCCCTAAAACTCATCTTTCATGCGTTTGTTCGCTCGTTTAATGTTAAAAAACTCGGCTAAATTTTTCATAAAGATTGATAGTACATACTAAATTATTCAAATGCAAACCAAAATTCGTATTCAATTTAAAATATTTCTCCACAATCTTTGTTTGCACCTAAAACTCATGTTTCGTGCATTTGTTTGCTCGTTTCATTAAAAAAAAAACTCGGATAGATTTTTCGTAAAGAATGATAGTAAATACTAAATTATTCAAATGGAAATCAAAATTTGTATCCATTTTAAAATATTTCTCCGCAATCTTTGAGTGCCCCTAAAGCTCATGTTTCATGCATTTGTTCGCTCGTTTCATGCTAAAAAACTCGGCTAGATTTTTTGTAAAGAAGGATAATAAATCCAAAATTATTAGAATGCAAACCAGAATGTGTATTCATTTTAAAATATTTCTCCACAATCGTTGTGTGCCCCTAAAACTCATCTTTCATGCGTTTGTTCGCTCGTTTAATGTTAAAAAACTCGGCTAAATTTTTCATAAAGATTGATGGTAAATACTAAATTATTCAAATGCAAACCAAAATTTGTATTCATTTTAAAATATTTCTCATCAATCTTTGTTTCCACTCTAAACTTATGTCTCGTGCATTTGTTTGCTCGTTTCATTCACAAAAAACTCGGATAGATTTTTCGTAAAGAATGATAGTAAATACTAAATTATTCAAATGGAAATCAAATTTTTATCCATTTTAAAATATTTCTCCGCAATCTTTGTGTGCCCCTAAAACTCATGTTTCATGCGTTTGTTCGCTCGTTTCATGCTAAAAAAACTCGGCTAAATTTTTTGTAAAGAAGGATAATAAATCCTAAACTATTCAAATGCAAACCAAAATTTGTATTCATTTTAAAATATTTCTCCACAATCTTTGTTTGCACCAAAAACTCATGTTTCGTGCGTTTGTTTGCTCGTTTCATTAAAAAAAAAACTCGGATAGATTTTCCGTAAAGAATGATAGTAAATACTAAATTATTCAAATGGAAATCAAAATTTGTATCCATTTTAAAATATTTCTCCGCAATCTTTGAGTGCCCCTAAATCTCATGTTTCATGCATTTGATCGCTCGTTTCATGCTAAAAAACTCGGCTAGATTTTTTGTAATGAAGGATAATAAATCCAAAATTATTAGAATGCAAACCAGAATTTGTATTCATTTTAAAATATTTCTCCACAATCGTTGTGTGCCCCTAAAACTCATCTTTCATGCGTTTGTTCGCTCGTTTAATGTTAAAAAACTCGGCTAAATTTTTCATAAAGATTGATAGTACATACTAAATTATTCAAATGCAAACCAAAATTCGTATTCAATTTAAAATATTTCTCCACAATCTTTGTTTGCACCTAAAACTCATGTTTCGTGCATTTGTTTGCTCGTTTCATTAAAAAAAAAACTCGGACAGATTTTTCGTAAAAATGATGGTAAATACTAAATTATTCAAATGCAAACCAAAATTTGTATTCATTTTAAAATATTTCTCAACAATCTTTGTTTCCACTCTAAACTTATGTCTCGTGCATTTGTTTGCTCGTTTCATTCACAAAAAACTCGGATAGATTTTTCGTAAACAATGATAGTAAATACAAAATTATTCAAATGGAAATCAAATTTGTATCCATTTTAAAATATTTCTCCGCAATCTTTGTGTGCCCCTAAAACTCATGTTTCATGCGTTTGTTCGCTCGTTTCATGCTAAAAAAACTCGGCTAAATTTTTTGTAAAGAAGGATAATAAATCCTAAATTATTCAAATGCAAACCAAAATTTGTATTCATTTTAAAATATTTCTCCACAATCTTTGTTTGCACCAAAAACTCTTGTTTCGTGCGTTTGTTTGCTCGTTTCATTCAAAAAAAAACTCGGATAGATTTTCCGTAAAGAATGATAGTAAATACTAAATTATTCAAATGGAAATCAAAATTTGTATCCATTTTAAAATATTTCTCCGCAATCTTTGAGTGCCCCTAAAGCTCATGTTTCATGCATTTGTTCGCTCGTTTCATGCTAAAAAACTCGGCTAGATTTTTTGTAAAGAAGGTTAATAAATCCAAAATTATTAGAATGCAAACCAGAATATGTATTCATTTTAAAATATTTCTCCACAATCGTTGTGTGCCCCTAAAACTCATCTTTCATGCGTTTGTTCGCTCGTTTAATGTTAAAAAACTCGGCTAAATTTTTCATAAAGATTGATGGTAAATACTAAATTATTCAAATGCAAACCAAAATTTGTATTCATTTTAAAATATTTCTCATCAATCTTTGTTTCCACTCTAAACTTATGTCTCGTG
This sequence comes from Juncus effusus, assembly GCA_027726005.1. Taxonomy (NCBI): domain Eukaryota; kingdom Viridiplantae; phylum Streptophyta; class Magnoliopsida; order Poales; family Juncaceae; genus Juncus; species Juncus effusus. The sequence goes on from CM050901.1 coordinate 5,155,701, forward strand.
CATTTGTTTGCTCGTTTCATTCACAGAAAACTCGGATAGATTTTTCGTAAAGAATGATAGTAAATACTAAATTATTCAAATGGAAATCAAATTTTTATCCATTTTAAAATATTTCTCCGCAATCTTTGTGTGCCCCTAAAACTCATGTTTCATGCGTTTGTTCGCTCGTTTCATGCTAAAAAAACTCGGCTAAATTTTTTGTAAAGAAGGATAATAAATCCTAAACTATTCAAATGCAAACCAAAATTTGTATTCATTTTAAAATATTTCTCCACAATCTTTGTTTGCACCAAAAACTCATGTTTCGTGCGTTTGTTTGCTCGTTTCATTCAAAAAAAAACTCGGATAGATTTTCCGTAAAGAATGATAGTAAATACTAAATTATTCAAATGGAAATCAAAATTTTTATCCATTTTAAAATATTTCTCCGCAATCTTTGAGTGCCCCTAAATCTCATGTTTCATGCATTTGATCGCTCGTTTCATGCTAAAAAACTCGGCTAGATTTTTTGTAAAGAAGGATGATAAATCCAAAATTATTAGAATGCAAACCAGAATGTGTATTCATTTTAAAATATTTCTCCACAATCGTTGTGTGCCCCTAAAACTCATCTTTCATGCGTTTGTTCGCTCGTTTAATGTTAAAAAACTCGGCTAAATTTTTCATAAAGATTGATGGTAAATACTAAATTATTCAAATGCAAACCAAAATTTGTATTCATTTTAAAATATTTCTCATCAATCTTTGTTTCCACTCTAAACTTATGTCTCGTGCATTTGTTTGCTCGTTTCATTCACAGAAAACTCGGATAGATTTTTCGTAAAGAATGATAGTAAATACTAAATTATTCAAATGGAAATTCAAATTTGTATCCATTTTAAAATATTTCTCCGCAATCTTTGAGTGCCCCTAAGACTCATGTTTCATGCATTTGTTCGCTCGTTTCATGCTAAAAAACTCGGCTAGATTTTTTGTAAAGAAGGATAATAAATCCAAAATTATTAGAATGCAAACCAGAATTTGTATTGATTTTAAAATATTTCTCCACAATCTTTGTGTGCCCCTAATACTCATCTTTCATGCGTTTGTTCGCTCGTTTAATGTTAAAAAACTCGGCTACACTTTTCATAAAGATTGATAGTACATACTAAATTATTCAAATGCAAACCAAAATTCGTATTCAATTTAAAATATTTCTCCACAATCTTTGTTTGCACCTAAAACTCATCTTTCGTGCGTTTGTTCGCTCGTTTCATTGAAAAAAATACTCGGATAGATTTTTCGTAAAGAATGATAGTAAATACTAAATTATTCAAATGGAAATCAAAATTTGTATCCATTTTAAAATATTTCTCCGCAATCTTTGTTTGCCCCTAAAACTCATTGTTTATGCGTTTGTTCGCTCATTTCATGCTAAAAGACTCGGCTAAATTTTTCATAAAGAATGATGGTAAATACTAAATTATTCAAATGCAAACCACAATTTGTATTCATTTTAAAATATTTCTCAACAATCTTTGTTTCCACTCGAAACTTATGTCTCGTGCATTTGTTTGTTCGTTTCATTCAAAAAAAACTCGGAATGATTTTTCGTAAACAATGATAGTAAATACAAAATTATTCAAATGGAAATCAAATTTGTATCCATTTTAAAATATTTCTCCGCAATCTTTGTGTGCCCCTAAAACTCATGTTTCATGCGTTTGTTCGCTCGTTTCATGCTAAAAAAACTCGGCTAAATTTTTTGTAAAGAAGGATAATAAATCCTAAATTATTCAAATGCAAACCAAAATTTGTATTCATTTTAAAATATTTCTCCACAATCTTTGTTTGCACCAAAAACTCATGTTTCGTGCGTTTGTTTGCTCGTTTCATTAAAAAAAAAACTCGGATAGATTTTCCGTAAAGAATGATAGTAAATACTAAATTATTCAAATGGAAATCAAAATTTGTATCCATTTTAAAATATTTCTCCGCAATCTTTGAGTGCCCCTAAAGCTCATGTTTCACGCATTTGTTCGCTCGTTTCATGCTAAAAAACTCGGCTAGATTTTTTGTAAAGAAGGATAATAAATCCAAAATTATTAGAATGCAAACCAGAATGTGTATTCATTTTAAAATATTTCTCCACAATCGTTGTGTGCCCCTAAAACTCATCTTTCATGCGTTTGTTCGCTCGTTTAATGTTAAAAAACTCGGCTAAATTTTTCATAAAGATTGATGGTAAATACTAAATTATTCAAATGCAAACCAAAATTTGTATTCATTTTAAAATATTTCTCATCAATCTTTGTTTCCACTCTAAACTTATGTCTCGTGCATTTGTTTGCTCGTTTCATTCACAGAAAACTCGGATAGATTTTTCGTAAAGAATGATAGTAAATACTAAATTATTCAAATGGAAATCAAATTTTTATCCATTTTAAAATATTTCTCCGCAATCTTTGTGTGCCCCTAAAACTCATGTTTCATGCGTTTGTTCGCTCGTTTCATGCAAAAAAAACTCGGTTAAATTTTTTGTAAAGAAGGATAATAAATCCTAAACTATTCAAATGCAAACCAAAATTTGTATTCATTTTAAAATATTTCTCCACAATCTTTGTTTGCACCAAAAACTCATGTTTCGTGCGTTTGTTTGCTCGTTTCATTCAAAAAAAAACTCGGATAGATTTTCCGTAAAGAATGATAGTAAATACTAAATTATTCAAATGGAAATCAAAATTTGTATCCATTTTAAAATATTTCTCCGCAATCTTTGAGTGCCCCTAAATCTCACGTTTCATGCATTTGATCGCTCGTTTCATGCTAAAAAACTCGGCTAGATTTTTTGTAAAGAAGGATAATAAATCCAAAATTATTAGAATGCAAACCAGAATTTGTATTCATTTTAAAATATTTCTCCACAATCGTTGTGTGCCCCTAAAACTCATCTTTCATGCGTTTGTTCGCTCGTTTAATGTTAAAAAACTCGGCTAAATTTTTCATAAAGATTGATAGTACATACTAAATTATTCAAATGCAAACCAAAATTCGTATTCAATTTAAAATATTTCTCCACAATCTTTGTTTGCACCTAAAACTCATGTTTCGTGCATTTGTTTGCTCGTTTCATTAAAAAAAAAACTCGGATAGATTTTTCGTAAAAATGATGGTAAATACTAAATTATTCAAATGCAAACCAAAATTTGTATTCATTTTAAAATATTTCTCAACAATCTTTGTTTCCACTCTAAACTTATGTCTCGTGCATTTGTTTGCTCGTTTCATTCACAAAAAACTCGGATAGATTTTTCGTAAACAATGATAGTAAATACAAAATTATTCAAATGGAAATCAAATTTGTATCCATTTTAAAATATTTCTCCGCAATCTTTGTGTGCCCCTAAAACTCATGTTTCATGCGTTTGTTCGCTCGTTTCATGCTAAAAAAACTCGGCTAAATTTTTTGTAAAGAAGGATAATAAATCCTAAATTATTCAAATGCAAACCAAAATTTGTATTCATTTTAAAATATTTCTCCACAATCTTTGTTTGCACCAAAAACTCATGTTTCGTGCGTTTGTTTGCTCGTTTCATTCAAAAAAAAACTCGGATAGATTTTCCGTAAAGAATGATAGTAAATACTAAATTATTCAAATGGAAATCAAAATTTGTATCCATTTTAAAATATTTCTCCGCAATCTTTGAGTGCCCCTAAAGCTCATGTTTCATGCATTTGTTCGCTCGTTTCATGCTAAAAAACTCGGCTAGATTTTTTGTAAAGAAGGATAATAAATCCAAAATTATTAGAATGCAAACCAGAATGTGTATTCATTTTAAAATATTTCTCCACAATCGTTGTGTGCCCCTAAAACTCATTTTTCATGCGTTTGTTCGCTCGTTTAATGTTAAAAAACTCGGCTAAATTTTTCATAAAGATTGATGGTAAATACTAAATTATTCAAATGCAAACCAAAATTTGTATTCATTTTAAAATATTTCTCATCAATCTTTGTTTCCACTCTAAACTTATGTCTCGTGCATTTGTTTGCTCGTTTCATTCACAGAAAACTCGGATAGATTTTTCGTAAAGAATGATAGTAAATACTAAATTATTCAAATGGAAATCAAATTTTTATCCATTTTAAAATATTTCTCCGCAATCTTTGTGTGCCCCTAAAACTCATGTTTCATGCGTTTGTTCGCTCGTTTCATGCTAAAAAAACTCGGCTAAAATTTTTGTAAAGAAGGATAATAAATCCTATACTATTCAAATGCAAACCAAAATTTGTATTCATTTTAAAATATTTCTCCACAATCTTTGTTTGCACCAAAAACTCATGTTTCGTGCGTTTGTTTGCTCGTTTCATTCAAAAAAAAACTCGGATAGATTTTCCGTAAAGAATGATAGTAAATACTAAATTATTCAAATGGAAATCAAAATTTGTATCCATTTTAAAATATTTCTCCGCAATCTTTGAGTGCCCCTAAATCTCATGTTTCATGCATTTGATCGCTCGTTTCATGCTAAAAAACTCGGCTAGATTTTTTGTAAAGAAGGATAATAAATCCAAAATTATTAGAATGCAAACCAGAATTTGTATTCATTTTAAAATATTTCTCCACAATCGTTGTGTGCCCCTAAAACTCATCTTTCATGCGTTTGTTCGCTCGTTTAATGTTAAAAAACTCGGCTAAATTTTTCATAAAGATTGATAGTACATACTAAATTATTCAAATGCAAACCAAAATTCGTATTCAATTTAAAATATTTCTCCACAATCTTTGTTTGCACCTAAAACTCATGTTTCGTGCATTTGTTTGCTCGTTTCATTAAAAAAAAAACTCGGATAGATTTTTCGTAAAAATGATGGTAAATACTAAATTATTCAAATGCAAACCAAAATTTGTATTCATTTTAAAATATTTCTCAACAATCTTTGTTTCCACTCTAAACTTATGTCTCGTGCATTTGTTTGCTCGTTTCATTCACAAAAAACTCGGATAGATTTTTCGTAAAGAATGATAGTAAATACTAAATTATTCAAATGGAAATCAAATTTTTATCCATTTTAAAATATTTCTCCGCAATCTTTGTGTGCCCCTAAAACTCATGTTTCATGCGTTTGTTCGCTCGTTTCATGCTAAAAAAACTCGGCTAAATTTTTTGTAAAGAAGGATAATAAATCCTAAATTATTCAAATGCAAACCAAAATTTGTATTCATTTTAAAATATTTCTCCACAATCTTTGTTTGCACCAAAAACTCATGTTTCGTGCGTTTGTTTGCTCGTTTCATTCAAAAAAAAACTCGGATAGATTTTCCGTAAAGAATGATAGTAAATACTAAATTGTTCAAATGGAAATCAAAATTTGTATCCATTTTAAAATATTTCTCCGCAATCTTTGAGTGCCCCTAAATCTCATGTTTCATGCATTTGATCGCTCGTTTCATGCTAAAAAACTCGGCTAGATTTTTTGTAAAGAAGGATAATAAATCTTATTCAAATGCAAACCAGAATTTGTATTCATTTTAAAATATTTCTCCACAATCTTTGTTTGCACCTAAAACTCATGTTTCGTGCGTTTGTTTGCTCGTTTCATTAAAAAAAAACTCTGATAGATTTTTCGTAAAGAGTGATAGTAAATACTAAATTATTCAAATGGAAATCAAAATTTGTATCCATTTTAAAATATTTCTCCGCAATCTTTGAGAGCCCCTAAGACTCATGTTTCATGCATTTGTTCGCTCGTTTCATGCTAAAAAACTCGGCTAGATTTTTTGTAAAGAAGGATAATAAATCCAAAATTATTAGAATGCAAACCAGAATTTGTATTCATTTTAAAATATTTCTCCACAATCGTTGTGTGCCCCTAAAACTCATCTTTCATGCGTTTGTTCGCTCGTTTAATGTTAAAAAACTCGGCTACATTTTTCATAAAGATTGATAGTACATACTAAATTATTCAAATGCAAACCAAAATTCGTATTCAATTTAAAATATTTCTCCAGAATCTTTGTTTGCACCAAAAACTCATGTTTCGTGCGTTTGTTTGCTCGTTTCATTAAAAAAAAAACTCAGATAGATTTTTCGTAAAGAATGATAGTAAATACAAAATTATTCAAATCGAAATCAAAATTTGTATCCATTTTAAAATATTTCTCCGCAATCTTTGTGTGCCCCTAAAACTCATTGTTTATGCGTTTGTTCGGTCATTTCATGCTAAAAGACTCGGCTAAATTTTTCGTAAAGAATGATGGTAAATACTAAATTATTCAAATGCAAACCAAAATTTGTATTCATTTTAAAATATTTCTCCACAATCTTTGTTTCCACTCTAAACTTATGTTTCGTGCATTTGTTTGCTCGTTTCATTCAAAAAAAACTCGGAAAGATTTTTCGTAAAGAATGATAGTAAATACTAAATTTTTCAAATGGAAATCAAAATTGTATCCATTTTAAAATATTTCTCCGCAATCTTTGTGTGCCCCTAAAACTCATTGTTTATGCGTTTGTTCGCTCATTTCATGCTAAAAGACTCAGCTAAATTTTTCGTAAAGAATGTTGGTAAATACTAAATTATTCAAATGCAAACCAAAATTTGTATTCATTTTAAAATATTTCTCCACAATCTTTGTTTGCACCTAAAACTCATGTTTCGTGCATTTGTTTGCTCATTTCATTAAAAAAAAAACTCGGATAGATTTTTCGTAAAGAATGATAGTAAATACTAAATTATTCAAATGGAAATCAAAATTTGTATCCATTTTAAAATATTTCTCCGCAATCTTTGTGTGCCCCTAAAACTCATTGTTTATGCGTTTGTTCGCTCATTTCATGCTAAAAGACTCGGCTAAATTTTTCGTAAAGAATGATGGTAAATACTAAATTATTCAAATGCAAACCAAAATTTGTATTCATTTTAAAATATTTCTCAACAATCTTTGTTTCCACTCTAAACTTATGTCTCGTGCATTTGTTTGCTCGTTTCATTCACAAAAAACTCGGATAGCTTTTTCGTAAAGAATGATAGTAAATACTAAATTATTCAAATGGAAATCAAATTTGTATCCATTTTAAAATATTTCTCCGCAATCTTTGTGTGACCCTAAAACTCATGTTTCATGCGTTTGTTCGCTCGTGTCATGCTAAAAAAACTCGGCTAAATTTTTTGTAAAGAAGGATAATAAATCCTAAATTATTCAAATGCAAACCAAAATTTGTATTCATTTTAAAATATTTCTCCACAATCTTTGTTTGCACCAAAAACTCATGTTTCGTGCGTTTGTTTGCTCGTTTCATTCAAAAAAAAACTCGTATAGATTTTCCGTAAAGAATGATAGTAAATACTAAATTATTCAAATGGAAATCAAAATTTGTATCCATTTTAAAATATTTCTCCGCAATCTTTGAGTGCCCCTAAATCTCATGTTTCATGCATTTGATCGCTCGTTTCATGCTAAAAAACTCGGCTAGATTTTTTGTAAAGAAGGATAATAAATCTTATTCAAATGCAAACCAGAATTTGTATTCATTTTAAAATATTTCTCCACAATCTTTGTTCGCACCTAAAACTCATGTTTCGTGCGTTTGTTTGCTCGTTTCATTAAAAAAAAACTCTGATAGATTTTTCGTAAAGAGTGATAGTAAATACTAAATTATTCAAATGGAAATCAAAATTTGTATCCATTTTAAAATATTTCTCCGCAATCTTTGAGTGCCCCTAAGACTCATGTTTCATGCATTTGTTCGCTCGTTTCATGCTAAAAAACTCGGCTAGATTTTTTGTAAAGAAGGATAATAAATCCATAATTATTAGAATGCAAACCAGAATTTGTATTGATTTTAAATTATTTCTCCACAATCTTTGTTTCCACTCTAAACTTATGTTTCGTGCATTTGTTTGCTCGTTTCATTCAAAAAAAACTCGGAAAGATTTTTCGTAAAGAATGATAGTAAATACTAAATTATTCAAATGGAAATCAAAATTGTATCCATTTTAAAATATTTCTCCGCAATCTTTGTGTGCCCCTAAAACTCATGTTTCATGCGTTCGTTCGCTCGTTTCATGCTAAAAAACTCGGCTAAATTTTTTGTAAAGAAGGATAATAAATCCTAAATTATTCAAATGCAAACCAAATTTGTATTCATTTTAAAATATTTCTCCACAATCTTTGTTTGCACCTAAAACTCATGTTTCGTGCGTTTGTTTGCTCGTTTCATTCAAAAAAAAACTCGGATAGATTTTTCGTAAAGAATGATAGTAAATACTAAATTATTCAAATGGAAATCAAAATTTGTATCCATTTTAAAATATTTCTCCGCAATCTTTTAGTGCCCCTAAGACTCATGTTTCATGCATTTGTTCGCTCGTTTCATGCTAAAAAGCTCGGCTAGATTTTTTGTAAAGAAGGATAATAAATCCAAAATTATTAGAATGCAAACCAGAATTTGTATTGATTTTAAATTATTTCTCCACAATCTTTGTGTGCCCCTAATACTCATCTTTCATGCGTATGTTCGCTCGTTTAATGTTAAAAAACTCGGCTACATTTTTCATAAAGATTGATAGTACATACTAAATTATTCAAATGCAAACCAAAATTCGTATTCAATTTAAAATATTTCTCCACAATCTTTTTTTGCACCTAAAACTCATGTTTCGTGCGTTTGTTTGCTCGTTTCATTCAAAAAGAAACTTGGATAGATTTTTCGTAAAGAATGATAGTAAATACTAAATTATTCAAATGGAAATCAAAATTTGTATCCACTTTAAAATATTTCTCCGCAATCTTTGAGTGCCCCCAAAGCTCATGTTTCCTGCATTTGTTCGCTCGTTTCATGCTAAAAAACTCGGCTAGATTTTTGGTAAAGAAGGATAATAAATCCTAAATTATTCAAATGCAAACCAGAATTTGTATACATTTTAAAATATTTTTCCACAATTTTTGTTTGCACCTAAAACTCATGTTTCGTGCGTTTGTTTGCTCGTTTCATTCAAAAAAAAACTCGGATAGATTTTTCGTAAAGAATGATAGTAAATACTAAATTATTCAAATGGAAATCAAAATTTGTATCCATTTTAAAATATTTCTCCGCAATCTTTGAGTGCCCCTAACACTCATGTTTCATGCATTTGTTCGCTCGTTTCATGCTAAAAAACTCGGCTAGATTTTTTGTAAAGAAGGATAATAAATCCAAAATTATTAGAATGCAAACCAGAATTTGTATTAATTTTAAATTATTTCTCCACAATCTTTGTGTGCCCCTAATACTCATCTTTCATGCGTTTGTTCGCTCGTTTAATGTTAAAAAACTCGGCTACATTTTTCATAAAGATTGATAGTACATACTAAATTATTCAAATGCAAACCAAAATTCGTATTCAATTTAAAATATTTCTCCACAATCTTTGTTTGCACCTACAACTCATGTTTCGTGCGTTTGTTTGCTCGTTTCATTCAAAAAAAAACTCGGATAGATTTTTCGTAAAGAATGATAGTAAATACTAAATTATTCAAATGGAAATCAAAATTTGTATCCATTTTAAAATATTTCTCCGCAATCTTTTAGTGCCCCTAAGACTCATGTTTCATGCATTTGTTCGCTCGTTTCATGCTAAAAAACTCGGCTAGATTTTTTGTAAAGAAGGATAATAAATCCAAAATTATTAGAATGCAAACCAGAATTTGTATTGATTTTAAATTATTTCTCCACAATCTTTGTGTGCCCCTAATACTCATCTTTCATGCGTATGTTCGCTCGTTTAATGTTAAAAAAGTCGGCTACATTTTTCATAAAGATTGATAGTACATACTAAATTATTCAAATGCAAACCAAAATTCGTATTCAATTTAAAATATTTCTCCACAATCTTTTTTTGCACCTAAAACTCATGTTTCGTGCGTTTGTTTGCTCGTTTCATTCAAAAAGAAACTTGGATAGATTTTTCGTAAAGAATGATAGTAAATACTAAATTATTCAAATGGAAATCAAAATTTGTATCCATTTTAAAATATTTCTCCGCAATCTTTTAGTGCCCCTAAGACTCATGTTTCATGCATTTGGTCGCTCGTTTCATGCTAAAAAACTCGGCTAGATTTTTTGTAAAGAAGGATAATAAATCCTAAATTATTCAAATGCAAACCAGAATTTGTATACATTTTAAAATATTTTTCCACAATTTTTGTTTGCACCTAAAACTCATGTTTCGTGCGTTTGTTTGCTCGTTTCATTCAAAAAAAAACTCGGATAGATTTTTCGTAAAGAATGATAGTAAATACTAAATTATTCAAATGGAAATCAAAATTTGTATCCATTTTAAAATATTTCTCCGCAATCTTTGAGTGCCCCTAAGACTCATGTTTCATGCATTTGTTCGCTCGTTTCATGCTAAAAAACTCGGCTAGATTTTTTGTAAAGAAGGATAATAAATCCAAAATTATTAGAATGCAAACCAGAATTTGTATTAATTTTAAATTATTTCTCCACAATCTTTGTGTGCCCCTAATACTCATCTTTCATGCATTTGTTCGCTCGTTTAATGTTAAAAAACTCGGCTACATTTTTCATAAAGATTGATAGTACATACTAAATTATTCAAATGCAAACCAAAATTCGTATTCAATTTAAAATATTTCTCCACAATCTTTGTTTGCACCTAAAACTCATGTTTCGTGCGTTTGTTTGCTCGTTTCATTCAAAAAAAAACTCGGATAGATTTTTCGTAAAGAATGATAGTAAATACTAGATTATTCAAATGGAAATCAAAATTTGTATCCATTTTAAAATATTTCTCCGTAATCTTTGAGTGCCCCCAAAGCTCATGTTTCCTGCATTTGTTCGCTCGTTTCATGCTAAAAAACTCGGCTAGATTTTTTGTAAAGAAGGATAATAAATCCTAAATTATTGAAATGCAAACCAGAATTTGTATACATTTTAAAATATTTTTCCACAATTTTTGTTTGCACCTAAAACTCATGTTTCGTGCGTTTGTTTGCTCGTTTCATTCAAAAAAATACTCGGATAGATTTTTCGTAAAGAATGATAGTAAGTACTAAATTATTCAAATGGAAATCAAATTTGTATCCATTTTAAAATATTTCTCCGTAATCTTTGTGTGCCCCTAAAACTCATGTTTCATGCGTTTGTTCGCTCGTTTCATGCTAAAAAACTCGGCTAAATTTTTTGTAAAGAAGGATAATAAATCCTAAATTATTCAAATGCAAACCAAAATTTGTATTCATTTTAAAATATTTCTCCACAATCTTTGTTTGCACCTAAAACTCATGTTTCGAGCGTTTGTTTGCTCGTTTCATTCAAAAAAAAACTCGGATAGATTTTTCGTAAAGAATGATAGTAAATACTAAATTATTCAAATGGAAATCAAAATTTGTATCCATTTTAAAATATTTCTCCGCAATCTTTGAGTGCCCCCAAAGCTCATGTTTCCTGCTTTTGTTCGCTCGTTTCGTGCTAAAAAACTCGGCTAGATTTTTTGTAAAGAAGGATAATAAATCCTAAATTATTCAAATGCAAACCAGAATTTGTATACATTTTAAAATATTTTTCCACAATTTTTGTTTGCACCTAAAATTCATGTTTCGTGCGTTTGTTTGCTCGTTTCATTCAAAAAAAAACTCGGATAGATTTTTCGTAAAGAATGATAGTAAATACTAAATTATTCAAATGGAAATCAAAATTTGTATCCATTTTAAAATATTTCTCCGCAATCTTTTAGTGCCCCTAAGACTCATGTTTCATGCATTTGTTCGCTCGTTTCATGCTAAAAAACTCGGCTAGATTTTTTGTAAAGAAGGATAATAAATCCAAAATTATTAGAATGCAAACCAGAATTTGTATTGATTTTAAATTATTTCTCCACAATCTTTGTGTGCCCCTAATACTCATCTTTCATGCGTTTGTTCGCTCGTTTAATGTTAAAAAACTCGGCTACATTTTTCATAAAGATTGATAGTACATACTAAATTATTCAAATGCAAACCAAAATTCGTATTCAATTTAAAATATTTCTCCACAATCTTTTTTTGCACCTAAAACTCATGTTTCGTGCGTTTGTTTGCTCGTTTCATTCAAAAAAAAACTCGGATAGATTTTTCGTAAAGAATGATAGTAAATACTAAATTATTCAAATGGAAATCAAAATTTGTATCCATTTTAAAATATTTCTCCGCAATCTTTGAGTGCCCCTAAGACTCATGTTTCATGCATTTGTTCGCTCGTTTCATGCTAAAAAACTCGGCTAGATTTTTTGTAAAGAAGGATAATAAATCCAAAATTATTAGAATGCAAACCAGAATTTGTATTAATTTTAAATTATTTCTCCACAATCTTTGTGTGCCCCTAATACTCATCTTTCATGCGTTTGTTCGCTCGTTTCATGCTAAAAAACTCGGCTAGATTTTTTGTAAAGAAGGATAATAAATCCTAAATTATTGAAATGCAAACCAGAATTTGTATACATTTTAAAATATTTTTCCACAATTTTTGTTTGCACCTAAAACTCATGTTTCGTGCGTTTGTTTGCTCGTTTCATTCAAAAAAATACTCGGATAGATTTTTCGTAATGAATGATAGTAAGTACTAAATTATTCAAATGGAAATCAAATTTGTATCCATTTTAAAATATTTCTCCGTAATCTTTGTGTGCCCCTAAAACTCATGTTTCATGCGTTTGTTCGCTCGTTTCATGCTAAAAAACTCGGCTAAATTTTTTGTAAAGAAGGATAATAAATCCTAAATTATTCAAATGCAAACCAAAATTTGTATTCATTTTAAAATATTTCTCCACAATCTTTGTTTGCACCTAAAACTCATGTTTCGAGCGTTTGTTTGCTCGTTTCATTCAAAAAAAAACTCGGATAGATTATTCGTAAAGAATGATAGTAAATACTAAATTATTCAAATGGAAATCAAAATTTGTATCCATTTTAAAATATTTCTCCGCAATCTTTGAGTGCCCCCAAAGCTCATGTTTCCTGCTTTTGTTCGCTCGTTTCGTGCTAAAAAACTCGGCTAGATTTTTTGTAAAGAAGGATAATAAATCCTAAATTATTCAAATGCAAACCAGAATTTGTATACATTTTAAAATATTTTTCCACAATTTTTGTTTGCACCTAAAATTCATGTTTCGTGCGTTTGTTTGCTCGTTTCATTCAAAAAAAAACTCGGATAGATTTTTCGTAAAGAATGATAGTAAATACTAAATTATTCAAATGGAAATCAAAATTTGTATCCATTTTAAAATATTTCTCCGCAATCTTTTAGTGCCCCTAAGACTCATGTTTCATGCATTTGTTCGCTCGTTTCATGCTAAAAAACTCGGCTAGATTTTTTGTAAAGAAGGATAATAAATCCAAAATTATTAGAATGCAAACCAGAATTTGTATTGATTTTAAATTATTTCTCCACAATCTTTGTGTGCCCCTAATACTCATCTTTCATGCGTTTGTTCGCTCGTTTAATGTTAAAAAACTCGGCTACATTTTTCATAAAGATTGATAGTACATACTAAATTATTCAAATGCAAACCAAAATTCGTATTCAATTTAAAATATTTCTCCACAATCTTTTTTTGCACCTAAAACTCATGTTTCGTGCGTTTGTTTGCTCGTTTCATTCAAAAAAAAACTCGGATAGATTTTTCGTAAAGAATGATAGTAAATACTAAATTATTCAAATGGAAATCAAAATTTGTATCCATTTTAAAATATTTCTCCGCAATCTTTGAGTGCCCCTAAGACTCATGTTTCATGCATTTGTTCGCTCGTTTCATGCTAAAAAACTCGGCTAGATTTTTTGTAAAGAAGGATAATAAATCCAAAATTATTAGAATGCAAACCAGAATTTGTATTAATTTTAAATTATTTCTCCACAATCTTTGTGTGCCCCTAATACTCATCTTTCATGCGTTTGTTCGCTCGTTTAATGTTAAAAAACTCGGCTACATTTTTCATAAAGATTGATAGTATATACTAAATTATTCAAATGCAAACCAAAATTCGTATTCAATTTAAAATATTTCTCCACAATCTTTGTTTGCACCTAAAACTCATGTTTCGTGCGTTTGTTTGCTCGTTTCATTCAAAAAAAAACTCGGATAGATTTTTCGTAAAGAATGATAGTAAATACTAAATTATTCAAATGGAAATCAAAATTTGTATCCATTTTAAAATATTTCTCCGTAATCATTGAGTGCCCCCAAAGCTCATGTTTCCTGCATTTTTTCGCTCGTTTCATGCTAAAAAACTCGGCTAGATTTTTTGTAAAGAAGGATAATAAATCCTAAATTAATCAAATGCAAACCAGAATTTATATTCATTTTAAAATATTTCTCCACAATCTTTGTTTCCACCTAAAACTCATGTTTCGTACGTTTGTTTGCTCGTTTCATTGAAAAAAAAACTCGGATAGATTTTTCGTAAAGAATGATAGTAAATACTAAATGATTCAAATGGAAATCAAAATTTGTATCCATTTTAAAATATTTCTCCGCAATCTTTGAGTGCCCCTAAGACTCATGTTTCATGCATTTGTTCGCTCGTTTCATGCTAAAAAACTCGGCTAGATTTTTTGTAAAGAAGGATAATAAATCCAAAATTATTCAAATGCAAACGAGAATTTGTATTCATTTTAAAATATTTTTCCACAATTTTTGTTTGCACCTACAACTCATCTTTCGTGCGTTTGTTTGCTCGTTACATTAAAAAAAAACTCGGATAGATTTTTCGTAAAGAATGATAGTAAATACTAAATTATTCAAATGGAAATCAAAATTTGTATCCATTTTAAAAAATTTCTCCGCAATCTTTGTGTGACCCTTAAACTCATTGTTTATGCGTTTGTTCGCTCATTTCATGCTAAAAGACTCGGCTAAATTTTTCATAACGAATGATGGTAAATACTAAATTATTCAAATGCAAAACAAAATTTTTATTCATTTTAAAATATTTCTCCACAGTCTTTGTTTCCACTCTAAACTTATGTTTCGTGCATTTGTTTGCTCGTTTCATTCAAAAAAAACTCGGAAAGAATTTTCGTAAAGAATGATAGTAAATACTAAATTATTCAAATGGAAATCAAATTTGTATCCATTTTAAAATATTTCTCCGCAATCTTTGTGTGCCCCTAAAACTCATGTTTCATGCGTTTGTTCGCTCGTTTCATGCTAAAAAACTCGGCTAAATTTTTTGTAAAGAAGGATAATAAATCCTAAATTATTCAAATGCAAACCAAAATTTGTATTCATTTTAAAATATTTCTCCACAATCTTTGTTTGCACCTAAAACTCATGTTTCGAGCGTTTGCTTGCTCGTTTCATTCAAAAACAAACTCGGATAGATTTTTCGTAAAGAATGATAGTAAATACTAAATTATTCAAATGGAAATCAAAATTTGTATCCATTTTAAAATATTTCTCCGCAATCTTTGAGTGCCCCCAAAGCTCATGTTTCCTGCATTTGTTCGCTCATTTCATGCTAAAAAACTCGGCTAGATTTTTTGTAAAGAAGGATAATAAATCCAAAATTATTAGAATGCAAACCAGAATTTGTATTAATTTTAAATTATTTCTCCACAATCTTTGTTTGCACCTAAAACTCATGTTTCGTGCGTTTGTTTGCTCGTTTCATTCAAAAAAAAACTCGGATAGATTTTTCGTAAAGAATGATAGTAAATACTAAATTATTCAAATGGAAATCAAAATTTGTATCCATTTTAAAATATTTCTCCGCAATCTTTGAGTGCCCCTAAGACTCATGTTTCATGCATTTGTTCGCTCGTTTCATGCTAAAAAACTCGGCTAGATTTTTTGTAAAGAAGGATAATAAATCCAAAATTATTAGAATGCAAACCAGAATTTGTATTAATTTTAAATTATTTCTCCACAATCTTTGTGTGCCCCTAATACTCATCTTTCATGCGTTTGTTCGCTCGTTTAATGTTAAAAAACTCGGCTACATTTTTCATAAAGATTGATAGTACATACTAAATTATTCAAATGCAAATCAACATTCGTATTCAATTTAAAATATTTCTCCACAATCTTTGTTTGCACCTAAAACTCATGTTTCGTGCGTTTGTTTGCTCGTTTCATTAAAAAAAAAACTCGGATAGATTTTTCGTAAAGAATGATAGTAAATACTCAATTATTCAAATGGAAATCAAAATTTGTATCCATTTTAAAATATTTCTCCGTAATCTTTGAGTGCCCCCAAAGCTCATGTTTCCTGCATTTGTTCGCTCGTTTCATGCTAAAAAACTCGGCTAGATTTTTTGTAAAGAAGGATAATAAATCCTAAATTATTCAAATGCAAACCAGAATTTGTATACATTTTAAAATATTTTTCCACAATTTTTGTTTGCACCTAAAACTCATGTTTCGTGCGTTTGTTTGCTCGTTTCATTCAAAAAAATACTCGGATAGATTTTTCGTAAAGAATGATAGTAAATACTAAATTATTCCAATGGAAATCAAATTTGTATCCATTTTAAAATATTTCTCCGTAATCTTTGTGTGCCCCTAAAACTCATGTTTCATGCGTTTGTTCGCTCGTTTCATGCTAAAAAACTCGGCTAAATTTTTTGTAAAGAAGGATAATAAATCCTAAATTATTCAAATGCAAACCAAAATTTGTATTCATTTTAAAATATTTCTCCACAATCTTTGTTTGCACCTAAAACTCATGTTTCGAGCGTTTGTTTGCTCGTTTCATTCAAAAAAAACTCGGATAGATTTTTCGTAAAGAATGATAGTAAATACTAAATTATTCAAATGGAAATCAAAATTTGTATCCATTTTAAAATATTTCTCCGCAATCTTTGAGTGCCCCCAAAGCTCATGTTTCCTGCTTTTGTTCGCTCGTTTCATGCTAAAAAACTCGGCTAGATTTTTTGTAAAGAAGGATAATAAATCCTAAATTATTGAAATGCAAACCAGAATTTGTATACATTTTAAAATATTTTTCCACAATTTTTGTTTGCACCTAAAATTCATGTTTCGTGCGTTTGTTTGCTCGTTTCATTCAAAAAAAAACTCGGATAGATTTTTCGTAAAGAATGATAGTAAATACTAAATTATTCAAATGGAAATCAAAATTTGTATCCATTTTAAAATATTTCTCCGCAATCTTTTAGTGCCCCTAAGACTCATGTTTCATGCATTTGTTCGCTCGTTTCATGCTAAAAAACTCGGCTAGATTTTTTGTAAAGAAGGATAATAAATCCAAAATTATTAGAATGCAAACCAGAATTTGTATTGATTTTAAATTATTTATCCACAATCTTTGTGTGCCCCTAATACTCATCTTTCATGCGTTTGTTCGCTCGTTTAATGTTAAAAAACTCGGCTACATTTTTCATAAAGATTGATAGTACATACTAAATTATTCAAATGCAAACCAAAATTCGTATTCAATTTAAAATATTTCTCCACAATCTTTTTTTGCACCTAAAACTCATGTTTCGTGCGTTTGTTTGCTCGTTTCATTCAAAAAAAAACTCGGATAGATTTTTCGTAAAGAATGATAGTAAATACTAAATTATTCAAATGGAAATCAAAATTTGTATCCATTTTAAAATATTTCTCCGCAATCTTTGAGTGCCCCCAAAGCTCATGTTTCCTGCATTTGTTCGCTCGTTTCATGCTAAAAAACTCGGCTAGATTTTTTGTAAAGAAGGATAATAAATCCTAAATTATTCAAATGCAAACCAGAATTTGTATACATTTTAAAATATTTTTCCACAATTTTTGTTTGCACCTAAAACTCATGTTTCGTGCGTTTGTTTGCTCGTTTCATTCAAAAAAAAACTCGGATAGATTTTTCGTAAAGAATGATAGTAAATACTAAATTATTCAAATGGAAATCAAAATTTGTATCCATTTTAAAATATTTCTCCGCAATCTTTGAGTGCCCCTAAGACTCATGTTTCATGCATTTGTTCGCTCGTTTCATGCTAAAAAACTCGGCTAGATTTTTTGTAAAGAAGGATAATAAATCCAAAATTATTAGAATGCAAACCAGAATTTGTATTAATTTTAAATTATTTCTCCACAATATTTGTGTGCCCCTAATACTCATCTTTCATGCGTTTGTTCGCTCGTTTAATGTTAAAAAACTCGGCTACATTTTTCATAAAGATTGATAGTACATACTAAATTATTCAAATGCAAACCAAAATTCGTATTCAATTTAAAATATTTCTCCACAATCTTTGTTTGCACCTAAAACTCATGTTTCGTGCGTTTGTTTGCTCGTTTCATTCAAAAAAAAACTCGGATAGATTTTTCGTAAAGAATGATAGTAAATACTAAATTATTCAAATGGAAATCAAAATTTGTATCCAATTTAAAATATTTCTCCGTAATCATTGAGTGCCCCCAAAGCTCATGTTTCCTGCATTTGTTCGCTCGTTTCATGCTAAAAAACTCGGCTAGATTTTTTGTAAAGAAGGATAATAAATCCTAAATTAATCGAATGCAAACCAGAATTTATATTCATTTTAAAATATTTCTCCACAATCTTTGTTTCCACCTAAAACTCATGTTTCGTACGTTTGTTTGCTCGTTTCATTGAAAAAAAAACTCGGATAGATTTTTCGTAAAGAATGATAGTAAATACTAAATTATTCAAATGGAAATCAAAATTTGTATCCATTTTAAAATATTTCTCCGCAATCTTTGAGTGCCCCTAAGACTCATGTTTCATGCATTTGTTCGCTCGTTTCATGCTAAAAAACTCGGCTAGATTTTTTGTAAAGAAGGATAATAAATCCAAAATTATTAGAATGCAAACCAGAATTTGTATTAATTTTAAATTATTTCTCCACAATCTTTGTGTGCCCCTAATACTCATCTTTCATGCGTTTGTTCGCTCGTTTAATGTTAAAAAACTCGGCTACATTTTTCATAAAGATTGATAGTACATACTAAATTATTCAAATGCAAACCAAAATTCGTATTCAATTTAAAATATTTCTCCACAATCTTTGTTTGCACCTAAAACT
Source organism: Juncus effusus (assembly GCA_027726005.1). Lineage (NCBI taxonomy): Eukaryota > Viridiplantae > Streptophyta > Magnoliopsida > Poales > Juncaceae > Juncus > Juncus effusus. The sequence goes on from CM050901.1 coordinate 5,174,704, forward strand.
CATGATTCGTGTGTTTGTTTGCTCGTTTCATTCAAAAAAAAACTCGGATAGATTTTTCGTAAAGAATGATAGTAAATACTAAATTATTCAAATGGAAATCAAAATTTGTATCCATTTTAAAATATTTCTCCGTAATCATTGAGTGCCCCCAAAGCTCATCTTTCCTGCATTTGTTCGCTCGTTTCATGCTAAAAAACTCGGCTATATTTTTTGTAAAGAAGGATAATAAATCCTAAATTAATCAAATGCAAACCAGAATTTATATTCATTTTAAAATATTTCTCCACAATCTTTGTTTCCACCTAAAACTCATGTTTCGTACGTTTGTTTGCTCGTTTCATTGAAAAAAAAACTCGGATAGATTTTTCGTAAAGAATGATAGTAAATACTAAATGATTCAAATGGAAATCAAAATTTGTATCCATTTTAAAATATTTCTCCGCAATCTTTGAGTGCCCCTAAGACTCATGTTTCATGCATTTGTTCGCTCGTTTCATGCTAAAAAACTCGGCTAGATTTTTTGTAAAGAAGGATAATAAATCCAAAATTATTCAAATGCAAACGGAATTTGTATTCATTTTAAAATATTTCTCCACAATCTTTGTGTGCCCCTAAAACTCATCTTTCATGCGTTTGTTCGCTCGTTTAATGTTAAAAAACTCGGCTACATTTTTCATAAAGATTGATAGTACATATTAAATTATTCAAATGCAAACCAAAATTCGTATTCAATTTAAAATGTTTCTCCACAATCTTTGTTTGCACCTAAAACTCATCTTTCGTGCGTTTGTTTGCTCGTTACATTAAAAAAAAACTCGGACAGATTTTTCGTAAAGAATGATAGTAAATACTAAATTATTCAAATGGAAATCAAAATTTGTATCCATTTTAAAATATTTCTCCGCAATCTTTGAGTGCCCCTAAGACTCATGTTTCATGCATTTGTTCGCTCGTTTCATGCTAAAAAACTCGGCTAGATTTTTTGTAAAGAAGGATAATAAATCCAAAATTATTAGAATGCAAACCAGAATTTGTATTAATTTTAAATTATTTCTCCACAATCTTTGTGTGCCCCTAATACTCATCTTTCATGCGTTTGTTCGCTCGTTTAATGTTAAAAAACTCGGCTACATTTTTCATAAAGATTGATAGTACATACTAAATTATTCAAATGCAAACCAAAATTCGTATTCAATTTAAAATATTTCTCCACAATCTTTGTTTGCACCTAAAACTCATGTTTCGTGCGTTTGTTTGCTCGTTTCATTCAAAAAAAAACTCGGATAGATTTTTCGTAAAGAATGATAGTAAATACTAAATTATTCAAATGGAAATCAAAATTTGTATCCAATTTAAAATATTTCTCCGTAATCATTGAGTGCCCCCAAAGCTCATGTTTCCTGCATTTGTTCGCTCGTTTCATGCTAAAAAACTCGGCTAGATTTTTTGTAAAGAAGGATAATAAATCCTAAATTAATCGAATGCAAACCAGAATTTATATTCATTTTAAAATATTTCTCCACAATCTTTGTTTCCACCTAAAACTCATGTTTCGTACGTTTGTTTGCTCGTTTCATTGAAAAAAAAACTCGGATAGATTTTTCGTAAAGAATGATAGTAAATACTAAATTATTCAAATGGAAATCAAAATTTGTATCCATTTTAAAATATTTCTCCGCAATCTTTGAGTGCCCCTAAGACTCATGTTTCATGCATTTGTTCGCTCGTTTCATGCTAAAAAACTCGGCTAGATTTTTTGTAAAGAAGGATAATAAATCCAAAATTATTAGAATGCAAACCAGAATTTGTATTAATTTTAAATTATTTCTCCACAATCTTTGTGTGCCCCTAATACTCATCTTTCATGCGTTTGTTCGCTCGTTTAATGTTAAAAAACTCGGCTACATTTTTCATAAAGATTGATAGTACATACTAAATTATTCAAATGCAAACCAAAATTCGTATTCAATTTAAAATATTTCTCCACAATCTTTGTTTGCACCTAAAACTCATGATTCGTGCGTTTGTTTGCTCGTTTCATTCAAAAAAAAACTCGGATAGATTTTTCGTAAAGAATGATAGTAAATACTAAATTATTCAAATGGAAATCAAAATTTGTATCCATTTTAAAATATTTCTCCGTAATCATTGAGTGCCCCCAAAGCTCATGTTTCCTGCATTTGTTCGCTCGTTTCATGCTAAAAAACTCGGCTAGATTTTTTGTAAAGAAGGATAATAAATCCTAAATTAATCAAATGCAAACCAGAATTTATATTCATTTTAAAATATTTCTCCACAATCTTTGTTTCCACCTAAAACTCATGTTTCGTACGTTTGTTTGCTCGTTTCATTGAAAAAAAAACTCGGATAGATTTTTCGTAAAGAATGATAGTAAATACTAAATTATTCAAATGGAAATCAAAATTTGTATCCATTTTAAAATATTTCTCCGCAATCTTTGAGTGCCCCTAAGACTCATGTTTCATGCATTTGTTCGCTCGTTTCATGCTAAAAAACTCGGCTAGATTTTTTGTAAAGAAGGATAATATATCCAAAATTATTCAAATGCAAACGGAATTTGTATTCATTTTAAAATATTTCTCCACAATCTTTGTGTGCCCCTAAAACTCATCTTTCATGCGTTTGTTCGCTCGTTTAATGTTAAAAAACTCGGCTACATTTTTCATAAAGATTGATAGTACATACTAAATTATTCAAATGCAAACCAAAATTCGTATTCAATTTAAAATATTTCTCCACAATCTTTGTTTGCACCTAAAACTCATCTTTCGTGCGTTTGTTTGCTCGTTACATTAAAAAAAAACTCGGATAGATTTTTCGTAAAGAATGATAGTAAATACTAAATGATTCAAATGGAAATCAAAATTTGTATCCATTTTAAAATATTTCTCCGCAATCTTTGAGTGCCCCTAAGACTCATGTTTCATGCATTTGTTCGCTCGTTTCATGCTAAAAAACTCGGCTAGATTTTTTGTAAAGAAGGATAATAAATCCAAAATTATTCAAATGCAAACGGAATTTGTATTCATTTTAAAATATTTCTCCACAATCTTTGTGTGCCCCTAAAACTCATCTTTCATGCGTTTGTTCGCTCGTTTAATGTTAAAAAACTCGGCTACATTTTTCATAAAGATTGATAGTACATACTAAATTATTCAAATGCAAACCAAAATTCGTATTCAATTTAAAATATTTCTCCACAATCTTTGTTTGCACCTAAAACTCATCTTTCGTGCGTTTGTTTGCTCGTTACATTAAAAAAAAACTCGGATAGATTTTTCGTAAAGAATGATAGTAAATACTAAATTATTCAAATGGAAATCAAAATTTGTATCCATTTTAAAATATTTCTCCGCAATCTTTGTGTGACCCTTAAACTCATTGTTTATGCGTTTGTTCGCTCATTTCATGCTAAAAGACTCGGCTAAATTTTTCATAACGAATGATGGTAAATACTAAATTATTCAAATGCAAACCAAAATTTGTATTCATTTTAAAATATTTCTCCACAGTCTTTGTTTCCACTCTAAACTTATGTTTCGTGCATTTGTTTGCTCGTTTCATTCAAAAAAAACTTGGAAAGAATTTTCGTAAAGAATGATAGTAAATACAAAATTATTCAAATGGAAATCAAATTTGTATCCATTTTAAAATATTTCTCCGCAATCTTTGTGTGCCCCTAAAACTCATGTTTCATGCGTTTGTTCGCTCGTTTCATGCTAAAAAACTCGGCTAAATTTTTTGTAAAGAAGGATAATAAATCTTAAATTATTCAAATGCAAACCAAAATTTGTATTCATTTTAAAATATTTCTCCACAATCTTTGTTTGCACCTAAAACTCATGTTTCGAGCGTTTGCTTGCTCGTTTCATTCAAAAACAAACTCGGATAGATTTTTCGTAAAGAATGATAGTAAATACTAAATTATTCAAATGGAAATCAAAATTTTGTATCCATTTTAAAATATTTCTCCGCAATCTTTGAGTGCCCCCAAAGCTCATGTTTCCTGCATTTGTTCGCTCATTTCATGCTAAAAAACTCGGCTAGATTTTTTGTAAAGAAGGATAATAAATCCTAAATTATTCAAATGCAAACCAGAATTTGTATACATTTTAAAATATTTTTCCACAATTTTTGTTTGCACCTAAAACTCATGTTTCGTGCGTTTGTTTGCTCGTTTCATTCAAAAAAAAACTCGGATAGATTTTTCGTAAAGAATGATAGTAAATACTAAATTATTCAAATGGAAATCAAAATTTGTATCCATTTTATAATATTTCTCCGCAATCTCTGAGTGCCCCTAAGACTCATGTTTCATGCATTTGTTCGCTCGTTTCATGCTAAAAAACTCGGTTAGATTTTTTGTAAAGAAGGATAATAAATCCAAAATTATTCAAATGCAAACGAGAATTTGTATTCATTTTAAAATATTTCTCCACAATCTTTGTGTGCCCCTAAAACTCATCTTTCATGCGTTTGTTCGCTCGTTTAATGTTAAAAAACTCGGCTACATTTTTCATAAAGATTGATAGTACATACTAAATTATTCAAATGCAAACCAAAATTCGTATTCAATTTAAAATATTTCTCCACAATCTTTGTTTGCACCTAAAACTCATTTTTCGTGCGTTTGTTTGCTCGTTACATTAAAAAAAAACTCGGATAGATTTTTCGTAAAGAATGATAGTAAATACTAAATTATTCAAATGGAAATCAAAATTTGTATCCATTTTAAAATATTTCTCCGCAATCTTTGAGTGCCCCTAAGACTCATGTTTCATGCATTTGTTCGCTCGTTTCATGCTAAAAAACTCGGCTAGATTTTTTGTAAAGAAGGATAATAAATCCAAAATTATTAGAATGCAAACCAGAATTTGTATTAATTTTAAATTATTTCTCCACAATCTTTGTGTGCCCCTAATACTCATCTTTCAAGCGTTTGTTCGCTCGTTTAATGTTAAAAAACTCGGCTACATTTTTCATAAAGATTGGTAGTACATACTAAATTATTCAAATGCAAACCAAAATTCGTATTCAATTTAAAATATTTCTCCACAATCTTTGTTTGCACCTAAAACTCATGTTTCGTGCGTTTGTTTGCTCGTTTCATTAAAAAAAAAACTCGGATAGATTTTTCGTAAAGAATGATAGTAAATACTAAATTATTCAAATGGAAATCAAAATTTGGATCCATTTTAAAATATTTCTCCGTAATCTTTGAGTGCCCCCAAAGCTCATGTTTCCTGCATTTGTTCGCTCGTTTCATGCTAAAAAACTCGGCTAGATTTTTTGTAAAGAAGGATAATAAATCCTAAATTATTCAAATGCAAACCAGAATTTGTATACATTTTAAAATATTTTTCCACAATTTTTGTTTGCACCTAAAACTCATGTTTCGTGCGTTTGTTTGCTCGTTTCATTCAAAAAAATACTCGGATAGATTTTTCGTAAAGAATGATAGTAAATACTAAATTATTCAAATGGAAATCAAATTTGTATCCATTTTAAAATATTTCTCCGTAATCTTTGTGTGCCCCTAAAACTCATGTTTCATGCGTTTGTTCGCTCGTTTCATGCTAAAAAACTCGGCTAAATTTTTTGTAAAGAAGGATAATAAATCCTAAATTATTCAAATGCAAACCAAAATTTGTATTCATTTTAAAATATTTCTCCACAATCTTTGTTTGCACCTAAAACTCATGTTTCGAGCGTTTGTTTGCTCGTTTCATTCAAAAAAAAACTCGGATAGATTTTTCGTAAAGAATGATAGTAAATACTAAATTATTCAAATGGAAATCAAAATTTGTATCCATTTTAAAATATTTCTCCGCAATCTTTGAGTGCCCCTAAGACTCATGTTTCATGCATTTGTTCGCTCGTTTCATGCTAAAAAACTCGGCTAGATTTTTTGTAAAGAAGGATAATAAATCCAAAATTATTAGAATGCATACCAGAATTTGTATTAATTTTAAATTATTTCTCCACAATCTTTGTGTGCCCCTAATACTCATCTTTCATGCGTTTGTTCGCTCGTTTAATGTTAAAAAACTCGGCTACATTTTTCATAAAGATTGATAGTACATACTAAATTATTCAAATGCAAACCAAAATTCGTATTCAATTTAAAATATTTCTCCACAATCTTTGTTTGCACCTAAAACTCATGATTCGTGCGTTTGTTTGCTCGTTTCATTCAAAAAAAAACTCGGATAGATTTTTCGTAAAGAATGATAGTAAATACTAAATTATTCAAATGGAAATCAAAATTTGTATCCATTTTAAAATATTTCTCCGTAATCATTGAGTGCCCCCAAAGCTCATGTTTCCTGCATTTGTTCGCTCGTTTCATGCTAAAAAACTCGGCTAGATTTTTTGTAAAGAAGGATAATAAATCCTAAATTAATCAAATGCAAACCAGAATTTATATTCATTTTAAAATATTTCTCCACAATCTTTGTTTCCACCTAAAACTCATGTTTCGTACGTTTGTTTGCTCGTTTCATTGAAAAAAAAACTCGGATAGATTTTTCGTAAAGAATGATAGTAAATACTAAATGATTCAAATGGAAATCAAAATTTGTATCCATTTTAAAATATTTCTCCGCAATCTTTGAGTGCCCCTAAGACTCATGTTTCATGCATTTGTTCGCTCGTTTCATGCTAAAAAACTCGGCTAGATTTTTTGTAAAGAAGGATAATAAATCCAAAATTATTCAAATGCAAACGAGAATTTTTATTCATTTTAAAATATTTCTCCACAATCTTTGTGTGCCCCTAAAACTCATCTTTCATGCGTTTGTTCGCTCGTTTAATGTTAAAAAACTCGGCTACATTTTTCATAAAGATTGATAGTACATACTAAATTATTCAAATGCAAACCAAAATTTGTATTCAATTTAAAATATTTCTCCACAATCTTTGTTTGCACCTAAAACTCATCTTTCGTGCGTTTGTTTGCTCGTTACATTAAAAACAAACTCGGATAGATTTTTCGTAAAGAATGATAGTAAATACTAAATTATTCAAATGGAAATCAAAATTTGTATCCATTTTAAAATATTTCTCCGCAATCTTTGTGTGACCCTTAAACTCATTGTTTATGCGTTTGTTCGCTCATTTCATGCTAAAAGACTCGGCTAAATTTTTCATAACGAATGATGGTAAATACTAAATTATTCAAATGCAAACCAAAATTTGTATTCATTTTAAAATATTTCTCCACAGTCTTTGTTTCCACTCTAAACTTATGTTTCGTGCATTTGTTTGCTCGTTTCATTCAAAAAAAACTCGGAAAGAATTTTCGTAAAGAATGATAGTAAATACTAAATTATTCAAATGGAAATCAAATTTGTATCCATTTTAAAATATTTCTCCGCAATCTTTGTGTGCCCCTAAAACTCATGTTTCATGCGTTTGTTCGCTCGTTTCATGCTAAAAAACTCGGCTAAATTTTTTGTAAAGAAGGATAATAAATCCTAAATTATTCAAATGCAAACCAAAATTTGTATTCATTTTAAAATATTTCTCCACAATCTTTGTTTGCACCTAAAACTCATGTTTCGAGCGTTTGCTTGCTCGTTTCATTCAAAAACAAACTCGGATAGATTTTTCGTATAGAATGATAGTAAATACTAAATTATTCAAATGGAAATCAAAATTTGTATCCATTTTAAAATATTTCTCCGCAATCTTTGAGTGCCCCCAAAGCTCATGTTTCCTGCATTTGTTCGCTCATTTCATGCTAAAAAACTCGGCTAGATTTTTTGTAAAGAAGGATAATAAATCCTAAATTATTCAAATGCAAACCAGAATTTGTATACATTTTAAAATATTTTTCCACAATTTTTGTTTGCACCTAAAACTCATGTTTCGTGCGTTTGTTTGCTCGTTTCATTCAAAAAAAAACTCGGATAGATTTTTCGTAAAGAATGATAGTAAATACTAAATTATTCAAATGGAAATCAAAATTTGTATCCATTTTAAAATATTTCTCCGCAATCTCTGAGTGCCCTAAGACTCATGTTTCATGCATTTGTTCGCTCGTTTCATGCTAAAAAACTCGGTTAGATTTTTTGTAAAGAAGGATAATAAATCCAAAATTATTCAAATGCAAACGAGAATTTGTATTCATTTTAAAATATTTCTCCACAATCTTTGTGTGCCCCTAAAACTCATCTTTCATGCGTTTGTTCGCTCGTTTAATGTTAAAAAACTCGGCTACATTTTTCATAAAGATTGATAGTACATACTAAATTATTCAAATGCAAACCAAAATTCGTATTCAATTTAAAATATTTCTCCACAATCTTTGTTTGCACCTAAAACTCATCTTTCGTGCGTTTGTTTGCTCGTTACATTAAAAACAAACTCGGATAGATTTTTCGTAAAGAATGATAGTAAATACTAAATTATTCAAATGGAAATCAAAATTTGTATCCATTTTAAAATATTTCTCCGCAATCTTTGTGTGACCCTTAAACTCATTGTTTATGCGTTTGTTCGCTCATTTCATGCTAAAAGACTCGGCTAAATTTTTCATAACGAATGATGGTAAATACTAAATTATTCAAATGCAAACCAAAATTTGTATTCATTTTAAAATATTTCTCCACAGTCTTTGTTTCCACTCTAAACTTATGTTTCGTGCATTTGTTTGCTCGTTTCATTCAAAAAAAACTCGGAAAGAATGTTCGTAAAGAATGATAGTAAATACTAAATTATTCAAATGGAAATCAAATTTGTATCCATTTTAAAATATTTCTCCGCAATCTTTGTGTGCCCCTAAAACTCATGTTTCATGCGTTTGTTCGCTCGTTTCATGCTAAAAAACTCGGCTAAATTTTTTGTAAAGAAGGATAATAAATCCTAAATTATTCAAATGCAAACCAAAATTTGTATTCATTTTAAAATATTTCTCCACAATCTTTGTTTGCACCTAAAACTCATGTTTCGAGCGTTTGCTTGCTCGTTTCATTCAAAAACAAACTCGGATAGATTTTTCGTAAAGAATGATAGTAAATACTAAATTATTCAAATGGAAATCAAAATTTGTATCCATTTTAAAATATTTCTCCGCAATCTTTGAGTGCCCCCAAAGCTCATGTTTCCTGCATTTGTTCGCTCATTTCATGCTAAAAAACTCGGCTAGATTTTTTGTAAAGAAGGCTAATAAATCCTAAATTATTCAAATGCAAACCAGAATTTGTATACATTTTAAAATATTTTTCCACAATTTTTGTTTGCACCTAAAACTCATGTTTCGTGCGTTTGTTTGCTCGTTTCATTCAAAAAAAAACTCGGATAGATTTTTCGTAAAGAATGATAGTAAATACTAAATTATTCAAATGGAAATCAAAATTTGTATCCATTTTAAAATATTTCTCCGCAATCTCTGAGTGCCCCTGAGACTCATGTTTCATGCATTTGTTCGCTCGTTTCATGCTAAAAAACTCGGTTAGATTTTTTGTAAAGAAGGATAATAAATCCAAAATTATTCAAATGCAAACGAGAATTTGTATTCATTTTAAAATATTTCTCCACAATCTTTGTGTGCCCCTAAAACTCATCTTTCATGCGTTTGTTCGCTCGTTTAATGTTAAAAAACTCGGCTACATTTTTCATAAAGATTGATAGTACATACTAAATTATTCAAATGCAAACCAAAATTCGTATTCAATTTAAAATATTTCTCCACAATCTTTGTTTGCACCTAAAACTCATCTTTCGTGCGTTTGTTTGCTCGTTACGTTAAAAACAAACTCGGATAGATTTTTCGTAAAGAATGATAGTAAATACTAAATTATTCAAATGGAAATCAAAATTTGTATCCATTTTAAAATATTTCTCCGCAATCTTTGTGTGACCCTTAAACTCATTGTTTATGCGTTTGTTCGCTCATTTCATGCTAAAAGACTCGGCTAAATTTTTCATAACGAATGATGGTAAATACTAAATTATTCAAATGCAAACCAAAATTTGTATTCATTTTAAAATATTTCTCCACAGTCTTTGTTTCCACTCTAAACTTATGTTTCGTGCATTTGTTTGCTCGTTTCATTCAAAAAAAACTCGGAAAGAATGTTCGTAAAGAATGATAGTAAATACTAAATTATTCAAATGGAAATCAAATTTGTATCCATTTTAAAATATTTCTCCGCAATCTTTGTGTGCCCCTAAAACTCATGTTTCATGCGTTTGTTCGCTCGTTTCATGCTAAAAAACTCGGCTAAATTTTTTGTAAAGAAGGATAATAAATCCTAAATTATTCAAATGCAAACCAAAATTTGTATTCATTTTAAAATATTTCTCCACAATCTTTGTTTGCACCTAAAACTCATGTTTCGAGCGTTTGCTTGCTCGTTTCATTCAAAAACAAACTCGGATAGATTTTTCGTAAAGAATGATAGTAAATACTAAATTATTCAAATGGAAATCAAAATTTGTATCCATTTTAAAATATTTCTCCGCAATCTTTGAGTGCCCCCAAAGCTCATGTTTCCTGCATTTGTTCGCTCATTTCATGCTAAAAAACTCGGCTAGATTTTTTGTAAAGAAGGATAATAAATCCTAAATTATTCAAATGCAAACCAAAATTTGTATACATTTTAAAATATTTTTCCACAATTTTTGTTTGCACCTAAAACTCATGTTTCGTGCGTTTGTTTGCTCGTTTCATTCAAAAAAAAACTCGGATAGATTTTTCGTAAAGAATGATAGTAAATACTAAATTATTCAAATGGAAATCAAAATTTGTATCCATTTTAAAATATTTCTCCGCAATCTCTGAGTGCCCCTAAGACTCATGTTTCATGCATTTGTTCGCTCGTTTCATGCTAAAAAACTCGGCTAGATTTTTTGTAAAGAAGGATAATAAATCCAAAATTCTTAGAATGCAAACCAGAATTTGTATTAATTTTAAATTATTTCTCCACAATCTTTGTGTGCCCCTAATACCCATCTTTCATGCGTTTGTTCGCTCGTTTAATGTTAAAAAACTCGGCTACATTTTTCATAAAGATTGGTAGTACATACTAAATTATTCAAATGCAAACCAAAATTCGTATTCAATTTAAAATATTTCTCCACAATCTTTGTTTGCACCTAAAACTCATGTTTCGTGCGTTTGTTTGCTCGTTTCATTCAAAAAAAAACTCGGATAGATTTTTCGTAAAGAATGATAGTAAATACTAAATTATTCAAATGGAAATCAAAATGTGTATCCATTTTAAAATATTTCTCCGTAATCTTTGAGTGCCCCCAAAGCTCATGTTTCCTGCATTTGTTCGCTCGTTTCATGCTAAAAAACTCGGCTAGATTTTTTGTAAAGAAGGATAATAAATCCTAAATTATTCAAATGCAAACCAGAATTTGTATACATTTTAAAATATTTTTCCACAATTTTTGTTTGCACCTAAAACTCATGTTTCGTGCGTTTGTTTGCTCGTTTTATTCAAAAAAATACTCGGATAGATTTTTCGTAAAGAATGATAGTAAATACTAAATTATTCAAATGGAAATCAAATTTGTATCCATTTTAAAATATTTCTCCGTAATCTTTGTGTGCCCCTAAAACTCATGTTTCATGCGTTTGTTCGCTCGTTTCATGCTAAAAAACTCGGCTAAATTTTTTGTAAAGAAGGATAATAAATCCTAAATTATTCAAATGCAAACCAAAATTTGTATTCATTTTAAAATATTTCTCCACAATCTTTGTTTGCACCTAAAACTCATGTTTCGAGCGTTTGTTTGCTCGTTTCATTCAAAAAAAAACTCGGATAGATTTTTCGTAAAGAATGATAGTAAATACTAAATTATTCAAATGGAAATCAAAATTTGTATCCATTTTAAAATATTTCTCCGCAATCTTTGAGTGCCCCCAAAGCTCATGTTTCCTGCTTTTGTTCGCTCGTTTCATGCTAAAAAACTCGGCTAGATTTTTTGTAAAGAAGGATAATAAATCCTAAATTATTCAAATGCAAACCAGAATTTGTATACATTTTAAAATATTTTTCCACAATTTTTGTTTGCACCTAAAATTCATGTTTCGTGCGTTTGTTTGCTCGTTTCATTCAAAAAAAAACTCGGATAGATTTTTCGTAAAGAATGATAGTAAATACTAAATTATTCAAATGGAAATCAAAATTTGTATCCATTTTAAAATATTTCTCCGCAATCTTTTAGTGCCCCTAAGACTCATGTTTCATGCATTTGTTCGCTCGTTTCATGCTAAAAAACTCGGCTAGATTTTTTGTAAAGAAGGATAATAAATCCAAAATTATTAGAATGCAAACCAGAATTTGTATTGATTTTAAATTATTTCTCCACAATCTTTGTGTGCCCCTAATACTCATCTTTCATGCGTTTGTTCGCTCGTTTAATGTTAAAAAACTCGGCTACATTTTTCATAAAGATTGATAGTACATACTAAATTATTCAAATGCAAACCAAAATTCGTATTCAATTTAAAATATTTCTCCACAATCTTTTTTTGCACCTAAAACTCATGTTTCGTGCGTTTGTTTGCTCGTTTCATTCAAAAAAAAACTCGGATAGATTTTTCGTAAAGAATGATAGTAAATACTAAATTATTCAAATGGAAATCAAAATTTGTATCCATTTTAAAATATTTCTCCGCAATCTTTGAGTGCCCCCAAAGCTCATGTTTCCTGCATTTGTTCGCTCGTTTCATGCTAAAAAACTCGGCTAGATTTTTTGTAAAGAAGGATAATAAATCCTAAATTATTCAAATGCAAACCAGAATTTGTATACATTTTAAAATATTTTTCCACAATTTTTGTTTGCACCTAAAACTCATGTTTCGTGCGTTTGTTTGCTCGTTTCATTCAAAAAAAAACTCGGATAGATTTTTCGTAAAGAATGATAGTAAATACTAAATTATTCAAATGGAAATCAAAATTTGTATCCATTTTAAAATCTTTCTCCGCAATCTTTGAGTGCCCCTAAGACTCATGTTTCATGCATTTGTTCGCTCGTTTCATGCTAAAAAACTCGGCTAGATTTTTTGTAAAGAAGGATAATAAATCCAAAATTATTAGAATGCATACCAGAATTTGTATTAATTTTAAATTATTTCTCCACAATCTTTGTGTGCCCCAAATACTCATCTTTCATGCGTTTGTTCGCTCGTTTAATGTTAAAAAACTCGGCTACATTTTTCATAAAGATTGATAGTACATACTAAATTATTCAAATGCAAACCAAAATTCGTATTCAATTTAAAATATTTCTCCACAATCTTTGTTTGCACCTAAAACTCATGTTTCGTGCGTTTGTTTGCTCGTTTCATTCAAAAAAAAACTCGGATAGATTTTTCGTAATGAATGATAGTAAATACTAAATTATTCAAATGGAAATCAAAATTTGTATCCATTTTAAAATATTTCTCCGTAATCATTGAGTGCCCCCAAAGCTCATGTTTCCTGCATTTGTTCGCTCGTTTCATGCTAAAAAACTCGGCTAGATTTTTTGTAAAGAAGGATAATAAATCCTAAATTAATCAAATGCAAACCAGAATTTATATTCATTTTAAACATTCAAAAAAAACTCGGAAAGATTTTTCGTAAAGAATGATAGTAAATACTAAATTATTCAAATGGAAATCAAAATTGTATCCATTTTAAAATATTTCTCCGCAATCTTTGTGTGCCCCTAAAACTCATGTTTCATGCGTTCGTTCGCTCGTTTCATGTTAAAAAACTCGGCTAGATTTTTTGTAAAGAAGGATAATAAATCCTAAATTAATCAAATGCAAACCAGAATTTGTATTCATTTTAAAATATTTCTCCACAATCTTTGTTTCCACCTAAAACTCATGTTTCGTACGTTTGTTTGCTCGTTTCATTGAAAAAAAACTCGGATAGATTTTTCGTAAAGAATGATAGTAAATACTAAATTATTCAAATGGAAATCAAAATTTGTATCCATTTTAAAATATTTCTCTGCAATCTTTTAGTGCCCCTAAGACTCATGTTTCATGCATTTGTTCGCTCGTTTCATGCTAAAAAACTCGGCTAGATTTTTTGTAAAGAAGGATAATAAATCCAAAATTATTCAAATGCAAACGAGAATTTGTATTCATTTTAAAATATTTCTCCACAATCTTTGTGTGCCCCTAAAACTCATCTTTCATGCGTTTGTTCGCTCGTTTAATGTTAAAAAACTCGGCTACATTTTTCATACAGATTGATAGTACATACTAAATTATTCAAATGCAAACCAAAATTCGTATTCAATTTAAAATATTTCTCCACAATCTTTGTTTGCACCTAAAACTCATCTTTCGTGCGTTTGTTTGCTCGTTTCATTAAAACAAAACTCGGATAGATTTTTCGTAAAGAATGATAATAAATACTAAATTATTCAAATGAAAATCAAAATTTGTATCCATTTTAAAATATTTCTCCGCAATCTTTGTCTGACCCTTAAACTCATTGTTTATGCGTTTGTTCGCTCATTTCATGCTAAAAGACTCGGCTAAATTTTTCGTAACAAATGATGGTAAATACTAAATTATTCAAATGCAAACCAAAATTTGTATTCATTTTAAAATATTTCTCCACAGTCTTTGTTTCCACTCTAAACTTATGTTTCGTGCATTTGTTTGCTCGTTTCATTCAAAAAAAACTCGGAAAGATTTTTCGTAAAGAATGATAGTAAATACTAAATTATTCAAATGGAAATCAAAATTGTATCCATTTTAAAATATTTCTCCGCAATCTTTGTGTGCCCCTAAAACTCATGTTTCATGCGTTCGTTCGCTCGTTTCATGCTAAAAAACTCGGCTAAATTTTTTGTAAAGAAGGATAATAAATCCTAAATTATTCAAATGCAAACCAAATTTGTATTCATTTTAAAATATTTCTCCACAATCTTTGTTTGCACCTAAAACTCATGTTCCGTGCGTTTGTTTGCTCGTTTCATTCAAAAAAAAACTCGGATAGATTTTCGTAAAGAATGATAGTAAATACTAAATTATTCAAATGGAAATAAAAATTTGTATCCATTTTAAAATATTTCTCCGCAATCTTTGAGTGCCCCTAAAGCTCATGTTTCATGCATTTGTTCGCTCGTTTCATGTTAAAAAACTCGGCTAGATTTTTTGTAAAGAAGGATAATAAATCCTAAATTTATCAAATGCAAACCAGAATTTGTATTCATTTTAAAATATTTCTCCACAATCTTTGTTTCCACCTAAAACTCATGTTTCGTACGTTTGTTTGCTCGTTTCATTGAAAAAAAAACTCGGATAGATTTTTCGTAAAGAATGATAGTAAATACTAAATTATTCAAATGGAAATCAAAATTTGTATCCATTTTAAAATATTTCTCTGCAATCTTTTAGTGCCCCTAAGACTCATGTTTCATGCATTTGTTCGCTCGTTTCATGCTAAAAAACTCGGTTAGATTTTTTGTAAAGAAGGATAATAAATCCAAAATTATTCAAATGCAAACGAGAATTTGTATTCATTTTAAAATATTTCTCCACAATCTTTGTGTGCCCCTAGAACTCATCTTTCATGCGTTTGTTCGCTCGTTTAATGTTAAAAAACTCGGCTACATTTTTCATACAGATTGATAGTACATACTAAATTATTCAAATGCAAACCAAAATTCGTATTCAATTTAAAATATTTCTCCACAATCTTTGTTTGCACCTAAAACTCATCTTTCATGCGTTTGTTTGCTCGTTTCATTAAAACAAAACTCGGATAGATTTTTCGTAAAGAATGATAGTAAATACTAAATTATTCAAATGAAAATCAAAATTTGTATCCATTTTAAAATATTTCTCCGCAATCTTTGTCTGACCCTTAAACTCATTGTTTATGCGTTTGTTCGCTCATTTCATGCTAAAAGACTCGGCTAAATTTTTCGTAACGAATGATGGTAAATACTAAATTATTCAAATGCAAACCAAAATTTGTATTCATTTTAAAATATTTCTCCACAGTCTTTGTTTCCACTCTAAACTTATGTTTCGTGCATTTGTTTGCTCGTTTCATTCAAAAAAAACTCGGAAAGATTTTTCATAAAGAATGATAGTAAATACTAAATTATTCAAATGGAAATCAAAATTGTATCCATTTTAAAATATTTCTCCGCAATCTTTGTGTGCCCCTAAAACTCATGTTTCATGCGTTCGTTCGCTCGTTTCATGCTAAAAAACTCGGCTAAATTTTTTGTAAAGAAGGATAATAAATCCTAAATTATTCAAATGCAAACCAAATTTGTATTCATTTTAAAATATTTCTCCACAATCTTTGTTTGCACCTAAAACTCATGTTCCGTGCGTTTGTTTGCTCGTTTCATTCAAAAAAAAACTCGGATAGATTTTCGTAAAGAATGATAGTAAATACTAAATTATTCAAATGGAAATAAAAATTTGTATCCATTTTAAAATATTTCTCCGCAATCTTTGAGTGCCCCTAAAGCTCATGTTTCATGCATTTGTTCGCTCGTTTCATGTTAAAAAACT
Organism: Juncus effusus; assembly: GCA_027726005.1. Classification (NCBI taxonomy): domain Eukaryota; kingdom Viridiplantae; phylum Streptophyta; class Magnoliopsida; order Poales; family Juncaceae; genus Juncus; species Juncus effusus. Next base: position 5,191,220 of record CM050901.1, read on the forward strand.
CGGCTAGATTTTTTGTAAAGAAGGATAATAAATCCTAAATTAATCAAATGCAAACCAGAATTTGTATTCATTTTAAAATATTTCTCCACAATCTTTGTTTCCACCTAAAACTCATGTTTCGTACGTTTGTTTGCTCGTTTCATTGAAAAAAAAACTCGGATAGATTTTTCGTAAAGAATGATAGTAAATACTAAATTATTCAAATGGAAATCAAAATTTGTATCCACTTTAAAATATTTCTCTGCAATCTTTTAGTGCCCCTAAGACTCATGTTTCATGCATTTGTTCGCTCGTTTCATGCTAAAAAACTCGGCTAGATTTTTTGTAAAGAAGGATAATAAATCCAAAATTATTCAAATGCAAACGAGAATTTGTATTCATTTTAAAATATTTCTCCACAATCTTTGTGTGCCCCTAAAACTCATCTTTCATGCGTTTGTTCGCTCGTTTAATGTTAAAAAACTCGGCTACATTTTTCATACAGATTGAGAGTACATACTAAATTATTCAAATGCAAACCAAAATTCGTATTCAATTTAAAATATTTCTCCACAATCTTTGTTTGCACCTAAAACTCATCTTTCGTGCGTTTGTTTGCTCGTTTCATTAAAACAAAACTCGGATAGATTTTTCGTAAAGAATGATAGTAAATACTAAATTATTCAAATGAAAATCAAAATTTGTATCCATTTTAAAATATTTCTCCGCAATCTTTGTCTGACCCTTAAACTCATTGTTTATGCGTTTGTTCGCTCATTTCATGCTAAAAGACTCGGCTAAATTTTTCGTAACGAATGATGGTAAATACTAAATTATTCAACTGCAAACCAAAATTTGTATTCATTTTAAAATATTTCTCCACAGTCTTTGTTTCCACTCTAAACTTATGTTTCGTGCATTTGTTTGCTCGTTTCATTCAAAAAAAACTCGGAAAGATTTTTCATAAAGAATGATAGTAAATACTAAATTATTCAAATGGAAATCAAAATTGTATCCATTTTAAAATATTTCTCCGCAATCTTTGTGTGCCCCTAAAACTCATGTTTCATGCGTTCGTTCGCTCGTTTCATGCTAAAAAACTCGGCTAAATTTTTTGTAAAGAAGGATAATAAATCCTAAATTATTCAAATGCAAACCAAATTTGTATTCATTTTAAAATATTTCTCCACAATCTTTGTTTGCACCTAAAACTCATGTTCCGTGCGTTTGTTTGCTCGTTTCATTCAAAAAAAAACTCGGATAGATTTTCGTAAAGAATGATAGTAAATACTAAATTATTCAAATGGAAATAAAAATTTGTATCCATTTTAAAATATTTCTCCGCAATCTTTGAGTGCCCCTAAAGCTCATGTTTCATGCATTTGTTCGCTCGTTTCATGTTAAAAAACTCGGCTAGATTTTTTGTAAAGAAGGATAATAAATCCTAAATTAATCAAATGCAAACCAGAATTTGTATTCATTTTAAAATATTTCTCCACAATCTTTGTTTCCACCTAAAACTCATGTTTCGTACGTTTGTTTGCTCGTTTCATTGAAAAAAAAACTCGGATAGATTTTTCGTAAAGAATGATAGTAAATACTAAATTATTCAAATGGAAATCAAAATCTGTATCCATTTTAAAATATTTCTCTGCAATCTTTTAGTGCCCCTAAGACTCATGTTTCATGCATTTGTTCGCTCGTTTCATGCTAAAAAACTCGGCTAGATTTTTTGTAAAGAAGGATAATAAATCCAAAATTATTCAAATGCAAACGAGAATTTGTATTCATTTTAAAATATTTCTCCACAATCTTTGTGTGCCCCTAAAACTCATCTTTCATGCGTTTGTTCGCTCGTTTAATGTTAAAAAACTCGGCTACATTTTTCATACAGATTGATAGTACATACTAAATTATTCAAATGCAAACCAAAATTCGTATTCAATTTAAAATATTTCTCCACAATCTTTGTTTGCACCTAAAACTCATCTTTCGTGCGTTTGTTTGCTCGTTTCATTAAAACAAAACTCGGATAGATTTTTCGTAAAGAATGATAGTAAATACTAAATTATTCAAATGAAAATCAAAATTTGTATCCATTTTAAAATATTTCTCCGCAATCTTTGTCTGACCCTTAAACTCATTGTTTATGCGTTTGTTCGCTCATTTCATGCTAAAAGACTCGGCTAAATTTTTCGTAACGAATGATGGTAAATACTAAATTATTCAAATGCAAAGCAAAATTTGTATTCATTTTAAAATATTTCTCCACAGTCTTTGTTTCCACTCTAAACTTATGTTTCGTGCATTTGTTTGCTCGTTTCATTCAAAAAAAACTCGGAAAGATTTTTCGTAAAGAATGATAGTAAATACTAAATTATTCAAATGGAAATCAAAATTGTATCCATTTTAAAATATTTCTCCGCAATCTTTGTGTGCCCCTAAAACTCATGTTTCATGCGTTCGTTCGCTCGTTTCATGCTAAAAAACTCGGCTAAATTTTTTGTAAAGAAGGATAATAAATCCTAAATTATTCAAATGCAAACCAAATTTGTATTCATTTTAAAATATTTCTCCACAATCTTTGTTTGCACCTAAAACTCATGTTCCGTGCGTTTGTTTGCTCGTTTCATTCAAAAAAAAACTCGGATAGATTTTCGTAAAGAATGATAGTAAATACTAAATTATTCAAATGGAAATAAAAATTTGTATCCATTTTAAAATATTTCTCCGCAATCTTTGAGTGCCCCTAAAGCTCATGTTTCATGCATTTGTTCGCTCGTTTCATGTTAAAAAACTCGGCTAGATTTTTTGTAAAGAAGGATAATAAATCCTAAATTAATCAAATGCAAACCAGAATTTGTATTCATTTTAAAATATTTCTCCACAATCTTTGTTTCCACCTAAAACTCATGTTTCGTACGTTTGTTTGCTCGTTTCATTGAAAAAAAAACTCGGATAGATTTTTCGTAAAGAATGATAGTAAATACTAAATTATTCAAATGGAAATCAAAATCTGTATCCATTTTAAAATATTTCTCTGCAATCTTTTAGTGCCCCTAAGACTCATGTTTCATGCATTTGTTCGCTCGTTTCATGCTAAAAAACTCGGCTAGATTTTTTGTAAAGAAGGATAATAAATCCAAAATTATTCAAATGCAAACGAGAATTTGTATTCATTTTAAAATATTTCTCCACAATCTTTGTGTGCCCCTAAAACTCATCTTTCATGCGTTTGTTCGCTCGTTTAATGTTAAAAAACTCGGCTACATTTTTCATACAGATTGATAGTACATACTAAATTATTCAAATGCAAACCAAAATTCGTATTCAATTTAAAATATTTCTCCACAATCTTTGTTTGCACCTAAAACTCATCTTTCGTGCGTTTGTTTGCTCGTTTCATTAAAACAAAACTCGGATAGATTTTTCGTAAAGAATGATAGTAAATACTAAATTATTCAAATGAAAATCAAAATTTGTATCCATTTTAAAATATTTCTCCGCAATCTTTGTCTGACCCTTAAACTCATTGTTTATGCGTTTGTTCGCTCATTTCATGCTAAAAGACTCGGCTAAATTTTTCGTAACGAATGATGGTAAATACTAAATTATTCAAATGCAAAGCAAAATTTGTATTCATTTTAAAATATTTCTCCACAGTCTTTGTTTCCACTCTAAACTTATGTTTCGTGCATTTGTTTGCTCGTTTCATTCAAAAAAAACTCGGAAAGATTTTTCGTAAAGAATGATAGTAAATACTAAATTATTCAAATGGAAATCAAAATTGTATCCATTTTAAAATATTTCTCCGCAATCTTTGTGTGCCCCTAAAACTCATGTTTCATGCGTTCGTTCGCTCGTTTCATGCTAAAAAACTCGGCTAAATTTTTTGTAAAGAAGGATAATAAATCCTAAATTATTCAAATGCAAACCAAATTTGTATTCATTTTAAAATATTTCTCCACAATCTTTGTTTGCACCTAAAACTCATGTTCCGTGCGTTTGTTTGCTCGTTTCATTCAAAAAAAAACTCGGATAGATTTTCGTAAAGAATGATAGTAAATACTAAATTATTCAAATGGAAATAAAAATTTGTATCCATTTTAAAATATTTCTCCGCAATCTTTGAGTGCCCCTAAAGCTCATGTTTCATGCATTTGTTCGCTCGTTTCATGTTAAAAAACTCGGCTAGATTTTTTGTAAAGAAGGATAATAAATCCTAAATTAATCAAATGCAAACCAGAATTTGTATTCATTTTAAAATATTTCTCCACAATCTTTGTTTCCACCTAAAACTCATGTTTCGTACGTTTGTTTGCTCGTTTCATTGAAAAAAAAACTCGGATAGATTTTTCGTAAAGAATGATAGTAAATACTAAATTATTCAAATGGAAATCAAAATCTGTATCCATTTTAAAATATTTCTCTGCAATCTTTTAGTGCCCCTAAGACTCATGTTTCATGCATTTGTTCGCTCGTTTCATGCTAAAAAACTCGGCTAGATTTTTTGTAAAGAAGGATAATAAATCCAAAATTATTCAAATGCAAACGAGAATTTGTATTCATTTTAAAATATTTCTCCACAATCTTTGTGTGCCCCTAAAACTCATCTTTCATGCGTTTGTTCGCTCGTTTAATGTTAAAAAACTCGGCTACATTTTTCATACAGATTGATAGTACATACTAAATTATTCAAATGCAAACCAAAATTCGTATTCAATTTAAAATATTTCTCCACAATCTTTGTTTGCACCTAAAACTCATCTTTCGTGCGTTTGTTTGCTCGTTTCATTAAAACAAAACTCGGATAGATTTTTCGTAAAGAATGATAGTAAATACTAAATTATTCAAATGAAAATCAAAATTTGTATCCATTTTAAAATATTTCTCCGCAATCTTTGTCTGACCCTTAAACTCATTGTTTATGCGTTTGTTCGCTCATTTCATGCTAAAAGACTCGGCTAAATTTTTCGTAACGAATGATGGTAAATACTAAATTATTCAAATGCAAAGCAAAATTTGTATTCATTTTAAAATATTTCTCCACAGTCTTTGTTTCCACTCTAAACTTATGTTTCGTGCATTTGTTTGCTCGTTTCATTCAAAAAAAACTCGGAAAGATTTTTCGTAAAGAATGATAGTAAATACTAAATTATTCAAATGGAAATCAAAATTGTATCCATTTTAAAATATTTCTCCGCAATCTTTGTGTGCCCCTAAAACTCATGTTTCATGCGTTCGTTCGCTCGTTTCATGCTAAAAAACTCGGCTAAATTTTTTGTAAAGAAGGATAATAAATCCTAAATTATTCAAATGCAAACCAAATTTGTATTCATTTTAAAATATTTCTCCACAATCTTTGTTTGCACCTAAAAGTCATGTTCCGTGCGTTTGTTTGCTCGTTTCATTCAAAAAAAAACTCGGATAGATTTTCGGAAAGAATGATAGTAAATACTAAATTATTCAAATGGAAATAAAAATTTGTATCCAATTTAAAATATTTCTCCGCAATCTTTGAGTGCCCCTAAAGCTCATGTTTCATGCATTTGTTCGCTCGTTTCATGTTAAAAAACTCGGCTAGATTTTTTGTAAAGAAGGATAATAAATCCTAAATTAATCAAATGCAAACCAGAATTTGTATTCATTTTAAAATATTTCTCCACAATCTTTGTTTCCACCTAAAACTCATGTTTCGTACGTTTGTTTGCTCGTTTCATTGAAAAAAAAACTCGGATAGATTTTTCGTAAAGAATGATAGTAAATACTAAATTATTCAAATGGAAATCAAAATCTGTATCCATTTTAAAATATTTCTCTGCAATCTTTTAGTGCCCCTAAGACTCATGTTTCATGCATTTGTTCGCTCGTTTCATGCTAAAAAACTCGGCTAGATTTTTTGTAAAGAAGGATAATAAATCCAAAATTATTCAAATGCAAACGAGAATTTGTATTCATTTTAAAATATTTCTCCACAATCTTTGTGTGCCCCTAAAACTCATCTTTCATGCGTTTGTTCGCTCGTTTAATGTTAAAAAACTCGGCTACATTTTTCATACAGATTGATAGTACATACTAAATTATTCAAATGCAAACCAAAATTCGTATTCAATTTAAAATATTTCTCCACAATCTTTGTTTGCACCTAAAACTCATCTTTCGTGCGTTTGTTTGCTCGTTTCATTAAAACAAAACTCGGATAGATTTTTCGTAAAGAATGATAGTAAATACTAAATTATTCAAATGAAAATCAAAATTTGTATCCATTTTAAAATATTTCTCCGCAATCTTTGTCTGACCCTTAAACTCATTGTTTATGCGTTTGTTCGCTCATTTCATGCTAAAAGACTCGGCTAAATTTTTCGTAACGAATGATGGTAAATACTAAATTATTCAAATGCAAAGCAAAATTTGTATTCATTTTAAAATATTTCTCCACAGTCTTTGTTTCCACTCTAAACTTATGTTTCGTGCATTTGTTTGCTCGTTTCATTCAAAAAAAACTCGGAAAGATTTTTCGTAAAGAATGATAGTAAATACTAAATTATTCAAATGGAAATCAAAATTGTATCCATTTTAAAATATTTCTCCGCAATCTTTGTGTGCCCCTAAAACTCATGTTTCATGCGTTCGTTCGCTCGTTTCATGCTAAAAAACTCGGCTAAATTTTTTGTAAAGAAGGATAATAAATCCTAAATTATTCAAATGCAAACCAAATTTGTATTCATTTTAAAATATTTCTCCACAATCTTTGTTTGCACCTAAAAGTCATGTTCCGTGCGTTTGTTTGCTCGTTTCATTCAAAAAAAAACTCGGATAGATTTTCGGAAAGAATGATAGTAAATACTAAATTATTCAAATGGAAATAAAAATTTGTATCCAATTTAAAATATTTCTCCGCAATCTTTGAGTGCCCCTAAAGCTCATGTTTCATGCATTTGTTCGCTCGTTTCATGTTAAAAAACTCGGCTAGATTTTTTGTAAAGAAGGATAATAAATCCTAAATTAATCAAATGCAAACCAGAATTTGTATTCATTTTAAAATATTTCTCCACAATCTTTGTTTCCACCTAAAACTCATGTTTCGTACGTTTGTTTGCTCGTTTCATTGAAAAAAAAACTCGGATAGATTTTTCGTAAAGAATGATAGTAAATACTAAATTATTCAAATGGAAATCAAAATCTGTATCCATTTTAAAATATTTCTCTGCAATCTTTTAGTGCCCCTAAGACTCATGTTTCATGCATTTGTTCGCTCGTTTCATGCTAAAAAACTCGGCTAGATTTTTTGTAAAGAAGGATAATAAATCCAAAATTATTCAAATGCAAACGAGAATTTGTATTCATTTTAAAATATTTCTCCACAATCTTTGTGTGCCCCTAAAACTCATCTTTCATGCGTTTGTTCGCTCGTTTAATGTTAAAAAACTCGGCTACATTTTTCATACAGATTGATAGTACATACTAAATTATTCAAATGCAAACCAAAATTCGTATTCAATTTAAAATATTTCTCCACAATCTTTGTTTGCACCTAAAACTCATCTTTCGTGCGTTTGTTTGCTCGTTTCATTAAAACAAAACTCGGATAGATTTTTCGTAAAGAATGATAGTAAATACTAAATTATTCAAATGAAAATCAAAATTTGTATCCATTTTAAAATATTTCTCCGCAATCTTTGTCTGACCCTTAAACTCATTGTTTATGCGTTTGTTCGCTCATTTCATGCTAAAAGACTCGGCTAAATTTTTCGTAACGAATGATGGTAAATACTAAATTATTCAAATGCAAACCAAAATTTGTATTCATTTTAAAATATTTCTCCACAGTCTTTGTTTCCACTCTAAACTTATGTTTCGTGCATTTGTTTGCTCGTTTCATTCAAAAAAAACTCGGAAAGCTTTTTCGTAAAGAATGATAGTAAATACTAAATTATTCAAATGGAAATCAAAATTGTATCCATTTTAAAATATTTCTCCGCAATCTTTGTGTGCCCCTAAAACTCATGTTTCATGCGTTCGTTCGCTCGTTTCATGCTAAAAAACTCGGCTAAATTTTTTGTAAAGAAGGATAATAAATCCTAAATTATTCAAATGCAAACCAAATTTGTATTCATTTTAAAATATTTCTCCACAATCTTTGTTTGCACCTAAAACTCATGTTCCGTGCGTTTGTTTGCTCGTTTCATTCAAAAAAAAACTCGGATAGATTTTCGTAAAGAATGATAGTAAATACTAAATTATTCAAATGGAAATAAAAATTTGTATCCATTTTAAAATATTTCTCCGCAATCTTTGAGTGCCCCTAAAGCTCATGTTTCATGCATTTGTTCGCTCGTTTCATGTTAAAAAACTCGGCTAGATTTTTTGTAAAGAAGGATAATAAATCCTAAATTAATCAAATGCAAACCAGAATTTGTATTCATTTTAAAATATTTCTCCACAATCTTTGTTTCCACCTAAAACTCATGTTTCGTACGTTTGTTTGCTCGTTTCATTGAAAAAAAAACTCGGATAGATTTTTCGTAAAGAATGATAGTAAATACTAAATTATTCAAATGGAAATCAAAATCTGTATCCATTTTAAAATATTTCTCTGCAATCTTTTAGTGCCCCTAAGACTCATGTTTCATGCATTTGTTCGCTCGTTTCATGCTAAAAAACTCGGCTAGATTTTTTGTAAAGAAGGATAATAAATCCAAAATTATTCAAATGCAAACGAGAATTTGTATTCATTTTAAAATATTTCTCCACAATCTTTGTGTGCCCCTAAAACTCATCTTTCATGCGTTTGTTCGCTCGTTTAATGTTAAAAAACTCGGCTACATTTTTCATACAGATTGATAGTACATACTAAATTATTCAAATGCAAACCAAAATTCGTATTCAATTTAAAATATTTCTCCACAATCTTTGTTTGCACCTAAAACTCATCTTTCGTGCGTTTGTTTGCTCGTTTCATTAAAACAAAACTCGGATAGATTTTTCGTAAAGAATGATAGTAAATACTAAATTATTCAAATGAAAATCAAAATTTGTATCCATTTTAAAATATTTCTCCGCAATCTTTGTCTGACCCTTAAACTCATTGTTTATGCGTTTGTTCGCTCATTTCATGCTAAAAGACTCGGCTAAATTTTTCGTAACGAATGATGGTAAATACTAAATTATTCAAATGCAAAGCAAAATTTGTATTCATTTTAAAATATTTCTCCACAGTCTTTGTTTCCACTCTAAACTTATGTTTCGTGCATTTGTTTGCTCGTTTCATTCAAAAAAAACTCGGAAAGATTTTTCGTAAAGAATGATAGTAAATACTAAATTATTCAAATGGAAATCAAAATTGTATCCATTTTAAAATATTTCTCCGCAATCTTTGTGTGCCCCTAAAACTCATGTTTCATGCGTTCGTTCGCTCGTTTCATGCTAAAAAACTCGGCTAAATTTTTTGTAAAGAAGGATAATAAATCCTAAATTATTCAAATGCAAACCAAATTTGTATTCATTTTAAAATATTTCTCCACAATCTTTGTTTGCACCTAAAACTCATGTTCCGTGCGTTTGTTTGCTCGTTTCATTCAAAAAAAAACTCGGATAGATTTTCGTAAAGAATGATAGTAAATACTAAATTATTCAAATGGAAATAAAAATTTGTATCCATTTTAAAATATTTCTCCGCAATCTTTGAGTGCCCCTAAAGCTCATGTTTCATGCATTTGTTCGCTCGTTTCATGTTAAAAAACTCGGCTAGATTTTTTGTAAAGAAGGATAATAAATCCTAAATTAATCAAATGCAAACCAGAATTTGTATTCATTTTAAAATATTTCTCCACAATCTTTGTTTCCACCTAAAACTCATGTTTCGTACGTTTGTTTGCTCGTTTCATTGAAAAAAAAACTCGGATAGATTTTTCGTAAAGAATGATAGTAAATACTAAATTATTCAAATGGAAATCAAAATCTGTATCCATTTTAAAATATTTCTCTGCAATCTTTTAGTGCCCCTAAGACTCATGTTTCATGCATTTGTTCGCTCGTTTCATGCTAAAAAACTCGGCTAGATTTTTTGTAAAGAAGGATAATAAATCCAAAATTATTCAAATGCAAACGAGAATTTGTATTCATTTTAAAATATTTCTCCACAATCTTTGTGTGCCCCTAAAACTCATCTTTCATGCGTTTGTTCGCTCGTTTAATGTTAAAAAACTCGGCTACATTTTTCATACAGATTGATAGTACATACTAAATTATTCAAATGCAAACCAAAATTCGTATTCAATTTAAAATATTTCTCCACAATCTTTGTTTGCACCTAAAACTCATCTTTCGTGCGTTTGTTTGCTCGTTTCATTAAAACAAAACTCGGATAGATTTTTCGTAAAGAATGATAGTAAATACTAAATTATTCAAATGAAAATCAAAATTTGTATCCATTTTAAAATATTTCTCCGCAATCTTTGTCTGACCCTTAAACTCATTGTTTATGCGTTTGTTCGCTCATTTCATGCTAAAAGACTCGGCTAAATTTTTCGTAACGAATGATGGTAAATACTAAATTATTCAAATGCAAAGCAAAATTTGTATTCATTTTAAAATATTTCTCCACAGTCTTTGTTTCCACTCTAAACTTATGTTTCGTGCATTTGTTTGCTCGTTTCATTCAAAAAAAACTCGGAAAGATTTTTCGTAAAGAATGATAGTAAATACTAAATTATTCAAATGGAAATCAAAATTGTATCCATTTTAAAATATTTCTCCGCAATCTTTGTGTGCCCCTAAAACTCATGTTTCATGCGTTCGTTCGCTCGTTTCATGCTAAAAAACTCGGCTAAATTTTTTGTAAAGAAGGATAATAAATCCTAAATTATTCAAATGCAAACCAAATTTGTATTCATTTTAAAATATTTCTCCACAATCTTTGTTTGCACCTAAAACTCATGTTCCGTGCGTTTGTTTGCTCGTTTCATTCAAAAAAAAACTCGGATAGATTTTCGTAAAGAATGATAGTAAATACTAAATTATTCAAATGGAAATAAAAATTTGTATCCATTTTAAAATATTTCTCCGCAATCTTTGAGTGCCCCTAAAGCTCATGTTTCATGCATTTGTTCGCTCGTTTCATGTTAAAAAACTCGGCTAGATTTTTTGTAAAGAAGGATAATAAATCCTAAATTAATCAAATGCAAACCAGAATTTGTATTCATTTTAAAATATTTCTCCACAATCTTTGTTTCCACCTAAAACTCATGTTTCGTACGTTTGTTTGCTCGTTTCATTGAAAAAAAAACTCGGATAGATTTTTCGTAAAGAATGATAGTAAATACTAAATTATTCAAATGGAAATCAAAATCTGTATCCATTTTAAAATATTTCTCTGCAATCTTTTAGTGCCCCTAAGACTCATGTTTCATGCATTTGTTCGCTCGTTTCATGCTAAAAAACTCGGCTAGATTTTTTGTAAAGAAGGATAATAAATCCAAAATTATTCAAATGCAAACGAGAATTTGTATTCATTTTAAAATATTTCTCCACAATCTTTGTGTGCCCCTAAAACTCATCTTTCATGCGTTTGTTCGCTCGTTTAATGTTAAAAAACTCGGCTACATTTTTCATACAGATTGATAGTACATACTAAATTATTCAAATGCAAACCAAAATTCGTATTCAATTTAAAATATTTCTCCACAATCTTTGTTTGCACCTAAAACTCATCTTTCGTGCGTTTGTTTGCTCGTTTCATTAAAACAAAACTCGGATAGATTTTTCGTAAAGAATGATAGTAAATACTAAATTATTCAAATGAAAATCAAAATTTGTATCCATTTTAAAATATTTCTCCGCAATCTTTGTCTGACCCTTAAACTCATTGTTTATGCGTTTGTTCGCTCATTTCATGCTAAAAGACTCGGCTAAATTTTTCGTAACGAATGATGGTAAATACTAAATTATTCAAATGCAAAGCAAAATTTGTATTCATTTTAAAATATTTCTCCACAGTCTTTGTTTCCACTCTAAACTTATGTTTCGTGCATTTGTTTGCTCGTTTCATTCAAAAAAAACTCGGAAAGATTTTTCGTAAAGAATGATAGTAAATACTAAATTATTCAAATGGAAATCAAAATTGTATCCATTTTAAAATATTTCTCCGCAATCTTTGTGTGCCCCTAAAACTCATGTTTCATGCGTTCGTTCGCTCGTTTCATGCTAAAAAACTCGGCTAAATTTTTTGTAAAGAAGGATAATAAATCCTAAATTATTCAAATGCAAACCAAATTTGTATTCATTTTAAAATATTTCTCCACAATCTTTGTTTGCACCTAAAACTCATGTTCCGTGCGTTTGTTTGCTCGTTTCATTCAAAAAAAAACTCGGATAGATTTTCGTAAAGAATGATAGTAAATACTAAATTATTCAAATGGAAATAAAAATTTGTATCCATTTTAAAATATTTCTCCGCAATCTTTGAGTGCCCCTAAAGCTCATGTTTCATGCATTTGTTCGCTCGTTTCATGTTAAAAAACTCGGCTAGATTTTTTGTAAAGAAGGATAATAAATCCTAAATTAATCAAATGCAAACCAGAATTTGTATTCATTTTAAAATATTTCTCCACAATCTTTGTTTCCACCTAAAACTCATGTTTCGTACGTTTGTTTGCTCGTTTCATTGAAAAAAAAACTCGGATAGATTTTTCGTAAAGAATGATAGTAAATACTAAATTATTCAAATGGAAATCAAAATCTGTATCCATTTTAAAATATTTCTCTGCAATCTTTTAGTGCCCCTAAGACTCATGTTTCATGCATTTGTTCGCTCGTTTCATGCTAAAAAACTCGGCTAGATTTTTTGTAAAGAAGGATAATAAATCCAAAATTATTCAAATGCAAACGAGAATTTGTATTCATTTTAAAATATTTCTCCACAATCTTTGTGTGCCCCTAAAACTCATCTTTCATGCGTTTGTTCGCTCGTTTAATGTTAAAAAACTCGGCTACATTTTTCATACAGATTGATAGTACATACTAAATTATTCAAATGCAAACCAAAATTCGTATTCAATTTAAAATATTTCTCCACAATCTTTGTTTGCACCTAAAACTCATCTTTCGTGCGTTTGTTTGCTCGTTTCATTAAAACAAAACTCGGATAGATTTTTCGTAAAGAATGATAGTAAATACTAAATTATTCAAATGAAAATCAAAATTTGTATCCATTTTAAAATATTTCTCCGCAATCTTTGTCTGACCCTTAAACTCATTGTTTATGCGTTTGTTCGCTCATTTCATGCTAAAAGACTCGGCTAAATTTTTCGTAACGAATGATGGTAAATACTAAATTATTCAAATGCAAAGCAAAATTTGTATTCATTTTAAAATATTTCTCCACAGTCTTTGTTTCCACTCTAAACTTATGTTTCGTGCATTTGTTTGCTCGTTTCATTCAAAAAAAACTCGGAAAGATTTTTCGTAAAGAATGATAGTAAATACTAAATTATTCAAATGGAAATCAAAATTGTATCCATTTTAAAATATTTCTCCGCAATCTTTGTGTGCCCCTAAAACTCATGTTTCATGCGTTCGTTCGCTCGTTTCATGCTAAAAAACTCGGCTAAATTTTTTGTAAAGAAGGATAATAAATCCTAAATTATTCAAATGCAAACCAAATTTGTATTCATTTTAAAATATTTCTCCACAATCTTTGTTTGCACCTAAAACTCATGTTCCGTGCGTTTGTTTGCTCGTTTCATTCAAAAAAAAACTCGGATAGATTTTCGGAAAGAATGATAGTAAATACTAAATTATTCAAATGGAAATAAAAATTTGTATCCAATTTAAAATATTTCTCCGCAATCTTTGACTGCCCCTAAAGCTCATGTTTCATGCATTTGTTCGCTCGTTTCATGTTAAAAAAACTCGGCTAGATTTTTTGTAAAGAAGGATAATAAATCCTAAATTAATCAAATGCAAACCAGAATTTGTATTCATTTTAAAATATTTCTCCACAATCTTTGTTTCCACCTAAAACTCATGTTTCGTACGTTTGTTTGCTCGTTTCATTGAAAAAAAAACTCGGATAGATTTTTCGTAAAGAATGATAGTAAATACTAAATTATTCAAATGGAAATCAAAATCTGTATCCATTTTAAAATATTTCTCTGCAATCTTTTAGTGCCCCTAAGACTCATGTTTCATGCATTTGTTCGCTCGTTTCATGCTAAAAAACTCGGCTAGATTTTTTGTAAAGAAGGATAATAAATCCAAAATTATTCAAATGCAAACGAGAATTTGTATTCATTTTAAAATATTTCTCCACAATCTTTGTGTGCCGCTAAAACTCATCTTTCATGCGTTTGTTCGCTCGTTTAATGTTAAAAAACTCGGCTACATTTTTCATACAGATTGATAGTACATACTAAATTATTCAAATGCAAACCAAAATTCGTATTCAATTTAAAATATTTCTCCACAATCTTTGTTTGCACCTAAAACTCATCTTTCGTGCGTTTGTTTGCTCGTTTCATTAAAACAAAACTCGGATAGATTTTTCGTAAAGAATGATAGTAAATACTAAATTATTCAAATGAAAATCAAAATTTGTATCCATTTTAAAATATTTCTCCGCAATCTTTGTCTGACCCTTAAACTCATTGTTTATGCGTTTGTTCGCTCATTTCATGCTAAAAGACTCGGCTAAATTTTTCGTAACGAATGATGGTAAATACTAAATTATTCAAATGCAAACCAAAATTTGTATTCATTTTAAAATATTTCTCCACAGTCTTTGTTTCCACTCTAAACTTATGTTTCGTGCATTTGTTTGCTCGTTTCATTCAAAAAAAACTCGGAAAGCTTTTTCGTAAAGAATGATAGTAAATACTAAATTATTCAAATGGAAATCAAAATTGTATCCATTTTAAAATATTTCTCCGCAATCTTTGTGTGCCCCTAAAACTCATGTTTCATGCGTTCGTTCGCTCGTTTCATGCTAAAAAACTCGGCTAAATTTTTTGTAAAGAAGGATAATAAATCCTAAATTATTCAAATGCAAACCAAATTTGTATTCATTTTAAAATATTTCTCCACAATCTTTGTTTGCACCTAAAACTCATGTTCCGTGCGTTTGTTTGCTCGTTTCATTCAAAAAAAAACTCGGATAGATTTTCGTAAAGAATGATAGTAAATACTAAATTATTCAAATGGAAATAAAAATTTGTATCCATTTTAAAATATTTCTCCGCAATCTTTGAGTGCCCCTAAAGCTCATGTTTCATGCATTTGTTCGCTCGTTTCATGTTAAAAAACTCGGCTAGATTTTTTGTAAAGAAGGATAATAAATCCTAAATTAATCAAATGCAAACCAGAATTTGTATTCATTTTAAAATATTTCTCCACAATCTTTGTTTCCACCTAAAACTCATGTTTCGTACGTTTGTTTGCTCGTTTCATTGAAAAAAAAACTCGGATAGATTTTCCGTAAAGAATGATAGTAAATACTAAATTATTCAAATGGAAATCAAAATCTGTATCCATTTTAAAATATTTCTCTGCAATCTTTTAGTGCCCCTAAGACTCATGTTTCATGCATTTGTTCGCTCGTTTCATGCTAAAAAACTCGGCTAGATTTTTTGTAAAGAAGGATAATAAATCCAAAATTATTCAAATGCAAACGAGAATTTGTATTCATTTTAAAATATTTCTCCACAATCTTTGTGTGCCCCTAAAACTCATCTTTCATGCGTTTGTTCGCTCGTTTAATGTTAAAATACTCGGCTACATTTTTCATACAGATTGATAGTACATACTAAATTATTCAAATGCAAACCAAAATTCGTATTCAATTTAAAATATTTCTCCACAATCTTTGTTTGCACCTAAAACTCATCTTTCGTGCGTTTGTTTGCTCGTTTCATTAAAACAAAACTCGGATAGATTTTTCGTAAAGAATGATAGTAAATACTAAATTATTCAAATGAAAATCAAAATTTGTATCCATTTTAAAATATTTCTCCGCAATCTTTGTCTGACCCTTAAACTCATTGTTTATGCGTTTGTTCGCTCATTTCATGCTAAAAGACTCGGCTAAATTTTTCGTAACGAATGATGGTAAATACTAAATTATTCAAATGCAAAGCAAAATTTGTATTCATTTTAAAATATTTCTCCACAGTCTTTGTTTCCACTCTAAACTTATGTTTCGTGCATTTGTTTGCTCGTTTCATTCAAAAAAAACTCGGAAAGATTTTTCGTAAAGAATGATAGTAAATACTAAATTATTCAAATGGAAATCAAAATTGTATCCATTTTAAAATATTTCTCCGCAATCTTTGTGTGCCCCTAAAACTCATGTTTCATGCGTTCGTTCGCTCGTTTCATGCTAAAAAACTCGGCTAAATTTTTTGTAAAGAAGGATAATAAATCCTAAATTATTCAAATGCAAACCAAATTTGTATTCATTTTAAAATATTTCTCCACAATCTTTGTTTGCACCTAAAACTCATGTTCCGTGCGTTTGTTTGCTCGTTTCATTCAAAAAAAAACTCGGATAGATTTTCGGAAAGAATGATAGTAAATACTAAATTATTCAAATGGAAATAAAAATTTGTATCCAATTTAAAATATTTCTCCGCAATCTTTGACTGCCCCTAAAGCTCATGTTTCATGCATTTGTTCGCTCGTTTCATGTTAAAAAACTCGGCTAGATTTTTTGTAAAGAAGGATAATAAATCCTAAATTAATCAAATGCAAACCAGAATTTGTATTCATTTTAAAATATTTCTCCACAATCTTTGTTTCCACCTAAAACTCATGTTTCGTACGTTTGTTTGCTCGTTTCATTGAAAAAAAAACTCGGATAGATTTTTCGTAAAGAATGATAGTAAATACTAAATTATTCAAATGGAAATCAAAATCTGTATCCATTTTAAAATATTTCTCTGCAATCTTTTAGTGCCCCTAAGACTCATGTTTCATGCATTTGTTCGCTCGTTTCATGCTAAAAAACTCGGCTAGATTTTTTGTAAAGAAGGATAATAAATCCAAAATTATTCAAATGCAAACGAGAATTTGTATTCATTTTAAAATATTTCTCCACAATCTTTGTGTGCCCCTAAAACTCATCTTTCATGCGTTTGTTCGCTCGTTTAATGTTAAAAAACTCGGCTACATTTTTCATACAGATTGATAGTACATACTAAATTATTCAAATGCAAACCAAAATTCGTATTCAATTTAAAATATTTCTCCACAATCTTTGTTTGCACCTAAAACTCATCTTTCGTGCGTTTGTTTGCTCGTTTCATTAAAACAAAACTCGGATAGATTTTTCGTAAAGAATGATAGTAAATACTAAATTATTCAAATGAAAATCAAAATTTGTATCCATTTTAAAATATTTCTCCGCAATCTTTGTCTGACCCTTAAACTCATTGTTTATGCGTTTGTTCGCTCATTTCATGCTAAAAGACTCGGCTAAATTTTTCGTAACGAATGATGGTAAATACTAAATTATTCAAATGCAAAGCAAAATTTGTATTCATTTTAAAATATTTCTCCACAGTCTTTGTTTCCACTCTAAACTTATGTTTCGTGCATTTGTTTGCTCGTTTCATTCAAAAAAAACTCGGAAAGATTTTTCGTAAAGAATGATAGTAAATACTAAATTATTCAAATGGAAATCAAAATCTGTATCCATTTTAAAATATTTCTCTGCAATCTTTTAGTGCCCCTAAGACTCATGTTTCATGCATTTGTTCGCTCGTTTCATGCTAAAAAACTCGGCTAGATTTTTTGTAAAGAAGGATAATAAATCCAAAATTATTCAAATGCAAACGAGAATTTGTATTCATTTTAAAATATTTCTCCACAATCTTTGTGTGCCCCTAAAACTCATCTTTCATGCGTTTGTTCGCTCGTTTAATGTTAAAAAACTCGGCTACATTTTTCATACAGATTGATAGTACATACTAAATTATTCAAATGCAAACCAAAATTCGTATTCAATTTAAAATATTTCTCCACAATCTTTGTTTGCACCTAAAACTCATCTTTCGTGCGTTTGTTTGCTCGTTTCATTAAAACAAAACTCGGATAGATTTTTCGTAAAGAATGATAGTAAATACTAAATTATTCAAATGAAAATCAAAATTTGTATCCATTTTAAAATATTTCTCCGCAATCTTTGTCTGACCCTTAAACTCATTGTTTATGCGTTTGTTCGCTCATTTCATGCTAAAAGACTCGGCTAAATTTTTCGTAACGAATGATGGTAAATACTAAATTATTCAAATGCAAAGCAAAATTTGTATTCATTTTAAAATATTTCTCCACAGTCTTTGTTTCCACTCTAAACTTATGTTTCGTGCATTTGTTTGCTCGTTTCATTCAAAAAAAACTCGGAAAGATTTTTCGTAAAGAATGATAGTAAATACTAAATTATTCAAATGGAAATCAAAATTGTATCCATTTTAAAATATTTCTCCGCAATCTTTGTGTGCCCCTAAAACTCATGTTTCATGCGTTCGTTCGCTCGTTTCATGCTAAAAAACTCGGCTAAATTTTTTGTAAAGAAGGATAATAAATCCTAAATTATTCAAATGCAAACCAAATTTGTATTCATTTTAAAATATTTCTCCACAATCTTTGTTTGCACCTAAAACTCATGTTCCGTGCGTTTGTTTGCTCGTTTCATTCAAAAAAAAACTCGGATAGATTTTCGGAAAGAATGATAGTAAATACTAAATTATTCAAATGGAAATAAAAATTTGTATCCAATTTAAAATATTTCTCCGCAATCTTTGACTGCCCCTAAAGCTCATGTTTCATGCATTTGTTCGCTCGTTTCATGTTAAAAAACTCGGCTAGATTTTTTGTAAAGAAGGATAATAAATCCTAAATTAATCAAATGCAAACCAGAATTTGTATTCATTTTAAAATATTTCTCCACAATCTTTGTTTCCACCTAAAACTCATGTTTCGTACGTTTGTTTGCTCGTTTCATTGAAAAAAAAACTCGGATAGATTTTTCGTAAAGAATGATAGTAAATACTAAATTATTCAAATGGAAATCAAAATCTGTATCCATTTTAAAATATTTCTCTGCAATCTTTTAGTGCCCCTAAGACTCATGTTTCATGCATTTGTTCGCTCGTTTCATGCTAAAAAACTCGGCTAGATTTTTTGTAAAGAAGGATAATAAATCCAAAATTATTCAAATGCAAACGAGAATTTGTATTCATTTTAAAATATTTCTCCACAATCTTTGTGTGCCCCTAAAACTCATCTTTCATGCGTTTGTTCGCTCGTTTAATGTTAAAAAACTCGGCTACATTTTTCATACAGATTGATAGTACATACTAAATTATTCAAATGCAAACCAAAATTCGTATTCAATTTAAAATATTTCTCCACAATCTTTGTTTGCACCTAAAACTCATCTTTCGTGCGTTTGTTTGCTCGTTTCATTAAAACAAAACTCGGATAGATTTTTCGTAAAGAATGATAGTAAATACTAAATTATTCAAATGAAAATCAAAATTTGTATCCATTTTAAAATATTTCTCCGCAATCTTTGTCTGACCCTTAAACTCATTGTTTATGCGTTTGTTCGCTCATTTCATGCTAAAAGACTCGGCTAAATTTTTCGTAACGAATGATGGTAAATACTAAATTATTCAAATGCAAAGCAAAATTTGTATTCATTTTAAAATATTTCTCCACAGTCTTTGTTTCCACTCTAAACTTATGTTTCGTGCATTTGTTTGCTCGTTTCATTCAAAAAAAACTCGGAAAGATTTTTCGTAAAGAATGATAGTAAATACTAAATTATTCAAATGGAAATCAAAATTGTATCCATTTTAAAATATTTCTCCGCAATCTTTGTGTGCCCCTAAAACTCATGTTTCATGCGTTCGTTCGCTCGTTTCATGCTAAAAAACTCGGCTAAATTTTTTGTAAAGAAGGATAATAAATCCTAAATTATTCAAATGCAAACCAAATTTGTATTCATTTTAAAATATTTCTCCACAATCTTTGTTTGCACCTAAAACTCATGTTCCGTGCGTTTGTTTGCTCGTTTCATTCAAAAAAAAACTCGGATAGATTTTCGGAAAGAATGATAGTAAATACTAAATTATTCAAATGGAAATAAAAATTTGTATCCAATTTAAAATATTTCTCCGCAATCTTTGACTGCCCCTAAAGCTCATGTTTCATGCATTTGTTCGCTCGTTTCATGTTAAAAAACTCGGCTAGATTTTTTGTAAAGAAGGATAATAAATCCTAAATTAATCAAATGCAAACCAGAATTTGTATTCATTTTAGAATATTTCTCCACAATCTTTGTTTCCACCTAAAACTCATGTTTCGTACGTTTGTTTGCTCGTTTCATTGAAAAAAAAACTCGGATAGATTTTTCGTAAAGAATGATAGTAAATACTAAATTATTCAAATGGAAATCAAAATCTGTATCCATTTTAAAATATTTCTCTGCAATCTTTTAGTGCCCCTAAGACTCATGTTTCATGCATTTGTTCGCTCGTTTCATGCTAAAAAACTCGGCTAGATTTTTTGTAAAGAAGGATAATAAATCCAAAATTATTCAAATGCAAACGAGAATTTGTATTCATTTTAAAATATTTCTCCACAATCTTTGTGTGCCCCTAAAACTCATCTTTCATGCGTTTGTTCGCTCGTTTAATGTTAAAAAACTCGGCTACATTTTTCATACAGATTGATAGTACATACTAAATTATTCAAATGCAAACCAAAATTCGTATTCAATTTAAAATATTTCTCCACAATCTTTGTTTGCACCTAAAACTCATCTTTCGTGCGTTTGTTTGCTCGTTTCATTAAAACAAAACTCGGATAGATTTTTCGTAAAGAATGATAGTAAATACTAAATTATTCAAATGAAAATCAAAATTTGTATCCATTTTAAAATATTTCTCCGCAATCTTTGTCTGACCCTTAAACTCATTGTTTATGCGTTTGTTCGCTCATTTCATGCTAAAAGACTCGGCTAAATTTTTCGTAACGAATGATGGTAAATACTAAATTATTCAAATGCAAAGCAAAATTTGTATTCATTTTAAAATATTTCTCCACAGTCTTTGTTTCCACTCTAAACTTATGTTTCGTGCATTTGTTTGCTCGTTTCATTCAAAAAAAACTCGGAAAGATTTTTCGTAAAGAATGATAGTAAATACTAAATTATTCAAATGGAAATCAAAATTGTATCCATTTTAAAATATTTCTCCGCAATCTTTGTGTGCCCCTAAAACTCATGTTTCATGCGTTCGTTCGCTCGTTTCATGCTAAAAAACTCGGCTAAATTTTTTGTAAAGAAGGATAATAAATCCTAAATTATTCAAATGCAAACCAAATTTGTATTCATTTTAAAATATTTCTCCACAATCTTTGTTTGCACCTAAAACTCATGTTCCGTGCGTTTGTTTGCTCGTTTCATTCAAAAAAAAACTCGGATAGATTTTCGGAAAGAATGATAGTAAATACTAAATTATTCAAATGGAAATAAAAATTTGTATCCAATTTAAAATATTTCTCCGCAATCTTTGACTGCCCCTAAAGCTCATGTTTCATGCATTTGTTCGCTCGTTTCATGTTAAAAAACTCGGCTAGATTTTTTGTAAAGAAGGATAATAAATCCTAAATTAATCAAATGCAAACCAGAATTTGTATTCATTTTAAAATATTTCTCCACAATCTTTGTTTCCACCTAAAACTCATGTTTCGTACGTTTGTTTGCTCGTTTCATTGAAAAAAAAACTCGGATAGATTTTTCGTAAAGAATGATAGTAAATACTAAATTATTCAAATGGAAATCAAAATCTGTATCCGTTTTAAAATATTTCTCTGCAATCTTTTAGTGCCCCTAAGACTCATGTTTCATGCATTTGTTCGCTCGTTTCATGCTAAAAAACTCGGCAAGATTTTTTGTAAAGAAGGATAATAAATCCAAAATTATTCAAATGCAAACGAGAATTTGTATTCATTTTAAAATATTTCTCCACAATCTTTGTGTGCCCCTAAAACTCATCTTTCATGCGTTTGTTCGCTCGTTTAATGTTAAAAAACTCGGCTACATTTT
Source organism: Juncus effusus (assembly GCA_027726005.1). Taxonomy (NCBI): domain Eukaryota; kingdom Viridiplantae; phylum Streptophyta; class Magnoliopsida; order Poales; family Juncaceae; genus Juncus; species Juncus effusus. The sequence continues at coordinate 5,213,304 of CM050901.1, forward strand.
TCATACAGATTGATAGTACATACTAAATTATTCAAATGCAAACCAAAATTCGTATTCAATTTAAAATATTTCTCCACAATCTTTGTTTGCACCTAAAACTCATCTTTCGTGCGTTTGTTTGCTCGTTTCATTAAAACAAAACTCGGATAGATTTTTCGTAAAGAATGATAGTAAATACTAAATTATTCAAATGAAAATCAAAATTTGTATCCATTTTAAAATATTTCTCCGCAATCTTTGTCTGACCCTTAAACTCATTGTTTATGCGTTTGTTCGCTCATTTCATGCTAAAAGACTCGGCTAAATTTTTCGTAACGAATGATGGTAAATACTAAATTATTCAAATGCAAACCAAAATTTGTATTCATTTTAAAATATTTCTCCACAGTCTTTGTTTCCACTCTAAACTTATGTTTCGTGCATTTGTTTGCTCGTTTCATTCAAAAAAAACTCGGAAAGCTTTTTCGTAAAGAATGATAGGAAATACTAAATTATTCAAATGGAAATCAAAATTGTATCCATTTTAAAATATTTCTCCGCAATCTTTGTGTGCCCCTAAAACTCATGTTTCATGCGTTCGTTCGCTCGTTTCATGCTAAAAAACTCGGCTAAATTTTTTGTAAAGAAGGATAATAAATCCTAAATTATTCAAATGCAAACCAAATTTGTATTCATTTTAAAATATTTCTCCACAATCTTTGTTTGCACCTAAAACTCATGTTCCGTGCGTTTGTTTGCTCGTTTCATTCAAAAAAAAACTCGGATAGATTTTCGTAAAGAATGATAGTAAATACTAAATTATTCAAATGGAAATAAAAATTTGTATTCATTTTAAAATATTTCTCCGCAATCTTTGAGTGCCCCTAAAGCTCATGTTTCATGCATTTGTTCGCTCGTTTCATGTTAAAAAACTCGGCTAGATTTTTTGTAAAGAAGGATAATAAATCCTAAATTAATCAAATGCAAACCAGAATTTGTATTCATTTTAAAATATTTCTCCACAATCTTTGTTTCCACCTAAAACTCATGTTTCGTACGTTTGTTTGCTCGTTTCATTGAAAAAAAAACTCGGATAGATTTTTCGTAAAGAATGATAGTAAATACTATATTATTCAAATGGAAATCAAAATCTGTATCCATTTTAAAATATTTCTCTGCAATCTTTTAGTGCCCCTAAGACTCATGTTTCATGCATTTGTTCGCTCGTTTCATGCTAAATAACTCGGCTAGATTTTTTGTAAAGAAGGATAATAAATCCAAAATTATTCAAATGCAAACGAGAATTTGTATTCATTTTAAAATATTTCTCCACAATCTTTGTGTGCCTCTAAAACTCATCTTTCATGCGTTTGTTCGCTCGTTTAATGTTAAAAAACTCGGCTACATTTTTCATACAGATTGACAGTACATACTAAATTATTCAAATGCAAACCAAAATTCGTATTCAATTTAAAATATTTCTCCACAATCTTTGTTTGCACCTAAAACTCATCTTTCGTGCGTTTGTTTGCTCGTTTCATTAAAACAAAACTCGGATAGATTTTTCGTAAAGAATGATAGTAAATACTAAATTATTCAAATGAAAATCAAAATTTGTATCCATTTTAAAATATTTCTCCGCAATCTTTGTCTGACCCTTAAACTCATTGTTTATGCGTTTGTTCGCTCATTTCATGCTAAAAGACTCGGCTAAATTTTTCGTAACGAATGATGGTAAATACTAAATTATTCAAATGCAAAGCAAAATTTGTATTCATTTTAAAATATTTCTCCACAGTCTTTGTTTCCACTCTAAACTTATGTTTCGTGCATTTGTTTGCTCGTTTCATTCAAAAAAAACTCGGAAAGATTTTTCGTAAAGAATGATAGTAAATACTAAATTATTCAAATGGAAATCAAAATTGTATCCATTTTAAAATATTTCTCCGCAATCTTTGTGTGCCCCTAAAACTCATGTTTCATGCGTTCGTTCGCTCGTTTCATGCTAAAAAACTCGGCTAGATTTTTTGTAAAGAAGGATAATAAATCCAAAATTATTCAAATGCAAACGAGAATTTGTATTCATTTTAAAATATTTCTCCACAATCTTTGTGTGCCCCTAAAACTCATCTTTCATGCGTTTGTTCGCTCGTTTAATGTTAAAAAACTCGGCTACATTTTTCATAAAGATTGATAGTACATACTAAATTATTCAAATGCAAACCAAAATTCGTATTCAATTTAAAATATTTCTCCACAATCTTTGTTTGCACCTAAAACTCATCTTTCGTGCGTTTGTTTTTCATTAAAACAAAACTCGGATAGATTTTTCGTAAAGAATGATAGTAAATACTAAATTATTCAAATGAAAATCAAAACTTGTATCCATTTTAAAATATTTCTCCATAATCTTTGTCTGACCCTTAAACTCATTGTTTATGCGTTTGTTCGCTCATTTCATGCTAAAAGACTCGGCTAAATTTTTCGTAACGAATGATGGTAAATACTAAATTATTCAAATGCAAACCAAAATTTGTATTCATTTTAAAATATTTCTCCACAGTCTTTGTTTCCACTCTAAACTTATGTTTCGTGCATTTGTTTGCTCGTTTCATTCAAAAAAAACTCGGAAAGATTTTTCGTAAAGAATGATTGTAAATACTAAATTATTCAAATGGAAATCAAAATTGTATCCATTTTAAAATATTTCTCCGCAATCTTTGTGTGCCCCTAAAACTCATGTTTCATGCGTTCGTTCGCTCGTTTCATGCTAAAAAACTCGGCTAAATTTTTTGTAAAGAAGGATAATAAATCCTAAATTATTCAAATGCAAACCAAATTTGTATTCATTTTAAAATATTTCTCCACAATCTTTGTTTGCACCTAAAACTCATGTTCCGTGCGTTTGTTTGCTCGTTTCATTCAAAAAAAAACTCGGATAGATTTTCGTAAAGAATGATAGTAAATACTAAATTATTCAAACGGAAATCAAAATTTGTATCCATTTTAAAATATTTCTCCGCAATCTTTGAGTGCCCCTAAAGCTCATGTTTCATGCATTTGTTCGCTCGTTTCATGTTAAAAAACTCGGCTAGATTTTTTGTAAAGAAGGATAATAAATCCTAAATTAATCAAATGCAAACCAGAATTTGTATTCATTTTAAAATATTTCTCCACAATCTTTGTTTCCACCTAAAACTCATGTTTCGTACGTTTGTTTGCTCGTTTCATTGAAAAAAAAACTCGGATAGATTTTTCGTAAAGAATGATAGTAAATACTAAATTATTCAAATGGAAATCAAAATTTGTATCCATTTTAAAATATTTCTCTGCAATCTTTTAGTGCCCCTAAGACTCATGTTTCATGCATTTGTTCGCTCGTTTCATGCTAAAAAACTCGGCTAGATTTTTTGTAAAGAAGGATAATAAATCCAAAATTATTCAAATGCAAATGAGAATTTGTATTCATTTTAAAATATTTCTCCACAATCTTTGTGTGCCCCTAAAACTCATCTTTCATGCGTTTGTTCGCTCGTTTAATGTTAAAAAACTCGGCTACATTTTTCATAAAGATTGATAGTACATACTAAATTATTCAAATGCAAACCAAAATTCGTATTCAATTTAAAATATTTATCCACAATCTTTGTTTGCACCTAAAACTCATCTTTCGTGCGTTTGTTTTTCATTAAAACAAAACTCGGATAGATTTTTCGTAAAGAATGATAGTAAATACTAAATTATTCAAATGAAAATCAAAACTTGTATCCATTTTAAAATATTTCTCCATAATCTTTGTCTGACCCTTAAACTCATTGTTTATGCGTTTATTCGCTCATTTCATGCTAAAAGACTCGGCTAAATTTTTCGTAACGAATGATGGTAAATACTAAATTATTGAAATGCAAACCAAAATTTGTATTCATTTTAAAATATTTCTCCACAGTCTTTGTTTCCACTCTAAACTTATGTTTCGTGCATTTGTTTGCTCGTTTCATTCAAAAAAAACTCGGAAAGATTTTTCGTAAAGAATGATAGTAAATACTAAATTATTCAAATGGAAATCAAAATTGTATCCATTTTAAAATATTTCTCCGCAATCTTTGTGTGCCCCTAAAACTCATGTTTCATGCGTTCGTTCGCTCGTTTCATGCTAAAAAACTCGGCTAAATTTTTTGTAAAGAAGGATAATAAATCCTAAATTATTCAAATGCAAACCAAATTTGTATTCATTTTAAAATATTTCTCCACAATCTTTGTTTGCACCTAAAACTCATGTTTCGTGCGTTTGTTTGCTCGTTTCATTCAAAAAAAAACTCGGATAGATTTTCGTAAAGAATGATAGTAAATACTAAATTATTCAAATGGAAATCAAAATTTGTATCCATTTTAAAATATTTCTCCGCAATCTTTGAGTGCCCCTAAAGCTCATGTTTCATGCATTTGTTCGCTCGTTTCATGTTAAAAAACTCGGCTAGATTTTTTCTAAAGAAGGATAATAAATCCTAAATTAATCAAATGCAAACCAGAATTTGTATTCATTTTAAAATATTTCTCCACAATCTTTGTTTCCACCTAAAACTCATGTTTCGTACGTTTGTTTGCTCGTTTCATTGAAAAAAAAACTCGGATAGATTTTTCGTAAAGAATGATAGTAAATACTAAATTATTCAAATGGAAATCAAAATTTGTATCCATTTTAAAATATTTCTCCGCAATCTTTTAGTGCCCCTAAGACTCATGTTTCATGCATTTGTTCGCTCGTTTCATGCTAAAAAACTCGGCTAGATTTTTTGTAAAGAAGGATAATAAATCCAAAATTATTCAAATGCAAACGAGAATTTGTATTCATTTTAAAATATTTCTCCACAATCTTTGTGTGCCCCTAAAACTCATCTTTCATGCGTTTGTTCGCTCGTTTAATGTTAAAAAACTCGGCTACATTTTTCATAAAGATTGATAGTACATACTAAATTATTCAAATGCAAACCAAAATTCGTATTCAATTTAAAATATTTCTCCACAATCTTTGTTTGCACCTAAAACTCATCTTTCGTGCGTTTGTTTGCTCGTTTCATTAAAACAAAACTCGGATAGATTTTTCTTAAAGAATGATAGTAAATACTAAATTATTCAAATGGAAATCAAAATTTGTATCCATTTTAAAATATTTCTCCGCAATCTTTGTCTGACCCTTAAACTCATTGTTTATGCGTTTGTTCGCTCATTTCATGCTAAAAGACTCGGCTAAATTTTTCGTAAAGAATGATAGTAAATACTAAATTATTCAAATGGAAATCAAAATTGTATCCATTTTAAAATATTTCTCCGCAATCTTTGTGTGCCCCTAACACTCATGTTTCATGCGTTCGTTCGCTCGTTTCATGATAAAAAACTCGGCTAAATTTTTTGTAAAGAAGGATAATAAATCCTAAATTATTCAAATGCACACGAGAATTTGTATTCATTTTAAAATATTTCTCCACAATCTTTGTGTGCCCCTAAAACTCACCTTTCATGCGTTTGTTCGCTCGTTTAATGTTAAAAAACTCAGCAACATTTTTCATAAAGATTGATAGTACATACTAAATTATTCAAATGCAAACCAAAATTCGTATTCAATTTAAAATATTTCTCCACAATCTTTGTTTGCACCTAAAACTCATCTTTCGTGCGTTTGTTTGCTCGTTTCATTAAAAAAAAACTCGGATAGATTTTTCGAAAAGAATGATAGTAAATATTAAACTATTCAAATGGAAATCAAAATTTGTATCCATTTTAAAATATTTCTCCGCAATCTTTGTCTGACCCTTAAACTCATTGTTTATGCGTTTGTTCGCTCATTTCATGCTAAAAGACTCGGCTAAATTTTTCGTAACGAATGATGGTAAATACTAAATTATTCAAATGCAGACCAAAATTTGTATTCATTTTAAAATATTTCTCCACAGTCTTTGTTTCCACTCTAAACTTATGTTTCGTGCATTTGTTTGCTCGTTTCATTCAAAAAAAACTCGGAAAGATTTTTCGTAAAGAATGATAGTAAATACTAAATTATTCAAATGGAAATCAAAATTGTATCCATTTTAAAATATTTCTCCGCAATCTTTGTGTGCCCCTAAAACTCATGTTTCATGCGTTCATTCGCTCGTTTCATGCTAAAAAACTCGGATAAATTTTTTGTAACGAAGGATAATAAATCCTAAATTAATCAAATGCAAACCAGAATTTGTATTCATTTTAAAATATTTCTCCACAATATTTGTTTCCACCTAAAACTCATGTTTCGTACGTTTGTTTGCTCGTTTCATTGAAAAAAAAACTCGGATAGATTTTTCGTAAAGAATGATAGTAAATACTAAATTATTCAAATGGAAATCAAAATTTGTATCCATTTTAAGATATTTCTCCGCAATCTTTTAGTGCCCCTAAGACTCATGTTTCATGCATTTGTTCGCTCGTTTCATGCTAAAAAACTCGGCTAGATTTTTTGTAAAGAAGGATAATAAATCCAAAATTATTCAAATGCAAACGAGAATTTGTATTCATTTTAAAATATTTCTCCACAATCTTTGTGTGCCCCTAAAACTCATCTTTCATGCGTTTGTTCGCTCGTTTAATGTCAAAAAACTCGGCTACATTTTTCATAAAGATTGATAGTACATACTAAATTATTAAAATGCAAACCAAAATTCGTATTCAATTTAAAATATTTCTCCACAATCTTTGTTTGCACCTAAAACTCATCTTTCGTGCGTTTGTTTGCTCGTTACATTAAAAAAAAACTCGGATAGATTTTTCGTAAAGAATGATAGTAAATACTAAATTATTCAAATGGAAATCAAAATTTGTATCCATTTTAAAATATTTCTCCGCAATCTTTGTGTGACCCTTAAACTCATTGTTTATGCGTTTGTTCGCTCATTTCATGCTAAAAGACTCGGCTCAATTTTTCGTAACGAATGATGGTAAATACTAAATTATTCAAATGCAAAACAAAATTTGTATTCATTTTAAAATATTTCTCCACAGTCTTTGTTTACACTCTAAACTTATGTTTCGTGCATTTGTTTGCTCGTTTCATTCAAAAAAAACTCGGAAAGATTTTTCGTAAAGAATGATAGTAAATACTAAATTATTCAAATGGAAATCAAATTTGTATCCATTTTAAAATATTTCTCCGCAATCTTTGTGTGCCCCTAAAACTCATGTTTCATGCGTTTGTTCGCTCGTTTCGTGCTAAAAAACTCGGCTAAATTTTTTGTAAAGAAGGATTATAAATCCTAAATTATTCAAATGCAAACCAAAATTCGTATTCAATTTAAAATATTTCTCCACAATCTTTGTTTGCACCTAAAACTCATGTTTCGTGCATTTGTTTGCTCGTTTCATTCAAAAAAAACTCGGAAAGATTTTTCGGAAAGAATGATAGTAAATACTAAATTATTCAAATGGAAATCAAATTTGTATCCATTTTAAAATATTTCTCCGCAATCTTTGTGTGCCCCTAAAACTCATGTTTCATGCGTTTGTTCGCTCGTTTCATGCTAAAAAACTCGGCTAAATTTTTTGTAAAGAAGAATTATAAATCCTAAATTATTCAAATGCAAACCAAAATTCGTATTCAATTTAAAATATTTCTCCACAATCTTTGTTTGCACCTAAAACTCATGTTTCGTGCATTTGTTTGCTCGTTTCATTCAAAAAAATACTCGGATAGATTTTTCGTAAAGAATGATAGTAAATACAAAATTATTCAAATGGAAATCAAAATTTGTATCCATTTTAAAATATTTCTCCGCAATCTTTGAGTGCCCCCAAAGCTCTTGTTTCCTGCATTTGTTCGCTCGTTTCGTGCTAAAAAACTCGGCTAGATTTTTTGTAAAGAAGGATAATAAATCCTAAATTAATCAAATGCAAACCAGAATTTGTATTCATTTTAAAATATTTCTCCACAATCTTTGTTTCCACCTAAAACTCTTGTTTCGTACGTTTGTTTGCTCGTTTCATTGAAAAAAATACTCGGATAGATTTTTCGTAAAGAATGATAGTAAATACTAAATTATTCAAATGGAAATCAAAATTTGTATCCATTTTAAAATATTTCTCCGCAATCTTTTAGTGCCCCTAAGACTCATGTTTCATGCATTTGTTCGCTCGTTTCATGCTGAAAAACTCGGCTAGATTTTTTGTAAAGAATGATAATAAATCCAAAATTATTCAAATGCAAACGAGAATTTGTATTCATTTTAAAATATTTCTCCACAATCTTTGTGTGCCCCTAAAACTCATCTTTCATGCGTTTGTTCGCTCGTTTAATGTCAAAAAACTCGGCTACATTTTTCATAAAGATTGATAGTACATACTAAATTATTAAAATGCAAACCAAAATTCGTATTCAATTTAAAATATTTCTCCACAATCTTTGTTTGCACCTAAAACTCATCTTTCGTGCGTTTGTTTGCTCGTTACATTAAAAAAAAACTCGGATAGATTTTTCGTAAAGAATGATAGTAAATACTAAATTATTCAAATGGAAATCAAAATTTGTATCCATTTTAAAATATTTCTCCGCAATCTTTGTGTGACCCTTAAACTCATTGTTTATGCGTTTGTTCGCTCATTTCATGCTAAAAGACTCGGCTCAATTTTTCGTAACGAATGATGGTAAATACTAAATTATTCAAATGCAAAACAAAATTTGTATTCATTTTAAAATATTTCTCCACAGTCTTTGTTTCCACTCTAAACTTATGTTTCGTGCATTTGTTTGCTCGTTTCATTCAAAAAAAACTCGGAAAGATTTTTCGTAAAGAATGATAGTAAATACTAAATTATTCAAATGGAAATCAAATTTGTATCCATTTTAAAATATTTCTCCGCAATCTTTGTGTGCCCCTAAAACTCATGTTTCATGCGTTTGTTCGCTCGTTTCATGCTAAAAAACTAAGCTAAATTTTTTGTAAAGAAGGATTATAAATCCTAAATTATTCAAATGCAAACCAAAATTCGTATTCAATTTAAAATATTTCTCCACAATCTTTGTTTGCACCTAAAACTCATGTTTCGTGCATTTGTTTGCTCGTTTCATTCAAAAAAATACTCGGATAGATTTTTCGTAAATAATGATAGTAAATACTAAATTATTCAAATGGAAATCAAAATTTGTATCCATTTTAAAATATTTCTCCGCAATCTTTGTGTGACCCTTAAACTCATTGTTTATGCGTTTGTTCGCTCATTTCATGCTAAAAGACTCGGCTAAATTTTTCGTAACGAATGATGGTAAATACTAAATTATTCAAATGCAAACCAAAATTTGTATTCATTTTAAAATATTTCTCCACAGTCTTTGTTTCCACTCTAAACTTATGTTTCGTGCATTTGTTTGCTCGTTTCATTCAAAAAAAACTCGGAAAGATTTTTCGGAAAGAATGATAGTAAATACTAAATTATTCAAATGGAAATCAAATTTGTATCCATTTTAAAATATTTCTCCGCAATCTTTGTGTGCCCCTAAAACTCATGTTTCATGCGTTTGTTCGCTCGTTTCATGCTAAAAAACTCGGCTAAATTTTTTGTAAAGAAGAATTATAAATCCTAAATTATTCAAATGCAAACCAAAATTCGTATTCAATTTAAAATATTTCTCCACAATCTTTGTTTGCACCTAAAACTCATGTTTCGTGCATTTGTTTGCTCGTTTCATTCAAAAAAATACTCGGATAGATTTTTCGTAAAGAATGATAGTAAATACTAAATTATTCAAATGGAAATCAAAATTTGTATCCATTTTAAAATATTTCTCCGCAATCTTTGAGTGCCCCCAAAACTCTTGTTTCCTGCATTTGTTCGCTCGTTTCGTGCTAAAAAACTCGGCTAGATTTTTTGTAAAGAAGGATAATAAATCCTAAATTAATCAAATGCAAACCAGAATTTGTATTCATTTTAAAATATTTCTCCACAATCTTTGTTTCCACCTAAAACTCATGTTTCGTACGTTTGTTTGCTCGTTTCATTGAAAAAAAAACTCGGATAGATTTTTCGTAAAGAATGATAGTAAATACTAAATTATTCAAATGGAAATCAAAATTTGTATCCATTTTAAAATATTTCTCCGCAATCTTTTAGTGCCCCTAAGACTCATGTTTCATGCATTTGTTCGCTCGTTTCATGCTAAAAAACTCGGCTAGATTTTTTGTAAAGAAGGATAATAAATCCAAAATTATTCAAATGCAAACGAGAATTTGTATTCATTTTAAAATATTTCTCCACAATCTTTGTGTGCCCCTAAAACTCATCTTTCATGCGTTTGTTCGCTCGTTTAATGTCAAAAAACTCGGCTACATTTTTCATAAAGATTGATAGTACATACTAAATTATTAAAATGCAAACCAAAATTCGTATTCAATTTAAAATATTTCTCCACAATCTTTGTTTGCACCTAAAACTCATCTTTCGTGCGTTTGTTTGCTCGTTACATTAAAAAAAAACTCGGATAGATTTTTCGTAAAGAATGATAGTAAATACTAAATTATTCAAATGGAAATCAAAATTTGTATCCATTTTAAAATATTTCTCCGCAATCTTTGTGTTACCCTTAAACTCATTGTTTATGCGTTTGTTCGCTCATTTCATGCTAAAAGACTCGGCTAAATTTTTCGTAACGAATGATGGTAAATACTAAATTATTCAAATGCAAACCAAAATTTGTATTCATTTCAAAATATTTCTCCACAGTCTTTGTTTCCACTCTAAACTTATGTTTCGTGCATTTGTTTGCTCGTTTCATTCAAAAAAAACTCGGAAAGATTTTTCGTAAAGAATGATAGTAAATACTAAATTATTCAAATGGAAAACAAATTTGTATCCATTTTAAAATATTTTTCCGCAATCTTTGTGTGCCCCTAAAACTCATGTTTCATGCGTTTGTTCGCTCGTTTCATGCTAAAAAACTCGGCTAAATTTTTTGTAAAGAAGGATTATAAATCCAAAATTATTCAAATGCAAACCAAAATTCGTATTCAATTTAAAATATTTCTCCACAATCTTTGTTTGCACCTAAAACTCATGTTTCGTTCATTTGTTTGCTCGTTTCATTCAAAAAAATACTCGGATAGATTTTTCGTAAAGAATGATAGTAAATACTAAATTATTCAAATGGAAATCAAAATTTGTATCCATTTTAAAATATTTCTCCGCAATCTTTGAGTGCCCCCAAAGCTCATGTTTCCTGCATTTGTTCGCTCGTTTCATGCTAAAAAACTCGGCTAGATTTTTTGTAAAGAAGGATAATAAATCCTAAATTAATCAAATGCAAACCAGAATTTGTATTCATTTTAAAATATTTCTCCACAATCTTTGTTTCCACCTAAAACTCATGTTTCGTACGTTTGTTTGCTCGTTTCATTGAAAAAAAACTCGGATAGATTTTTCGTAAAGAATGATAGTAAATACTAAATTATTCAAATGGAAATCAAAATTTGTATCCATTTTAAAATATTTCTCCGCAATCTTTGTGTGACCCTTAAACTCATTGTTTATGCGTTTGTTCGCTCATTTCGTGCTAAAAGACTCGGCTAAATTTTTCGTAACGAATGATGGTAAATACTAAATTATTCAAATGCAAACCAAAATTTGTATTCATTTTAAAATATTTCTCCACAGTCTTTGTTTCCACTCTAAACTTATGTTTCGTGCATTTGTTTGCTCGTTTCATTCAAAAAAAACTCGGAAAGATTTTTCGTAAAGAATGATAGTAAATACTAAATTATACAAATGGAAATCAAATTTGTATCCATTTTAAAATATTTCTCCGCAATTTTTGTGTGCCCCTAAAACTCATGTTTCATGCGTTTGTTCGCTCGTTTCATGCTAAAAAACTCGGCTAAATTTTTGTAAAGAAGGATTATAAATCCTAAATTATTCAAATGCAAACCAAAATTCGTATTCAATTTAAAATATTTCTCCACAATCTTTGTTTGCTCCTAAAACTCATGTTTCGTGCGTTTGTTTGCTCGTTTCATTCAAAAAAATACTCGGATAGATTTTTCGTAAAGAATGATAGTAAATACTAAATTATTCAAATGGAAATCAAAATTTGTATCCATTTTAAAATATTCCTCCGCAATCTTTGAGTGCCCCCAAAGCTCATGTTTCCTGCATTTGTTCGCTCGTTTCATGCTAAAAAACTCGGCTAGATTTTTTGTAAAGAAGGATAATAAATCCTAAATTAATCAAATGCAAACCAGAATTTGTATTCATTTTAAAATATTTCTCCACAATCTTTGTTTCCACCTAAAACTCATGTTTCGTACGTTTGTTTGCTCGTTTCATTGAAAAAAAAACTCGGATAGATTTTTCGTAAAGAATGATAGTAAATACTAAATTATTCAAATGGAAATCAAAATTTGTATCCATTTTAAAATATTTCTCCGCAATCTTTTAGTGCCCCTAAGACTCATGTTTCATGCATTTGTTCGCTCGTTTCATGCTAAAAAACTCGGAAAGATTTTTCGGAAAGAATGATAGTAAATACTAAATTATTCAAATGGAAATCAAATTTGTATCCATTTTAAAATATTTCTCCGCAATCTTTGTGTGCCCCTAAAACTCATGTTTCAAGCGTTTGTTCGCTCGTTTCATGCTAAAAAACTCGGCTAAATTTTTTGTAAAGAAGAATTATAAATCCTAAATTATTCAAATGCAAACCAAAATTCGTATTCAATTTAAAATATTTCTCCACAATCTTTGTTTGCACCTAAAACTCATGTTTCGTGCATTTGTTTGCTCGTTTCATTCAAAAAAATACTCGGATAGATTTTTCGTAAAGAATGATAGTAAATACAAAATTATTCAAATGGAAATCAAAATTTGTATCCATTTTAAAAATTTCTCCGCAATCTTTGAGTGCCCCCAAAGCTCATGTTTCCTGCATTTGTTCGCTCGTTTCATGCTAAAAAACTCGGCTAGATTTTTTGTAAAGAAGGATAATAAATCCTAAATTAATCAAATGCAAACCAGAATTTGTATTCATTTTAAAATATTTCTCCACAATCTTTGTTTCCACCTAAAACTCATGTTTCGTACGTTTGTTTGCTCATTTCATTGAAAAAAAAAACTAGGATAGATTTTTCGTAAAGAATGATAGTAAATACTAAATTATTCAAATGGAAATCAAAATTTGTATCCATTTTAAAATATTTCTCCGCAATCTTTTAGTGCCCCTAAGACTCATGTTTCATGCATTTGTTCGCTCGTTTCATGCTAAAAAACTCTGCTAGATTTTTTGTAAAGAAGGATAATAAATCCAAAATTATTCAAATGCAAACGAGAATTTGTATTCATTTTAAAATATTTCTCCACAATCTTTGTGTGCCCCTAAAACTCATCTTTCAAGCGTTTGTTCGCTCGTTTAATGTCAAAAAACTCGGCTACATTTTTCATAAAGATTGATAGTACATACTAAATTATTCAAATGCAAACCAAAATTCGTATTCAATTTAAAATATTTCTCCACAATCTTTGTTTGCACCTAAAACTCATCTTTCGTGCGTTTGTTCGCTCGTTACATTAAAAAAAAACTCGGATAGATTTTTCGTAAAGAATGATAGTAAATACTAAATTATTCAAATGGAAATCAAAATTTGTATCCATTTTAAAATATTTCTCCGCAATCTTTGTGTGACCCTTAAACTCATTGTTTATGCGTTTGTTCGCTCATTTCATGCTAAAAGACTCGGCTAAATTTTTCGTAACGAATGATGGAATATACTAAATTATTCAAATGCAAACCAAAATTTGTATTCATTTTAAAATATTTCTCCACAGTCTTTGTTTCCACTCTAAACTTATGTTTCGTGCATTTGTTTGCTCGTTTCATTCAAAAAAAACTCGGAAGGATTTTTCGTAAAGAATGATAGTAAATACTAAATTATTCAAATGGAAATCAAATTTGTATCCATTTTAAAATATTTCTCCGCAATCTTTGTGTGCCCCTAAAACTCATGTTTCATGCGTTTGTTCGCTCGTTTCATGCTAAAAAACTCGGCTAAATTTTTTGTAAAGAAGGATTATAAATCCTAAATTATTCAAATGGAAACCAAAATTCGTATTCAATTTAAAATATTTCTCCACAATCTTTGTTTGCACCTAAAACTCATGTTTCGTGCGTTTGTTTGCTCGTTTCATTCAAAAAAATACTCGGATAGATTTTTCGTAAAGAATGATAGTAAATACTAAATTATTCAAATGGAAATCAAAATTTGTATCCATTTTAAAATATTTCGCCGCAATCTTTGAGTGCCCCCAAAGCTCATGTTTCCTGCATTTGTTCGCTCGTTTCATGCTAAAAAACTCGGCTAGATTTTTTGTAAAGAAGGATAATAAATCCTAAATTAATCAAATGCAAACCAGAATTTGTATTCATTTTAAAATATTTCTCCACAATCTTTGTTTCCACCTAAAACTCATGTTTCGTACGTTTGTTTGCTCGTTTCATTGAAAAAAAAACTCGGATAGATTTTTCGTAAAGAATGATAGTAAATACTAAATTATTCAAATGGAAATCAAAATTTGTATCCATTTTAAAATATTTCTCCGCAATCTTTTAGTGCCCCTAAGACTCATGTTTCATGCATTTGTTCGCTCGTTTCATGCTAAAAAACTCGGCTAGATTTTTTGTAAAGAAGGATAATAAATCCAAAATTATTCAAATGCAAACGAGAATTTGTATTCATTTTAAAATATTTCTCCACAATCTTTGTGTGCCCCTAAAACTCATCTTTCATGCGTTTGTTCGCTCGTTTAATGTCAAAAAACTCGGCTACATTTTTCATAAAGATTGATAGTACATACTAAATTATTAAAATGCAAACCAAAATTCGTATTCAATTTAAAATATTTCTCCACAATCTTTGTTTGCACCTAAAACTCATCTTTCGTGCGTTTGTTTGCTCGTTACATTAAAAAAAAACTCGGATAGATTTTTCGTAAAGAATGATAGTAAATACTAAATTATTCAAATGGAAATCAAAATTTGTATCCATTTTAAAATATTTCTCCGCAATCTTTGTGTGACCCTTAAACTCATTGTTTATGCGTTTGTTCGCTCATTTCATGCTAAAAGACTCGGCTAAATTTTTCGTAACGAATGATGGTAAATACTAAATTATTCAAATGCAAACCAAAATTTGTATTCATTTCAAAATATTTCTCCACAGTCTTTGTTTCCACTCTAAACTTATGTTTCGTGCATTTGTTTGCTCGTTTCATTCAAAAAAAACTCGGAAAGATTTTTCGTAAAGAATGATAGTAAATACTAAATTATTCAAATGGAAAACAAATTTGTATCCATTTTAAAATATTTCTCCGCAATCTTTGTGTGCCCCTAAAACTCATGTTTCATGCGTTTGTTCGCTCGTTTCATGCTAAAAAACTCGGCTAAATTTTTTGTAAAGAAGGATTATAAATCCAAAATTATTCAAATGCAAACCAAAATTCGTATTCAATTTAAAATATTTCTCCACAATCTTTGTTTGCACCTAAAACTCATGTTTCGTTCATTTGTTTGCTCGTTTCATTCAAAAAAATACTCGGATAGATTTTTCGTAAAGAATGATAGTAAATACTAAATTATTCAAATGGAAATCAAAATTTGTATCCATTTTAAAATATTTCGCCGCAATCTTTGAGTGCCCCCAAAGCTCATGTTTCCTGCATTTGTTCGCTCGTTTCATGCTAAAAAACTCGGCTAGATTTTTTGTAAAGAAGGATAATAAATCCTAAATTAATCAAATGCAAACCAGAATTTGTATTCATTTTAAAATATTTCTCCACAATCTTTGTTTCCACCTAAAACTCATGTTTCGTACGTTTGTTTGCTCGTTTCATTGAAAAAAAACTCGGATAGATTTTTCGTAAAGAATGATAATAAATACTAAATTATTCAAATGGAAATCAAAATTTGTATCCATTTTAAAATATTTCTCCGCAATCTTTTAGTGCCCCTAAGACTCATGTTTCATGCATTTGTTCGCTCGTTTCATGCTAAAAAACTCGGCTAGATTTTTTGTAAAGAAGGATAATAAATCCAAAATTATTCAAATGCAAACGAGAATTTGTATTCATTTTAAAATATTTCTCCACAATCTTTGTGTGCCCCTAAAACTCATCTTTCATGCGTTTGTTCGCTCGTTTAATGTCAAAAAACTCGGCTACATTTTTCATAAAGATTGATAGTACATACTAAATTATTCAAATGCAAACCAAAATTCGTATTCAATTTAAAATATTTCTCCACAATCTTTGTTTGCACCTAAAACTCATCTTTCGTGCGTTTGTTTGCTCGTTACATTAAAAAAAAACTCGGATAGATTTTTCGTAAAGAATGATAGTAAATACTAAATTATTCAAATGGAAATCAAAATTTGTATCCATTTTAAAATATTTCTCCGCAATCTTTGTGTGACCCTTAAACTCATTGTTTATGCGTTTGTTCGCTCATTTCATGCTAAAAGACTCGGCTAAATTTTTCGTAACGAATGATGGTAAATACTAAATTATTCAAATGCAAACCAAAATTTGTATTCATTTTAAAATATTTCTCCACAATCTTTGTTTCCACTCTAAACTTATGTTTCGTGCATTTGTTTGCTCGTTTCATTCAAAAAAAACTCGGAAAGATTTTTCGTAAAGAATGATAGTAAATACTAAATTATACAAATGGAAATCAAATTTGTATCCATTTTAAAATATTTCTCCGCAATCTTTGAGTGCCCCCAAAGCTCATGTTTCCTGCATTTGTTCGCTCGTTTCATGCTAAAAAACTCGGCTAGATTTTTTGTAAAGAAGGATAATAAATCCTAAATTAATCAAATGCAAACCAGAATTTGTATTCATTTTAAAATATTTCTCCACAATCTTTGTTTCCACCTAAAACTCATGTTTCGTACGTTTGTTTGCTCGTTTCATTGAAAAAAAAACTCGGATAGATTTTTCGTAAAGAATGATAGTAAATACTAAATTATTCAAATGGAAATCAAAATTTGTATCCATTTTAAAATATTTCTCCGCAATCTTTTAGTGCCCCTAAGACTCATGTTTCATGCATTTGTTCGCTCGTTTCATGCTAAAAAACTCGGCTAGATTTTTTGTAAAGAAGGATAATAAATCCAAAATTATTCAAATGCAAACGAGAATTTGTATTCATTTTAAAATATTTCTCCACAATCTTTGTGTGCCCCTAAAACTCATCTTTCATGCGTTTGTTCGCTCGTTTAATGTCAAAAAACTCGGCTACATTTTTCATAAAGATTGATAGTACATACTAAATTATTAAAATGCAAACCAAAATTCGTATTCAATTTAAAATATTTCTCCACAATCTTTGTTTGCACCTAAAACTCATCTTTCGTGCGTTTGTTTGCTCGTTACATTAAAAAAAAACTCGGATAGATTTTTCGTAAAGAATGATAGTAAATACTAAATTATTCAAATGGAAATCAAAATTTGTATCCATTTTAAAATATTTCTCCGCAATCTTTGTGTTACCCTTAAACTCATTGTTTATGCGTTTGTTCGCTCATTTCATGCTAAAAGACTCGGCTAAATTTTTCGTAACGAATGATGGTAAATACTAAATTATTCAAATGCAAACCAAAATTTGTATTCATTTCAAAATATTTCTCCACAGTCTTTGTTTCCACTCTAAACTTATGTTTCGTGCATTTGTTTGCTCGTTTCATTCAAAAAAAACTCGGAAAGATTTTTCGTAAAGAATGATAGTAAATACTAAATTATTCAAATGGAAAACAAATTTGTATCCATTTTAAAATATTTTTCCGCAATCTTTGTGTGCCCCTAAAACTCATGTTTCATGCGTTTGTTCGCTCGTTTCATGCTAAAAAACTCGGCTAAATTTTTTGTAAAGAAGGATTATAAATCCAAAATTATTCAAATGCAAACCAAAATTCGTATTCAATTTAAAATATTTCTCCACAATCTTTGTTTGCACCTAAAACTCATGTTTCGTGCGTTTGTTTCCTCGTTTCATTCAAAAAAATACTCGGATAGATTTTTCGTAAAGAATGATAGTAAATACTAAATTATTCAAATGGAAATCAAAATTTGTATCCATTTTAAAATATTTCTCCGCAATCTTTGAGTGCCCCCAAAGCTCATGTTTCCTGCATTTGTTCGCTCGTTTCATGCTAAAAAACTCGGCTAGATTTTTTGTAAAGAAGGATAATAAATCCTAAATTATTCAAATGCAAACTAGAATTTTTATACATTTTAAAATATTTTTCCACAATTTTTGTTTGCACCTAAAACTCAAGTTTTGTGCGTTTGTTTGCTCGTTTCATTCAAAAAAAAACTCAGATAGATTTTTCTTAAAGAATGATAGTAAATACTAAATTATTCAAATGGAAATCAAAATTTGTATCCATTTTAAAATATTTCTCCGCAATCTTTTCGTGCCCCTAAGACTCATGTTTCATGCATTTGTTCGCTCGTTTCATGCTAAAAAACTCGGCTAGATTTTTTGTAAAGAAGGATAATAAATCCAAAATTATTCAAATGCAAACGAGAATTTGTATTCATTTTAAAATATTTCTCCACAATCTTTGTGTGCCCCTAAAACTCATCTTTCATGCGTTTGTTCGCTCGTTTCATGTCAAAAAACTCGGCTACATTTTTCATAAAGATTGATAGTACATACTAAATTATTCAAATGCAAACAAAAATTCGTATTCAATTTAAAATATTTCTCCACAATCTTTGTTTGCACCTAAAACTCATCTTTCGTGCGTTTGTTTGCTCGTTACATTAAAAAAAAACTCGGATAGATTTTTCGTCAAGAATGATAGTAAATACTAAATTATTCAAATGGAAATCAAAATTTGTATCCATTTTAAAATATTTCTCCGCAATCTTTGTGTGACCCTTAAACTCATTGTTTATGCGTTTGTTCGCTCATTTCATGCTAAAAGACTCGGCTCAATTTTTCGTAACGAATGATGGTAAATACTAAATTATTCAAATGCAAACCAAAATTTGTATTCATTTTAAAATATTTCTCCACAGTCTTTGTTTCCACTCTAAACTTATGTTTCGTGCATTTGTTTGCTCGTTTCATTCAAAAAAAACTCGGAAAGAATTTTCGGAAAGAATGATAGTAAATACTAAATTATTCAAATGGAAATCAAATTTGTATCCATTTTAAAATATTTCTCCGCAATCTTTGTGTGCCCCTAAAACTCATGTTTCATGCGTTTGTTCGCTCGTTTCATGCTAAAAAACTCGGCTAAATTTTTTGTAAAGAAGAATTATAAATCCTAAATTATTCAAATGCAAACCAAAATTCGTATTCAATTTAAAATATTTCTCCACAATCTTTGTTTGCACCTAAAACTCATGTTTCGTGCATTTGTTTGCTCGTTTCATTCAAAAAAATACTCGGATAGATTTTTCGTAAAGAATGATAGTAAATACAAAATTATTCAAATGGAAATCAAAATTTGTATCCATTTTAAAATATTTCTCCGCAATCTTTGAGTGCCCCCAAAGCTCATGTTTCCTGCATTTGTTCGCTCGTTTCATGCTAAAAAACTCGGCTAGATTTTTTGTAAAGAAGGATAATAAATCCTAAATTAATCAAATGCAAACCAGAATTTGTATTCATTTTAAAATATTTCTCCACAATCTTTGTTTCCACCTAAAACTCATGTTTCGTACGTTTGTTTGCTCATTTCATTGAAAAAAAAAACTAGGATAGATTTTTCGTAAAGAATGATAGTAAATACTAAATTATTCAAATGGAAATCAAAATTTGTATCCATTTTAAAATATTTCTCCGCAATCTTTTAGTGCCCCTAAGACTCATGTTTCATGCATTTGTTCGCTCGTTTCATGCTAAAAAACTCTGCTAGATTTTTTGTAAAGAAGGATAATAAATCCAAAATTATTCAAATGCAAACGAGAATTTGTATTCATTTTAAAATATTTCTCCACAATCTTTGTGTGCCCCTAAAACTCATCTTTCAAGCGTTTGTTCGCTCGTTTAATGTCAAAAAACTCGGCTACATTTTTCATAAAGATTGATAGTACATACTAAATTATTCAAATGCAAACCAAAATTCGTATTCAATTTAAAATATTTCTCCACAATCTTTGTTTGCACCTAAAACTCATCTTTCGTGCGTTTGTTTGCTCGTTACATTAAAAAAAAACTCGGATATATTTTTCGTCAAGAATGATAGTAAATACTAAATTATTCAAATGGAAATCAAAATTTGTATCCATTTTAAAATATTTCTCCGCAATCTTTGTGTGACCCTTAAACTCATTGTTTATGCGTTTGTTCGCTCATTTCATGCTAAAAAACTCGGCTAAATTTTTGTAAAGAAGGATTATAAATCCTAAATTATTCAAATGCAAACCGAAATTCGTATTCAATTTAAAATATTTCTCCACAATCTTTGTTTGCACCTAAAACTCATGTTTCGTGCGTTTGTTTCCTCGTTTCATTCAAAAAAATACTCGGATAGATTTTTCGTAAAGAATGATAGTAAATACTAAATTATTCAAATGGAAATCAAAATTTGTATCCATTTTAAAATATTTCTCCGCAATCTTTGAGTGCCCCCAAAGCTCATGTTTCCTGCATTTGTTCGCTCGTTTCATGCTAAAAAACTCGGCTAGATTTTTTGTAAAGAAGGATAATAAATCCTAAATTAATCAAATGCAAACCAGAATTTGTATTCATTTTAAAATATTTCTCCACAATCTTTGTTTCCACCTAAGACTCATGTTTCGTACGTTTGTTTGCTCGTTTCATTGAAAAAAAAACTCGGATAGATTTTTCGTAAAGAATGATAGTAAATACTAAATTATTCAAATGGAAATCAAAATTTGTATCCATTTTAAAATATTTCTCCGCAATCTTTTCGTGCCCCTAAGACTCATGTTTCATGCATTTGTTCGCTCGTTTCATGCTAAAAAACTCGGCTAGATTTTTTGTAAAGAAGGATAATAAATCCAAAATTATTCAAATGCAAACGAGAATTTGTATTCATTTTAAAATATTTCTCCACAATCTTTGTGTGCCCCTAAAACTCATCTTTCATGCGTTTGTTCGCTCGTTTCATGTCAAAAAACTCGGCTACATTTTTCATAAAGATTGATAGTACATACTAAATTATTCAAATGCAAACAAAAATTCGTATTCAATTTAAAATATTTCTCCACAATCTTTGTTTGCACCTAAAACTCATCTTTCGTGCGTTTGTTTGCTCGTTACATTAAAAAAAAACTCGGATAGATTTTTCGTCAAGAATGATAGTAAATACTAAATTATTCAAATGGAAATCAAAATTTGTATCCATTTTAAAATATTTCTCCGCAATCTTTGTGTGACCCTTAAACTCATTGTTTATGCGTTTGTTCGCTCATTTCATGCTAAAAGACTCGGCTCAATTTTTCGTAACGAATGATGGTAAATACTAAATTATTCAAATGCAAACCAAAATTTGTATTCATTTTAAAATATTTCTCCACAGTCTTTGTTTCCACTCTAAACATATGTTTCGTGCATTTGTTTGCTCGTTTCATTCAAAAAAAACTCGGAAAGAATTTTCGGAAAGAATGATAGTAAATACTAAATTATTCAAATGGAAATCAAATTTGTATCCATTTTAAAATATTTCTCCGCAATCTTTGTGTGCCCCTAAAACTCATGTTTCATGCGTTTGTTCGCTCGTTTCATGCTAAAAAACTCGGCTAAATTTTTTGTAAAGAAGAATTATAAATCCTAAATTATTCAAATGCAAACCAAAATTCGTATTCAATTTAAAATATTTCTCCACAATCTTTGTTTGCACCTAAAACTCATGTTTCGTGCATTTGTTTGCTCGTTTCATTCAAAAAAATACTCGGATAGATTTTTCGTAAAGAATGATAGTAAATACAAAATTATTCAAATGGAAATCAAAATTTGTATCCATTTTAAAATATTTCTCCGCAATCTTTGAGTGCCCCCAAAGCTCATGTTTCCTGCATTTGTTCGCTCGTTTCATGCTAAAAAACTCGGCTAGATTTTTTGTAAAGAAGGATAATAAATCCTAAATTAATCAAATGCAAACCAGAATTTGTATTCATTTTAAAATATTTCTCCACAATCTTTGTTTCCACCTAAAACTCAGGTTTCGTACGTTTGTTTGCTCATTTCATTGAAAAAAAAAACTAGGATAGATTTTTCGTAAAGAATGATAGTAAATACTAAATTATTCAAATGGAAATCAAAATTTGTATCCATTTTAAAATATTTCTCCGCAATCTTTTAGTGCCCCTAAGACTCATCTTTCATGCATTTGTTCGCTCGTTTCATGCTAAAAAACTCTGCTAGATTTTTTGTAAAGAAGGATAATAAATCCAAAATTATTCAAATGCAAACGAGAATTTGTATTCATTTTAAAATATTTCTCCACAATCTTTGTGTGCCCCTAAAACTCATCTTTCAAGCGTTTGTTCGCTCGTTTAATGTCAAAAAACTCGGCTACATTTTTCATAAAGATTGATAGTACATACTAAATTATTCAAATGCAAACCAAAATTCGTATTCAATTTAAAATATTTCTCCACAATCTTTGTTTGCACCTAAAACTCATCTTTCGTGCGTTTGTTTGCTCGTTACATTAAAAAAAAACTCGGATATATTTTTCGTCAAGAATGATAGTAAATACTAAATTATTCAAATGGAAATCAAAATTTGTATCCATTTTAAAATATTTCTCCGCAATCTTTGTGTGACCCTTAAACTCATTGTTTATGCGTTTGTTCGCTCATTTCATGCTAAAAGACTCGGCTCAATTTTTCGTAACGAATGATGGTAAATACTAAATTATTCAAATGCAAACCAAAATTTGTATTCATTTTAAAATATTTCTCCACAGTCTTTGTTTCCACTCTAAACTTATGTTTCGTGCATTTGTTTGCTCGTTTCATGCTAAAAAACTCGGCTAGATTTTTTGTAAAGAAGGATAATAAATCCAAAATTATTCAAATGCAAACGAGAATTTGTATTCATTTTAAAATATTTCTCCACAATCTTTGTGTGCCCCTAAAACTCATCTTTCATGCGTTTGTTCGCTCGTTTAATGTCAAAAAACTCGGCTACATTTTTCATAAAGATTGATAGTACATACTAAATTATTAAAATGCAAACCAAAATTCGTATTCAATTTAAAATATTTCTCCACAATCTTTGTTTGCACCTAAAACTCATCTTTCGTGCGTTTGTTTGCTCGTTACATTAAAAAAAAACTCGGATAGATTTTTCGTAAAGAATGATAGTAAATACTAAATTATTCAAATGGAAATCAAATTTGTATCCATTTTAAAATATTTCTCCGCAATCTTTGTGTGCCCCTAAAACTCATGTTTCATGCGTTTGTTCGCTCGTTTCATGCTAAAAAACTCGGCTAAATTTTTTGTAAAGAAGAATTATAAATCCTAAATTATTCAAATGCAAACCAAAATTCGTATTCAATTTAAAATATTTCTCCACAATCTTTGTTTGCACCTAAAACTCATGTTTCGTGCATTTGTTTGCTCGTTTCATTCAAAAAAATACTCGGATAGATTTTTCGTAAAGAATGATAGTAAATACAAAATTATTCAAATGGAAATCAAAATTTGTATCCATTTTAAAATATTTCTCCGCAATCTTTGAGTGCCCCCAAAGCTCATGTTTCCTGCATTTGTTCGCTCGTTTCATGCTAAAAAACTCGGCTAGATTTTTTGTAAAGAAGGATAATAAATCCTAAATTAATCAAATGCAAACCAGAATTTGTATTCATTTTAAAATATTTCTCCACAATCTTTGTTTCCACCTAAAACTCATGTTTCGTACGTTTGTTTGCTCATTTCATTGAAAAAAAAAACTAGGATAGATTTTTCGTAAAGAATGATAGTAAATACTAAATTATTCAAATGGAAATCAAAATTTGTATCCATTTTAAAATATTTCTCCGCAATCTTTTAGTGCCCCTAAGACTCATGTTTCATGCATTTGTTCGCTCGTTTCATGCTAAAAAACTCTGCTAGATTTTTTGTAAAGAAGGATAATAAATCCAAAATTATTCAAATGCAAACGAGAATTTGTATTCATTTTAAAATATTTCTCCACAATCTTTGTGTGCCCCTAAAACTCATCTTTCAAGCGTTTGTTCGCTCGTTTAATGTCAAAAAACTCGGCTACATTTTTCATAAAGATTGATAGTACATACTAAATTATTCAAATGCAAACCAAAATTCGTATTCAATTTAAAATATTTCTCCACAATCTTTGTTTGCACCTAAAACTCATCTTTCGTGCGTTTGTTTGCTCGTTACATTAAAAAAAAACTCGGATATATTTTTCGTCAAGAATGATAGTAAATACTAAATTATTCAAATGGAAATCAAAATTTGTATCCATTTTAAAATATTTCTCCGCAATCTTTGTGTGACCCTTAAACTCATTGTTTATGCGTTTGTTCGCTCATTTCATGCTAAAAAACTCGGCTAAATTTTTGTAAAGAAGGATTATAAATCCTAAATTATTCAAATGCAAACCGAAATTCGTATTCAATTTAAAATATTTCTCCACAATCTTTGTTTGCACCTAAAACTCATGTTTCGTGCGTTTGTTTCCTCGTTTCATTCAAAAAAATACTCGGATAGATTTTTCGTAAAGAATGATAGTAAATACTAAATTATTCAAATGGAAATCAAAATTTGTATCCATTTTAAAATATTTCTCCGCAATCTTTGAGTGCCCCCAAAGCTCATGTTTCCTGCATTTGTTCGCTCGTTTCATGCTAAAAAACTCGGCTAGATTTTTTGTAAAGAAGGATAATAAATCCTAAATTAATCAAATGCAAACCAGAATTTGTATTCATTTTAAAATATTTCTCCACAATCTTTGTTTCCACCTAAGACTCATGTTTCGTACGTTTGTTTGCTCGTTTCATTGAAAAAAAAACTCGGATAGATTTTTCGTAAAGAATGATAGTAAATACTAAATTATTCAAATGGAAATCAAAATTTGTATCCATTTTAAAATATTTCTCCGCAATCTTTTCGTGCCCCTAAGACTCATGTTTCATGCATTTGTTCGCTCGTTTCATGCTAAAAAACTCGGCTAGATTTTTTGTAAAGAAGGATAATAAATCCAAAATTATTCAAATGCAAACGAGAATTTGTATTCATTTTAAAATATTTCTCCACAATCTTTGTGTGCCCCTAAAACTCATCTTTCATGCGTTTGTTCGCTCGTTTCATGTCAAAAAACTCGGCTACATTTTTCATAAAGATTGATAGTACATACTAAATTATTCAAATGCAAACAAAAATTCGTATTCAATTTAAAATATTTCTCCACAATCTTTGTTTGCACCTAAAACTCATCTTTCGTGCGTTTGTTTGCTCGTTACATTAAAAAAAAACTCGGATAGATTTTTCGTCAAGAATGATAGTAAATACTAAATTATTCAAATGGAAATCAAAATTTGTATCCATTTTAAAATATTTCTCCGCAATCTTTGTGTGACCCTTAAACTCATTGTTTATGCGTTTGTTCGCTCATTTCATGCTAAAAGACTCGGCTCAATTTTTCGTAACGAATGATGGTAAATACTAAATTATTCAAATGCAAACCAAAATTTGTATTCATTTTAAAATATTTCTCCACAGTCTTTGTTTCCACTCTAAACATATGTTTCGTGCATTTGTTTGCTCGTTTCATTCAAAAAAAACTCGGAAAGAATTTTCGGAAAGAATGATAGTAAATACTAAATTATTCAAATGGAAATCAAATTTGTATCCATTTTAAAATATTTCTCCGCAATCTTTGTGTGCCCCTAAAACTCATGTTTCATGCGTTTGTTCGCTCGTTTCATGCTAAAAAACTCGGCTAAATTTTTTGTAAAGAAGAATTATAAATCCTAAATTATTCAAATGCAAACCAAAATTCGTATTCAATTTAAAATATTTCTCCACAATCTTTGTTTGCACCTAAAACTCATGTTTCGTGCATTTGTTTGCTCGTTTCATTCAAAAAAATACTCGGATAGATTTTTCGTAAAGAATGATAGTAAATACAAAATTATTCAAATGGAAATCAAAATTTGTATCCATTTTAAAATATTTCTCCGCAATCTTTGAGTGCCCCCAAAGCTCATGTTTCCTGCATTTGTTCGCTCGTTTCATGCTAAAAAACTCGGCTAGATTTTTTGTAAAGAAGGATAATAAATCCTAAATTAATCAAATGCAAACCAGAATTTGTATTCATTTTAAAATATTTCTCCACAATCTTTGTTTCCACCTAAAACTCAGGTTTCGTACGTTTGTTTGCTCATTTCATTGAAAAAAAAAACTAGGATAGATTTTTCGTAAAGAATGATAGTAAATACTAAATTATTCAAATGGAAATCAAAATTTGTATCCATTTTAAAATATTTCTCCGCAATCTTTTAGTGCCCCTAAGACTCATCTTTCATGCATTTGTTCGCTCGTTTCATGCTAAAAAACTCTGCTAGATTTTTTGTAAAGAAGGATAATAAATCCAAAATTATTCAAATGCAAACGAGAATTTGTATTCATTTTAAAATATTTCTCCACAATCTTTGTGTGCCCCTAAAACTCATCTTTCAAGCGTTTGTTCGCTCGTTTAATGTCAAAAAACTCGGCTACATTTTTCATAAAGATTGATAGTACATACTAAATTATTCAAATGCAAACCAAAATTCGTATTCAATTTAAAATATTTCTCCACAATCTTTGTTTGCACCTAAAACTCATCTTTCGTGCGTTTGTTTGCTCGTTACATTAAAAAAAAACTCGGATATATTTTTCGTCAAGAATGATAGTAAATACTAAATTATTCAAATGGAAATCAAAATTTGTATCCATTTTAAAATATTTCTCCGCAATCTTTGTGTGACCCTTAAACTCATTGTTTATGCGTTTGTTCGCTCATTTCATGCTAAAAGACTCGGCTCAATTTTTCGTAACGAATGATGGTAAATACTAAATTATTCAAATGCAAACCAAAATTTGTATTCATTTTAAAATATTTCTCCACAGTCTTTGTTTCCACTCTAAACTTATGTTTCGTGCATTTGTTTGCTCGTTTCATGCTAAAAAACTCGGCTAGATTTTTTGTAAAGAAGGATAATAAATCCAAAATTATTCAAATGCAAACGAGAATTTGTATTCATTTTAAAATATTTCTCCACAATCTTTGTGTGCCCCTAAAACTCATCTTTCATGCGTTTGTTCGCTCGTTTAATGTCAAAAAACTCGGCTACATTTTTCATAAAGATTGATAGTACATACTAAATTATTAAAATGCAAACCAAAATTCGTATTCAATTTAAAATATTTCTCCACAATCTTTGTTTGCACCTAAAACTCATCTTTCGTGCGTTTGTTTGCTCGTTACATTAAAAAAAAACTCGGATAGATTTTTCGTAAAGAATGATAGTAAATACTAAATTATTCAAATGGAAATCAAAATTTGTATCCATTTTAAAATATTTCTCCGCAATCTTTGTGTGACCCTTAAACTCATTGTTTATGCGTTTGTTCGCTCATTTCATGCTAAAAGACTCGGCTAAATTTTTCGTAACGAATGATGGTAAATACTAAATTATTCAAATGCAAACCAAAATTTGTATTCATTTCAAAATATTTCTCCACAGTCTTTGTTTCCACTCTAAACTTATGTTTCGTGCATTTGTTTGCTCGTTTCATTCAAAAAAAACTCGGAAAGATTTTTCGTAAAGAATGATAGTAAATACTAAATTATTCAAATGGAAAACAAATTTGTATCCATTTTAAAATATTTCTCCGCAATCTTTGTGTGCCCCTAAAACTCATGTTTCATGCGTTTGTTCGCTCGTTTCATGCTAAAAAACTCGGCTAAATTTTTTGTAAAGAAGGATTATAAATCCAAAATTATTCAAATGCAAACCAAAATTCGTATTCAATTTAAAATATTTCTCCACAATCTTTGTTTGCACCTAAAACTCATGTTTCGTTCATTTGTTTGCTCGTTTCATTCAAAAAAATACTCGGATAGATTTTTCGTAAAGAATGATAGTAAATACTAAATTATTAAAATGCAAATCAAAATTTGTATCCATTTTAAAATATTTCTCCGCAATCTTTGAGTGCCCCCAAAGCTCATGTTTCCTGCATTTGTTCGCTCGTTTCATGCTAAAAAACTCGGCTAGATTTTTTGTAAAGAAGGATAATAAATCCTAAATTAATCAAATGCAAACCAGAATTTGTATTCATTTTAAAATATTTCTCCACAATCTTTGTTTCCACCTAAAACTCATGTTTCGTACGTTTGTTTGCTCGTTTCATTGAAAAAAAACTCGGATAGATTTTTCGTAAAGAATGATAATAAATACTAAATTATTCAAATGGAAATCAAAATTTGTATCCATTTTAAAATATTTCTCCGCAATCTTTTAGTGCCCCTAAGACTCATGTTTCATGCATTTGTTCGCTCGTTTCATGCTAAAAAACTCGGCTAGATTTTTTGTAAAGAAGGATAATAAATCCAAAATTATTCAAATGCAAACGAGAATTTGTATTCATTTTAAAATATTTCTCCACAATCTTTGTGTGCCCCTAAAACTCATCTTTCATGCGTTTGTTCGCTCGTTTAATGTCAAAAAACTCGGCTACATTTTTCATAAAGATTGATAGTACATACTAAATTATTCAAATGCAAACCAAAATTCGTATTCAATTTAAAATATTTCTCCACAATCTTTGTTTGCACCTAAAACTCATCTTTCGTGCGTTTGTTTGCTCGTTATATTAAAAAAAAACTCGGATAGATTTTTCGTAAAGAATGATAGTAAATACTAAATTATTCAAATGGAAATCAAAATTTGTATCCATTTTAAAATATTTCTCCGCAATCTTTGTGTGACCCTTAAACTCATTGTTTATGCGTTTGTTCGCTCATTTCATGCTAAAAGACTCGGCTAAATTTTTCGTAACGAATGATGGTAAATACTAAATTATTCAAATGCAAACCAAAATTTGTATTCATTTTAAAATATTTCTCCACAATCTTTGTTTCCACTCTAAACTTATGTTTCGTGCATTTGTTTGCTCGTTTCATTCAAAAAAAACTCGGAAAGATTTTTCGTAAAGAATGATAGTAAATACTAAATTATACAAATGGAAATCAAATTTGTATCCATTTTAAAATATTTCTCCGCAATTTTTGTGTGCCCCTAAAACTCATGTTTCATGCGTTTGTTCGCTCGTTTCATGCTAAAAAACTCGGCTAAATTTTTGTAAAGAAGGATTATAAATCCTAAATTATTCAAATGCAAACCAAAATTCGTATTCAATTTAAAATATTTCTCCACAATCTTTGTTTGCACCTAAAACTCATGTTTCGTGCGTTTGTTTGCTCGTTTCATTCAAAAAAATACTCGGATAGATTTTTCGTAAAGAATGATAGTAAATACTAAATTATTCAAATGGAAATCAAAATTTGTATCCATTTTAAAATATTTCTCCACAATCTTTGAGTGCCCCCAAAGCTCATGTTTCCTGCATTTGTTCGCTCGTTTCATGCTAAAAAACTCGGCTAGATTTTTTGTAAAGAAGGATAATAAATCCTAAATTAATCAAATGCAAACCAGAATTTGTATTCATTTTAAAATATTTCTCCACAATCTTTGTTTCCGCCTAAAACTCATGTTTCGTACGTTTGTTTGCTCGTTTCATTGAAAAAAAACTCGGATAGATTTTTCGTAAAGAATGATAGTAAATACTAAATTATTCAAATGGAAATCAAAATTTGTATCCATTTTAAAATATTTCTCCGCAATCTTTTAGTGCCCCTAAGACTCATGTTTCATGCATTTGTTCGCTCGTTTCATGCTAAAAAACTCGGCTAGATTTTTTGTAAAGAAGGATAATAAATCCAAAATTATTCAAATGCAAACGAGAATTTGTATTCATTTTAAAATATTTCTCCACAATCTTTGTGTGCCCCTAAAACTCATCTTTCATGCGTTTGTTCGCTCGTTTAATGTCAAAAAACTCGGCTACATTTTTCATAAAGATTGATAGTACATACTAAATTATTCAAATGCAAACCAAAATTCGTATTCAATTTAAAATATTTCTCCACAATCTTTGTTTGCACCTAAAACTCATCTTTCGTGCGTTTGTTTGCTCGTTACATTAAAAAAAAACTCGGATAGATTTTTCGTAAAGAATGATAGTAAATACTAAATTATTCAAATGGAAATCAAAATTTGTATCCATTTTAAAATATTTCTCCGCAATCTTTGTGTGACCCTTAAACTCATTGTTTATGCGTTTGTTCGCTCATTTCATGCTAAAAGACTCGGCTAAATTTTTCGTAACGAATGATGGTAAATACTAAATTATTCAAATGCAAACCAAAATTTGTATTCATTTTAAAATATTTCTCCACAATCTTTGTTTCCACTCTAAACTTATGTTTCGTGCATTTGTTTGCTCGTTTCATTCAAAAAAAACTCGGAAAGATTTTTCGTAAAGAATGATAGTAAATACTAAATTATACAAATGGAAATCAAATTTGTATCCATTTTAAAATATTTCTCCGCAATTTTTGTGTGCCCCTAAAACTCATGTTTCATGCGTTTGTTCGCTCGTTTCATGCTAAAAAACTCGGCTAAATTTTTGTAAAGAAGGATTATAAATCCTAAATTATTCAAATGCAAACCAAAATTCGTATTCAATTTAAAATATTTCTCCACAATCTTTGTTTGCACCTAAAACTCATGTTTCGTGCGTTTGTTTGCTCGTTTCATTCAAAAAAATACTCGGATAGATTTTTCGTAAAGAATGATAGTAAATACTAAATTATTCAAATGGAAATCAAAATTTGTATCCATTTTAAAATATTTCTCCGCAATCTTTGAGTGCCCCCAAAGCTCATGTTTCCTGCATTTGTTCGCTCGTTTCATGCTAAAAAACTCGGCTAGATTTTTTGTAAAGAAGGATAATAAATCCTAAATTAATCAAATGCAAACCAGAATTTGTATTCATTTTAAAATATTTCTCCACAATCTTTGTTTCCACCTAAAACTCATGTTTCGTACGTTTGTTTGCTCGTTTCATTGAAAAAAAAACTCGGATAGATTTTTCGTAAAGAATGATAGTAAATACTAAATTATTCAAATGGAAATCAAAATTTGTATCCATTTTAAAATATTTCTCCGCAATCTTTTAGTGCCCCTAAGACTCATGTTTCATGCATTTGTTCGCTCGTTTCATGCTAAAAAACTCGGCTAGATTTTTTGTAAAGAAGGATAATAAATCCAAAATTATTCAAATGCAAACGAGAATTTGTATTCATTTTAAAATATTTCTCCACAATCTTTGTGTGCCCCTAAAACTCATCTTTCATGCGTTTGTTCGCTCGTTTAATGTCAAAAAACTCGGCTACATTTTTCATAAAGATTGATAGTACATACTAAATTATTCAAATGCAAACCAAAATTCGTATTCAATTTAAAATATTTCTCCACAATCTTTGTTTGCACCTAAAACTCATCTTTCGTGCGTTTGTTTGCTCGTTACATTAAAAAAAAACTCGGATAGATTTTTCGTAAAGAATGATAGTAAATACTAAATTATTCAAATGGAAATCAAAATTTGTATCCATTTTAAAATATTTCTCCGCAATCTTTGTGTGACCCTTAAACTCATTGTTTATGCGTTTGTTCGCTCATTTCATGCTAAAAGACTCGGCTAAATTTTTCGTAACGAATGATGGTAAATACTAAATTATTCAAATGCAAACCAAAATTTGTATTCATTTTAAAATATTTCTCCACAATCTTTGTTTCCACTCTAAACTTATGTTTCGTGCATTTGTTTGCTCGTTTCATTCAAAAAAAACTCGGAAAGATTTTTCGTAAAGAATGATAGTAAATACTAAATTATACAAATGGAAATCAAATTTGTATCCATTTTAAAATATTTCTCCGCAATTTTTGTGTGCCCCTAAAACTCATGTTTCATGCGTTTGTTCGCTCGTTTCATGCTAAAAAACTCGGCTAAATTTTTGTAAAGAAGGATTATAAATCCTAAATTATTCAAATGCAAACCAAAATTCGTATTCAATTTAAAATATTTCTCCACAATCTTTGTTTGCACCTAAAACTCATGTTTCGTGCGTTTGTTTGCTCGTTTCATTCAAAAAAATACTCGGATAGATTTTTCGTAAAGAATGATAGTAAATACTAAATTATTCAAATGGAAATCAAAATTTGTATCCATTTTAAAATATTTCTCCGCAATCTTTGAGTGCCCCCAAAGCTCATGTTTCCTGCATTTGTTCGCTCGTTTCATGCTAAAAAACTCGGCTAGATTTTTTGTAAAGAAGGATAATAAATCCTAAATTAATCAAATGCAAACCAGAATTTGTATTCATTTTAAAATATTTCTCCACAATCTTTGTTTCCACCTAAAACTCATGTTTCGTACGTTTGTTTGCTCGTTTCATTGAAAAAAAAACTCGGATAGATTTTTCGTAAAGAATGATAGTAAATACTAAATTATTCAAATGGAAATCAAAATTTGTATCCATTTTAAAATATTTCTCCGCAATCTTTTAGTGCCCCTAAGACTCATGTTTCATGCATTTGTTCGCTCGTTTCATGCTAAAAAACTCGGCTAGATTTTTTGTAAAGAAGGATAATAAATCCAAAATTATTCAAATGCAAACGAGAATTTGTATTCATTTTAAAATATTTCTCCACAATCTTTGTGTGCCCCTAAAACTCATCTTTCATGCGTTTGTTCGCTCGTTTAATGTCAAAAAACTCGGCTACATTTTTCATAAAGATTGATAGTACATACTAAATTATTCAAATGCAAACCAAAATTCGTATTCAATTTAAAATATTTCTCCACAATCTTTGTTTGCACCTAAAACTCATCTTTCGTGCGTTTGTTTGCTCGTTACATTAAAAAAAAACTCGGATAGATTTTTCGTAAAGAATGATAGTAAATACTAAATTATTCAAATGGAAATCAAAATTTGTATCCATTTTAAAATATTTCTCCGCAATCTTTGTGTGACCCTTAAACTCATTGTTTATGCGTTTGTTCGCTCATTTCATGCTAAAAGACTCGGCTAAATTTTTCGTAACGAATGATGGTAAATACTAAATTATTCAAATGCAAACCAAAATTTGTATTCATTTTAAAATATTTCTCCACAATCTTTGTTTCCACTCTAAACTTATGTTTCGTGCATTTGTTTGCTCGTTTCATTCAAAAAAAACTCGGAAAGATTTTTCGTAAAGAATGATAGTAAATACTAAATTATACAAATGGAAATCAAATTTGTATCCATTTTAAAATATTTCTCCGCAATTTTTGTGTGCCCCTAAAACTCATGTTTCATGCGTTTGTTCGCTCGTTTCATGCTAAAAAACTCGGCTAAATTTTTGTAAAGAAGGATTATAAATCCTAAATTATTCAAATGCAAACCAAAATTCGTATTCAATTTAAAATATTTCTCCACAATCTTTGTTTGCACCTAAAACTCATGTTTCGTGCGTTTGTTTGCTCGTTTCATTCAAAAAAATACTCGGATAGATTTTTCGTAAAGAATGATAGTAAATACTAAATTATTCAAATGGAAATCAAAATTTGTATCCATTTTAAAATATTTCTCCGCAATCTTTGAGTGCCCCCAAAGCTCATGTTTCCTGCATTTGTTCGCTCGTTTCATGCTAAAAAACTCGGCTAGATTTTTTGTAAAGAAGGATAATAAATCCTAAATTAATCAAATGCAAACCAGAATTTGTATTCATTTTAAAATATTTCTCCACAATCTTTGTTTCCACCTAAAACTCATGTTTCGTACGTTTGTTTGCTCGTTTCATTGAAAAAAAAACTCGGATAGATTTTTCGTAAAGAATGATAGTAAATACTAAATTATTCAAATGGAAATCAAAATTTGTATCCATTTTAAAATATTTCTCCGCAATCTTTTAGTGCCCCTAAGACTCATGTTTCATGCATTTGTTCGCTCGTTTCATGCTAAAAAACTCGGCTAGATTTTTTGTAAAGAAGGATAATAAATCCAAAATTATTCAAATGCAAACGAGAATTTGTATTCATTTTAAAATATTTCTCCACAATCTTTGTGTGCCCCTAAAACTCATCTTTCATGCGTTTGTTCGCTCATTTCATGTCAAAAAACTCGGCTACATTTTTCATAAAGATTGATAGTACATACTAAATTATTCAAATGCAAACAAAAATTCGTATTCAATTTAAAATATTTCTCCACAATCTTTGTTTGCACCTAAAACTCATCTTTCGTGCGTTTGTTTGCTCGTTACATTAAAAAAAAACTCGGATAGATTTTTCGTCAAGAATGATAGTAAATACTAAATTATTCAAATGGAAATCAAAATTTGTATCCATTTTAAAATATTTCTCCGCAATCTTTGTGTGACCCTTAAACTCATTGTTTATGCGTTTGTTCGCTCATTTCATGCTAAAAGACTCGGCTCAATTTTTCGTAACGAATGATGGTAAATACTAAATTATTCAAATGCAAACCAAAATTTGTATTCATTTTAAAATATTTCTCCACAGTCTTTGTTTCCACTCTAAACTTATGTTTCGTGCATTTGTTTGCTCGTTTCATTCAAAAAAAACTCGGAAAGAATTTTCGGAAAGAATGATAGTAAATACTAAATTATTCAAATGGAAATCAAATTTGTATCCATTTTAAAATATTTCTCCGCAATCTTTGTGTGCCCCTAAAACTCATGTTTCATGCGTTTGTTCGCTCGTTTCATGCTAAAAAACTCGGCTAAATTTTTTGTAAAGAAGAATTATAAATCCTAAATTATTCAAATGCAAACCAAAATTCGTATTCAATTTAAAATATTTCTCCACAATCTTTGTTTGCACCTAAAACTCATGTTTCGTGCATTTGTTTGCTCGTTTCATTCAAAAAAATACTCGGATAGATTTTTCGTAAAGAATGATAGTAAATACAAAATTATTCAAATGGAAATCAAAATTTGTATCCATTTTAAAATATTTCTCCGCAATCTTTGAGTGCCCCCAAAGCTCATGTTTCCTGCATTTGTTCGCTCGTTTCATGCTAAAAAACTCGGCTAGATTTTTTGTAAAGAAGGATAATAAATCCTAAATTAATCAAATGCAAACCAGAATTTGTATTCATTTTAAAATATTTCTCCACAATCTTTGTTTCCACCTAAAACTCATTTTTCGTACGTTTGTTTGCTCATTTCATTGAAAAAAAAAACTAGGATAGATTTTTCGTAAAGAATGATAGTAAATACTAAATTATTCAAATGGAAATCAAAATTTGTATCCATTTTAAAATATTTCTCCGCAATCTTTTAGTGCCCCTAAGACTCATGTTTCATGCATTTGTTCGCTCGTTTCATGCTAAAAAACTCTGCTAGATTTTTTGTAAAGAAGGATAATAAATCCAAAATTATTCAAATGCAAACGAGAATTTGTATTCATTTTAAAATATTTCTCCACAATCTTTGTGTGCCCCTAAAACTCATCTTTCAAGCGTTTGTTCGCTCGTTTAATGTCAAAAAACTCGGCTACATTTTTCATAAAGATTGATAGTACATACTAAATTATTCAAATGCAAACCAAAATTCGTATTCAATTTAAAATATTTCTCCACAATCTTTGTTTGCACCTAAAACTCATCTTTCGTGCGTTTGTTTGCTCGTTACATTAAAAAAAAACTCGGATAGATTTTTCGTAAAGAATGATAGTAAATACTAAATTATTCAAATGGAAATCAAAATTTGTATCCATTTTAAAATATTTCTCCGCAATCTTTTAGTGCCCCTAAGACTCATGTTTCATGCATTTGTTCGCTCGTTTCATGCTAAAAAACTCGGCTAGATTTTTTGTAAAGAAGGATAATAAATCCAAAATTATTCAAATGCAAACGAGAATTTGTATTCATTTTAAAATATTTCTCCACAATCTTTGTGTGCCCCTAAAACTCATCTTTCATGCGTTTGTTCGCTCATTTCATGTCAAAAAACTCGGCTACATTTTTCATAAAGATTGATAGTACATACTAAATTATTCAAATGCAAACAAAAATTCGTATTCAATTTAAAATATTTCTCCACAATCTTTGTTTGCACCTAAAACTCATCTTTCGTGCGTTTGTTTGCTCGTTACATTAAAAAAAAACTCGGATAGATTTTTCGTCAAGAATGATAGTAAATACTAAATTATTCAAATGGAAATCAAAATTTGTATCCATTTTAAAATATTTCTCCGCAATCTTTGTGTGACCCTTAAACTCATTGTTTATGCGTTTGTTCGCTCATTTCATGCTAAAAGACTCGGCTCAATTTTTCGTAACGAATGATGGTAAATACTAAATTATTCAAATGCAAACCAAAATTTGTATTCATTTTAAAATATTTCTCCACAGTCTTTGTTTCCACTCTAAACTTATGTTTCGTGCATTTGTTTGCTCGTTTCATTCAAAAAAAACTCGGAAAGAATTTTCGGAAAGAATGATAGTA
The DNA here is from genome assembly GCA_027726005.1 of Juncus effusus. Classification (NCBI taxonomy): domain Eukaryota; kingdom Viridiplantae; phylum Streptophyta; class Magnoliopsida; order Poales; family Juncaceae; genus Juncus; species Juncus effusus. Next base: position 5,249,921 of record CM050901.1, read on the forward strand.
AATACTAAATTATTCAAATGGAAATCAAATTTGTATCCATTTTAAAATATTTCTCCGCAATCTTTGTGTGCCCCTAAAACTCATGTTTCATGCGTTTGTTCGCTCGTTTCATGCTAAAAAACTCGGCTAAATTTTTTGTAAAGAAGAATTATAAATCCTAAATTATTCAAATGCAAACCAAAATTCGTATTCAATTTAAAATATTTCTCCACAATCTTTGTTTGCACCTAAAACTCATGTTTCGTGCATTTGTTTGCTCGTTTCATTCAAAAAAATACTCGGATAGATTTTTCGTAAAGAATGATAGTAAATACAAAATTATTCAAATGGAAATCAAAATTTGTATCCATTTTAAAATATTTCTCCGCAATCTTTGAGTGCCCCCAAAGCTCATGTTTCCTGCATTTGTTCGCTCGTTTCATGCTAAAAAACTCGGCTAGATTTTTTGTAAAGAAGGATAATAAATCCTAAATTAATCAAATGCAAACCAGAATTTGTATTCATTTTAAAATATTTCTCCACAATCTTTGTTTCCACCTAAAACTCATTTTTCGTACGTTTGTTTGCTCATTTCATTGAAAAAAAAAACTAGGATAGATTTTTCGTAAAGAATGATAGTAAATACTAAATTATTCAAATGGAAATCAAAATTTGTATCCATTTTAAAATATTTCTCCGCAATCTTTTAGTGCCCCTAAGACTCATGTTTCATGCATTTGTTCGCTCGTTTCATGCTAAAAAACTCTGCTAGATTTTTTGTAAAGAAGGATAATAAATCCAAAATTATTCAAATGCAAACGAGAATTTGTATTCATTTTAAAATATTTCTCCACAATCTTTGTGTGCCCCTAAAACTCATCTTTCAAGCGTTTGTTCGCTCGTTTAATGTCAAAAAACTCGGCTACATTTTTCATAAAGATTGATAGTACATACTAAATTATTCAAATGCAAACCAAAATTCGTATTCAATTTAAAATATTTCTCCACAATCTTTGTTTGCACCTAAAACTCATCTTTCGTGCGTTTGTTTGCTCGTTACATTAAAAAAAAACTCGGATAGATTTTTCGTAAAGAATGATAGTAAATACTAAATTATTCAAATGGAAATCAAAATTTGTATCCATTTTAAAATATTTCTCCGCAATCTTTGTGTGACCCTTAAACTCATTGTTTATGCGTTTGTTCGCTCATTTCATGCTAAAAGACTCGGCTAAATTTTTCGTAACGAAGGATGGTAAATACTAAATTATTCAAATGCAAACCAAAATTTGTATTCATTTTAAAATATTTCTCCACAGTCTTTGTTTCCACTCTAAACTTATGTTTCGTGCATTTGTTTGCTCGTTTCATTCAAAAAAAACTCGGAAGGATTTTTCGTAAAGAATGATAGTAAATACTAAATTATTCAAATGGAAATCAAATTTGTATCCATTTTAAAATATTTCTCCGCAATCTTTGTGTGCCCCTAAAACTCATGTTTCATGCGTTTGTTCGCTCGTTTCATGCTAAAAAACTCGGCTAAATTTTTTGTAAAGAAGGATTATAAATCCTAAATTATTCAAATGCAAACCAAAATTCGTATTCAATTTAAAATATTTCTCCACAATCTTTGTTTGCACCTAAAACTCATGTTTCGTGCGTTTGTTTGCTCGTTTCATTCAAAAAAATACTCGGATAGATTTTTCGTAAAGAATGATAGTAAATACTAAATTATTCAAATGGAAATCAAAATTTGTATCCATTTTAAAATATTTCGCCGCAATCTTTGAGTGCCCCCAAAGCTCATGTTTCCTGCATTTGTTCGCTCGTTTCATGCTAAAAAACTCGGCTAGATTTTTTGTAAAGAAGGATAATAAATCCTAAATTAATGAAATGCAAACCAGAATTTGTATTCATTTTAAAATATTTCTCCACAATCTTTGTTTCCACCTAAAACTCATGTTTCGTACGTTTGTTTGCTCGTTTCATTGAAAAAAAAACTCGGATAGATTTTTCGTAAAGAATGATAGTAAATATTAAATTATTCAAATGGAAATCAAAATTTGTATCCATTTTAAAATATTTCTCCGCAATCTTTTAGTGCCCCTAAGACTCATGTTTCATGCATTTGTTCGCTCGTTTCATGCTAAAAAACTCGGCTAGATTTTTTGTAAAGAAGGATAATAAATCCAAAATTATTCAAATGCAAACGAGAATTTGTATTCATTTTAAAATATTTCTCCACAATCTTTGTGTGCCCCTAAAACTCATCTTTCATGCGTTTGTTCGCTCGTTTCATGTCAAAAAACTCGGCTACATTTTTCATAAAGATTGATAGTACATACTAAATTATTCAAATGCAAACAAAAATTCGTATTCAATTTAAAATATTTCTCCACAATCTTTGTTTGCACCTAAAACTCATCTTTCGTGCGTTTGTTTGCTCGTTACATTAAAAAAAAACTCGGATAGATTTTTCGTCAAGAATGATAGTAAATACTAAATTATTCAAATGGAAATCAAAATTTGTATCCATTTTAAAATATTTCTCCGCAATCTTTGTGTGACCCTTAAACTCATTGTTTATGCGTTTGTTCGCTCATTTCATGCTAAAAGACTCGGCTCAATTTTTCGTAACGAATGATGGTAAATACTAAATTATTCAAATGCAAACCAAAATTTGTATTCATTTTAAAATATTTCTCCACAGTCTTTGTTTCCACTCTAAACTTATGTTTCGTGCATTTGTTTGCTCGTTTCATTCAAAAAAAACTCGGAAAGATTTTTCGGAAAGAATGATAGTAAATACTAAATTATTCAAATGGAAATCAAATTTGTATCCATTTTAAAATATTTCTCCGCAATCTTTGTGTGCCCCTAAAACTCATGTTTCATGCGTTTGTTCGCTCGTTTCATGCTAAAAAACTCGGTTAAATTTTTTGTAAAGAAGAATTACAAATCCTAAATTATTCAAATGCAAACCAAAATTCGTATTCAATTTAAAATATTTCTCCACAATCTTTGTTTGCACCTAAAACACATGTTTCGTGCATTTGTTTGCTCGTTTCATTCAAAAAAATACTCGGATAGATTTTTCGTAAAGAATGATAGTAAATACAAAATTATTCAAATGGAAATCAAAATTTGTATCCATTTTAAAGTATTTCTCCGCAATCTTTGAGTGCCCCCAAAGCTCATGTTTCCTGCATTTGTTCGCTCGTTTCATGCTAAAAAACTCGGCTAGATTTTTTGTAAAGAAGGATAATAAATCCTAAATTAATCAAATGCAAACCAGAATTTGTATTCATTTTAAAATATTTCTCCACAATCTTTGTTTCCACCTAAAACTCATGTTTCGTACGTTTGTTTGCTCATTTCATTGAAAAAAAAAACTAGGATAGATTTTTCGTAAAGAATGATAGTAAATACTAAATTATTCAAATGGAAATCAAAATTTGTATCCATTTTAAAATATTTCTCCGCAATCTTTTAGTGCCCCTAAGACTCATGTTTCATGCATTTGTTCGCTCGTTTCATGCTAAAAAACTCTGCTAGATTTTTTGTAAAGAAGGATAATAAATCCAAAATTATTCAAATGCAAACGAGAATTTGTATTCATTTTAAAATATTTCTCCACAATCTTTGTGTGCCCCTAAAACTCATCTTTCATGCGTTTGTTCGCTCGTTTAATGTCAAAAAACTCGGCTACATTTTTCATAAAGATTGATAGTACATACTAAATTATTCAAATGCAAACCAAAATTCGTATTCAATTTAAAATATTTCTCCACAATCTTTGTTTGCACCTAAAACTCATCTTTTGTGCGTTTGTTTGCTCGTTACATTAAAAAAAAACTCGGATAGATTTTTCGTAAAGAATGATAGTAAATACTAAATTATTCAAATGGAAATCAAAATTTGTATCCATTTTAAAATATTTCTCCGCAATCTTTGCGTGACCCTTAAACTCATTGTTTATGCGTTTGTTCGCTCATTTCATGCTAAAAGACTCGGCTAAATTTTTCGTAACGAATGATGGTAAATACTAAATTATTCAAATGCAAACCAAAATTTGTATTCATTTTAAAATATTTCTCCACAGTCTTTGTTTCCACTCTAAACTTATGTTTCGTGCATTTGTTTGCTCGTTTCATTCAAAAAAAACTCGGAAAGATTTTTCGTAAAGAATGATAGTAAATACTAAATTATACAAATGGAAATCAAATTTGTATCCATTTTAAAATATTTCTCCGCAATTTTTGTGTGCCCCTTATTCAAATGCAAACCAAATTTCGTATTCAATTTAAAATATTTCTCCACAATCTTTGTTTGCACCTAAAACTCATGTTTCGTGCGTTTGTTTGCTCGTTTCATTCAAAAAAATACTCGGATAGATTTTTCGTAAAGAATGATAGTAAATACTAAATTATTCAAATGGAAATCAAAATTTGTATCCATTTTAAAATATTTCTCCGCAATCTTTGAGTGCCCCCAAAGCTCATGTTTCCTGCATTTGTTCGCTCGTTTCATGCTAAAAAACTCGGCTAGATTTTTTGTAAAGAAGGATAATAAATCCTAAATTAATCAAATGCAAACCAGAATTTGTATTCATTTTAAAATATTTCTCCACAATCTTTGTTTCCACCTAAAACTCATGTTTCGTACGTTTGTTTGCTCGTTTCATTGAAAAAAAAACTCGGATAGATTTTTCGTAAAGAATGATAGTAAATACTAAATTATTCGAATGAAAATCAAAATTTGTATCCATTTTAAAATATTTCTCCGCAATCTTTTAGTGCCCCTAAGACTCATGTTTCATGCATTTGTTCGCTCGTTTCATGCTAAAAAACTCGGCTAGATTTTTTGTAAAGAAGGATAATAAATCCAAATTATTCAAATGCAAACGAGAATTTGTATTCATCTTAAAATATTTCTCCACAATCTTTGTGTGCCCCTAAAACTCATCTTTCATGCGTTTGTTCGCTCGTTTAATGTCAAAAAACTCGGCTACATTTTTCATAAAGATTGATAGTACATACTAAATTATTCAAATGCAAACAAAAATTCGTATTCAATTTAAAATATTTCTCCACAATCTTTGTTTGCACCTAAAACTCATCTTTCGTGCGTTTGTTTGCTCGTTACATTAAAAAAAAACTCGGATAGATTTTTTTGTAAAGAATGATAGTAAATACTAAATTATTCAAATGGAAATCAAAATTTGTATCCATTTTAAAATATTTCTCCGCAATCTTTGTGTGACCCTTAAACTCATTGTTTATGCGTTTGTTCGCTCATTTCATGCTAAAAGACTCGGCTAAATTTTTCGTAACGAATGATGGTAAATACTAAATTATTCAAATGCAAACCAAAATTTGTATTCATTTTAAAATATTTCTCCACAGTCTTTGTTTCCGCTCTAAACTTATGTTTCGTGCATTTGTTTGCTCGTTTCATTCAAAAAAAACTCGGAAAGATTTTTCGGAAAGAATGATAGTAAATACTAAATTATTCAAATGGAAATCAAATTTGTATCCATTTTAAAATATTTCTCCGCAATCTTTGTGTGCCCCTAAAACTCATGTTTCATGCGTTTGTTCGCTCGTTTCATGCTAAAAAACTCGGCTAAATTTTTTGTAAAGAAGAATTATAAATCCTAAATTATTCAAATGCAAACCAAAATTCGTATTCAATTTAAAATATTTCTCCACAATCTTTGTTTGCACCTAAAACTCATGTTTCGTGCATTTGTTTGCTCGTTTCATTCAAAAAAATACTCGGATAGATTTTTCGTAAAGAATGATAGTAAATACAAAATTATTCAAATGGAAATCAAAATTTGTATCCATTTTAAAATATTTCTCCGCAATCTTTGAGTGCCCCCAAAGCTCATGTTTCCTGCATTTGTTCGCTCGTTTCATGCTAAAAAACTCGGGTAGATTTTTTGTAAAGAAGGATAATAAATCCTAAATTAATCAAATGCAAACCAGAATTTGTATTCATTTTAAAATATTTCTCCACAATCTTTGTTTCCACCTAAAACTCATGTTTCGTACGTTTGTTTGCTCGTTTCATTGAAAAAAAAACTCGGATAGATTTTTCGTAAAGAATGATAGTAAATACTAAATTATTCAAATGGAAATCAAAATTTGTATCCATTTTAAAATATTTCTCCGCAATCTTTTAGTGCCCCTAAGACTCATGTTTATGCATTTGTTCGCTCGTTTCATGCTAAAAAACTCGGCTAGATTTTTTGTAAAGAAGGATAATAAATCCAAAATTATTCAAATGCAAACGAGAATTTGTATTCATTTTAAAATATTTCTCCACAATCTTTGTGTGCCCCTAAAACTCATCTTTCATGCGTTTGTTCGCTCGTTTAATGTCAAAAAACTCGGCTACATTTTTCATAAAGATTGATAGTACATACTAAATTATTCAAATGCAAACAAAAATTCGTATTCAATTTAAAATATTTCTCCACAATCTTTGTTTGCACCTAAAACTCATCTTTAGTGCGTTTGTTTGCTCGTTACATTAAAAAAAAACTCGGATAGATTTTTCGTAAAGAATGATAGTAAATACTAAATTATTCAAATGGAAATCAAAATTTGTATCCATTTTAAAATATTTCTCCGCAATCTTTGTGTGACCCTTAAACTCATTGTTTATGCGTTTGTTCGCTCATTTCATGCTAAAAGACTCGGCTAAATTTTTCGTAACGAATGATGGTAAATACTAAATTATTCAAATGCAAACCAAAATTTGTATTCATTTTAAAATATTTCTCCACAGTCTTTGTTTCCACTCTAAACTTATGTTTCGTGCATTTGTTTGCTCGTTTCATTCAAAAAAAACTCGGAAAGATTTTTCGGAAAGAATGATAGTAAATACTAAATTATTCAAATGGAAATCAAATTTGTATCCATTTTAAAATATTTCTCCGCAATCTTTGTGTGCCCCTAAAACTCATGTTTCATGCGTTTGTTCGCTCGTTTCATGCTAAAAAACTCGGCTAAATTTTTTGTAAAGAAGAATTATAAATCCTAAATTATTCGAATGCAAACCAAAATTCGTATTCAATTTAAAATATTTCTCCACAATCTTTGTTTGCACCTAAAACTCATGTTTCGTGCATTTGTTTGCTCGTTTCATTCAAAAAAATACTCGGATAGATTTTTCGTAAAGAATGATAGTAAATACAAAATTATTCAAATGGAAATCAAAATTTGTATCCATTTTAAAATATTTCTCCGCAATCTTTGAGTGCCCCCAAAGCTCATGTTTCCTGCATTTGTTCGCTCGTTTCATGCTAAAAAACTCGGCTAGATTTTTTGTAAAGAAGGATAATAATTCCTAAATTAATCAAATGCAAACCAGAATTTGTATTCATTTTAAAATATTTCTCCACAATCTTTGTTTCCACCTAAAACTCATGTTTCGTACGTTTGTTTGCTCATTTCATAGAAAAAAATACTCGGATAGATTTTTCGTAAAGAATGATAGTAAATACTAAATTATTCAAATGGAAATCAAAATTTGTATCTATTTTAAAATATTTCTCCGCAATCTTTTAGTGCCCCTAAGACTCATGTTTCATGCATTTGTTCGCTCGTTTCATGCTAAAAAACTCGGCTAGATTTTTTGTAAAGAAGGATAATAAATCCAAAATTATTCAAATGCAAACGAGAATTTGTATTCGTTTTAAAATATTTCTCCACAATCTTTGTGTGCCCCTAAAACTCATCTTTCATGCGTTTGTTCGCTCGTTTAATGTCAAAAAACTCGGCTACATTTTTCATAAAGATTGATAGTACATACTAAATTATTCAAATGCAAACCAAAATTCGTATTCAATTTAAAATATTTCTCCACAATCTTTGTTTGCACCTAAAACTCATCTTTTGTGCGTTTGTTTGCTCGTTACATTAAAAAAAAACTCGGATAGATTTTTCGTAAAGAATGATAGTAAATACTAAATTATTCAAATGGAAATCAAAATTTGTATCCATTTTAAAATATTTCTCCGCAATCTTTGCGTGACCCTTAAACTCATTGTTTATGCGTTTGTTCGCTCATTTCATGCTAAAAGACTCGGCTAAATTTTTCGTAACGAATGATGGTAAATACTAAATTATTCAAATGCAAACCAAAATTTGTATTCATTTTAAAATATTTCTCCACAGTCTTTGTTTCCACTCTAAACTTATGTTTCGTGCATTTGTTTGCTCGTTTCATTCAAAAAAAACTCGGAAAGATTTTTCGGAAAGAATGATAGTAAATACTAAATTATTCAAATGGAAATCAAATTTGTATCCATTTTAAAATATTTCTCCGCAATCTTTGTGTGCCCCTAAAACTCATGTTTCATGCGTTTGTTCGCTCGTTTCATGCTAAAAAACTCGGCTAAATTTTTTGTAAAGAAGAATTATAAATCCTAAATTATTCGAATGCAAACCAAAATTCGTATTCAATTTAAAATATTTCTCCACAATCTTTGTTTGCACCTAAAACTCATGTTTCGTGCATTTGTTTGCTCGTTTCATTCAAAAAAATACTCGGATAGATTTTTCGTAAAGAATGATAGTAAATACAAAATTATTCAAATGGAAATCAAAATTTGTATCCATTTTAAAATATTTCTCCGCAATCTTTGAGTGCCCCCAAAGCTCATGTTTCCTGCATTTGTTCGCTCGTTTCATGCTAAAAAACTCGGCTAGATTTTTTGTAAAGAAGGATAATAATTCCTAAATTAATCAAATGCAAACCAGAATTTGTATTCATTTTAAAATATTTCTCCACAATCTTTGTTTCCACCTAAAACTCATGTTTCGTACGTTTGTTTGCTCATTTCATAGAAAAAAATACTCGGATAGATTTTTCGTAAAGAATGATAGTAAATACTAAATTATTCAAATGGAAATCAAAATTTGTATCCATTTTAAAATATTTCTCCGCAATCTTTTAGTGCCCCTAAGACTCATGTTTCATGCATTTGTTCGCTCGTTTCATGCTAAAAAACTCGGCTAGATTTTTTGTAAAGAAGGATAATAAATCCAAAATTATTCAAATGCAAACGAGAATTTGTATTCATTTTAAAATATTTCTCCACAATCTTTGTGTGCCCCTAAAACTCATCTTTCATGCGTTTGTTCGCTCGTTTAATGTCAAAAAACTCGGCTACATTTTTCATAAAGATTGATAGTACATACTAAATTATTCAAATGCAAACAAAAATTCGTATTCAATTTAAAATATTTCTCCACAATCTTTGTTTGCCCCTAAAACTCATCTTTAGTGCGTTTGTTTGCTCGTTACATTAAAAAAAAACTCGGATAGATTTTTCGTAAAGAATGATAGTAAATACTAAATTATTCAAATGGAAATCAAAATTTGTATCCATTTTAAAATATTTCTCCGCAATCTTTGTGTGACCCTTAAACTCATTGTTTATGCGTTTGTTCGCTCATTTCATGCTAAAAGACTCGGCTAAATTTTTCGTAACGAATGATGGTAAATACTAAATTATTCAAATGCAAACCAAAATTTGTATTCATTTTAAAATATTTCTCCACAGTCTTTGTTTCCACTCTAAACTTATGTTTCGTGCATTTGTTTGCTCGTTTCATTCAAAAAAAACTCGGAAAGATTTTTCGGAAAGAATGATAGTAAATACTAAATTATTCAAATGGAAATCAAATTTGTATCCATTTTAAAATATTTCTCCGCAATCTTTGTGTGCCCCTAAAACTCATGTTTCATGCGTTTGTTCGCTCGTTTCATGCTAAAAAACTCGGCTAAATTTTTTGTAAAGAAGAATTATAAATCCTAAATTATTCAAATGCAAACCAAAATTCGTATTCAATTTAAAATATTTCTCCACAATCTTTGTTTGCACCTAAAACTCATGTTTCGTGCATTTGTTTGCTCGTTTCATTCAAAAAAATACTCGGATAGATTTTTCGTAAAGAATGATAGTAAATACAAAATTATTCAAATGGAAATCAAAATTTGTATCCATTTTAAAATATTTCTCCGCAATCTTTGAGTGCCCCCAAAGCTCATGTTTTCTGCATTTGTTCGCTCGTTTCATGCTAAAAAACTCGGCTAGATTTTTTGTAAAGAAGGATAATAAATCCTAAATTAATCAAATGCAAAACAGAATTTGTATTCATTTTAAAATATTTCTCCACAATCTTTGTTTCCACCTAAAACTCATGTTTCGTACGTTTGTTTGCTCAATTCATTGAAAAAAAAACTCGGATAGATTTTTCGTAAAGAATGATAGTAAATACTAAATTATTCAAATGGAAATCAAAATTTGTATTCATTTTAAAATATTTCTCCGCAATCTTTTAGTGCCCCTAAGACTCATGTTTCATGCATTTGTTCGCTCGTTTCATGCTAAAAAACTCGGCTAGATTTTTTGTAAAGAAGGATAATAAATCCAAAATTATTCAAATGCAAACGAGAATTTGTATTCATTTTAAAATACTTCTCCACAATCTTTGTGTGCCCCTAAAACTCATCTTTCATGCGTTTGTTCGCTCGTTTAATGTCAAAAAACTCGACTACATTTTTCATAAAGATTGATAGTACATACTAAATTATTCAAATGCAAACAAAAATTCGTATTCAATTTAAAATATTTCTCCACAATCTTTGTTTGCACCTAAAACTCATCTTTCGTGCGTTTGTTTGCTCGTTACATTAAAAAAAAACTCGGATAGATTTTTCGTAAAGAATGATAGTAAATACTAAATTATTCAAATGGAAATCAAAATTTGTATCCATTTTAAAATATTTCTCCGCAATCTTTGTGTGACCCTTAAACTCATTGTTTATGCGTTTGTTCGCTCATTTCATGCTAAAAGACTCGGCTAAATTTTTCGTAACGAATGATGGTAAATACTAAATTATTCAAATGCAAACCAAAATTTGTATTCATTTTAAAATATTTCTCCACAGTCTTTGTTTCCACTCTAAACTTATGTTTCGTGCATTTGTTTGCTCGTTTCATTCAAAAAAAACTCGGAAAGATTTTTCGGAAAGAATGATAGTAAATACTAAATTATTCAAATGGAAATCAAATTTGTATCCATTTTAAAATATTTCTCCGCAATCTTTGTGTGCCCCTAAAACTCATGTTTCATGCGTTTGTTCGCTCGTTTCATGCTAAAAAACTCGGCTAAATTTTTTGTAAAGAAGAATTATAAATCCTAAATTATTCAAATGCAAACCAAAATTCGTATTCAATTTAAAATATTTCTCCACAATCTTTGTTTGCACCTAAAACTCATGTTTCGTGCATTTGTTTGCTCGTTTCATTCAAAAAAATACTCGGATAGATTTTTCGTAAAGAATGATAGTAAATACAAAATTATTCAAATGGAAATCAAAATTTGTATCCATTTTAAAATATTTCTCCGCAATCTTTGAGTGCCCCCAAAGCTCATGTTTTCTGCATTTGTTCGCTCGTTTCATGCTAAAAAACTCGGCTAGATTTTTTGTAAAGAAGGATAATAAATCCTAAATTAATCAAATGCAAACCAGAATTTGTATTCATTTTAAAATATTTCTCCACAATCTTTGTTTCCACCTAAAACTCATGTTTCGTACGTTTGTTTGCTCATTTCATTGAAAAAAAAACTCGGATAGATTTTTCGTAAAGAATGATAGTAAATACTAAATTATTCAAATGGAAATCAAAATTTGTATCCATTTTAAAATATTTCTCCGCAATCTTTTAGTGCCCCTAAGACTCATGTTTCATGCATTTGTTCGCTCGTTTCATGCTAAAAAACTCGGCTAGATTTTTTGTAAAGAAGGATAATAAATCCAAAATTATTCAAATGCAAACGAGAATTTGTATTAATTTTAAAATATTTCTCCACAATCTTTGTGTGCCCCTAAAACTCATCTTTCATGCGTTTGTTCGCTCGTTTAATGTCAAAAAACTCGGCTACATTTTTCATAAAGATTGATAGTACATACTAAATTATTCAAATGCAAACCAAAATTTGTATTCAATTTAAAATATTTCTCCACAATCTTTGTTTGCACCTAAAACTCATCTTTTGTGCGTTTGTTTGCTCGTTACATTAAAAAAAAACTCGGATAGATTTTTCGTAAAGAATGATAGTAAATACTAAATTATTCAAATGGAAATCAAAATTTGTATCCATTTTAAAATATTTCTCCGCAATCTTTGTGTGACCCTGAAACTCATTGTTTATGCGTTTGTTCGCTCATTTCATGCTAAAAGACTCGGCTAAATTTTTCGTAACGAATGATGGTAAATACTAAATTATTCAAATGCAAACCAAAATTTGTATTCATTTTAAAATATTTCTCCACAGTCTTTGTTTCCACTCTAAACTTATGTTTCGTGCATTTGTTTGCTCGTTTCATTCAAAAAAAACTCGGAATGATTTTTCGTAAAGAATGATAGTAAATACTAAATTATACAAATGGAAATCAAATTTGTATCCATTTTAAAATATTTCTCCGCAATTTTTGTGTGCCCCTAAAACTCATGTTTCATGCGTTTGTTCGCTCGTTTCAAGCTAAAAAACTCGGCTAAATTTTTTGTAAAGAAGGATTATAAATCCTAAATTATTCAAATGCAAACCAAAATTCGTATTCAATTTAAAATATTTCTCCACAATCTTTGTTTGCACCAAAAACTCATGTTTCGTGCGTTTGTTTGCTCGTTTCATTCAAAAAAATACTCGGATAGATTTTTCGTAAAGAATGATAGTAAATACTAAATTATTCAAATGGAAATCAAAATTTGTATCCATTTTAAAATATTTCTCCGCAATCTTTGAGTGCCCCCAAAGCTCATGTTTCCTGCATTTGTTCGCTCGTTTCATGCTAAAAAACTCGGCTAGATTTTTTGTAAAGAAGGATAATAAATCCTAAATTAATCAAATGCAAACCAGAATTTGTATTCATTTTAAAATATTTCTCCACAATCTTTGTTTCCACCTAAAACTCATGTTTCGTACGTTTGTTTGCTCGTTTCATTGAAAAAAAAACTCGGATAGATTTTTCGTAAAGAATGATAGTAAATACTAAATTATTCAAATGAAAATCAAAATTTGTATCCATTTTAAAATATTTCTCCGCAATCTTTTATTGCCCCTAAGACTCATGTTTCATGCATTTGTTCGCTCGTTTCATGCTAAAAAACTCGGCTAGATTTTTTGTAAAGAAGGATAATAAATCCAAAATTATTCAAATGCAAACGAGAATTTGTATTCATTTTAAAATATTTCTCCACAATCTTTGTGTGCCCCTAAAACTCATCTTTCATGCGTTTGTTCGCTCGTTTAATGTCAAAAAACTCGGCTACATTTTTCATAAAGATTGATAGTACATACTAAATTATTCAAATGCAAACCAAAATTCGTATTCAATTTAAAATATTTCTCCACAATCTTTGTTTGCACCTAAAACTCATCTTTTGTGCGTTTGTTTGCTCGTTACATTAAAAAAAAACTCGGATAGATTTTTCGTAAAGAATGATAGTAAATACTAAATTATTCAAATGGAAATCAAAATTTGTATCCATTTTAAAATATTTCTCCGCAATCTTTGTGTGACCCTTAAACTCATTGTTTATGCGTTTGTTCGCTCATTTCATGCTAAAAGACTCGGCTAAATTTTTCGTAACGAATGATGGTAAATACTAAATTATTCAAATGCAAACCAAAATTTGTATTCATTTTAAAATATTTCTCCACAGTCTTTGTTTCCACTCTAAACTTATGTTTCGTGCATTTGTTTGCTCGTTTCATTCAAAAAAAACTCGAAAAGATTTTTCGTAAAGAATGATAGTAAATACTAAATTATACAAATGGAAATCAAATTTGTATCCATTTTAAAATATTTCTCCGCAATTTTTGTGTGCCCCTAAAACTCATGTTTCATGCGTTTGTTCGCTCGTTTCAAGCTAAAAAACTCGGCTAAATTTTTTGTTAAGAAGGATTATAAATCCTAAATTATTCAAATGCAAACCAAAATTCGTATTCAATTTAAAATATTTCTCCACAATCTTTGTTTGCACCTAAAACTCATGTTTCGTGCGTTTGTTTGCTCGTTTCATTCAAAAAAATACTCGGATAGATTTTTCGTAAAGAATGATAGTAAATACAAAATTATTCAAATGGAAATCAAAATTTGTATCCATTTTAAAATATTTCTCCGCAATCTTTGAGTGCCCCCAAAGCTCATGTTTCCTGCATTTGTTCGCTCGTTTCATGCTAAAAAACTCGGCTAGATTTTTTGTAAAGAAGGATAATAAATCCTAAATTAATCAAATGCAAACCAGAATTTGTATTCATTTTAAAATATTTCTCCACAATCTTTGTTTCCACCTAAAACTCATGTTTCGTACGTTTGTTTGCTCGTTTCATTGAAAAAAAAACTCGGATAGATTTTTCGTAAAGAATGATAGTAAATACTAAATTATTCAAATGAAAATCAAAATTTGTATCCATTTTAAAATATTTCTCCGCAATCTTTTAGTGCCCCTAAGACTCATGTTTCATGCATTTGTTCGCTCGTTTCATGCTAAAAAACTCGGCTAGATTTTTTGTAAAGAAGGATAATAAATCCAAAATTATTCAAATGCAAACGAGAATTTGTATTCATTTTAAAATATTTCTCCACAATCTTTGTGTGCCCCTAAAACTCATCTTTCATGCGTTTGTTCGCTCGTTTAATGTCAAAAAACTCGGCTACATTTTTCATAAAGATTGATAGTACATACTAAATTATTCAAATGCAAACAAAAATTCGTATTCAATTTAAAATATTTCTCCACAATCTTTGTTTGCACCTAAAACTCATCTTTCGTGCGTTTGTTTGCTCGTTACATTAAAAAAAAACTCGGATAGATTTTTCGTAAAGAATGATAGTAAATACTAAATTATTCAAATGGAAATCAAAATTTGTATCCATTTTAAAATATTTCTCCGCAATCTTTGTGTGACCCTTAAACTCATTGTTTATGCGTTTGTTCGCTCATTTCATGCTAAAAGACTCGGCTAAATTTTTCGTAACGAATGATGGTAAATACTAAATTATTCAAATGCAAACCAAAATTTGTATTCATTTTAAAATATTTCTCCACAGTCTTTGTTTCCACTCTAAACTTATGTTTCGTGCATTTGTTTGCTCGTTTCATTCAAAAAAAACTCGGAAAGATTTTTCGGAAAGAATGATAGTAAATACTAAATTATTCAAATGGAAAACAAATTTGTATCCATTTTAAAATATTTCTCCGCAATCTTTGTGTGCCCCTAAAACTCATGTTTCATGCGTTCGTTCGCTCGTTTCATGCTAAAAAACTCGGCTAAATTTTTTGTAAAGAAGAATTATAAATCCTAAATTATTCAAATGCAAACCAAAATTCGTATTCAATTTAAAATATTTCTCCACAATCTTTGTTTGCACCTAAAACTCATGTTTCGTGCATTTGTTTGCTCGTTTCATTCAAAAAAATACTCGGATAGATTTTTCGTAAAGAATGATAGTAAATACAAAATTATTCAAATGGAAATCAAAATTTGTATCCATTTTAAAATATTTCTCCGCAATCTTTGAGTGCCCCCAAAGCTCATGTTTCCTGCATTTGTTCGCTCGTTTCATGCTAAAAAACTCGGCTAGATTTTTTGTAAAGAAGGATAATAAATCCTAAATTAATCAAATGCAAACCAGAATTTGTATTCATTTTAAAATATTTCTCCACAATCTTTGTTTCCACCTAAAACTCATGTTTCGTACGTTTGTTTGCTCATTTCATTGAAAAAAAAACTCGGATAGATTTTTCGTAAAGAATGATAGTAAATACTAAATTATTCAAATGGAAATCAAAATTTGTATCCATTTTAAAATATTTCTCCGCAATCTTTTAGTGCCCCTAAGACTCATGTTTCATGCATTTGTTCGCTCGTTTCATGCTAAAAAACTCGGCTAGATTTTTTGTAAAGAAGGATAATAAATCCAAAATTATTCAAATGCAAACGAGAATTTGTATTCATTTTAAAATATTTCTCCACAATCTTTGTGTGCCCCTAAAACTCATCTTTCATGCGTTTGTTCGCTCGTTTAATGTCAAAAAACTCGGCTACATTTTTCATAAAGATTGATAGTACATACTAAATTATTCAAATGCAAACCAAAATTTGTATTCAATTTAAAATATTTCTCCACAATCTTTGTTTGCACCTAAAACTCATCTTTTGTGCGTTTGTTTGCTCGTTACATTAAAAAAAAACTCGGATAGATTTTTCGTAAAGAATGATAGTAAATACTAAATTATTCAAATGGAAATCAAAATTTGTATCCATTTTAAAATATTTCTCCGCAATCTTTGTGTGACCCTGAAACTCATTGTTTATGCGTTTGTTCGCTCATTTCATGCTAAAAGACTCGGCTAAATTTTTCGTAACGAATGATGGTAAATACTAAATTATTCAAATGCAAACCAAAATTTGTATTCATTTTAAAATATTTCTCCACAGTCTTTGTTTCCACTCTAAACTTATGTTTCGTGCATTTGTTTGCTCGTTTCATTCAAAAAAAACTCGGAAAGATTTTTCGTAAAGAATGATAGTAAATACTAAATTATACAAATGGAAATCAAATTTGTATCCATTTTAAAATATTTCTCCGCAATTTTTGTGCGCCCCTAAAACTCATGTTTCATGCGTTTGTTCGCTCGTTTCAAGCTAAAAAACTCGGCTAAATTTTTTGTAAAGAAGGATTATAAATCCTAAATTATTCAAATGCAAACCAAAATTCGTATTCAATTTAAAATATTTCTCCACAATCTTTGTTTGCACCAAAAACTCATGTTTCGTGCGTTTGTTTGCTCGTTTCATTCAAAAAAATACTCGGATAGATTTTTCGTAAAGAATGATAGTAAATACTAAATTATTCAAATGGAAATCAAAATTTGTATCCATTTTAAAATATTTCTCCGCAATCTTTGAGTGCCCCCAAAGCTCATGTTTCCTGCATTTGTTCGCTCGTTTCATGCTAAAAAACTCGGCTAGATTTTTTGTAAAGAAGGATAATAAATCCTAAATTAATCAAATGCAAACCAGAATTTGTATTCATTTTAAAATATTTCTCCACAATCTTTGTTTCCACCTAAAACTCATGTTTCGTACGTTTGTTTGCTCGTTTCATTGAAAAAAAAACTCGGATAGATTTTTCGTAAAGAATGATAGTAAATACTAAATTATTCAAATGAAAATCAAAATTTGTATCCATTTTAAAATATTTCTCCGCAATCTTTTAGTGCCCCTAAGACTCATGTTTCATGCATTTGTTCGCTCGTTTCATGCTAAAAAACTCGGCTAGATTTTTTGTAAAGAAGGATAATAAATCCAAAATTATTCAAATGCAAACGAGAATTTGTATTCATTTTAAAATATTTCTCCACAATCTTTGTGTGCCCCTAAAACTCATCTTTCATGCGTTTGTTCGCTCGTTTAATGTCAAAAAACTCGGCTACATTTTTCATAAAGATTGATAGTACATACTAAATTATTCAAATGCAAACCAAAATTCGTATTCAATTTAAAATATTTCTCCACAATCTTTGTTTGCACCTAAAACTCATCTTTTGTGCGTTTGTTTGCTCGTTACATTAAAAAAAAACTCGGATAGATTTTTCGTAAAGAATGATAGTAAATACTAAATTATTCAAATGGAAATCAAAATTTGTATCCATTTTAAAATATTTCTCCGCAATCTTTGTGTGACCCTTAAACTCATTGTTTATGCGTTTGTTCGCTCATTTCATGCTAAAAGACTCGGCTAAATTTTTCGTAACGAATGATGGTAAATACTAAATTATTCAAATGCAAACCAAAATTTGTATTCATTTTAAAATATTTCTCCACAGTCTTTGTTTCCACTCTAAACTTATGTTTCGTGCATTTGTTTGCTCGTTTCATTCAAAAAAAACTCGGAAAGATTTTTCGTAAAGAATGATAGTAAATACTAAATTATACAAATGGAAATCAAATTTGTATCCATTTTAAAATATTTCTCCGCAATTTTTGTGTGCCCCTAAAACTCATGTTTCATGCGTTTGTTCGCTCGTTTCAAGCTAAAAAACTCGGCTAAATTTTTTGTAAAGAAGGATTATAAATCCTAAATTATTCAAATGCAAACCAAAATTCGTATTCAATTTAAAATATTTCTCCACAATCTTTGTTTGCACCTAAAACTCATGTTTCGTGCGTTTGTTTGCTCGTTTCATTCAAAAAAATACTCGGATAGATTTTTCGTAAAGAATGATAGTAAATACAAAATTATTCAAATGGAAATCAAAATTTGTATCCATTTTAAAATATTTCTCCGCAATCTTTGAGTGCCCCCAAAGCTCATGTTTCCTGCATTTGTTCGCTCGTTTCATGCTAAAAAACTCGGCTAGATTTTTTGTAAAGAAGGATAATAAATCCTAAATTAATCAAATGCAAACCAGAATTTGTATTCATTTTAAAATATTTCTCCACAATCTTTGTTTCCACCTAAAACTCATGTTTCGTACGTTTGTTTGCTCGTTTCATTGAAAAAAAAACTCGGATAGATTTTTCGTAAAGAATGATAGTAAATACTAAATTATTCAAATGAAAATCAAAATTTGTATCCATTTTAAAATATTTCTCCGCAATCTTTTAGTGCCCCTAAGACTCATGTTTCATGCATTTGTTCGCTCGTTTCATGCTAAAAAACTCGGCTAGATTTTTTGTAAAGAAGGATAATAAATCCAAAATTATTCAAATGCAAACGAGAATTTGTATTCATTTTAAAATATTTCTCCACAATCTTTGTGTGCCCCTAAAACTCATCTTTCATGCGTTTGTTCGCTCGTTTAATGTCAAAAAACTCGGCTACATTTTTCATAAAGATTGATAGTACATACTAAATTATTCAAATGCAAACAAAAATTCGTATTCAATTTAAAGTATTTCTCCACAATCTTTGTTTGCACCTAAAACTCATCTTTCGTGCGTTTGTTTGCTCGTTACATTAAAAAAAAACTCGGATAGATTTTTCGTAAAGAATGATAGTAAATACTAAATTATTCAAATGGAAATCAAAATTTGTATCCATTTTAAAATATTTCTCCGCAATCTTTGTGTGACCCTTAAACTCATTGTTTATGCGTTTGTTCGCTCATTTCATGCTAAAAGACTCGGCTAAATTTTTCGTAACGAATGATGGTAAATACTAAATTATTCAAATGCAAACCAAAATTTGTATTCATTTTAAAATATTTCTCCACAGTCTTTGTTTCCACTCTAAACTTATGTTTCGTGCATTTGTTTGCTCGTTTCATTCAAAAAAAACTCGGAAAGATTTTTCGGAAAGAATGATAGTAAATACTAAATTATTCAAATGGAAATCAAATTTGTATCCATTTTAAAATATTTCTCCGCAATCTTTGTGTGCCCCTAAAACTCATGTTTCATGCGTTTGTTCGCTCGTTTCATGCTAAAAAACTCGGCTAAATTTTTTGTAAAGAAGAATTATAAATCCTAAATTATTCAAATGCAAACCAAAATTCGTATTCAATTTAAAATATTTCTCCACAATCTTTGTTTGCACCTAAAACTCATGTTTCGTGCATTTGTTTGCTCGTTTCATTCAAAAAAATACTCGGATAGATTTTTCGTAAAGAATGATAGTAAATACAAAATTATTCAAATGGAAATCAAAATTTGTATCCATTTTAAAATATTTCTCCGCAATCTTTGAGTGCCCCCAAAGCTCATGTTTCCTGCATTTGTTCGCTCGTTTCATGCTAAAAAACTCGGCAAGATTTTTTGTAAAGAAGGATAATAAATCCTAAATTAATCAAATGCAAACCAAAATTTGTATTCATTTTAAAATATTTCTCCACAATCTTTGTTTCCACCTAAAACTCATGTTTCGTACGTTTGTTTGCTCGTTTCATTGAAAAAAAAACTCGGATAGATTTTTCGTAAAGAATGATAGTAAATACTAAATTATTCAAATGAAAATCAAAATTTGTATCCATTTTAAAATATTTCTCCGCAATCTTTTAGTGCCCCTAAGACTCATGTTTCATGCATTTGTTCGCTCGTTTCATGCTAAAAAACTCGGCTAGATTTTTTGTAAAGAAGGATAATAAATCCAAAATTATTCAAATGCAAACGAGAATTTGTATTCATTTTAAAATATTTCTCCACAATCTTTGTGTGCCCCTAAAACTCATCTTTCATGCGTTTGTTCGCTCGTTTAATGTCAAAAAACTCGGCTACATTTTTCATAAAGATTGATAGTACATACTAAATTATTCAAATGCAAACAAAAATTCGTATTCAATTTAAAGTATTTCTCCACAATCTTTGTTTGCACCTAAAACTCATCTTTCGTGCGTTTGTTTGCTCGTTACATTAAAAAAAAACTCGGATAGATTTTTCGTAAAGAATGATAGTAAATACTAAATTATTCAAATGGAAATCAAAATTTGTATCCATTTTAAAATATTTCTCCGCAATCTTTGTGTGACCCTTAAACTCATTGTTTATGCGTTTGTTCGCTCATTTCATGCTAAAAGACTCGGCTAAATTTTTCGTAACGAATGATGGTAAATACTAAATTATTCAAATGCAAACCAAAATTTGTATTCATTTTAAAATATTTCTCCACAGTCTTTGTTTCCACTCTAAACTTATGTTTCGTGCATTTGTTTGCTCGTTTCATTCAAAAAAAACTCGGAAAGATTTTTCGGAAAGAATGATAGTAAATACTAAATTATTCAAATGGAAACCAAATTTGTATCCATTTTAAAATATTTCTCCGCAATTTTTGTGTGCCCCTAAAACTCATGTTTCATGCGTTTGTTCGCTCGTTTCAAGCTAAAAAACTCGGCTAAATTTTTTGTAAAGAAGGATTATAAATCCTAAATTATTCAAATGCAAACCAAATTTCGTATTCAATTTAAAATATTTCTCCACAATCTTTGTTTGCACCAAAAACTCATGTTTCGTGCGTTTGTTTGCTCGTTTCATTCAAAAAAATACTCGGATAGATTTTTCGTAAAGAATGATAGTAAATACTAAATTATTCAAATGGAAATCAAAATTTGTATCCATTTTAAAATATTTCTCCGCAATCTTTGAGTGCCCCCAAAGCTCATGTTTCCTGCATTTGTTCGCTCGTTTCATGCTAAAAAACTCGGCTAGATTTTTTGTAAAGAAGGATAATAAATCCTAAATTAATCAAATGCAAACCAGAATTTGTATTCATTTTAAAATATTTCTCCACAATCTTTGTTTCCACCTAAAACTCATGTTTCGTACGTTTGTTTGCTCGTTTCATTGAAACAAAAACTCGGATAGATTTTTCGTAAAGAATGATAGTAAATACTAAATTATTCAAATGAAAATCAAAATTTGTATCCATTTTAAAATATTTCTCCGCAATCTTTTAGTGCCCCTAAAACTCATGTTTCATGCATTTGTTCGCTCGTTTCATGCTAAAAAACTCGGCTAGATTTTTTGTAAAGAAGGATAATAAATCCTAAATTAATCAAATGCAAACCAGAATTTGTATTCATTTTAAAATATTTCTCCACAATCTTTGTTTCCACCTAAAACTCATGTTTCGTACGTTTGTTTGCTCATTTCATTGAAAAAAAAAACTAGGATAGATTTTTCGTAAAGAATGATAGTAAATACTAAATTATTCAAATGGAAATCAAAATTTGTATCCATTTTAAAATATTTCTCCGCAATCTTTTAGTGCCCCCAAAGCTCATGTTTCCTGCATTTGTTCGCTCGTTTCATGCTAAAAAACTCGGCTAGATTTTTTGTAAAGAAGGATAATAAATCCTAAATTAATCAAATGCAAACCAGAATTTGTATTCATTTTAAAATATTTCTCCACAATCTTTGTTTCCACCTAAAACTCATGTTTCGTACGTTTGTTTGCTCATTTCATTGAAAAAAAAACTCGGATAGATTTTTCGTAAAGAATGATAGTAAATACTAAATTATTCAAATGGAAATCAAAATTTGTATCCATTTTAAAATATTTCTCCGCAATCTTTTAGTGCCCCTAAGACTCATGTTTCATGCATTTGTTCGCTCGTTTCATGCTAAAAAACTCGGCTAGATTTTTTGTAAAGAAGGATAATAAATCCAAAATTATTCAAATGCAAACGAGAATTTGTATTCATTTTAAAATATTTCTCCACAATCTTTGTGTGCCCCTAAAACTCATCTTTCATGCGTTTGTTCGCTCGTTTAATGTCAAAAAACTCGGCTACATTTTTCATAAAGATTGATAGTACATACTAAATTATTCAAATGCAAACCAAAATTCGTATTCAATTTAAAATATTTCTCCACAATCTTTGTTTGCACCTAAAACTCATCTTTTGTGCGTTTGTTTGCTCGTTACATTAAAAAAAAACTCGGATAGATTTTTCGTAAAGAATGATAGTAAATACTAAATTATTCAAATGGAAATCAAAATTTGTATCCATTTTAAAATATTTCTCCGCAATCTTTGTGTGACCCTTAAACTCATTGTTTATGCGTTTGTTCGCTCATTTCATGCTAAAAGATTCGGCTAAATTTTTCGTAACGAATGATGGTAAATACTAAATTATTCAAATGCAAACCAAAATTTGTATTCATTTTAAAATATTTCTCCACAGTCTTTGTTTCCACTCTAAACTTATGTTTCGTGCATTTGTTTGCTCGTTTCATTCAAAAAAAACTCGGAAAGATTTTTCGTAAAGAATGATAGTAAATACTAAATTATACAAATGGAAATCAAATTTGTATCCATTTTAAAATATTTCTCCGCAATTTTTGTGTGCCCCTAAAACTCATGTTTCATGCGTTTGTTCGCTCGTTTCAAGCTAAAAAACTCGGCTAAATTTTTTGTAAAGAAGGATTATAAATCCTAAATTATTCAAATGCAAACCAAATTTCGTATTCAATTTAAAATATTTCTCCACAATCTTTGTTTGCACCAAAAACTCATGTTTCGTGCGTTTGTTTGCTCGTTTCATTCAAAAAAATACTCGGATAGATTTTTCGTAAAGAATGATAGTAAATACTAAATTATTCAAATGGAAATCAAAATTTGTATCCATTTTAAAATATTTCTCCGCAATCTTTGAGTGCCCCCAAAGCTCATGTTTCCTGCATTTGTTCGCTCGTTTCATGCTAAAAAACTCGGCTAGATTTTTTGTAAAGAAGGATAATAAATCCTAAATTAATCAAATGCAAACCAGAATTTGTATTCATTTTAAAATATTTCTCCACAATCTTTGTTTCCACCTAAAACTCATGTTTCGTACGTTTGTTTGCTCGTTTCATTGAAACAAAAACTCGGATAGATTTTTCGTAAAGAATGATAGTAAATACTAAATTATTCAAATGAAAATCAAAATTTGTATCCATTTTAAAATATTTCTCCGCAATCTTTTAGTGCCCCTAAGACTCATGTTTCATGCATTTGTTCGCTCGTTTCATGCTAAAAAACTCGGCTAGATTTTTTGTAAAGAAGGATAATAAATCCTAAATTAATCAAATGCAAACCAGAATTTGTATTCATTTTAAAATATTTCTCCACAATCTTTGTTTCCACCTAAAACTCATGTTTCGTACGTTTGTTTGCTCATTTCATTGAAAAAAAAAACTAGGATAGATTTTTCGTAAAGAATGATAGTAAATACTAAATTATTCAAATGGAAATCAAAATTTGTATCCATTTTAAAATATTTCTCCGCAATCTTTTAGTGCCCCCAAAGCTCATGTTTCCTGCATTTGTTCGCTCGTTTCATGCTAAAAAACTCGGCTAGATTTTTTGTAAAGAAGGATAATAAATCCTAAATTAATCAAATGCAAACCAGAATTTGTATTCATTTTAAAATATTTCTCCACAATCTTTGTTTCCACCTAAAACTCATGTTTCGTACGTTTGTTTGCTCATTTCATTGAAAAAAAAACTCGGATAGATTTTTCGTAAAGAATGATAGTAAATACTAAATTATTCAAATGGAAATCAAAATTTGTATCCATTTTAAAATATTTCTCCGCAATCTTTTAGTGCCCCTAAGACTCATGTTTCATGCATTTGTTCGCTCGTTTCATGCTAAAAAACTCGGCTAGATTTTTTGTAAAGAAGGATAATAAATCCAAAATTATTCAAATGCAAACGAGAATTTGTATTCATTTTAAAATATTTCTCCACAATCTTTGTGTGCCCCTAAAACTCATCTTTCATGCGTTTGTTCGCTCGTTTAATGTCAAAAAACTCGGCTACATTTTTCATAAAGATTGATAGTACATACTAAATTATTCAAATGCAAACCAAAATTCGTATTCAATTTAAAATATTTCTCCACAATCTTTGTTTGCACCTAAAACTCATCTTTTGTGCGTTTGTTTGCTCGTTACATTAAAAAAAAACTCGGATAGATTTTTCGTAAAGAATGATAGTAAATACTAAATTATTCAAATGGAAATCAAAATTTGTATCCATTTTAAAATATTTCTCCGCAATCTTTGTGTGACCCTTAAACTCATTGTTTATGCGTTTGTTCGCTCATTTCATGCTAAAAGATTCGGCTAAATTTTTCGTAACGAATGATGGTAAATACTAAATTATTCAAATGCAAACCAAAATTTGTATTCATTTTAAAATATTTCTCCACAGTCTTTGTTTCCACTCTAAACTTATGTTTCGTGCATTTGTTTGCTCGTTTCATTCAAAAAAAACTCGGAAAGATTTTTCGTAAAGAATGATAGTAAATACTAAATTATACAAATGGAAATCAAATTTGTATCCATTTTAAAATATTTCTCCGCAATTTTTGTGTGCCCCTAAAACTCATGTTTCATGCGTTTGTTCGCTCGTTTCAAGCTAAAAAACTCGGCTAAATTTTTTGTAAAGAAGGATTATAAATCCTAAATTATTCAAATGCAAACCAAATTTCGTATTCAATTTAAAATATTTCTCCACAATCTTTGTTTGCACCAAAAACTCATGTTTCGTGCGTTTGTTTGCTCGTTTCATTCAAAAAAATACTCGGATAGATTTTTCGTAAAGAATGATAGTAAATACTAAATTATTCAAATGGAAATCAAAATTTGTATCCATTTTAAAATATTTCTCCGCAATCTTTGAGTGCCCCCAAAGCTCATGTTTCCTGCATTTGTTCGCTCGTTTCATGCTAAAAAACTCGGCTAGATTTTTTGTAAAGAAGGATAATAAATCCTAAATTAATCAAATGCAAACCAGAATTTGTATTCATTTTAAAATATTTCTCCACAATCTTTGTTTCCACCTAAAACTCATGTTTCGTACGTTTGTTTGCTCGTTTCATTGAAACAAAAACTCGGATAGATTTTTCGTAAAGAATGATAGTAAATACTAAATTATTCAAATGAAAATCAAAATTTGTATCCATTTTAAAATATTTCTCCGCAATCTTTTAGTGCCCCTAAGACTCATGTTTCATGCATTTGTTCGCTCGTTTCATGCTAAAAAACTCGGCTAGATTTTTTGTAAAGAAGGATAATAAATCCTAAATTAATCAAATGCAAACCAGAATTTGTATTCATTTTAAAATATTTCTCCACAATCTTTGTTTCCACCTAAAACTCATGTTTCGTACGTTTGTTTGCTCATTTCATTGAAAAAAAAAACTAGGATAGATTTTTCGTAAAGAATGATAGTAAATACTAAATTATTCAAATGGAAATCAAAATTTGTATCCATTTTAAAATATTTCTCCGCAATCTTTTAGTGCCCCCAAAGCTCATGTTTCCTGCATTTGTTCGCTCGTTTCATGCTAAAAAACTCGGCTAGATTTTTTGTAAAGAAGGATAATAAATCCTAAATTAATCAAATGCAAACCAGAATTTGTATTCATTTTAAAATATTTCTCCACAATCTTTGTTTCCACCTAAAACTCATGTTTCGTACGTTTGTTTGCTCATTTCATTGAAAAAAAAACTCGGATAGATTTTTCGTAAAGAATGATAGTAAATACTAAATTATTCAAATGGAAATCAAAATTTGTATCCATTTTAAAATATTTCTCCGCAATCTTTTAGTGCCCCTAAGACTCATGTTTCATGCATTTGTTCGCTCGTTTCATGCTAAAAAACTCGGCTAGATTTTTTGTAAAGAAGGATAATAAATCCAAAATTATTCAAATGCAAACGAGAATTTGTATTCATTTTAAAATATTTCTCCACAATCTTTGTGTGCCCCTAAAACTCATCTTTCATGCGTTTGTTCGCTCGTTTAATGTCAAAAAACTCGGCTACATTTTTCATAAAATTGATAGTACATACTAAATTATTCAAATGCAAACCAAAATTCGTATTCAATTTAAAATATTTCTCCACAATCTTTGTTTGCACCTAAAACTCATCTTTTGTGCGTTTGTTTGCTCGTTACATTAAAAAAAACTCGGATAGATTTTTCGTAAAGAATGATAGTAAATACTAAATTATTCAAATGGAAATCAAAATTTGTATCCATTTTAAAATATTTCTCCGCAATCTTTGTGTGACCCTTAAACTCATTGTTTATGCGTTTGTTCGCTCATTTCATGCTAAAAGACTCGGCTAAATTTTTCGTAACGAATGATGGTAAATACTAAATTATTCAAATGCAAACCAAAATTTGTATTCATTTTAAAATATTTCTCCACAGTCTTTGTTTCCACTCTAAACTTATGTTTCGTGCATTTGTTTGCTCGTTTCATTCAAAAAAAACTCGGAAAGATTTTTCGTAAAGAATGATAGTAAATACTAAATTATACAAATGGAAATCAAATTTGTATCCATTTTAAAATATTTCTCCGCAATTTTTGTGTGCCCCTAAAACTCATGTTTCATGCGTTTGTTCGCTCGTTTCAAGCTAAAAAACTCGGCTAAATTTTTTGTAAAGAAGGATTATAAATCCTAAATTATTCAAATGCAAACCAAATTTCGTATTCAATTTAAAATATTTCTCCACAATCTTTGTTTGCACCAAAAACTCATGTTTCGTGCGTTTGTTTGCTCGTTTCATTCAAAAAAATACTCGGATAGATTTTTCGTAAAGAATGATAGTAAATACTAAATTATTCAAATGGAAATCAAAATTTGTATCCATTTTAAAATATTTCTCCGCAATCTTTGAGTGCCCCCAAAGCTCATGTTTCCTGCATTTGTTCGCTCGTTTCATGCTAAAAAACTCGGCTAGATTTTTTGTAAAGAAGGATAATAAATCCTAAATTAATCAAATGCAAACCAGAATTTGTATTCATTTTAAAATATTTCTCCACAATCTTTGTTTCCACCTAAAACTCATGTTTCGTACGTTTGTTTGCTCGTTTCATTGAAACAAAAACTCGGATAGATTTTTCGTAAAGAATGATAGTAAATACTAAATTATTCAAATGAAAATCAAAATTTGTATCCATTTTAAAATATTTCTCCGCAATCTTTTAGTGCCCCTAAGACTCATGTTTCATGCATTTGTTCGCTCGTTTCATGCTAAAAAACTCGGCTAGATTTTTTGTAAAGAAGGATAATAAATCCTAAATTAATCAAATGCAAACCAGAATTTGTATTCATTTTAAAATATTTCTCCACAATCTTTGTTTCCACCTAAAACTCATGTTTCGTACGTTTGTTTGCTCATTTCATTGAAAAAAAAAACTAGGATAGATTTTTCGTAAAGAATGATAGTAAATACTAAATTATTCAAATGGAAATCAAAATTTGTATCCATTTTAAAATATTTCTCCGCAATCTTTTAGTGCCCCTAAGACTCATGTTTCATGCATTTGTTCGCTCGTTTCATGCTAAAAAACTCTGCTAGATTTTTTGTAAAGAAGGATAATAAATCCAAAATTATTCAAATGCAAACGAGAATTTGTATTCATTTTAAAATATTTCTCCACAATCTTTGTGTGCCCCTAAAACTCATCTTTCATGCGTTTGTTCGCTCGTTTAATGTCAAAAAACTCGGCTACATTTTTCATAAAGATTGATAGTACATACTAAATTATTCAAATGCAAACCAAAATTCGTATTCAATTTAAAATATTTCTCCACAATCTTTGTTTGCACCTAAAACTCATCTTTTGTGCGTTTGTTTGCTCGTTACATTAAAAAGAAACTCGGATAGATTTTTCGTAAAGAATGATAGTAAATACTAAATTATTCAAATGGAAATCAAAATTTGTATCCATTTTAAAATATTTCTCCGCAATCTTTGTGTGACCCTTAAACTCATTGTTTATGCGTTTGTTCGCTCATTTCATGCTAAAAGACTCGGCTAAATTTTTCGTAACGAATGATGGTAAATACTAAATTATTCAAATGCAAACCAAAATTTGTATTCATTTTAAAATATTTCTCCACAGTCTTTGTTTCCACTCTAAACTTATGTTTCCTGCATTTGTTTGCTCGTTTCATTCAAAAAAAACTCGGAAAGATTTTTCGTAAAGAATGATAGTAAATACTAAATTATACAAACGGAAATCAAATTTGTATCCATTTTAAAATATTTCTCCGGAATTTTTGTGTGCCCCTAAAACTCATGTTTCATGCGTTTGTTCGCTCGTTTCAAGCTAAAAAACTCGGCTAAATTTTTTGTAAAGAAGGATTATAAATCCTAAATTAATCAAATGCAAACCAGAATTTGTATTCATTTTAAAATATTTCTCCACAATCTTTGTTTCCACCTAAAACTCATGTTTCGTACGTTTGTTTGCTCATTTCATTGAAAAAAAAAACTAGGATAGATTTTTCGTAAAGAATGATAGTAAATACTAAATTATTCAAATGGAAATCAAAATTTGTATCCATTTTAAAATATTTCTCCGCAATCTTTTAGTGCCCCCAAAGCTCATGTTTCCTGCATTTGTTCGCTCGTTTCATGCTAAAAAACTCGGCTAGATTTTTTGTAAAGAAGGATAATAAATCCTAAATTAATCAAATGCAAACCAGAATTTGTATTCATTTTAAAATATTTCTCCACAATCTTTGTTTCCACCTAAAACTCATGTTTCGTACGTTTGTTTGCTCATTTCATTGAAAAAAAAACTCGGATAGATTTTTCGTAAAGAATGATAGTAAATACTAAATTATTCAAATGGAAATCAAAATTTGTATCCATTTTAAAATATTTCTCCGCAATCTTTTAGTGCCCCTAAGACTCATGTTTCATGCATTTGTTCGCTCGTTTCATGCTAAAAAACTCGGCTAGATTTTTTGTAAAGAAGGATAATAAATCCAAAATTATTCAAATGCAAACGAGAATTTGTATTCATTTTAAAATATTTCTCCACAATCTTTGTGTGCCCCTAAAACTCATCTTTCATGCGTTTGTTCGCTCGTTTAATGTCAAAAAACTCGGCTACATTTTTCATAAAATTGATAGTACATACTAAATTATTCAAATGCAAACCAAAATTCGTATTCAATTTAAAATATTTCTCCACAATCTTTGTTTGCACCTAAAACTCATCTTTTGTGCGTTTGTTTGCTCGTTACATTAAAAAAAAACTCGGATAGATTTTTCGTAAAGAATGATAGTAAATACTAAATTATTCAAATGGAAATCAAAATTTGTATCCATTTTAAAATATTTCTCCGCAATCTTTGTGTGACCCTTAAACTCATTGTTTATGCGTTTGTTCGCTCATTTCATGCTAAAAGACTCGGCTAAATTTTTCGTAACGAATGATGGTAAATACTAAATTATTCAAATGCAAACCAAAATTTGTATTCATTTTAAAATATTTCTCCACAGTCTTTGTTTCCACTCTAAACTTATGTTTCGTGCATTTGTTTGCTCGTTTCATTCAAAAAAAACTCGGAAAGATTTTTCGTAAAGAATGATAGTAAATACTAAATTATACAAATGGAAATCAAATTTGTATCCATTTTAAAATATTTCTCCGCAATTTTTGTGTGCCCCTAAAACTCATGTTTCATGCGTTTGTTCGCTCGTTTCAAGCTAAAAAACTCGGCTAAATTTTTTGTAAAGAAGGATTATAAATCCTAAATTATTCAAATGCAAACCAAATTTCGTATTCAATTTAAAATATTTCTCCACAATCTTTGTTTGCACCAAAAACTCATGTTTCGTGCGTTTGTTTGCTCGTTTCATTCAAAAAAATACTCGGATAGATTTTTCGTAAAGAATGATAGTAAATACTAAATTATTCAAATGGAAATCAAAATTTGTATCCATTTTAAAATATTTCTCCGCAATCTTTGAGTGCCCCCAAAGCTCATGTTTCCTGCATTTGTTCGCTCGTTTCATGCTAAAAAACTCGGCTAGATTTTTTGTAAAGAAGGATAATAAATCCTAAATTAATCAAATGCAAACCAGAATTTGTATTCATTTTAAAATATTTCTCCACAATCTTTGTTTCCACCTAAAACTCATGTTTCGTACGTTTGTTTGCTCGTTTCATTGAAACAAAAACTCGGATAGATTTTTCGTAAAGAATGATAGTAAATACTAAATTATTCAAATGAAAATCAAAATTTGTATCCATTTTAAAATATTTCTCCGCAATCTTTTAGTGCCCCTAAGACTCATGTTTCATGCATTTGTTCGCTCGTTTCATGCTAAAAAACTCGGCTAGATTTTTTGTAAAGAAGGATAATAAATCCTAAATTAATCAAATGCAAACCAGAATTTGTATTCATTTTAAAATATTTCTCCACAATCTTTGTTTCCACCTAAAACTCATGTTTCGTACGTTTGTTTGCTCATTTCATTGAAAAAAAAAACTAGGATAGATTTTTCGTAAAGAATGATAGTAAATACTAAATTATTCAAATGGAAATCAAAATTTGTATCCATTTTAAAATATTTCTCCGCAATCTTTTAGTGCCCCTAAGACTCATGTTTCATGCATTTGTTCGCTCGTTTCATGCTAAAAAACTCGGCTAGATTTTTTGTAAAGAAGGATAATAAATCCAAAATTAATCAAATGCAAACGAGAATTTGTATTCATTTTAAAATATTTCTCCACAATCTTTGTGTGCCCCTAATACTCATCTTTCATGCGTTTGTTCGCTCGTTTAATGTCAAAAAACTCGGCTACATTTTTCATAAAGATTGATAGTACATACTAAATTATTCAAATGCAAACCAAAATTCGTATTCAATTTAAAATATTTCTCCACAATCTTTGTTTGCACCTAAAACTCATCTTTTGTGCGTTTGTTTGCTCGTTACATTAAAAAGAAACTCGGATAGATTTTTCGTAAAGAATGATAGTAAATACTAAATTATTCAAATGGAAATCAAAATTTGTATCCATTTTAAAATATTTCTCCGCAATCTTTGTGTGACCCTTAAACTCATTGTTTATGCGTTTGTTCGCTCATTTCATGCTAAAAGACTCGGCTAAATTTTTCGTAACGAATGATGGTAAATACTAAATTATTCAAATGCAAACCAAAATTTGTATTCATTTTAAAATATTTCTCCACAGTCTTTGTTTCCACTCTAAACTTATGTTTCGTGCATTTGTTTGCTCGTTTCATTCAAAAAAAACTCGGAAAGATTTTTCGTAAAGAATGATAGTAAATACTAAATTATACAAACGGAAATCAAATTTGTATCCATTTTAAAATATTTCTCCGGAATTTTTGTGTGCCCCTAAAACTCATGTTTCATGCGTTTGTTCGCTCGTTTCAAGCTAAAAAACTCGGCTAAATTTTTTGTAAAGAAGGATTATAAATCCTAAATTATTCAAATGCAAACCAAAATTCGTATTCAATTTAAAATATTTCTCCACAATCTTTGTTTGCACCTAAAACTCATGTTTCGTGCGTTTGTTTGCTCGTTTCATTCAAAAAAATACTCGGATAGATTTTTCGTAAAGAATGATAGTAAATACTAAATTATTCAAATGGAAATCAAAATTTGTATCCATTTTAAAATATTTCTCCGCAATCTTTGAGTGCCCCCAAAGCTCATGTTTCCTGCATTTGTTCGCTCGTTTCATGCTAAAAAACTCGGCTAGATTTTTTGTAAAGAAGGATAATAAATCCTAAATTAATCAAATGCAAACCAGAATTGGTATTCATTTTAAAATATTTCTCCACAATCTTTGTTTCCACCTAAAACTCATGTTTCGTACGTTTGTTTGCTCGTTTCATTGAAAAAAAAACTCGGATAGATTTTTCGTAAAGAATGATAGTAAATACTAAATTATTCAAATGAAAATCAAAATTTGTATCCATTTTAAAATATTTCTCCGCAATCTTTTAGTGCCCCTAAGACTCATGTTTCATGCATTTGTTCGCTCGTTTCATGCTAAAAAACTCGGTTAGATTTTTTGTAAAGAAGGATAATAAATCCAAAATTATTCAAATGCAAACGAGAATTTGTATTCATTTTAAAATATTTCTCCACAATCTTTGTGTGCCCCTAAAACTCATCTTTCATGCGTTTGTTCGCTCGTTTAATGTCAAAAAACTCGGCTACATTTTTCATAAAGATTGATAGTACATACTAAATTATTCAAATGCAAACCAAAATTCGTATTCAATTTAAAATATTTCTCCACAATCTTTGTTTGCACCTAAAACTCATCTTTTGTGCGTTTGTTTGCTCGTTTCATTCAAAAAAATACTCTGATAGATTTTTCGTAAAGAATGATAGTAAATACAAAATTATTCAAATGGAAATCAAAATTTGTATCCATTTTAAAATATTTCTCCGCAATCTTTGAGTGCCCCCAAAGCTCATGTTTCCTGCATTTGTTCGCTCGTTTCATGCTAAAAAACTCGGCTAGATTTTTTGTAAAGAAGGATAATAAATCCTAAATTAATCAAATGCAAACCAGAATTTGTATTCACTTTAAAATATTTCTCCACAATCTTTGTTTCCACCTAAAACTCATGTTTCGTACGTTTGTTTGCTCATTTCATTGAAAAAAAAACTCGGATAGATTTTTCGTAAAGAATGATAGTAAATACTAAATTATTCAAATGGAAATCAAAATTTGTATCCATTTTAAAATATTTCTCCGCAATCTTTTAGTGCCCCTAAGACTCATGTTTCATGCATTTGTTCGCTCGTTTCATGCTAAAAAACTCGGCTAGATTTTTTGTAAAGAAGGATAATAAATCCAAAATTATTCAAATGCAAACGAGAATTTGTATTCATTTTAAAATATTTCTCCACAATCTTTGTGTGCCCCTAAAACTCATCTTTCATGCGTTTGTTCGCTCGTTTAATGTCAAAAAACTCGGCAACATTTTTCATAAAGATTGATAGTACATACTAAATTATTCAAATGCAAACCAAAATTCGTATTCAATTTAAAATATTTCTCCACAATCTTTGTTTGCACCTAAAACTCATCTTTCGTGCGTTTGTTTGCTCGTTACATTAAAAAAAAACTCGGATAGATTTTTCGTAAAGAATGATAGTAAATACTAAATTATTCAAATGGAAATCAAAATTTGTATCCATTTTAAAATATTTCTCCGCAATCTTTGTGTGACCCTTAAACTCATTGTTTATGCGGTTGTTCGCTCATTTCATGCTAAAAGACTCGGCTAAATTTTTCGTAACGAATGATGGTAAATACTAAATTATTCAAATGCAAACCAAAATTTGTATTCATTTTAAAATATTTCTCCACAGTCTTTGTTTCCACTCTAAACTTATGTTTCGTGCATTTGTTTGCTCGTTTCATTCAAAAAAAACTCGGAAGGATTTTTCGTAAAGAATGATAGTAAATACTAAATTATTCAAATGGAAATCAAATTTGTATCCATTTTAAAATATTTCTCCGCAATCTTTGCGTGCCCCTAAAACTCGTGTTTCATGCGTTTGTTCGCTCGTTTCATGCTAAAAAACTCGGCTAAATTTTTTGTAAAGAAGGATTATAAATCCTAAATTATTCAAATGCAAACCAAAATTCGTATTCAATTTAAAATATTTCTCCACAATCTTTGTTTGCACCTAAAACTCATGTTTCGTGCATTTGTTTGCTCGTTCCATTCAAAAAAAAACTCGGATAGATTTTTCGTAAAGAATGATAGTAAATACAAAATTATTCAAATGGAAATCAAAATTTGTATCCATTTTAAAATATTTCTCCGCAATCTTTGAGTGCCCCCGAAACTCATGTTTCCTGCATTTGTTCGCTCGTTTCATGCTAAAAAACTCGGCTAGATTTTTTGTAAAGAAGGATAATAAATCCTAAATTAATCAAATGCAAACCAGAATTTGTATTCATTTTAAAATATTTTGTCCACAATCTTTGTTTCCACCTAAAACTCATGTTTCGTACGTTTGTTTGCTCGTTTCATTGAAAAAAAAACTCGGATAGATTTTTCGTAAAGAATGAT
This sequence comes from Juncus effusus, assembly GCA_027726005.1. Classification (NCBI taxonomy): domain Eukaryota; kingdom Viridiplantae; phylum Streptophyta; class Magnoliopsida; order Poales; family Juncaceae; genus Juncus; species Juncus effusus. The sequence goes on from CM050901.1 coordinate 5,284,309, forward strand.
AGTAAATACTAAATTATTCAAATGGTAATCAAAATTTGTATCCATTTTAAAATATTTCTCCGCAATCTTTTAGTGCCCCTAAGACTCATGTTTCATGCATTTGTTCGCTCGTTTCATGCTAAAAAACTCGGCTAGATTTTTTGTAAAGAAGGATAATAAATCCAAAATTATTCTAATGCAAACGAGAATTTGTATTCATTTTAAAATATTTCTCCACAATCTTTGTGTGCCCCTAAAACTCATCTTTCATGCGTTTGTTCGCTCGTTTAATGTCAAAAAACTCGGCTACATTTTTCATAAAGATTGATAGTACATACTAAATTATTCAAATGCAAACCCAAATTCGTATTCAATTTAAAATATTTCTCCACAATCTTTGTTTGCACCTAAAACTCATCTTTCGTGCGTTTGTTTGCTCGTTACATTAAAAAAAAACTCGGATAGATTTTTCGTAAAGAATGATAGTAAATACTAAATTATTCAAATGGAAATCAAAATTTGTATCCATTTTAAAATATTTCTCCGCAATCTTTGTGTGACCCTTAAACTCATTGTTTATGCGGTTGTTCGCTCATTTCATGCTAAAAGACTCGGCTAAATTTTTCGTAACGAATGATGGTAAATACTAAATTATTCAAATGCAAACCAAAAGTTGTATTCATTTTAAAATATTTCTCCACAGTCTTTGTTTCCACTCTAAACTTATGTTTCGTGCATTTGTTTGCTCGTTTCATTCAAAAAAAACTCGGAAGGATTTTTCGTAAAGAATGATAGTAAATACTAAATTATTCAAATGGAAATCAAATTTGTATCCATTTTAAAATATTTCTCCGCAATCTTTGTGTGCCCCTAAAACTCGTGTTTCATGCGTTTGTTCGCTCGTTTCATGCTAAAAAACTCGGCTAAATTTTTTGTAAAGAAGGATTATAAATCCTAAATTATTCAAATGCAAACCAAAATTCGTATTCAATTTAAAATATTTCTCCACAATCTTTGTTTGCACCTAAAACTCATGTTTCGTGCATTTGTTTGCTCGTTCCATTCAAAAAAATACTCGGATAGATTTTTCGTAAAGAATGATAGTAAATACAAAATTATTCAAATGGAAATCAAAATTTGTATCCATTTTAAAATATTTCTCCGCAATCTTTGAGTGCCCCCAAAGCTCATGTTTCCTGCATTTATTCGCTCGTTTCATGCTAAAAAACTCGGCTAGATTTTTTGTAAAGAAGGATAATAAATCCTAAATTAATCAAATGCAAACCAGAATTTGTATTCATTTTAAAATATTTTGTCCACAATCTTTGTTTCCACCTAAAACTCATGTTTCGTACGTTTGTTTGCTCGTTTCATTGAAAAAAAAACTCGGATAGATTTTTCGTAAAGAATGATAGTAAATACTAAATTATTCAAATGGAAATCAAAATTTGTATCCATTTTAAAATATTTCTCCGCAATCTTTTAGTGCCCCTAAGACTCATGTTTCATGCATTTGTTCGCTCGTTTCATGCTAAAAAACTCGGCTAGATTTTTTGTAAAGAAGGATAATAAATCCAAAATTATTCAAATGCAAACGAGAATTTGTATTCATTTTAAAATATTTCTCCACAATCTTTGTGTGCCCCTAAAACTCATCTTTCATGCGTTTGTTCGTTCGTTTAATGTCAAAAAACTCGGCTACATTTTTCATAAAGATTGATAGTACATACTAAATTATTCAAATGCAAACCAAAATTCGTATTCAATTTAAAATATTTCTCCACAATCTTTGTTTGCACCTAAAACTCATCTTTTGTGCGTTTGTTTGCTCGTTACATTAAAAAAAAACTCGGATAGATTTTTCGTAAAGAATGATAGTAAATACTAAATTATACAAATGGAAATCAAATTTGTATCCATTTTAAAATATTTCTCCGCAATTTTTGTGTGCCCCTAAAACTCATGTTTCATGCGTTTGTTCGCTCATTTCATGCTAAAAAACTCGGCTAAATTTTTTGTAAAGAAGGATTATAAATCCTAAATTATTCAAATGCAAACCAAAATTCGTATTCAATTTAAAATATTTCTCCACAATCTTTGTTTGCACCTAAAACTCATGTTTCGTGCGTTTGTTTGCTCGTTTCATTCAAAAAAATACTCGGATAGATTTTTCGTAAAGAATGATAGTAAATACTAAATTATTCAAATGGAAATCAAAATTTGTATCCATTTTAAAATATTTCTCCGCAATCTTTGAGTGCCCCCAAAGCTCATGTTTCCTGCATTTGTTCGCTCGTTTCATGCTAAAAAACTCGGCTAGATTTTTTGTAAAGAACGATAATAAATCCTAAATTAATCAAATGCAAACCAGAATTTGTATTCATTTTAAAATATTTCTCCACAATCTTTGTTTCCACCTAAAACTCATGTTTCGTACGTTTGTTTGCTCGTTACATTGAAAAAAAAATTCGGATAGATTTTTCGTAAAGAATGATAGTAAATACTAAATTATTCAAATGAAAATCAAAATTTGTATCCATTTTAAAATATTTCTCCGCATTCTTTTAGTGCCCCTAAGACTTATGTTTCATGCATTTGTTCGCTCGTTTCATGCTAAAAAACTCGGCTAGATTTTTTGTAAAGAAGGATAATAAATCCAAAATTATTCAAATGCAAACGAGAATTTGTATTCATTTTAAAATATTTCTCCACAATCTTTGTGCGCCCCTAAAACTCATCTTTCATGCGTTTGTTCGCTCGTTTAATGTCAAAAAACTCGGCTACATTTTTCATAAAGATTGATAGTACATACTAAATTATTCAAATGCAAACAAAAATTCGTATTCAATTTAAAATATTTCTCCACAATCTTTGTTTGCACCTAAAACTCATCTTTCGTGCGTTTGTTTGCTCGTTACATTAAAAAAAAACTCGGATAGATTTTTCGTAAAGAATGATAGTAAATACTAAATTATTCAAATGGAAATCAAAATTTGTATCCATTTTAAAATATTTCTCCGCAATCTTTGTGTGACCCTTAAACTCATTGTTTATGCGTTTGTTCGCTCATTTCATGCTAAAAGACTCGGCTAAATTTTTCGTAACGAATGATGGTAAATACTAAATTATTCAAATGCAAACCAAAATTTGTATTCATTTTAAAATATTTCTCCACAGTCTTTGTTTCCACTCTAAACTTATGTTTCGTGCATTTGTTTGCTCGTTTCATTCAAAAAAAACTCGGAAAGATTTTTCGGAAAGAATGATAGTAAATACTAAATTATTCAAATGGAAATCAAATTTGTATCCATTTTAGAATATTTCTCCGCAATCTTTGTGTGCCCCTAAAACTCATGTTTCATGCGTTTGTTCGCTCGTTTCATGCTAAAAAACTCGGCTAAATTTTTTGTAAAGAAGAATTATAAATCCTAAATTATTCAAATGCAAACCAAAATTCGTATTCAATTTAAAATATTTCTCCACAATCTTTGTTTGCACCTAAAACTCATGTTTCGTGCATTTGTTTGCTCGTTTCATTCAAAAAAATACTCGGATAGATTTTTCGTAAAGAATGATAGTAAATACAAAATTATTCAAATGGAAATCAAAATTTGTATCCATTTTAAAATATTTCTCCGCAATCTTTGAGTGCCCCCAAAGCTCATGTTTCCTGCATTTGTTCGCTCGTTTCATGCTAAAAAACTCGGCTAGATTTTTTGTAAAGAAGGATAATAAATCCTAGATTAATCAAATGCAAACCAGAATTTGTATTCATTTTAAAATATTTCTCCACAATCTTTGTTTCCACCTAAAACTCATGTTTTGTACGTTTGTTTGCTCGTTTCATTGAAAAAAAAACTCGGATAGATTTTTCGTAAAGAATGATAGTAAATACTAAATTATTCAAATGAAAATCAAAATTTGTATCCATTTTAAAATATTTCTCCGCAATCTTTTAGTGCCCCTAAGACTCATGTTTCATGCATTTGTTCGCTCGTTTCATGCTAAAAAACTCGGCTAGATTTTTTGTAAAGAAGGATAATAAATCCAAAATTATTCAAATGCAAACGAGAATTTGTATTCATTTTAAAATATTTCTCCACAATCTTTGTGTGCCCCTAAAACTCATCTTTCATGCGTTTGTTCGCTCGTTTAATGTCAAAAAACTCGGCTACATTTTTCATAATGATTGATAGTACATACTAAATTATTCAAATGCAAACCAAAATTCGTATTCAATTTAAAATATTTCTCCACAATCTTTGTTTGCACCTAAAACTCATCTTTTGTGCGTTTGTTTGCTCGTTACATTAAAAAAAAACCCGGATAGATTTTTCGTAAAGAATGATAGTAAATACTAAATTATTCAAATGGAAATCAAAATTTGTATCCATTTTAAAATATTTCTCCGCAATCTTTGTGTGACCCTTAAACTCATTGTTTATGCGTTTGTTCGCTCATTTCATGCTAAAAGACTCGGCTAAATTTTTCGTAACGAATGATGGTAAATACTAAATTATTCAAATGCAAACCAAAATTTGTATTCATTTTAAAATATTTCTCCACAGTCTTTGTTTCCACTCTAAACTTATGTTTCGTGCATTTGTTTGCTCGTTTCATTCAAAAAAAACTCGGAAAGATTTTTCGTAAAGAATGATAGTAAATACTAAATTATACAAATGGAAATCAAATTTGTATCCATTTTAAAATATTTCTCCGCAATTTTTGTGTGCCCCTAAAACTCATGTTTCATGCGTTTGTTCGCTCGTTTCATGCTAAAAAACTCGGCTAAATTTTTTGTAAAGAAGGATTATAAATCCTAAATTATTCAAATGCAAACCAAAATTCGTATTCAATTTAAAATATTTCTCCACAATCTTTGTTTGCACCTAAAACTCATGTTTCGTGCGTTTGTTTGCTCGTTTCATTCAAAAAAATACTCGGATAGATTTTTCGTAAAGAATGATAGTAAATACTAAATTATTCAAATGGAAATCAAAATTTGTATCCATTTTAAAATATTTCTCCGCAATCTTTGAGTGCCCCCAAAGCTCATGTTTCCTGCATTTGTTCGCTCGTTTCATGCTAAAAAACTCGGCTAGATTTTTTGTAAAGAAGGATAATAAATCCTAAATTAATCAAATGCAAACCAGAATTTGTATTCATTTTAAAATATTTCTCCACAATCTTTGTGTGCCCCTAAAACTCATCTTTCATGCGTTTGTTCGCTCGTTTAATGTCAAAAAACTCGGCTACATTTTTCATAAATATTGATAGTACATACTAAATTATTCAAATGCAAACCAAAATTCGTATTCAATTTAAAATATTTCTCCACAATCTTTGTTTGCACCTAAAACTCATCTTTCGTGCGTTTGTTTGCTCGTTACATTAAAAAAAAACTCGGATAGATTTTTCGTAAAGAATGATAGTAAATACTAAATTATTCAAATGGAAATCAAAATTTGTATCCATTTTAAAATATTTCTCCGCAATCTTTGTGTGACCCTTAAACTCATTGTTTATGCGTTTGTTCGCTCATTTCATGCTAAAAGACTCGGCTAAATTTTTCGTAACGAATGATGGTAAATACTAAATTATTCAAATGCAAACCAAAATTTGTATTCATTTTAAAATATTTCTCCACAGTCTTTGTTTCCACTCTAAACTTTCGTGCATTTGTTTGCTCGTTTCATTCAAAAAAAACTCGGAAGGATTTTTCGTAAAGAATGATAGTAAATACTAAATTATTCAAATGGAAATCAAATTTGTATCCATTTTAAAATATTTCTCCGCAATCTTTGTGTGCCCCAAAAACTCATGTTTCATGCGTTTGTTCGCTCGTTTCATTCTAAAAAACTCGGCTAAATTTTTTGTAAAGAAGGATTATAAATCCTAAATTATTCAAATGCAAACCAAAATTCGTATTCAATTTAAAATATTTCTCCACAATCTTTGTTTGCACCTAAAACTCATGTTTCGTGCGTTTGTTTGCTCGTTTCATTCAAAAAAATACTCGGATAGATTTTTCGTAAAGAATGATAGTAAATACTAAATTATTCAAATGGAAATCAAAATTTGTATCCATTTTAAAATATTTCTCCGCAATCTTTGAGTGCCCCCAAAGCTCATGTTTCCTGCATTTGTTCGCTCGTTTCATGCTAAAAAACTCGGCTAGATTTTTTGTTAAGAAGGATAATAAATCCTAAATTAATCAAATGCAAACCAGAATTTGTATTCATTTTAAAATATTTCTCCACAATCTTTGTTTCCACCTAAAACTAATGTTTCGTACGTTTGTTTGCTCGTTTCATTGAAAAAAAAACTCGGATAGATTTTTCGTAAAGAATGATAGTAAATACTAAATTATTCAAATGGAAATCAAAATTTGTATCCATTTTAAAATATTTCTCCGCAATCTTTTAGTGCCCCTAAGACTCATGTTTCATGCATTTGTTCGCTCGTTTCATGCTAAAAAACTCGGCTAGATTTTTTGTAAAGAAGGATAATAAATCCAAAATTATTCAAATGCAAACGAGAATTTGTATTCATTTTAAAATATTTCTCCACAATCTTTGTGTGCCCCTAAAACTCATCTTTCATGCGTTTGTTCGCTCGTTTAATGTCAAAAAACTCGGTTACATTTTTCATAAAGATTGATAGTACATACTAAATTATTCAAATGCAAACAAAAATTCGTATTCAATTTAAAATATTTCTCCACAATCTTTGTTTGCACCTAAAACTCATCTTTCGTGCGTTTGTTTGCTCGTTACATTAAAAAAAAACTCGGATAGATTTTTCGTAAAGAATGATAGTAAATACTAAATTATTCAAATGGAAATCAAAATTTGTATCCATTTTAAAATATTTCTCCGCAATCTTTGTGTGACCCTTAAACTCATTGTTTATGCGTTTGTTCGCTCATTTCATGCTAAAAGACTCGGCTAAATTTTTCGTAACGAATGATGGTAAATACTAAATTTTTCAAATGCAAACCAAAATTTGTATTCATTTTAAAATATTTCTCCACAGTCTTTGTTTCCACTCTAAACTTATGTTTCGTGCATTTGTTTGCTCGTTTCATTCAAAAAAAACTCGGAAAGATTTTTCGGAAAGAATGATAGTAGATACTAAATTATTCAAATGGAAATCAAATTTGTATCCATTTTAAAATATTTCTCCGCAATCTTTGTGTGCCCCTAAAACTCATGTTTCATGCGTTTGTTCGCTCGTTTCATGCTAAAAAACTCGGCTAAATTTTTTGTAAAGAAGAATTATAAATTCTAAATTATTCAAATGCAAACCAAAATTCGTATTCAATTTAAAATATTTCTCCACAATCTTTGTTTGCACCTAAAACTCATGTTTCGTGCATTTGTTTGCTCGTTTCATTCAAAAAAATACTCGGATAGATTTTTCGTAAAGAATGATAGTAAATACAAAATTATTCAAATGGAAATCAAAATTTGTATCCATTTTAAAATATTTCTCCGCAATCTTTGAGTGCCCCCAAAGCTCATGTTTCCTGCATTTGTTCGCTCGTTTCATGCTAAAAAACTCGGCTAGATTTTTTGTAAAGAAGGATAATAAATCCTAAATTAATCAAATGCAAACCAGAATTTGTATTCATTTTAAAATATTTCTCCACAATCTTTGTTTCCACCTAAAACTCATGTTTCGTACGTTTGTTTGCTCATTTCATTGAAAAAAAAACTCGGATAGATTTTTCGTAAAGAATGATAGTAAATACTAAATTATTCAAATGGAAATCAAAATTTTTATCCATTTTAAAATATTTCTCCGCAATCTTTTAGTGCCCCTAAGACTCATGTTTCATGCATTTGTTCGCTCGTTTCATGCTAAAAAACTCGGCAAGATTTTTTGTAAAGAAGGATAATAAATCCAAAATTATTCAAATGCAAACGAGAATTTGTATTCGTTTTAAAATATTTCTCCACAATCTTTGTGTGCCCCTAAAACTCATCTTTCATGCGTTTGTTCGCTCGTTTAATGTCAAAAAACTCGGCTACATTTTTCATAAAGATTGATAGTACATACTAAATTATTGAAATGCAAACCAAAATTCGTATTCAATTTAAAATATTTCTCCACAATCTTTGTTTGCACCTAAAACTCATCTTTCGTGCGTTTGTTTGCTCGTTACATTAAAAAAAAACTCGGATAGATTTTTCGTAAAGAATGATAGTAAATACTAAATTATTCAAATGGAAATCAAAATTTGTATCCATTTTAAAATATTTCTCCGCAATCTTTGTGTGACCCTTAAACTCATTGTTTATGCGTTTGTTCGCTCATTTCATGCTAAAAGCCTCGGCTAAATTTTTCGTAACGAATGATGGAAAATACTAAATTATTCAAATGCAAACCAAAATTTGTATTCATTTTAAAATATTTCTCCACAGTCTTTGTTTCCACTCTAAACTTTCGTGCATTTGTTTGCTCGTTTCATTCAAAAAAAACTCGGAAGGATTTTTCGTAAAGAATGATAGTAAATACTAAATTATTCAAATGGAAATCAAATTTGTATCCATTTTAAAATATTTCTCCGCAATCTTTGTGTGCCCCTAAAACTCATGTTTCATGCGTTTGTTCGCTCGTTTCATGCTAAAAAACTCGGCTAAATTTTTTGTAAAGAAGGATTATAAATCCTAAATTATTCAAATGCATACCAAAATTCGTATTCAATTTAAAATATTTCTCCACAATCTTTGTTTGCACCTAAAACTCATGTTTCGTGCGTTTGTTTGCTCGTTTCATTCAAAAAAATACTCGGATAGATTTTTCGTAAAGAATGATAGTAAATACCAAATTATTCAAATGGAAATCAAAATTTGTATCCATTTTAAAATATTTCTCCGCAATCTTTGAGTGCCCCCAAAGCTCATGTTTCCTGCATTTGTTCGCTCGTTTCATGCTAAAAAACTCGGCTAGATTTTTTGTAAAGAAGGATAATAAATCCTAAATTAATCAAATGCAAACCAGAATTTGTATTCATTTTAAAATATTTCTCCACAATCTTTGTTTCCACCTAAAACTCATGTTTCGTACGTTTGTTTGCTCATTTCTTTGAAAAAAAACTCGGATAGATTTTTCGTAAAGAATGATAGTAAATACTAAATTATTCAAATGGAAATCAAAATTTGTATCCATTTTAAAATATTTCTCCGCAATCTTTTAGTGCCCCTAAGACTCATGTTTCATGCATTTGTTCGCTCGTTTCATGCTAAAAAACTCGGCTAGATTTTTTGTAAAGAAGGATAATAAATCCAAAATTATTCAAATGCAAACGAGAATTTGTATTCATTTTAAAATATTTCTCCACAATCTTTGTGTGCCCCTAAAACTCATCTTTCATGCGTTTGTTCGCTCGTTTAATGTCAAAAAACTCGGCTACATTTTTCATAAAGATTGATAGTACATACTAAATTATTCAAATGCAAACCAAAATTCGTATTCAATTTAAAATATTTCTCCACAATCTTTGTTTGCACCTAAAACTCATCTTTCGTGCGTTTGTTTGCTCGTTACATTAAAAAAAAACTCGGATAGATTTTTCGTAAAGAATGATAGTAAATACTAAATTATTCAAATGGAAATCAAAATTTGTATCCATTTTAAAATATTTCTCCGCAATCTTTGTGTGACCCTTAAACTCATTGTTTATGCGTTTGTTCGCTCATTTCATGCTAAAAGACTCGGCTAAATTTTTCGTAACGAATGATGGTAAATACTAAATTATTCAAATGCAAACCAAAATTTGTATTCATTTTAAAATATTTCTCCACAGTCTTTGTTTCCACTCTAAACTTTCGTGCATTTGTTTGCTCGTTTCATTCAAAAAAAACTCGGAAGGATTTTTCGTAAAGAATGATAGTAAATACTAAATTATTAAAATGGAAATCAAATTTGTATCCATTTTAAAATATTTCTCCGCAATCTTTGTGTGCCCCTAAAACTCATGTTTCATGCGTTTGTTCGCTCGTTTCATGCTAAAAAACTCGGCTAAATTTTTTGTAAAGAAGGATTATAAATCCTAAATTATTCAAATGCAAACCAAAATTCGTATTCAATTTAAAATATTTCTCCACAATCTTTGTTTGCACCTAAAACTCATGTTTCGTGCGTTTGTTTGCTCGTTTCATTCAAAAAAATACTCGGATAGATTTTTCGTAAAGAATGATAGTAAATACTAAATTATTCAAATGGAAATCAAAATTTGTATCCATTTTAAAATATTTCTCCGCTATCTTTGAGTGCCCCCAAAGCTCATGTTTCCTGCATTTGTTCGCTCGTTTCATGCTAAAAAACTCGGCTAGATTTTTTGTAAAGAAGGATAATAAATCCTAAATTAATCAAATGCAAACCAGAATTTGTATTCATTTTAAAATATTTCTCCACAATCTTTGTTTCCACCTAAAACTCATGTTTCGTACGTTTGTTTGCTCATTTCTTTGAAAAAAAACTCGGATAGATTTTTCGTAAAGAATGATAGTAAATACTAAATTATTCAAATGGAAATCAAAATTTGTATCCATTTTAAAATATTTCTCCGCAATCTTTTAGTGCCCCTAAGACTCATGTTTCATGCATTTGTTCGCTCGTTTCATGCTAAAAAACTCGGCTAGATTTTTTGTAAAGAAGGATAATAAATCCAAAATTATTCAAATGCAAACGAGAATTTGTATTCATTTTAAAATATTTCTCCACAATCTTTGTGTGCCCCTAAAACTCATCTTTCATGCGTTTGTTCGCTCGTTTAATGTCAAAAAACTCGGCTACATTTTTCATAAAGATTGATAGTACATACTAAATTATTCAAATGCAAACCAAAATTCGTATTCAATTTAAAATATTTCTCCACAATCTTTGTTTGCACCTAAAACTCATCTTTCGTGCGTTTGTTTGCTCGTTACATTAAAAAAAAACTCGGATAGATTTTTCGTAAAGAATGATAGTAAATACTAAATTATTCAAATGGAAATCAAAATTTGTATCCATTTTAAAATATTTCTCCGCAATCTTTGTGTGACCCTTAAACTCATTGTTTATGCGTTTGTTCGCTCATTTCATGCTAAAAGACTCGGCTAAATTTTTCGTAACGAATGATGGTAAATACTAAATTATTCAAATGCAAACCAAAATTTGTATTCATTTTAAAATATTTCTCCACAGTCTTTGTTTCCACTCTAAACTTTCGTGCATTTGTTTGCTCGTTTCATTCAAAAAAAACTCGGAAGGATTTTTCGTAAAGAATGATAGTAAATACTAAATTATTAAAATGGAAATCAAATTTGTATCCATTTTAAAATATTTCTCCGCAATCTTTGTGTGCCCCTAAAACTCATGTTTCATGCGTTTGTTCGCTCGTTTCATGCTAAAAAACTCGGCTAAATTTTTTGTAAAGAAGGATTATAAATCCTAAATTATTCAAATGCAAACCAAAATTCGTATTCAATTTAAAATATTTCTCCACAATCTTTGTTTGCACCTAAAACTCATGTTTCGTGCGTTTGTTTGCTCGTTTCATTCAAAAAAATACTCGGATAGATTTTTCGTAAAGAATGATAGTAAATACTAAATTATTCAAATGGAAATCAAAATTTGTATCCATTTTAAAATATTTCTCCGCTATCTTTGAGTGCCCCCAAAGCTCATGTTTCCTGCATTTGTTCGCTCGTTTCATGCTAAAAAACTCGGCTAGATTTTTTGTAAAGAAGGATAATAAATCCTAAATTAATCAAATGCAAACCAGAATTTGTATTCATTTTAAAATATTTCTCCACAATCTTTGTTTCCACCTAAAACTAATGTTTCGTACGTTTGTTTGCTCGTTTCATTGAAAAAAAAACTCGGATAGATTTTTCGTAAAGAATGATAGTAAATACTAAATTATTCAAATGGAAATCAAAATTTGTATCCATTTTAAAATATTTCTCCGCAATCTTTTAGTGCCCCTAAGACTCATGTTTCATGCATTTGTTCGCTCGTTTCATGCTAAAAAACTCGGCTAGATTTTTTGTAAAGAAGGATAATAAATCCAAAATTATTCAAATGCAAACGAGAATTTGTATTCATTTTAAAATATTTCTCCACAATCTTTGTGTGCCCCTAAAACTCATCTTTCATGCGTTTGTTCGCTCGTTTAATGTCAAAAAACTCGGTTACATTTTTCATAAAGATTGATAGTACATACTAAATTATTCAAATGCAAACCAAAATTCGTATTCAATTTAAAATATTTCTCCACAATCTTTGTTTGCACCTAAAACTCATCTTTCGTGCGTTTGTTTGCTCGTTACATTAAAAAAAAACTCGGATAGATTTTTCGTAAAGAATGATAGTAAATACTAAATTATTCAAATGGAAATCAAAATTTGTTTCCATTTTAAAATATTTCTCCGCAATCTTTGTGTGACCCTTAAACTCATTGTTTATGCGTTTGTTCGCTCATTTCATGCTAAAAGACTCGGCTAAATTTTTCGTAACGAATGATGGTAAATACTAAATTTTTCAAATGCAAACCAAAATTTGTATTCATTTTAAAATATTTCTCCACAGTCTTTGTTTCCACTCTAAACTTATGTTTCGTGCATTTGTTTGCTCGTTTCATTCAAAAAAAACTCGGAAAGATTTTTCGGAAAGAATGATAGTAGATACTAAATTATTCAAATGGAAATCAAATTTGTATCCATTTTAAAATATTTCTCCGCAATCTTTGTGTGCCCCTAAAACTCATGTTTCATGCGTTTGTTCGCTCGTTTCATGCTAAAAAACTCGGCTAAATTTTTTGTAAAGAAGAATTATAAATCCTAAATTATTCAAATGCAAACCAAAATTCGTATTCAATTTAAAATATTTCTCCACAATCTTTGTTTGCACCTAAAACTCATGTTTCGTGCATTTGTTTGCTCGTTTCATTCAAAAAAATACTCGGATAGATTTTTCGTAAAGAATGATAGTAAATACAAAATTATTCAAATGGAAATCAAAATTTGTATCCATTTTAAAATATTTCTCCGCAATCTTTGAGTGCCCCCAAAGCTCATGTTTCCTGCATTTGTTCGCTCGTTTCATGCTAAAAAACTCGGCTAGATTTTTTGTAAAGAAGGATAATAAATCCTAAATTAATCAAATGCAAACCAGAATTTGTATTCATTTTAAAATATTTCTCCACAATCTTTGTTTCCACCTAAAACTCATGTTTCGTACGTTTGTTTGCTCATTTCATTGAAAAAAAAACTCGGATAGATTTTTCGTAAAGAATGATAGTAAATACTAAATGATTCAAATGGAAATCAAAATTTTTATCCATTTGAAAATATTTCTCCGCAATCTTTTAGTGCCCCTAAGACTCATGTTTCATGCATTTGTTCGCTCGTTTCATGCTAAAAAACTCGGCTAGATTTTTTGTAAAGAAGGATAATAAATCCAAAATTATTCAAATGCAAACGAGAATTTGTATTCATTTTAAAATATTTCTCCACAATCTTTGTGTGCCCCTAAAACTCATCTTTCATGCGTTTGTTCGCTCGTTTAATGTCAAAAAACTCGGCTACATTTTTCATAAAGATTGATAGTACATACTAAATTATTCAAATGCAAACCAAAATTCGTATTCAATTTAAAATATTTCTCCACAATCTTTGTTTGCACCTAAAACTCATCTTTCGTGCGTTTGTTTGCTCGTTACATTAAAAAAAAACTCGGATAGATTTTTCGTAAAGAATGATAGTAAATACTAAATTATTCAAATGGAAATCAAAATTTGTATCCATTTTAAAATATTTCTCCGCAATCTTTGTGTGACCCTTAAACTCATTGTTTATGCGTTTGTTCGCTCATTTCATGCTAAAAGCCTCGGCTAAATTTTTCGTAACGAATGATGGTAAATACTAAATTATTCAAATGCAAACCAAAATTTGTATTCATTTTAAAATATTTCTCCACAGTCTTTGTTTCCACTCTAAACTTTCGTGCATTTGTTTGCTCGTTTCATTCAAAAAAAACTCGGAAGGATTTTTCGTAAAGAATGATAGTAAATACTAAATTATTCAAATGGAAATCAAATTTGTATCCATTTTAAAATATTTCTCCGCAATCTTTGTGTGCCCCTAAAACTCATGTTTCATGCGTTTGTTCGCTCGTTTCATGCTAAAAAACTCGGCTAAATTTTTTGTAAAGAAGGATTATAAATCCTAAATTATTCAAATGCAAACCAAACTTCGTATTCAATTTAAAATATTTCTCCACAATCTTTGTTTGCACCTAAAACTCATGTTTCGTGCGTTTGTTTGCTCGTTTCATTCAAAAAAATACTCGGATAGATTTTTCGTAAAGAATGATAGTAAATACTAAATTATTCAAATGGAAATCAAAATTTGTATCCATTTTAAAATATTTCTCCGCAATCTTTGAGTGCCCCCAAAGCTCATGTTTCCTGCATTTGTTCGCTCGTTTCATGCTAAAAAACTCGGCTAGATTTTTTGTAAAGAAGGATAATAAATCCTAAATTAATCAAATGCAAACCAGAATTTGTATTCATTTTAAAATATTTCTCCACAATCTTTGTTTCCACCTAAAACTCATGTTTCGTACGTTTGTTTGCTCATTTCTTTGAAAAAAAACTCGGATAGATTTTTCGTAAAGAATGATAGTAAATACTAAATTATTCAAATGGAAATCAAAATTTGTATCCATTTTAAAATATTTCTCCGCAATCTTTTAGTGCCCCTAAGACTCATGTTTCATGCATTTGTTCGCTCGTTTCATGCTAAAAAACTCGGCTAGATTTTTTGTAAAGAAGGATAATAAATCCAAAATTATTCAAATGCAAACGAGAATTTGTATTCATTTTAAAATATTTCTCCACAATCTTTGTGTGCCCCTAAAACTCATCTTTCATGCGTTTGTTCGCTCGTTTAATGTCAAAAAACTCGGCTACATTTTTCATAAAGATTGATAGTACATACTAAATTATTCAAATGCAAACCAAAATTCGTATTCAATTTAAAATATTTCTCCACAATCTTTGTTTGCACCTAAAACTCATCTTTCGTGCGTTTGTTTGCTCGTTACATTAAAAAAAAACTCGGATAGATTTTTCGTAAAGAATGATAGTAAATACTAAATTATTCAAATGGAAATCAAAATTTGTATCCATTTTAAAATATTTCTCCGCAATCTTTGTGTGACCCTTAAACTCATTGTTTATGCGTTTGTTCCCTCATTTCATGCTAAAAGACTCGGCTAAATTTTTCGTAACGAATGATGGTAAATACTAAATTATTCAAATGCAAACCAAAATTTGTATTCATTTTAAAATATTTCTCCACAGTCTTTGTTTCCACTCTAAACTTTCGTGCATTTGTTTGCTCGTTTCATTCAAAAAAAACTCGGAAGGATTTTTCGTAAAGAATGATAGTAAATACTAAATTATTCAAATGGAAATCAAATTTGTATCCATTTTAAAATATTTCTCCGCAATCTTTGTGTGCCCCTAAAACTCATGTTTCATGCGTTTGTTCGCTCGTTTCATGCTAAAAAACTCGGCTAAATTTTTTGTAAAGAAGGATTATAAATCCTAAATTATTCAAATGCAAACCAAACTTCGTATTCAATTTAAAATATTTCTCCACAATCTTTGTTTGCACCTAAAACTCATGTTTCGTGCGTTTGTTTGCTCGTTTCATTCAAAAAAATACTCGGATAGATTTTTCGTAAAGAATGATAGTAAATACTAAATTATTCAAATGGAAATCAAAATTTGTATCCATTTTAAAATATTTCTCCGCAATCTTTGAGTGCCCCCAAAGCTCATGTTTCCTGCATTTGTTCGCTCGTTTCATGCTAAAAAACTCGGCTAGATTTTTTGTAAAGAAGGATAATAAATCCTAAATTAATCAAATGCAAACCAGAATTTGTATTCATTTTAAAATATTTCTCCACAATCTTTGTTTCCACCTAAAACTCATGTTTCGTACGTTTGTTTGCTCATTTCTTTGAAAAAAAACTCGGATAGATTTTTCGTAAAGAATGATAGTAAATACTAAATTATTCAAATGGAAATCAAAATTTGTATCCATTTTAAAATATTTCTCCGCAATCTTTTAGTGCCCCTAAGACTCATGTTTCATGCATTTGTTCGCTCGTTTCATGCTAAAAAACTCGGCTAGATTTTTTGTAAAGAAGGATAATAAATCCAAAATTATTCAAATGCAAACGAGAATTTGTATTCATTTTAAAATATTTCTCCACAATCTTTGTGTGCCCCTAAAACTCATCTTTCATGCGTTTGTTCGCTCGTTTAATGTCAAAAAACTCGGCTACATTTTTCATAAAGATTGATAGTACATACTAAATTATTCAAATGCAAACCAAAATTCGTATTCAATTTAAAATATTTCTCCACAATCTTTGTTTGCACCTAAAACTCATCTTTCGTGCGTTTGTTTGCTCGTTACATTAAAAAAAAACTCGGATAGATTTTTCGTAAAGAATGATAGTAAATACTAAATTATTCAAATGGAAATCAAAATTTGTATCCATTTTAAAATATTTCTCCGCAATCTTTGTGTGACCCTTAAACTCATTGTTTATGCGTTTGTTCCCTCATTTCATGCTAAAAGACTCGGCTAAATTTTTCGTAACGAATGATGGTAAATACTAAATTATTCAAATGCAAACCAAAATTTGTATTCATTTTAAAATATTTCTCCACAGTCTTTGTTTCCACTCTAAACTTTCGTGCATTTGTTTGCTCGTTTCATTCAAAAAAAACTCGGAAGGATTTTTCGTAAAGAATGATAGTAAATACTAAATTATTCAAATGGAAATCAAATTTGTATCCATTTTAAAATATTTCTCCGCAATCTTTGTGTGCCCCTAAAACTCATGTTTCATGCGTTTGTTCGCTCGTTTCATGCTAAAAAACTCGGCTAAATTTTTTGTAAAGAAGGATTATAAATCCTAAATTATTCAAATGCAAACCAAAATTCGTATTCAATTTAAAATATTTCTCCACAATCTTTGTTTGCACCTAAAACTCATGTTTCGTGCGTTTGTTTGCTCGTTTCATTCAAAAAAATACTCAGATAGATTTTTCGTAAAGAATGATAGTAAATACTAAATTATTCAAATGGAAATAAAAATTTGTATCCATTTTAAAATATTTCTCCGCAATCTTTGAGTGCCCCCAAAGCTCATGTTTCCTGCATTTGTTCGCTCGTTTCATGCTAAAAAACTCGGCTAGATTTTTTGTAAAGAAGGATAATAAATCCTAAATTAATCAAATGCAAACCAGAATTTGTATTCATTTTAAAATATTTCTCCACAATCTTTGTTTCCACCTAAAACTAATGTTTCGTACGTTTGTTTGCTCGTTTCATTGAAAAAAAAACTCGGATAGATTTTTCGTAAAGAATGATAGTAAATACTAAATTATTCAAATGGAAATCAAAATTTGTATCCATTTTAAAATATTTCTCCGCAATCTTTTAGTGCCCCTAAGACTCATGTTTCATGCATTTGTTCGCTCGTTTCATGCTAAAAAACTCGGCTAGATTTTTTGTAAAGAAGGATAATTAATCCAAAATTATTCAAATGCAAACGAGAATTTGTATTCATTTTAAAATATTTCTCCACAATCTTTGTGTGCCCCTAAAACTCATCTTTCATGCGTTTGTTCGCTCGTTTAATGTCAAAAAACTCGGTTACATTTTTCATAAAGATTGATAGTACATACTAAATTATTCAAATGCAAACCAAAATTCGTATTCAATTTAAAATATTTCTCCACAATCTTTGTTTGCACCTAAAACTCATCTTTCGTGCGTTTGTTTGCTCGTTACATTAAAAAAAAACTCGGATAGATTTTTCGTAAAGAATGATAGTAAATACTAAATTATTCAAATGGAAATCAAAATTTGTATCCATTTTAAAATATTTCTCCGCAATCTTTGTGTGACCCTTAAACTCATTGTTTATGCGTTCGTTCGCTCATTTCATGCTAAAAGACTCGGCTAAATTTTTCGTAACGAATGATGGTAAATACTAAATTTTTCAAATGCAAACCAAAATTTGTATTCATTTTAAAATATTTCTCCACAGTCTTTGTTTCCACTCTAAACTTATGTTTCGTGCATTTGTTTGCTCGTTTCATTCAAAAAAAACTCGGAAAGATTTTTCGGAAAGAACGATAGTAGATACTAAATTATTCAAATGGAAATCAAATTTGTATCCATTTTAAAATATTTCTCCGCAATCTTTGTGTGCCCCTAAAACTCATGTTTCATGCGTTTGTTCGCTCGTTTCATGCTAAAAAACTCGGCTAAATTTTTTGTAAAGAAGAATTATAAATCCTAAATTATTCAAATGCAAACCAAAATTCGTATTCAATTTAAAATATTTCTCCACAATCTTTGTTTGCACCTAAAACTCATGTTTCGTGCATTTGTTTGCTCGTTTCATTCAAAAAAATACTCGGATAGATTTTTCGTAAAGAATGATAGTAAATAAAAAATTATTCAAATGGAAATCAAAATTTGTATCCATTTTAAAATATTTCTCCGCAATCTTTGAGTGCCCCCAAAGCTCATGTTTCCTGCATTTGTTCGCTCGTTTCATGCTAAAAAACTCGGCTAGATTTTTTGTAAAGAAGGATAATAAATCCTAAATTAATCAAATGCAAACCAGAATTTGTATTCATTTTAAAATATTTCTCCACAATCTTTGTTTCCACCTAAAACTCATGTTTCGTACGTTTGTTTGCTCATTTCATTGAAAAAAAAACTCGGATAGATTTTTCGTAAAGAATGATAGTAAATACTAAATGATTCAAATGGAAATCAAAATTTTTATCCATTTTAAAATATTTCTCCGCAATCTTTTAGTGCCCCTAAGACTCATGTTTCATGCATTTGTTCGCTCGTTTCATGCTAAAAAACTTGGCTAGATTTTTTGTAAAGAAGGATAATAAATCCAAAATTATTCAAATGCAAACGAGAATTTGTATTCATTTTAAAATATTTCTCCACAATCTTTGTGTGCCCCTAAAACTCATCTTTCATGCGTTTGTTCGCTCGTTTAATGTCAAAAAACTCGGCTACATTTTTCATAAAGATTGATAGTACATACTAAATTATTCAAATGCAAACCAAAATTCGTATTCAATTTAAAATATTTCTCCACAATCTTTGTTTGCACCTAAAACTCATCTTTCGTGCGTTTGTTTGCTCGTTACATTAAAAAAAAACTCGGATAGATTTTTCGTAAAGAATGATAGTAAATACTAAATTATTCAAATGGAAATCAAAATTTGTATCCATTTTAAAATATTTCTCCGCAATCTTTGTGTGACCCTTAAACTCATTGTTTATGCGTTTGTTCGCTCATTTCATGCTAAAAGCCTCGGCTAAATTTTTCGTAACGAATGATGGTAAATACTAAATTATTCAAATGCAAACCAAAATTTGTATTCATTTTAAAATATTTCTCCACAGTCTTTGTTTCCACTCTAAACTTTCGTGCATTTGTTTGCTCGTTTCATTCAAAAAAAACTCGGAAGGATTTTTCGTAAAGAATGATAGTAAATACTAAATTATTCAAATGGAAATCAAATTTGTATCCATTTTAAAATATTTCTCCGCAATCTTTGTGTGCCCCTAAAACTCATGTTTCATGCGTTTGTTCGCTCGTTTCATGCTAAAAAACTCGGCTAAATTTTTTGTAAAGAAGGATTATAAATCCTAAATTATTCAAATGCAAACCAAACTTCGTATTCAATTTAAAATATTTCTCCACAATCTTTGTTTGCACCTAAAACTCATGTTTCGTGCGTTTGTTTGCTCGTTTCATTCAAAAAAATACTCGGATAGATTTTTCGTAAAGAATGATAGTAAATACTAAATTATTCAAATGGAAATCAAAATTTGTATCCATTTTAAAATATTTCTCCGCAATCTTTGAGTGCCCCCAAAGCTCATGTTTCCTGCATTTGTTCGCTCGTTTCATGCTAAAAAACTCGGCTAGATTTTTTGTAAAGAAGGATAATAAATCCTAAATTAATCAAATGCAAACCAGAATTTGTATTCATTTTAAAATATTTCTCCACAATCTTTGTTTCCACCTAAAACTCATGTTTCGTACGTTTGTTTGCTCATTTCTTTGAAAAAAAACTCGGATAGATTTTTCGTAAAGAATGATAGTAAATACTAAATTATTCAAATGGAAATCAAAATTTGTATCCATTTTAAAATATTTCTCCGCAATCTTTGTGTGACCCTTAAACTCATTGTTTATGCGTTTGTTCGCTCATTTCATGCTAAAAGCCTCGGCTAAATTTTTCGTAACGAATGATGGTAAATACTAAATTATTCAAATGCAAACCAAAATTTGTATTCATTTTAAAATATTTCTCCACAGTCTTTGTTTCCACTCTAAACTTTCGTGCATTTGTTTGCTCGTTTCATTCAAAAAAAACTCGGAAGGATTTTTCGTAAAGAATGATAGTAAATACTAAATTATTCAAATGGAAATCAAATTTGTATCCATTTTAAAATATTTCTCCGCAATCTTTGTGTGCCCCTAAAACTCATGTTTCATGCGTTTGTTCGCTCGTTTCATGCTAAAAAACTCGGCTAAATTTTTTGTAAAGAAGGATTATAAATCCTAAATTATTCAAATGCAAACCAAACTTCGTATTCAATTTAAAATATTTCTCCACAATCTTTGTTTGCACCTAAAACTCATGTTTCGTGCGTTTGTTTGCTCGTTTCATTCAAAAAAATACTCGGATAGATTTTTCGTAAAGAATGATAGTAAATACTAAATTATTCAAATGGAAATCAAAATTTGTATCCATTTTAAAATATTTCTCCGCAATCTTTGAGTGCCCCCAAAGCTCATGTTTCCTGCATTTGTTCGCTCGTTTCATGCTAAAAAACTCGGCTAGATTTTTTGTAAAGAAGGATAATAAATCCTAAATTAATCAAATGCAAACCAGAATTTGTATTCATTTTAAAATATTTCTCCACAATCTTTGTTTCCACCTAAAACTCATGTTTCGTACGTTTGTTTGCTCATTTCTTTGAAAAAAAACTCGGATAGATTTTTCGTAAAGAATGATAGTAAATACTAAATTATTCAAATGGAAATCAAAATTTGTATCCATTTTAAAATATTTCTCCGCAATCTTTTAGTGCCCCTAAGACTCATGTTTCATGCATTTGTTCGCTCGTTTCATGCTAAAAAACTCGGCTAGATTTTTTGTAAAGAAGGATAATAAATCCAAAATTATTCAAATGCAAACGAGAATTTGTATTCATTTTAAAATATTTCTCCACAATCTTTGTGTGCCCCTAAAACTCATCTTTCATGCGTTTGTTCGCTCGTTTAATGTCAAAAAACTCGGCTACATTTTTCATAAAGATTGATAGTACATACTAAATTATTCAAATGCAAACCAAAATTCGTATTCAATTTAAAATATTTCTCCACAATCTTTGTTTGCACCTAAAACTCATCTTTCGTGCGTTTGTTTGCTCGTTACATTAAAAAAAAACTCGGATAGATTTTTCGTAAAGAATGATAGTAAATACTAAATTATTCAAATGGAAATCAAAATTTGTATCCATTTTAAAATATTTCTCCGCAATCTTTGTGTGACCCTTAAACTCATTGTTTATGCGTTTGTTCGCTCATTTCATGCTAAAAGACTCGGCTAAATTTTTCGTAACGAATGATGGTAAATACTAAATTATTCAAATGCAAACCAAAATTTGTATTCATTTTAAAATATTTCTCCACAGTCTTTGTTTCCACTCTAAACTTTCGTGCATTTGTTTGCTCGTTTCATTCAAAAAAAACTCGGAAGGATTTTTCGTAAAGAATGATAGTAAATACTAAATTATTCAAATGGAAATCAAATTTGTATCCATTTTAAAATATTTCTCCGCAATCTTTGTGTGCCCCTAAAACTCATGTTTCATGCGTTTGTTCGCTCGTTTCATGCTAAAAAACTCGGCTAAATTTTTTGTAAAGAAGGATTATAAATCCTAAATTATTCAAATGCAAACCAAAATTCGTATTCAATTTAAAATATTTCTCCACAATCTTTGTTTGCACCTAAAACTCATGTTTCGTGCGTTTGTTTGCTCGTTTCATTCAAAAAAATACTCGGATAGATTTTTCGTAAAGAATGATAGTAAATACTAAATTATTCAAATGGAAATCAAAATTTGTATCCATTTTAAAATATTTCTCCGCAATCTTTGAGTGCCCCCAAAGCTCATGTTTCCTGCATTTGTTCGCTCGTTTCATGCTAAAAAACTCGGCTAGATTTTTTGTAAAGAAGGATAATAAATCCTAAATTAATCAAATGCAAACCAGAATTTGTATTCATTTTAAAATATTTCTCCACAATCTTTGTTTCCACCTAAAACTAATGTTTCGTACGTTTGTTTGCTCGTTTCATTGAAAAAAAAACTCGGATAGATTTTTCGTAAAGAATGATAGTAAATACTAAATTATTCAAATAGAAATCAAAATTTGTATCCATTTTAAAATATTTCTCCGCAATCTTTTAGTGCCCCTAAGACTCATGTTTCATGCATTTGTTCGCTCGTTTCATGCTAAAAAACTCGGCTAGATTTTTTGTAAAGAAGGATAATAAATCCAAAATTATTCAAATGCAAACGAGAATTTGTATTCATTTTAAAATATTTCTCCACAATCTTTGTGTGCCCCTAAAACTCATCTTTCATGCGTTTGTTCGCTCGTTTAATGTCAAAAAACTCGGTTACATTTTTCATAAAGATTGATAGTACATACTAAATTATTCAAATGCAAACCAAAATTCGTATTCAATTTAAAATATTTCTCCACAATCTTTGTTTGCACCTAAAACTCATCTTTCGTGCGTTTGTTTGCTCGTTACATTAAAAAAAAACTCGGATAGATTTTTCGTAAAGAATGATAGTAAATACTAAATTATTCAAATGGAAATCAAAATTTGTTTCCATTTTAAAATATTTCTCCGCAATCTTTGTGTGACCCTTAAACTCATTGTTTATGCGTTCGTTCGCTCATTTCATGCTAAAAGACTCGGCTAAATTTTTCGTAACGAATGATGGTAAATACTAAATTTTTCAAATGCAAACCAAAATTTGTATTCATTTTAAAATATTTCTCCACAGTCTTTGTTTCCACTCTAAACTTATGTTTCGTGCATTTGTTTGCTCGTTTCATTCAAAAAAAACTCGGAAAGATTTTTCGGAAAGAACGATAGTAGATACTAAATTATTCAAATGGAAATCAAATTTGTATCCATTTTAAAATATTTCTCCGCAATCTTTGTGTGCCCCTAAAACTCATGTTTCATGCGTTTGTTCGCTCGTTTCATGCTAAAAAACTCGGCTAAATTTTTTGTAAACAAGAATTATAAATCCTAAATTATTCAAATGCAAACCAAAATTCGTATTCAATTTAAAATATTTCTCCACAATCTTTGTTTGCACCTAAAACTCATGTTTCGTGCATTTGTTTGCTCGTTTCATTCAAAAAAATACTCGGATAGATTTTTCGTAAAGAATGATAGTAAATACAAAATTATTCAAATGGAAATCAAAATTTGTATCCATTTTAAAATATTTCTCCGCAATCTTTGAGTGCCCCCAAAGCTCATGTTTCCTGCATTTGTTCGCTCGTTTCATGCTAAAAAACTCGGCTAGATTTTTTGTAAAGAAGGATAATAAATCCTAAATTAATCAAATGCAAACCAGAATTTGTATTCATTTTAAAATATTTCTCCACAATCTTTGTTTCCACCTAAAACTCATGTTTCGTACGTTTGTTTGCTCATTTCATTGAAAAAAAAACTCGGATAGATTTTTCGTAAAGAATGATAGTAAATACTAAATGATTCAAATGGAAATCAAAATTTTTATCCATTTTAAAATATTTCTCCGCAATCTTTTAGTGCCCCTAAGACTCATGTTTCATGCATTTGTTCGCTCGTTTCATGCTAAAAAACTCGGCTAGATTTTTTGTAAAGAAGGATAATAAATCCAAAATTATTCAAATGCAAACGAGAATTTGTATTCATTTTAAAATATTTCTCCACAATCTTTGTGTGCCCCTAAAACTCATCTTTCATGCGTTTGTTCGCTCGTTTAATGTCAAAAAACTCGGCTACATTTTTCATAAAGATTGATAGTACATACTAAATTATTCAAATGCAAACCAAAATTCGTATTCAATTTAAAATATTTCTCCACAATCTTTGTTTGCACCTAAAACTCATCTTTCGTGCGTTTGTTTGCTCGTTACATTAAAAAAAAACTCGGATAGATTTTTCGTAAAGAATGATAGTAAATACTAAATTATTCAAATGGAAATCAAAATTTGTATCCATTTTAAAATATTTCTCCGCAATCTTTGTGTGACCCTTAAACTCATTGTTTATGCGTTTCTTCGCTCATTTCATGCTAAAAGCCTCGGCTAAATTTTTCGTAACGAATGATGGTAAATACTAAATTATTCAAATGCAAACCAAAATTTGTATTCATTTTAAAATATTTCTCCACAGTCTTTGTTTCCACTCTAAACTTTCGTGCATTTGTTTGCTCGTTTCATTCAAAAAAAACTCGGAAGGATTTTTCGTAAAGAATGATAGTAAATACTAAATTATTCAAATGGAAATCAAATTTGTATCCATTTTAAAATATTTCTCCGCAATCTTTGTGTGCCCCTAAAACTCATGTTTCATGCGTTTGTTCGCTCGTTTCATGCTAAAAAACTCGGCTAAATTTTTTGTAAAGAAGGATTATAAATCCTAAATTATTCAAATGCAAACCAAAATTCGTATTCAATTTAAAATATTTCTCCACAATCTTTGTTTGCACCTAAAACTCATGTTTCGTGCGTTTGTTTGCTCGTTTCTTTCAAAAAAATACTCGGATAGATTTTTCGTAAAGAATGATAGTAAATACTAAATTATTCAAATGGAAATCAAAATTTGTATCCATTTTAAAATATTTCTCCGCAATCTTTGAGTGCCCCCAAAGCTCATGTTTCCTGCATTTGTTCGCTCGTTTCATGCTAAAAAACTCGGCTAGATTTTTTGTAAAGAAGGATAATAAATCCTAAATTAATGAAATGCAAACCAGAATTTGTATTCATTTTAAAATATTTCTCCACAATCTTTGTTTCCACCTAAAACTCATGTTTCGTACGTTTGTTTGCTCATTTCATTGAAAAAAAAACTCGGATAGATTTTTCGTAAAGAATGATAGTAAATACTAAATGATTCAAATGGAAATCAAAATTTTTATCCATTTTAAAATATTTCTCCGCAATCTTTTAGTGCCCCTAAGACTCATGTTTCATGCATTTGTTCGCTCGTTTCATGCTAAAAAACTCGGCTAGATTTTTTGTAAAGAAGGATAATAAATCCAAAATTATTCAAATGCAAACGAGAATTTGTATTCATTTTAAAATATTTCTCCACAATCTTTGTGTGCCCCTAAAACTCATCTTTCATGCGTTTGTTCGCTCGTTTAATGTCAAAAAACTCGGCTACATTTTTCATAAAGATTGATAGTACATACTAAATTATTCAAATGCAAACCAAAATTCGTATTCAATTTAAAATATTTCTCCACAATCTTTGTTTGCACCTAAAACTCATCTTTCGTGCGTTTGTTTGCTCGTTACATTAAAAAAAAACTCGGATAGATTTTTCGTAAAGAATGATAGTAAATACTAAATTATTCAAATGGAAATCAAAATTTGTTTCCATTTTAAAATATTTCTCCGCAATCTTTGTGTGACCCTTAAACTCATTGTTTGTGCGTTCGTTCGCTCATTTCATGCTAAAAGACTCGGCTAAATTTTTCGTAACGAATGATGGTAAATACTAAATTTTTCAAATGCAAACCAAAATTTGTATTCATTTTAAAATATTTCTCCACAGTCTTTGTTTCCACTCTAAACTTATGTTTCGTGCATTTGTTTGCTCGTTTCATTCAAAAAAAACTCGGAAAGATTTTTCGGAAAGAACGATAGTAGATACTAAATTATTCAAATGGAAATCAAATTTGTATCCATTTTAAAATATTTCTCCGCAATCTTTGTGTGCCCCTAAAACTCATGTTTCATGCGTTTGTTCGCTCGTTTCATGCTAAAAAACTCGGCTAAATTTTTTGTAAAGAAGAATTATAAATCCTAAATTATTCAAATGCAAACCAAAATTCGTATTCAATTTAAAATATTTCTCCACAATCTTTGTTTGCACCTAAAACTCATGTTTCGTGCATTTGTTTGCTCGTTTCATTCAAAAAAATACTCGGATAGATTTTTCGTAAAGAATGATAGTAAATACAAAATTATTCAAATGGAAATCAAAATTTGTATCCATTTTAAAATATTTCTCCGCAATCTTTGAGTGCCCCCAAAGCTCATGTTTCCTGCATTTGTTCGCTCGTTTCATGCTAAAAAACTCGGCTAGATTTTTTGTAAAGAAGGATAATAAATCCTAAATTAATGAAATGCAAACCAGAATTTGTATTCATTTTAAAATATTTCTCCACAATCTTTGTTTCCACCTAAAACTCATGTTTCGTACGTTTGTTTGCTCATTTCATTGAAAAAAAAACTCGGATAGATTTTTCGTAAAGAATGATAGTAAATACTAAATGATTCAAATGGAAATCAAAATTTTTATCCATTTTAAAATATTTCTCCGCAATCTTTTAGTGCCCCTAAGACTCATGTTTCATGCATTTGTTCGCTCGTTTCATGCTAAAAAACTCGGCTAGATTTTTTGTAAAGAAGGATAATAAATCCAAAATTATTCAAATGCAAACGAGAATTTGTATTCATTTTAAAATATTTCTCCACAATCTTTGTGTGCCCCTAAAACTCATCTTTCATGCGTTTGTTCGCTCGTTTAATGTCAAAAAACTCGGCTACATTTTTCATAAAGATTGATAGTACATACTAAATTATTCAAATGCAAACCAAAATTCGTATTCAATTTAAAATATTTCTCCACAATCTTTGTTTGCACCTAAAACTCATCTTTCGTGCGTTTGTTTGCTCGTTACATTAAAAAAAAACTCGGATAGATTTTTCGTAAAGAATGATAGTAAATACTAAATTATTCAAATGGAAATCAAAATTTGTATCCATTTTAAAATATTTCTCCGCAATCTTTGTGTGACCCTTAAACTCATTGTTTATGCGTTTGTTCGCTCATTTCATGCTAAAAGCCTCGGCTAAATTTTTCGTAACGAATGATGGTAAATACTAAATTATTCAAATGCAAACCAAAATTTGTATTCATTTTAAAATATTTCTCCACAGTCTTTGTTTCCACTCTAAACTTTCGTGCATTTGTTTGCTCGTTTCATTCAAAAAAAACTCGGAAGGATTTTTCGTAAAGAATGATAGTAAATACTAAATTATTCAAATGGAAATCAAATTTGTATCCATTTTAAAATATTTCTCCGTAATCTTTGTGTGCCCCTAAAACTCATGTTTCATGCGTTTGTTCGCTCGTTTCATGCTAAAAAACTCGGCTAAATTTTTTGTAAAGAAGGATTATAAATCCTAAATTATTCAAATGCAAACCAAAATTCGTATTCAATTTAAAATATTTCTCCACAATCTTTGTTTGCACCTAAAACTCATGTTTCGTGCGTTTGTTTGCTCGTTTCATTCAAAAAAATACTCGGATAGATTTTTCGTAAAGAATGATAGTAAATACTAAATTATTCAAATGGAAATCAAAATTTGTATCCATTTTAAAATATTTCTCCGCAATCTTTGAGTGCCCCCAAAGCTCATGTTTCCTGCATTTGTTCGCTCGTTTCATGCTAAAAAACTCGGCTAGATTTTTTGTAAAGAAGGATAATAAATCCTAAATTAATCAAATGCAAACCAGAATTTGTATTCATTTTAAAATATTTCTCCACAATCTTTGTTTCCACCTAAAACTCATGTTTCGTACGTTTGTTTGCTCATTTCTTTGAAAAAAAACTCGGATAGATTTTTCGTAAAGAATGATAGTAAATACTAAATTATTCAAATGGAAATCAAAATTTGTATCCATTTTAAAATATTTCTCCGCAATCTTTTAGTGCCCCTAAGACTCATGTTTCATGCATTTGTTCGCTCGTTTCATGCTAAAAAACTCGGCTAGATTTTTTGTAAAGAAGGATAATAAATCCAAAATTATTCAAATGCAAACGAGAATTTGTATTCATTTTAAAATATTTCTCCACAATCTTTGTGTGCCCCTAAAACTCATCTTTCATGCGTTTGTTCGCTCGTTTAATGTCAAAAAACTCGGCTCCATTTTTCATAAAGATTGATAGTACATACTAAATTATTCAAATGCAAACCAAAATTCGTATTCAATTTAAAATATTTCTCCACAATCTTTGTTTGCACCTAAAACTCATCTTTCGTGCGTTTGTTTGCTCGTTACATTGAAAAAAAAACTCGGATAGATTTTTCGTAAAGAATGATAGTAAATACTAAATTATTCAAATGGAAATCAAAATTTGTATCCATTTTAAAATATTTCTCCGCAATCTTTGTGTGACCCTTAAACTCATTGTTTATGCGTTTGTTCGCTCATTTCATGCTAAAAGACTCGGCTAAATTTTTCGTAACGAATGATGGTAAATACTAAATTATTCAAATGCAAACCAAAATTTGTATTCATTTTAAAATATTTCTCCACAGTCTTTGTTTCCACTCTAAACTTATGTTTCGTGCATTTGTTTGCTCGTTTCATTCAAAAAAAACTCGGAAAGATTTTTCGTAAAGAATGATAGTAAATACTAAATTATTCAAATGGAAATCAAATTTGTATCCATTTTAAAATATTTCTCCGCAATCTTTGTGTGCCCCTAAAACTCATGTTTCATGCGTTTGTTCGCTCGTTTCATGCTAAAAAACTCGGCTAAATTTTTTGTAAAGAAGGATTATAAATCCTAAATTATTCAAATGCAAACCAAAATTCGTATTGAATTTAAAATATTTCTCCACAATCTTGGTTTGCACCTAAAACTCATGTTTCGTGCATTTGTTTGCTCGTTTCATTCAAAAAAATACTCGGATAGATTTTTCGTAAAGAATGATAGTAAATACTAAATTATTCAAATGGAAATCAAAATTTGTATCCATTTTAAAATATTTCTCCGCAATCTTTCAGTGCCCCCAAAGCTCATGTTTCCTGCATTTGTTCGCTCGTTTATGCTAAAAAACTCGGCTAGATTTTTTGTAAAGAAGGATAATAAATCCTAAATTAATCAAATGCAAACCAGAATTTGTATTCATTTTAAAATATTTCTCCACAATCTTTGTTTCCACCTAAAACTCATGTTTCGTACGTTTGTTTGGTCATTTCATTGAAAAAAAAACTCGGATAGATTTTTCGTAAAGAATGATAGTAAATACTAAATTATTCAAACGGAAATCAAAATTTGTATCCATTTTAAAATATTTCTCCGCAATCTTTTAGTGCCCCTAAGACTCATGTTTCATGCATTTGTTCGCTCGTTTCATGCTAAAAAACTCGGCTAGATTTTTTGTAAAGAAGGATAATAAATCCAAAATTATTCAAATGCAAACGAGAATTTGTATTCATTTTAAAATATTTCTCCACAATCTTTGTATGCCCCTAAAACTCATCTTTCGTGCGTTTGTTTGCTCGTAAAATGTCAAAAAACTCGGCTACATTTTTCATAAAGATTGATAGTACATACTAAATTATTCAAATGCAAACCAAAATTCGTATTCAATTTAAAATATTTCTCCACAATCTTTGTTTGCACCTAAAACTCATCTTTCGTGCGTTTGTTTGCTCGTTACATTAAAAAAAAACTCGGATAGATTTTTCGTAAAGAATGATAGTAAATACTAAATTATTCAAATGGAAATCAAAATTTGTATCCATTTTAAAATATTTCTCCGCAATCTTTGTGTGACCCTTAAACTCATTGTTTATGCGTTTGTTCGCTCATTTCATGCTAAAAGCCTCGGCTAAATTTTTCGTAACGAATGATGGTAAATACTAAATTATTCAAATGCAAACCAAAATTTGTATTCATTTTAAAATATTTCTCCACAGTCTTTGTTTCCACTCTAAACTTTCGTGCATTTGTTTGCTCGTTTCATTCAAAAAAAACTCGGAAGGATTTTTCGTAAAGAATGATAGTAAATACTAAATTATTCAAATGGAAATCAAATTTGTATCCATTTTAAAATATTTCTCCGTAATCTTTGTGTGCCCCTAAAACTCATGTTTCATGCGTTTGTTCGCTCGTTTCATGCTAAAAAACTCGGCTAAATTTTTTGTAAAGAAGGATTATAAATCCTAAATTATTCAAATGCAAACCAAAATTCGTATTCAATTTAAAATATTTCTCCACAATCTTTGTTTGCACCTAAAACTCATGTTTCGTGCGTTTGTTTGCTCGTTTCATTCAAAAAAATACTCGGATAGATTTTTCGTAAAGAATGATAGTAAATACTAAATTATTCAAATGGAAATCAAAATTTGTATCCATTTTAAAATATTTCTCCGCAATCTTTGAGTGCCCCCAAAGCTCATGTTTCCTGCATTTGTTCGCTCGTTTCATGCTAAAAAACTCGGCTAGATTTTTTGTAAAGAAGGATAATAAATCCTAAATTAATCAAATGCAAACCAGAATTTGTATTCATTTTAAAATATTTCTCCACAATCTTTGTTTCCACCTAAAACTCATGTTTCGTACGTTTGTTTGCTCATTTCTTTGAAAAAAAACTCGGATAGATTTTTCGTAAAGAATGATAGTAAATACTAAATTATTCAAATGGAAATCAAAATTTGTATCCATTTTAAAATATTTCTCCGCAATCTTTTAGTGCCCCTAAGACTCATGTTTCATGCATTTGTTCGCTCGTTTCATGCTAAAAAACTCGGCTAGATTTTTTGTAAAGAAGGATAATAAATCCAAAATTATTCAAATGCAAACGAGAATTTGTATTCATTTTAAAATATTTCTCCACAATCTTTGTGTGCCCCTAAAACTCATCTTTCATGCGTTTGTTCGCTCGTTTAATGTCAAAAAACTCGGCTACATTTTTCATAAAGATTGATAGTACATACTAAATTATTCAAATGCAAACCAAAATTCGTATTCAATTTAAAATATTTCTCCACAATCTTTGTTTGCACCTAAAACTCATCTTTCGTGCGTTTGTTTGCTCGTTACATTGAAAAAAAAACTCGGATAGATTTTTCGTAAAGAATGATAGTAAATACTAAATTATTCAAATGGAAATCAAAATTTGTATCCATTTTAAAATATTTCTCCGCAATCTTTGTGTGACCCTTAAACTCATTGTTTATGCGTTTGTTCGCTCATTTCATGCTAAAAGACTCGGCTAAATTTTTCGTAACGAATGATGGTAAATACTAAATTATTCAAATGCAAACCAAAATTTGTATTCATTTTAAAATATTTCTCCACAGTCTTTGTTTCCACTCTAAACTTATGTTTCGTGCATTTGTTTGCTCGTTTCATTCAAAAAAAACTCGGAAAGATTTTTCGTAAAGAATGATAGTAAATACTAAATTATTCAAATGGAAATCAAATTTGTATCCATTTTAAAATATTTCTCCGCAATCTTTGTGTGCCCCTAAAACTCATGTTTCATGCGTTTGTTCGCTCGTTTCATGCTAATAAACTCGGCTAAATTTTTTGTAAAGAAGGATTATAAATCCTAAATTATTCAAATGCAAACCAAAATTCGTATTGAATTTAAAATATTTCTCCACAATCTTGGTTTGCACCTAAAACTCATGTTTCGTGCATTTGTTTGCTCGTTTCATTCAAAAAAATACTCGGATAGATTTTTCGTAAAGAATGATAGTAAATACTAAATTATTCAAATGGAAATCAAAATTTGTATCCATTTTAAAATATTTCTCCGCAATCTTTCAGTGCCCCCAAAGCTCATGTTTCCTGCATTTGTTCGCTCGTTTATGCTAAAAAACTCGGCTAGATTTTTTGTAAAGAAGGATAATAAATCCTAAATTAATCAAATGCAAACCAGAATTTGTATTCATTTTAAAATATTTCTCCACAATCTTTGTTTCCACCTAAAACTCATGTTTCGTACGTTTGTTTGGTCATTTCATTGAAAAAAAAACTCGGATAGATTTTTCGTAAAGAATGATAGTAAATACTAAATTATTCAAACGGAAATCAAAATTTGTATCCATTTTAAAATATTTCTCCGCAATCTTTTAGTGCCCCTAAGACTCATGTTTCATGCATTTGTTCGCTCGTTTCATGCTAAAAAACTCGGCTAGATTTTTTGTAAAGAAGGATAATAAATCCAAAATTATTCAAATGCAAACGAGAATTTGTATTCATTTTAAAATATTTCTCCACAATCTTTGTATGCCCCTAAAACTCATCTTTCGTGCGTTTGTTTGCTCGTAAAATGTCAAAAAACTCGGCTACATTTTTCATAAAGATTGATAGTACATACTAAATTATTCAAATGCAAACCAAAATTCGTATTCAATTTAAAATATTTCTCCACAATCTTTGTTTGCACCTAAAACTCATCTTTCGTGCGTTTGTTTGCTCGTTACATGAAAAAAAAACTCGGATAGATTTTTCGTAAAGAATGATAGTAAATACTAAATTATTCAAATGGAAATCAAAATTTGTTTCCATTTTAAAATATTTCTCCGCAATCTTTGTGTGACCCTTAAACTCATTGTTTATGCGTTTGTTCGCTCATTTCATGCTAAAAGACTCGGCTAAATTTTTCGTAACGAATGATGGTAAATACTAAATTATTCAAATGCAAACCAAAATTTGTATTCATTTTAAAATATTTCTCCACAGTCTTTGTTTCCACTCTAAACTTATGTTTCGTGCATTTGTTTGCTCGTTTCATTCAAAAAAAACTCGGAAAGATTTTTCGTAAAGAATGATAGTAAATACTAAATTATTCAAATGGAAATCAAATTTGTATCCATTTTAAAATATTTCTCCGCAATCTTTGTGTGCCCCTAAAACTCATGTTTCATGCGTTTGTTCGCTCGTTTCATGCTAAAAAACTCGGCTAAATTTTTTGTAAAGAAGGATTATAAATCCTAAATTATTCAAATGCAAACCAAAATTCGTATTGAATTTAAAATATTTCTCCACAATCTTTGTTTGCACCTAAAACTCAAGTTTCGTGCATTTGTTTGCTCGTTTCATTCAAAAAAATACTCGGATATATTTTTCGTAAAGAATGATAGTAAATACAAAATTATTCAAATGGAAATTAAAATTTGTATCCATTTTAAAATATTTCTCCGCAATCTTTCAGTGCCCCCAAAGCTCATGTTTCCTGCATTTGTTCGCTCGTTTCATGCTAAAAAACTCGGCTAGATTTTTTGTAAAGGAGGATAATAAATCCTAAATTAATCAAATGCAAACCAGAATTTGTATTCATTTTAAAATATTTCTCCACAATCTTTGTTTCCACCTAAAACTCATGTTTCGTACGTTTGTTTGCTCGTTTCATTGAAAAAAAAACTCGGATAGATTTTTCGTAAAGAATGATAGTAAATACTAAATTATTCAAATGGAAATCAAAATTTGTATCCATTTTAAAATATTTCTCCGCAATCTTTGTGTGACCCTTAAACTCATTGTTTATGCGTTTGTTCGCTCATTTCATGCTAAAAGACTCGGCTAAATTTTTCGTAACGAATGATGGTAAATACTAAATTATTCAAATGCAAACCAAAATTTGTATTCATTTTAAAATATTTCTCCACAGTCTTTGTTTCCACTCTAAACTTATGTTTCGTGCATTTGTTTGCTCGTTTCATTCAAAAAAAACACGGAAAGATTTTTCGTAAAGAATGATAGTAAATACTAAATTATTCAAATGGAAATCAAATTTGTATCCATTTTAAAATATTTCTCCGCAATCTTTGTGTGCCCCTAAAACTCATGTTTCATGCGTTTGTTCGCTCGTTTCATGCTAAAAAACTCGGCTAAATTTTTTGTAAAGAAGGATTATAAATCCTAAATTATTCAAATGCAAACCAAAATTCGTATTGAATTTAAAATATTTCTCCACAATCTTGGTTTGCACCTAAAACTCATGTTTCGTGCATTTGTTTGCTCGTTTCATTCAAAAAAATACTCGGATAGATTTTTCGTAAAGAATGATAGTAAATACAAAATTATTCAAATGGAAATCAAAATTTGTATCCATTTTAAAATATTTCTCCGCAATCTTTCAGTGCCCCCAAAGCTCATGTTTCCTGCATTTGTTCGCTCGTTTATGCTAAAAAACTCGGCTAGATTTTTTGTAAAGAAGGATAATAAATCCTAAATTAATCAAATGCAAACCAGAATTTGTATTCATTTTAAAATATTTCTCCACAATCTTTGTTTCCACCTAAAACTCATGTTTCGTACGTTTGTTTGGTCATTTCATTGAAAAAAAAACTCGGATAGATTTTTCGTAAAGAATGATAGTAAATACTAAATTATTCAAACGGAAATCAAAATTTGTATCCATTTTAAAATATTTCTCCGCAATCTTTTAGTGCCCCTAAGACTCATGTTTCATGCATTTGTTCGCTCGTTTCATGCTAAAAAACTTGGCTAGATTTTTTGTAAAGAAGGATAATAAATCCAAAATTATTCAAATGCAAACGAGAATTTGTATTCATTTTAAAATATTTCTCCACAATCTTTGTATGCCCCTAAAACTCATCTTTCGTGCGTTTGTTTGCTCGTAAAATGTCAAAAAACTCGGCTACATTTTTCATAAAGATTGATAGTACAAACTAAATTATTCAAATGCAAACCAAAATTCGTATTCAATTTAAAATATTTCTCCACAATCTTTGTTTGCACCTAAAACTCATCTTTCGTGCGTTTGTTTGCTCGTTACATGAAAAAAAAACTCGGATAGATTTTTCGTAAAGAATGATAGTAAATACTAAATTATTCAAATGGAAATCAAAATTTGTTTCCATTTTAAAATATTTCTCCGCAATCTTTGTGTGACCCTTAAACTCATTGTTTATGCGTTTGTTCGCTCATTTCATGCTAAAAGACTCGGCTAAATTTTTCGTAACGAATGATGGTAAATACTAAATTATTCAAATGCAAACCAAAATTTGTATTCATTTTAAAATATTTCTCCACAGTCTTTGTTTCCACTCTAAACTTATGTTTCGTGCATTTGTTTGCTCGTTTCATTCAAAAAATACTCGGAAAGATTTTTCGTAAAGAATGATAGTAAATACTAAATTATTCAAATGGAAATCAAATTTGTATCCATTTTAAAATATTTCTCCGCAATCTTTGTGTGCCCCTAAAACTCATGTTTCATGCGTTTGTTCGCTCGTTTCATGCTAAAAAACTCGGCTAAATTTTTTGTAAAGAAGGATTATAAATCCTAAATTATTCAAATGCAAACCAAAATTCGTATTGAATTTAAAATATTTCTCCACAATCTTTGTTTGCACCTAAAACTCAAGTTTCGTGCATTTGTTTGCTCGTTTCATTCAAAAAAATACTCGGATATATTTTTCGTAAAGAATGATAGTAAATACAAAATTATTCAAATGGAAATTAAAATTTGTATCCATTTTAAAATATTTCTCCGCAATCTTTCAGTGCCCCCAAAGCTCATGTTTCCTGCATTTGTTCGCTCGTTTCATGCTAAAAAACTCGGCTAGATTTTTTGTAAAGAAGGATAATAAATCCTAAATTAATCAAATGCAAACCAGAATTTGTATTCATTTTAAAATATTTCTCCACAATCTTTGTTTCCACCTAAAACTCATGTTTCGTACGTTTGTTTGGTCATTTCATTGAAAAAAAAACTCGGATAGATTTTTCGTAAAGAATGATAGTAAATACTAAATTATTCAAATGGAAATCAAAATTTGTATCCATTTTAATATATTTCTCCGCAATCTTTTAGTGCCCCTAAGACTCATGTTTTATGCATTTGTTCGCTCGTTTCATGCTAAAAAACTCGGCTAGATTTTTTGTAAAGAAGGATAATAAATCCAAAATTATTCAAATGCAAACGAGAATTTGTATTCATTTTAAAATATTTCTCCACAACCTTTGTGTGCCCCTAAAACTCATCTTTCGTGCGTTTGTTCGCTCGTAAAATGTCAAAAAACTCGGCTACATTTTTCATAAAGATTCATAGTACATTCTAAATTATTCAAATGCAAACCATAATTCGTATTCAATTTAAAATATTTCTCCACAATCTTTGTTTGCACCTAAAACTCATCTTTCGTGCGTTTGTTTGCTCGTTACATTAAAAAAAAACTCGGATAGATTTTTCGTAAAGAATGATAGTAAATACTAAATTATTCAAATGGAAATCAAAATTTGTTTCCATTTTAAAATATTTCTCCGCAATCTTTGTGTGACCCTTAAACTCATTGTTTATGCGTTTGTTCGCTCATTTCATGCTAAAAGACTCGGCTAAATTTTTCGTAACGAATGATGGTAAATACTAAATTATTCAAATGCAAACCAAAATTTGTATTCATTTTAAAATATTTCTCCACAGTCTTTGTTTCCACTCTAAACTTATGTTTCGTGCATTTGTTTGCTCGTTTCACTCAGAAAAAACTCGGAAAGATTTTTCGTAAAGAATGATAGTAAATACTAAATTATTCAAATGGAAATCAAATTTGTATCCATTTTAAAATATTTCTCCGCAATCTTTGTGTGCCCCTAAAACTCATGTTTCATGCGTTTGTTCGCTCGTTTCATGCTAAAAAACTCGGCTAAATTTTTTGTATAGAAGGATTATAAATCCTAAATTATTCAAATGCAAACCAAAATTCGTATTCAATTTAAAATATTTCTCCACAATCTTTGTTTGCACCTAAAACTCATGTTTCGTGCATTTGTTTGCTCGTTCCATTCAAAAATATACTCGGATAGATTTTTCGTAAAGAATGATAGTAAATACAAAATTATTCAAATGGAAATCAAAATTTGTATCCATTTTAAAATATTTCTCCGCAATCTTTGAGTGCCCCCAAAGCTCATGTTTCCTGCATTTGTTCGCTCGTTTCATGCTAAAAAACTCGGCTAGATTTTTTGTAAAGAAGGATAATAAATCCTAAATTAATCAAATGCAGACCAGAATTTGTATTCATTTTAAAATATTTCTCCACAATCTTTGTTTCCACCTAAAACTCATGTTTCGTACGTTTGTTTGCTCGTTTCATTGGAAAAATAACTCGGATAGATTTTTCGTAAAGAATGATAGTAAATACTAAATTATTCAAATGGAAATCAAAATTTGTATCCATTTTAAAATATTTCTCCGCAATCTTTTAGTGCCCCTAAGACTCATGTTTCATGCATTTGTTCGCTCGTTTCATGCTAAAAAACTCGGCTAGATTTTTTGTAAAGAAGGATAATAAATCCAAAATTATTCAAATGCAAACGAGAATTTGTATTCATTTTAAAATATTTCTCCACAATCTTTGTGTGCCCCTAAAACTCATCTTTCATGCGTTTGTTCGCTCGTTTAATGTCAAAAAACTCGGCTACATTTTTCATAAAGATTGATAGTACATACTAAATTATTCAAATGCAAACCAAAATTCGTATTCAATTTAAAATATTTCTCCACAATCTTTGTTTGCACCTAAAACTCATCTTTCGTGCGTTTGTTTGCTCGTTACATTAAAAAAAAACTCGGATAGATTTTTCGTAAAGAATGATAGTAAATACTAAATTATTCAAATGGAAATCAAAATTTGTTTCCATTTTAAAATATTTCTCCGCAATCTTTGTGTGACCCTTAAACTCATTGTTTATGCGTTTGTTCGCTCATTTCATGCTAAAAGACTCGGCTAAATTTTTCGTAACGAATGATGGTAAATACTAAATTATTCAAATGCAAACCAAAATTTGTATTCATTTTAAAATATTTCTCCACAGTCTTTGTTTCCACTCTAAACTTATGTTTCGTGCATTTGTTTGCTCGTTTCATTCAAAAAAAACTCGGAAAGATTTTTCGTAAAGAATGATAGTAAATACTAAATTATTCAAATGGAAATCAAATTTGTATCCATTTTAAAATATTTCTCCGCAATCTTTGTGTGCCCCTAAAACTCATGTTTCATGCGTTTGTTCGCTCGTTTCATGCTAAAAAACTCGGCTAAATTTTTTGTAAAGAAGGATTATAAATCCTAAATTATTCAAATGCAAACCAAAATTCGTATTGAATTTAAAATATTTCTCCACAATCTTTGTTTGCACCTAAAACTCAAGTTTCGTGCATTTGTTTGCTCGTTTCATTCAAAAAAATACTCGGATATATTTTTCGTAAAGAATGATAGTAAATACAAAATTATTCAAATGGAAATTAAAATTTGTATCCATTTTAAAATATTTCTCCGCAATCTTTCAGTGCCCCCAAAGCTCATGTTTCCTGCATTTGTTCGCTCGTTTCATGCTAAAAAACTCGGCTAGATTTTTTGTAAAGAAGGATAATAAATCCTAAATTAATCAAATGCAAACCAGAATTTGTATTCATTTTAAAATATTTCTCCACAATCTTTGTTTCCACCTAAAACTCATGTTTCGTACGTTTGTTTGGTCATTTCATTGAAAAAAAAACTCGGATAGATTTTTCGTAAAGAATGATAGTAAATACTAAATTATTCAAATGGAAATCAAAA
Source organism: Juncus effusus (assembly GCA_027726005.1). Classification (NCBI taxonomy): domain Eukaryota; kingdom Viridiplantae; phylum Streptophyta; class Magnoliopsida; order Poales; family Juncaceae; genus Juncus; species Juncus effusus. The sequence continues at coordinate 5,323,064 of CM050901.1, forward strand.
TTTGTATCCATTTTAATATATTTCTCCGCAATCTTTTAGTGCCCCTAAGACTCATGTTTTATGCATTTGTTCGCTCGTTTCATGCTAAAAAACTCGGCTAGATTTTTTGTAAAGAAGGATAATAAATCCAAAATTATTCAAATGCAAACGAGAATTTGTATTCATTTTAAAATATTTCTCCACAACCTTTGTGTGCCCCTAAAACTCATCTTTCGTGCGTTTGTTCGCTCGTAAAATGTCAAAAAACTCGGCTACATTTTTCATAAAGATTCATAGTACATTCTAAATTATTCAAATGCAAACCATAATTCGTATTCAATTTAAAATATTTCTCCACAATCTTTGTTTGCACCTAAAACTCATCTTTCGTGCGTTTGTTTGCTCGTTACATTAAAAAAAAACTCGGATAGATTTTTCGTAAAGAATGATAGTAAATACTAAATTATTCATATGGAAATCAAAATTTGTTTCCATTTTAAAATATTTCTCCGCAATCTTTGTGTGACCCTTAAACTCATTGTTTATGCGTTTGTTCGCTCATTTCATGCTAAAAGACTCGGCTAAATTTTTCGTAACGAATGATGGTAAATACTAAATTATTCAAATGCAAACCAAAATTTGTATTCATTTTAAAATATTTCTCCACAGTCTTTGTTTCCACTCTAAACTTATGTTTCGTGCATTTGTTTGCTCGTTTCACTCAGAAAAAACTCGGAAAGATTTTTCGTAAAGAATGATAGTAAATACTAAATTATTCAAATGGAAATCAAATTTGTATCCATTTTAAAATATTTCTCCGCAATCTTTGTGTGCCCCTAAAACTCATGTTTCATGCGTTTGTTCGCTCGTTTCATGCTAAAAAACTCGGCTAAATTTTTTGTATAGAAGGATTATAAATCCTAAATTATTCAAATGCAAACCAAAATTCGTATTCAATTTAAAATATTTCTCCACAATCTTTGTTTGCACCTAAAACTCATGTTTCGTGCATTTGTTTGCTCGTTCCATTCAAAAATATACTCGGATAGATTTTTCGTAAAGAATGATAGTAAATACAAAATTATTCAAATGGAAATCAAAATTTGTATCCATTTTAAAATATTTCTCCGCAATCTTTGAGTGCCCCCAAAGCTCATGTTTCCTGCATTTGTTCGCTCGTTTCATGCTAAAAAACTCGGCTAGATTTTTTGTAAAGAAGGATAATAAATCCTAAATTAATCAAATGCAGACCAGAATTTGTATTCATTTTAAAATATTTCTCCACAATCTTTGTTTCCACCTAAAACTCATGTTTCGTACGTTTGTTTGCTCGTTTCATTGGAAAAAAAACTCGGATAGATTTTTCGTAAAGAATGATAGTAAATACTAAATTATTCAAATGGAAATCAAAATTTGTATCCATTTTAAAATATTTCTCCGCAATCTTTTAGTGCCCCTAAGACTCATGTTTCATGCATTTGTTCGCTCGTTTCATGCTAAAAAACTCGGCTAGATTTTTTGTAAAGAAGGATAATAAATCCAAAATTATTCAAATGCAAACGAGAATTTGTATTCATTTTAAAATATTTCTCCACAATCTTTGTGTGCCCCTAAAACTCATCTTTCATGCGTTTGTTCGCTCGTTTAATGTCAAAAAACTCGGCTACATTTTTCATAAAGATTGATAGTACATACTAAATTATTCAAATGCAAACCAAAATTCGTATTCAATTTAAAATATTTCTCCACAATCTTTGTTTGCACCTAAAACTCATCTTTCGTGCGTTTGTTTGCTCGTTACATTAAAAAAAAACTCGGATAGATTTTTCGTAAAGAATGATAGTAAATACTAAATTATTCAAATGGAAATCAAAATTTGTTTCCATTTTAAAATATTTCTCCGCAATCTTTGTGTGACCCTTAAACTCATTGTTTATGCGTTTGTTCGCTCATTTCATGCTAAAAGACTCGGCTAAATTTTTCGTAACGATTGATGGTAAATACTAAATTATTCAGATGCATACCAAAATTTGTATTCATTTTAAAATATTTCTCCACAGTCTTTGTTTCCACTCTAAACTTATGTTTCGTGCATTTGTTTGCTCGTTTCATTCAAAAAAAACTCGGAAAGATTTTTCGTAAAGAATGATAGTAAATACTAAATTATTCAAATGGAAATCAAATTTGTATCCATTTTAAAATATTTCTCCGCAATCTTTGTGTGCCCCTAAAACTCATGTTTCATGCGTTTGTTCGCTCGTTTCATGCTAAATAACTCGGCTAAATTTTTTGTAAAGAAGGATTATAAATCCTAAATTATTCAAATGCAAACCAAAATTCGTATTCAATTTAAAATATTTCTCCACAATCTTTGTTTGCACCTAAAACTCATGTTTCGTGCATTTGTTTGCTCGTTTCATTCAAAAAAATACTCGGATAGATTTTTCGTAAAGAATGATAGTAAATACAAAATTATTCAAATGGAAATCAAAATTTGTATCCAATTTAAAATATTTCTCCGCAATCTTTGAGTGCCCCCAAAGCTCATGTTTCCTGCATTTGTTCGCTCGTTTCATGCTAAAAAACTCGGCTAGATTTTGTAAAGAAGGATAATAAATCCTAAATTAATCAAATGCAAACCAGAATTTGTATTAATTTTAAAATATTTCTCCACAATCTTTGTTTCCACCTAAAACTCATGTTTCGTACGTTTGTTTGCTCGTTTCATTGGAAAAAAAACTCGGATAGATTTTTCGTAAAGAATGATAGTAAATACTAAATTATTCAAATGGAAATCAAAATTTGTATCCATTTTAAAATATTTCTCCGCAATCTTTTAGTGCCCCTAAGACTCATGTTTCATGCATTTGTTCGCTCGTTTCATGCTAAAAAACTCGGCTAGATTTTTTGTAAAGAAGGATAATAAATCCAAAATTATTCAAATGCAAACCAAAATTTGTATTCATTTTAAAATATTTCTCCACAGTCTTTGTTTCCACTCTAAACTTATGTTTCGTGCATTTGTTTGCTCGTTTCATTCAAAAAAAACTCGGAAAGATTTTTCGTAAAGAATGATAGTAAATACTAAATTATTCAAATGGAAATCAAATTTGTATCCATTTTAAAATATTTCTCCGCAATCTTTGTGTGCCCCTAAAACTCATGTTTCATGCGTTTGTTCGCTCGTTTCATGCTAAAAAACTCGGCTAAATTTTTTGTAAAGAAGGATTATAAATCCTAAATTATTCAAATGCAAACCAAAATTCGTATTCAATTTAAAATATTTCTCCACAATCTTTGTTTGCACCTAAAACTCATGTTTCGTGCATTTGTTTGCTCGTTCCATTCAAAAATATACTCGGATAGATTTTTCGTAAAGAATGATAGTAAATACAAAATTATTCAAATGGAAATCAAAATTTGTATCCATTTTAAAATATTTCTCCGCAATCTTTGAGTGCCCCCAAAGCTCATGTTTCCTGCATTTGTTCGCTCGTTTCATGCTAAAAAACTCGGCTAGATTTTGTAAAGAAGGATAATAAATCCTAATCAAAATTTTTGTTTATTTTAAAATATTTCTCGACTATCTTTGTTTGCACAGGAAACTCATGATTCCTGCGTTTGTTTGCTCGTTTCATCCAAAAAAAACTCGGATAGAGTTTTCGTAAAGAATGATAGTAAATACTAAATTATTCAAATGCAAACAAAAATTTGTTTTTGTTTTAAAATATTTCTCCCCAATCTTTGTTTGCACCATAAACTCATGTTTCGTGCGTTTGTTCGCTCGTTTTGTACAAAAATAACACAGCTACATTTTCCGTAAAGAATATACTAAATTATTCAAGTGCAAACCAAAATTTGTTGTCGTTTTAGAATATTTCTCCACAATCTTTGTTTGCACCTAAAACTCATGTTTCATGCGTTCGTATGCTCATTTTATAAAAAAATAACACGGGTAGATGTATTATAAAGAATGATTGTAAATACTAAATTATTCCAATGAAAACAAAAATTTGTTTACATTTTAAAATATTTCACCACAAACTGAATTTGCACCTCATACTCATGTTTCATACGTTTGTTCGCTCCGTTCTTGCAATAAAAACTCGGCTAGATTTTTCGTAAAGAATAGAAAAAATTATTCAAATGCAAATCAAAATTTTTGTTTATTTTAAAATATTTCTCGACAATCTTTGTTTGCACAGGAAACTCATGATTCCTGCGTTTGTTCGCTCGTTTCATCCAAAAAAAACTCGGATAGAGTTTTCGTAAAGAATGATTGTAAATACTAAATTATTCAAATGCAAACAAAAATTTGTTTTTGTTTTAAAATATTTCTCCACAATCTTTGTTTGCACCATAAACTCATGTTTCGTGCGTTTGTTCGCTCGTTTTGTACAAAAATAACACAGCTACATTTTCCATAAAGAATATACTAAATTATTCAAGTGCAAACCAAAATTTGTTGTCATTTTAGAATATTTCTCCACAATCTTTGTTTGCACCTAAAACTCATGTTTCTAATGCAAACCAGAATTTGTATTCATTTTAAAATATTTCTCCACAATCTTTGTTTCCACCTAAAACTCATGTTTCGTACGTTTGTTTGCTCGTTTAATTGGAAAAAAAACTCGGATAGATTTTTCGTAAAGAATGATAGTAAATACTAAATTATTCAAATGGAAATCAAAATTTATATCCATTTTAAAATATTTCTCCGCAATCTTTTAGTGCCCCTAAGACTCATGTTTCATGCATTTGTTCGCTCGTTTCATGCTAAAAAACTCGGCTAGATTTTTTGTAAAGAAGGATAATAAATCCAAAATTATTCAAATGCAAACCAAAATTTGTATTCATTTTAAAATATTTCTCCACAGTCTTTGTTTCCACTCTAAACTTATGTTTCGTGCATTTGTTTGCTCGTTTCATTCAAAAAAAACTCGGAAAGATTTTTCGTAAAGAATGATAGTAAATACTAAATTATTCAAATGGAAATCAAATTTGTATCCATTTTAAAATATTTCTCCGCAATCTTTGTGTGCCCCTAAAACTCATGTTTCATGCGTTTGTTCGCTCGTTTCATGCTAAAAAACTCGGCTAAATTTTTTGTAAAGAAGGATTATAAATCCTAAATTATTCAAATGCAAACCAAAATTCGTATTCAATTTAAAATATTTCTCCACAATCTTTGTTTGCACCTAAAACTCATGTTTCGTGCATTTGTTTGCTCGTTCCATTCAAAAATATACTCGGATAGATTTTTCGTAAAGAATGATAGTAAATACAAAATTATTCAAATGGAAATCAAAATTTGTATCCATTTTAAAATATTTCTCCGCAATCTTTGAGTGCCCCCAAAGCTCATGTTTCCTGCATTTGTTCGCTTGTTTCATGCTAAAAAACTCGGCTAGATTTTTTGTAAAGAAGGATAATAAATCCTAAATTAATCAAATGCAAACCAGAATTTGTATTCATTTTAAAATATTTCTCCACAATCTTTGTTTCCACCTAAAACTCATGTTTCGTACGTTTGTTTGCTCGTTTCATTGGAAAAAAAACTCGGATAGATTTTTCGTAAAGAATGATAGTAAATACTAAATTATTCAAATGGAAATCAAAATTTGTATCCATTTTAAAATATTTCTCCGCAATCTTTTAGTGCCCCTAAGACTCATGTTTCATGCATTTGTTCGCTCGTTTCATGCTAAAAAACTCGGCTAGATTTTTTGTAAAGAAGGATAATAAATCCAAAATTATTCAAATGCAAACGAGAATTTGTTTTCATTTTAAAATATTTCTCCACAATCTTTGTGTGCCCCTAAAACTCATCTTTCATGCGTTTGTTCGCTCGTTTAATGTCAAAAAACTCGGCTACATTTTTCATAAAGATTGATAGTACATACTAAATTATTCAAATGCAAACCAAAATTCGTATTCAATTTAAAATATTTCTCCACAATCTTTGTTTGCACCTAAAACTCACCTTTCGTGCGTTTGTTTGCTCGTTACATTAAAAAAAAACTCGGATAGATTTTTCGTAAAGAATGATAGTAAATACTAAATTATTCAAATGGAAATCAAAATTTGTTTCCATTTTAAAATATTTCTCCGCAATCTTTGTGTGACCCTTAAACTCATTGTTTATGCGTTTGTTCGCTCATTTCATGCTAAAAGACTCGGCTAAATTTTTCGTAACGAATGATGGTAAATACTAAATTATTCAAATGCAAACCAAAATTTGTATTCATTTTAAAATATTTCTCCACAGTCTTTGTTTCCACTCTAAACTTATGTTTCGTGCATTTGTTTGCTCGTTTCATTCAAAAAAAACTCGGAAAGATTTTTCGTAAAGAATGATAGTAAATACTAAATTATTCAAATGGAAATCAAATTTGTATCCATTTTAAAATATTTCTCCGCAATCTTTGTGTGCTCCTAAAACTCATGTTTCATGCGTTTGTTCGCTCGTTTCATGCTAAAAAACTCGGCTAAATTTTTTGTAAAGAAGGATTATAAATCCTAAATTATTCAAATGCAAACCAAAATTCGTATTCAATTTAAAATATTTCTCCACAATCTTTGTTTGCACCTAAAACTCATGTTTCGTGCATTTGTTTGCTCGTTCCATTCAAAAATATACTCGGATAGATTTTTCGTAAAGAATGATAGTAAATACAAAATTATTCAAATGGAAATCAAAATTTCTATCCATTTTAAAATATTTCTCCGCAATCTTTGAGTGCCCCCAAAGCTCATGTTTCCTGCATTTGTTCGCTCGTTTCATGCTAAAAAACTCGGCTAGATTTTTTGTAAACAAGGATAATAAATCCTAAATTAATCAAATGCAAACCAGAATTTGTATTCATTTTAAAATATTTCTCCACAATCTTTGTTTCCACCTAAAACTCATGTTTCGTACGTTTGTTTGCTCGTTTCATTGGAAAAAAAACTCGGATAGATTTTTCGTAAAGAATGATAGTAAATACTAAATTATTCAAATGGAAATCAAAATTTGTATCCATTTTAAAATATTTCTCCGCAATCTTTTAGTGCCCCTAAGACTCATGTTTCATGCATTTGTTCGCTCGTTTCATGCTAAAAAACTCGGCTAGATTTTTTGTAAAGAAGGATAATAAATCCAAAATTATTCAAATGCAAACGAGAATTTGTATTCATTTTAAAATATTTCTCCACAATCTTTGTGTGCCCCTAAAACTCATCTTTCATGCGTTTGTTCGCTCGTTTAATGTCAAAAAACTCGGCTACATTTTTCATAAAGATTGATAGTACATACTAAATTATTCAAATGCAAACCAAAATTCGTATTCAATTTAAAATATTTCTCCACACTCTTTGTTTGCACCTAAAACTCATCTTTCGTGCGTTTGTTTGCTCGTTACATTAAAAAAAACTCGGATAGATTTTTCGTAAAGAATGATAGTAAATACTAAATTATTCAAATGGAAATCAAAATTTGTTTCCATTTTAAAATATTTCTCCGCAATCTTTGTGTGACCCTTAAACTCATTGTTTATGCGTTTGTTCGCTCATTTCATGCTAAAAGACTCGGCTAAATTTTTCGTAACGAATGATGGTAAATACTAAATTATTCAAATGCAAACCAAAATTTGTATTCATTTTAAAATATTTCTCCACAGTCTTTGTTTCCACTCTAAACTTATGTTTCGTGCATTTGTTTGCTCGTTTCATTCAAAAAAAACTCGGAAAGATTTTTCGTAAAGAATGATAGTAAATACTAAATTATTCAAATGGAAATCAAATTTGTATCCATTTTAAAATATTTCTCCGCAATCTTTGTGTGCCCCTAAAACTCATGTTTCATGCGTTTGTTCGCTCGTTTCATGCTAAAAAACTCGGCTAAATTTTTTGTAAAGAAGGATTATAAATCCTAAATTATTCAAATGCAAACAAAAATTCGTATTCAATTTAAAATATTTCTCCACAATCTTTGTTTGTACCTAAAACTCATGTTTCGTGCATTTGTTTGCTCGTTTCATTCAAAAATATACTCGGATAGATTTTTCGTAAAGAATGATAGTAAATACTAAATTATTCAAATGGAAATCAAAATTTGTATCCATTTTAAAATATTTCTCCGCAATCTTTGAGTGCCCCCAAAGCTCATGTTTCCTGCATTTGTTCGCTCGTTTCATGCTAAAAAACTCGGCTAGATTTTTTGTAAAGAAGGATAATAAATCCTAAATTAATCAAATGTACAATCTTTGTTTCCACCTAAAACTCATGTTTCGTACGTTTGTTTGCTCGTTTCATTGAAAAAAAAACTCAGATAGATTTTTCGTAAAGAATGATAGTAAATACTAAATTATTCAAATGGAAATCAAAATTTGTATCCATTTAAAAATATTTCTCCGCAATCTTTTAGTGCCCCTAAGACTCATGTTTCATGCATTTGTTCGCTCGTTTCATGCTAAAAAACTCGGCTAGATTTTTTGTAAAGAAGGATAATAAATCCAAAATTATTCAAATGCAAACGAGAATTTGTATTCATTTTAAAATATTTCTTCACATTCTTTGTGTGCCCCTAAAACTCATCTTTCATGCGTTTGTTCGCTCGTTTAATGTCAGAAAACTCGGCTACATTTTTCATAAAGATTGATAGTACATACTAAATTATTCAAATGAAAACCAAAATTTGTATTCATTTTAAAATAATTCTCCACAGTCTTTGTTTCCACTCTAAACTTATGTTTCGTGCATTTGTTTGCTCGTTTCATTCAAAAAAAACTCGGAAAGATTTTTCGTAAAGAATGATAGTAAATACTAAATTATTCAAATGGAAATCAAATTTGTATCCATTTTAAAATATTTCTCCGCAATCTTTGTGTGCCCCTAAAACTCATGTTTCATGCGTTTGTTCGCTCGTTTCATGCTAAAAAACTCGGCTAAATTTTTTCTAAAGAAGGATTATAAATCCTAAATTATTCAAATGCAAACCAAAATTCGTATTCAATTTAAAATATTTCTCCACAATCTTTGTTTGCACCTAAAACTCATGTTTCGTGCATTTGTTTGCTCGTTTCATTCAAAAAAATACTCGGATAGATTTTTCGTAAAGAATGATAGTAAATACTAAATTATTCAAATGGAAATCAAAATTTGTATCCATTTTAAAATATTTCTCCGCAATCTTTTAGTGCCCCTAAGACTCATGTTTCATGCATTTGTTCGCTCGTTTCATGCTAAAAAACTCGGCTAGATTTTTTGTAAAGATGGATAATAAATCCAAAATTATTCAAATGCAAACGAGAATTTGTATTCATTTTAAAATATTTCTCCACAATCTTTGTGTGCCCCTAAAACTCATCTTTCATGCGTTTGTTCGCTCGTTTAATGTCAAAAAACTCGGCTACATTTTTCATAAAGATTGATAGTACATACTAAATTATTCAAATGCAAACCAAAATTTGTATTCAATTTAAAATATTTCTCCACAATCTTTGTTTGCACCTAAAACTCATCTTTCGTGCGTTTGTTTGCTCGTTACATTAAAAAAAAAACTCGGATAGATTTTTCGTAAAGAATGATAGTAAATACTAAATTATTCAAATGGAAATCAAAATTTGTTTCCATTTTAAAATATTTCTCCGCAATCTTTGAGTGCCCCCAAAGCTCATGTTTGCTGCATTTGTTCGCTCGTTTCATGCTAAAAAACTCGGCTAGATTTTTTGTAAAGAAGGATAATAAATCCTAGATTATTCAAATGCAAACCAGAATTTGTATACATTTTAAAATATTTTTCCACAATTTTTGTTTGCACCTAAAACTCATGTTTCGTGCGTTTGTTTGCTCGTTTCATTGAAAAAAAAAACTCGGATAGATTTTTCGTAAAGAATGATAGTAAATACTAAATTATTCAAATGGAAATCAAAATTTGTATCCATTTTAAAATATTTCTCCGCAATCTTTGACTGCCCCTAAGACTCATGTTTCATGCATTTGTTCGCTCGTTTCATGCTAAAAAACTCGGCTAGATTTTTTGTAAAGAAGGATAATAAATCCAAAATTATTAGAATGCAAACCAGAATTTGTATTGATTTTAAATTATTTCTCCACAATCTTTGTGTGCCCCTAATACTCATCTTTCATGCGTTTGTTCGCTCGTTTAATGTTAAAAAACTCGGCTACATTTTTCATAAAGATTGATAGTACATACTAAATTATTCAAATGCAAACCAAAATTCGTATTCAATTTAAAATATTTCTCCACAATCTTTGTTTGCACCTAAAACTCATGTTTCGTGCATTTGTTTGCTCGTTTCATTCAAAAAAAAACTCGGATAGATTTTTCGTAAAGAATGATAGTAAATACTAAATTATTCAAATGGAAATCAAAATTTGTATCCATTTTAAAATATTTCTCCGCAATCTTTTAGTGCCCCTAAGACTCATGTTTCATGCATTTGTTCGCTCGTTTCATGCTAAAAAGCTCGGCTAGATTTTTTGTAAAGAAGGATAATAAATCCTAAATTAATCAAATGCAAACCAGAATTTGTATTCATTTTAAAATATTTCTCCACAATCTTTGTTTCCACCTAAAACTCATGTTTCGTACGTTTGTTTGCTCGTTTCATTGGAAAAAAAACTCGGATAGATTTTTCGTAAAGAATGATAGTAAATACTAAATTATTCAAATGGAAATCAAAATTTGTTTCCATTTTAAAATATTTCTCCGCAATCTTTGTGTGACCCTTAAACTCATTGTTTATGCGTTTGTTCGCTCATTTCATGCTAAAAGACTCGGCTAAATTTTTCGTAACGAATGATGGTAAATACTAAATTATTCAAATGCAAACCAAAATTTGTATTCATTTTAAAATATTTCTCCACAGTCTTTGTTTCCACTCTAAACTTATGTTTCGTGCAATTGTTTGCTCGTTTCATTCAAAAAAAACTCGGAAAGATTCTTCGTAAAGAATGATAGTAAATACTAAATTATTCAAATGGAAATCAAATTTGTATCCATTTTAAAATATTTCTCCGCAATCTTTGTGTGCGCCTAAAACTCATGTTTCATGCGTTTGTTCGCTCGTTTCATGCTAAAAAACTCGGCTAAATTTTTTGTAAAGAAGGATTATAAATCCTAAATTATTCAAATGCAAACCAAAATTCGTATTCAATTTAAAATATTTCTCCACAATCTTTGTTTGCACCAAAAACTCATGTTTCGTGCATTTGTTTGCTCGTTTCATTCAAAAAACTACTCGGATAGATTTTTCGTAAAGAATGATAGTAAATACTAAATTATTCAAATGGAAATCAAAATTTGTATACATTTTAAAATATTTCTCCGCAATCTTTGAGTGCCCCCAAAGCTCATGTTTCCTGCATTTGTTCGCTCGTTTCATGCTAAAAAACTCGGCTAGATTTTTTGTAAAGAAGGATAATAAATCCTAAATTAATCAAATGTACAATCTTTGTTTCCACCTAAAACTCATGTTTCGTACGTTTGTTTGCTCGTTTCATTGAAAAAAAAACTCGGATAGATTTTTCGTAAAGAATGATAGTAAATACTAAATTATTCAAATGGAAATCAAAATTTGTATCCATTTTAAAATATTTCTCCGCAATCTTTTAGTGCCCCTAAGACTCATGTTTCATGCATTTGTTCGCTCGTTTCATGCTAAAAAACTCGGCTAGATTTTTTGTAAAGAAGGATAATAAATCCAAAATTATTCAAATGCAAACCAGAATTTGTATTCATTTTAAAATATTTCTTCACAATCTTTGTGTGCCCCTAAAACTCATCTTTCATGCGTTTGTTCGCTCGTTTAATGTCAAAAAACTCGGCAACATTTTTCATAAAGATTGATAGTACATACTAAATTATTCAAATGCAAACCAAAATTCGTATTCAATTTAAAATATTTCTCCACAATCTTTGTTTGCACCTAAAACTCATCTTTCGTGCGTTTGTTTGCTCGTTACATTAAAAAAAAACTCGGATAGATTTTTCGTAAAGAATGATAGTAAATACTAAATTATTCAAATGGAAATCAAAATTTGTATCCATTTTAAAATATTTCTCCGCAATCTTTGTGTGACCCTTAAACTCATTGTTTATGCGTTTGTTCGCTCATTTCATGCTAAAAGACTCGGCTAAATTTTTCGTAACGAATGATGGTAAATACTAAATTATTCAAATGCAAACCAAAATTTGTATTCATTTTAAAATAATTCTCCACAGTCTTTGTTTCCACTCTAAACTTATGTTTCGTGCATTTGTTTGCTCGTTTCATTCAAAAAAAACTCGGAAAGATTTTTCGTAAAGAATGATAGTAAATACTAAATTATTCAAATGGAAATCAAATTTGTATCCATTTTAAAATATTTCTCCGCAATCTTTGTGTGCCCCTAAAACTCATGTTTCATGCGTTTGTTCGCTCGTTTCATGCTAAAAAACTCGGCTAAATTTTTTGTAAAGAAGGATTATAAATCCTAAATTATTCAAATGCAAACCAAAATTCGTATTCAATTTAAAATATTTCTCCACAATCTTTGTTTGCACCTAAAACTCATGTTTCGTGCATTTGTTTGCTCGTTTCATTCAAAAAAATACTCGGATGGATTTTTCGTAAAGAATGATAGTAAATACTAAATTATTCAAATGGAAATCAAAATTTGTATCCATTTTAAAATATTTCTCCGCAATCTTTTAGTGCCCCTAAGACTCATGTTTCATGCATTTGTTCGCTCGTTTCATGCTAAAAAACTCGGCTAGATTTTTTGTAATGAAGGATAATAAATCCAAAATTACTCAAATGCAAACGAGAATTTGTATTTATTTTAAAATATTTCTTCACAATCTTTGTGTGCCCCTAAAACTCATCTTTCATGCGTTTGTTCGCTCGTTTAATGTTAAAAATCTCGGCTACATTTTTCATAAAGATTGATAGTACATACTAAATTATTCAAATGCAAACCAAAATTCGTATGCAATTTAAAATATTTCTCCACAATCTTTGTTTGCACCTAAAACTCATGTTTCGTGCGTTTGTTTGCTCGTTACATTAAAAAAAAACTCGGATAGATTTTTCGTAAAGAATGATAGTAAATACTAAATTATTCAAATGGAAATCAAAATTTGTTTCCATTTTAAAATATTTCTCCACAATCTTTGTGTGACCCTTAAACTCATTGTTTATGCGTTTGTTCGCTCATTTCATGCTAAAAGACTCGGCTAAATTTTTCGTAACGAATGATGGTAAATACTAAATTATTCAAATGCAAACCAAAATTTGTATTCATTTTAAAATATTTCTCCACAGTCTTTGTTTCCACTCTAAACTTATGTTTCGTGCATTTGTTTGCTCGTTTCATTCAAAAAAAACTCGGAAAGATTTTTCGTAAAGAATGATAATAAATACTAAATTATTCAAATGGAAATCAAATTTGTATCCATTTTAAAATATTTCTCCGCAATCTTTGTGTGCCCCTAAAACTCATGTTTCATGCGTTTGTTCGCTCGTTTCATGCTAAAAAACTCGGCTAAATTTTTTGTAAAGAAGGATTATAAATCCTGAATTATTCAAATGCAAACCAAAATTTGTATTCATTTTAAAATATTTCTCCACAATCTTTGTTTGCACCTAAAACTCATGTTTCGTGCGTTTCTTTGCTCGTTTCATTCAAAAAAATACTCGGATAGATTTTTCGTAAAGAATGATAGTAAATACTAAATTATTCAAATGGAAATCAAAATTTGTATCCATTTTAAAATATTTCTCCGCAATCTTTGAGTGCCCCCAAAGCTCATGTTTCCTGCATTTGTTCGCTCGTTTCATGCTAAAAAACTCGGCTAGATTTTTTGTAAAGAAGGATAATAAATCCTAAATTAATCAAATGCAAACCAGAATTTGTATTCATTTTAAAATATTACTCCACAATCTTTGTTTCCACCTAAAACTCATGTTTCGTACGTTTGTTTGCTCGTTTCATTGAAAAAAAAACTCGGATAGATTTTTCGTAAAGAATGATTGTAAATACTAAATTATTCAAATGGAAATCAAAATTTGTATCCATTTTAAAATATTTCTCCGCAATCTTTTAGTGCCCCTAAGACTCATGTTTCATGCATTTGTTCGCTCGTTTCATGCTAAAAAACTCGGCTAGATTTTTTGTAAAGAAGGATAATAAATCCAAAATTATTCAAATGCAAACGAGAATTTGTATTCATTTTAAAATATTTCTCCACAATCTTTGTGTTCCCCTAAAACTCATCTTTCATGCGTTTGTTCGCTCGTTTAATGTCAAAAAACTCGGCTACATTTTTCATAAAGATTGATAGTACATACTAAATTATTCAAATGCAAACCAAAATTTGTATTCAATTTAAAATATTTCTCCACAATCTTTGTTTGCACCTAAAACTCATCTTTCGTGCGTTTGTTTGCTCGTTACATTAAAAAAAAAACTCGGATAGATTTTTCGTAAAGAATGATAGTAAATACTAAATTATTCAAATGGAAATCAAAATTTGTTTCCATTTTAAAATATTTCTCCGCAATCTTTGAGTGCCCCCAAAGCTCATGTTTGCTGCATTTGTTCGCTCGTTTCATGCTAAAAAACTCGGCTAGATTTTTTGTAAAGAAGGATAATAAATCCTAGATTATTCAAATGCAAACCAGAATTTGTATACATTTTAAAATATTTTTCCACAATTTTTGTTTGCACCTAAAACTCATGTTTCGTGCGTTTGTTTGCTCGTTTCATTGAAAAAAAAAACTCGGATAGATTTTTCGTAAAGAATGATAGTAAATACTAAATTATTCAAATGGAAATCAAAATTTGTATCCATTTTAAAATATTTCTCCGCAATCTTTGACTGCCCCTAAGACTCATGTTTCATGCATTTGTTCGCTCGTTTCATGCTAAAAAACTCGGCTAGATTTTTTGTAAAGAAGGATAATAAATCCAAAATTATTAGAATGCAAACCAGAATTTGTATTGATTTTAAATTATTTCTCCACAATCTTTGTGTGCCCCTAATACTCATCTTTCATGCGTTTGTTCGCTCGTTTAATGTTAAAAAACTCGGCTACATTTTTCATAAAGATTGATAGTACATACTAAATTATTCAAATGCAAACCAAAATTCGTATTCAATTTAAAATATTTCTCCACAATCTTTGTTTGCACCTAAAACTCATGTTTCGTGCATTTGTTTGCTCGTTTCATTCAAAAAAAAACTCGGATAGATTTTTCGTAAAGAATGATAGTAAATACTAAATTATTCAAATGGAAATCAAAATTTGTATCCATTTTAAAATATTTCTCCGCAATCTTTTAGTGCCCCTAAGACTCATGTTTCATGCATTTGTTCGCTCGTTTCATGCTAAAAAGCTCGGCTAGATTTTTTGTAAAGAAGGATAATAAATCCTAAATTAATCAAATGCAAACCAGAATTTGTATTCATTTTAAAATATTTCTCCACAATCTTTGTTTCCACCTAAAACTCATGTTTCGTACGTTTGTTTGCTCGTTTCATTGGAAAAAAAACTCGGATAGATTTTTCGTAAAGAATGATAGTAAATACTAAATTATTCAAATGGAAATCAAAATTTGTTTCCATTTTAAAATATTTCTCCGCAATCTTTGTGTGACCCTTAAACTCATTGTTTATGCGTTTGTTCGCTCATTTCATGCTAAAAGACTCGGCTAAATTTTTCGTAACGAATGATGGTAAATACTAAATTATTCAAATGCAAACCAAAATTTGTATTCATTTTAAAATATTTCTCCACAGTCTTTGTTTCCACTCTAAACTTATGTTTCGTGCAATTGTTTGCTCGTTTCATTCAAAAAAAACTCGGAAAGATTCTTCGTAAAGAATGATAGTAAATACTAAATTATTCAAATGGAAATCAAATTTGTATCCATTTTAAAATATTTCTCCGCAATCTTTGTGTGCGCCTAAAACTCATGTTTCATGCGTTTGTTCGCTCGTTTCATGCTAAAAAACTCGGCTAAATTTTTTGTAAAGAAGGATTATAAATCCTAAATTATTCAAATGCAAACCAAAATTCGTATTCAATTTAAAATATTTCTCCACAATCTTTGTTTGCACCAAAAACTCATGTTTCGTGCATTTGTTTGCTCGTTTCATTCAAAAAACTACTCGGATAGATTTTTCGTAAAGAATGATAGTAAATACTAAATTATTCAAATGGAAATCAAAATTTGTATACATTTTAAAATATTTCTCCGCAATCTTTGAGTGCCCCCAAAGCTCATGTTTCCTGCATTTGTTCGCTCGTTTCATGCTAAAAAACTCGGCTAGATTTTTTGTAAAGAAGGATAATAAATCCTAAATTAATCAAATGTACAATCTTTGTTTCCACCTAAAACTCATGTTTCGTACGTTTGTTTGCTCGTTTCATTGAAAAAAAAACTCGGATAGATTTTTCGTAAAGAATGATAGTAAATACTAAATTATTCAAATGGAAATCAAAATTTGTATCCATTTTAAAATATTTCTCCGCAATCTTTTAGTGCCCCTAAGACTCATGTTTCATGCATTTGTTCGCTCGTTTCATGCTAAAAAACTCGGCTAGATTTTTTGTAAAGAAGGATAATAAATCCAAAATTATTCAAATGCAAACCAGAATTTGTATTCATTTTAAAATATTTCTTCACAATCTTTGTGTGCCCCTAAAACTCATCTTTCATGCGTTTGTTCGCTCGTTTAATGTCAAAAAACTCGGCAACATTTTTCATAAAGATTGATAGTACATACTAAATTATTCAAATGCAAACCAAAATTCGTATTCAATTTAAAATATTTCTCCACAATCTTTGTTTGCACCTAAAACTCATCTTTCGTGCGTTTGTTTGCTCGTTACATTAAAAAAAAACTCGGATAGATTTTTCGTAAAGAATGATAGTAAATACTAAATTATTCAAATGGAAATCAAAATTTGTATCCATTTTAAAATATTTCTCCGCAATCTTTGTGTGACCCTTAAACTCATTGTTTATGCGTTTGTTCGCTCATTTCATGCTAAAAGACTCGGCTAAATTTTTCGTAACGAATGATGGTAAATACTAAATTATTCAAATGCAAACCAAAATTTGTATTCATTTTAAAATAATTCTCCACAGTCTTTGTTTCCACTCTAAACTTATGTTTCGTGCATTTGTTTGCTCGTTTCATTCAAAAAAAACTCGGAAAGATTTTTCGTAAAGAATGATAGTAAATACTAAATTATTCAAATGGAAATCAAATTTGTATCCATTTTAAAATATTTCTCCGCAATCTTTGTGTGCCCCTAAAACTCATGTTTCATGCGTTTGTTCGCTCGTTTCATGCTAAAAAACTCGGCTAAATTTTTTGTAAAGAAGGATTATAAATCCTAAATTATTCAAATGCAAACCAAAATTCGTATTCAATTTAAAATATTTCTCCACAATCTTTGTTTGCACCTAAAACTCATGTTTCGTGCATTTGTTTGCTCGTTTCATTCAAAAAAATACTCGGATGGATTTTTCGTAAAGAATGATAGTAAATACTAAATTATTCAAATGGAAATCAAAATTTGTATCCATTTTAAAATATTTCTCCGCAATCTTTTAGTGCCCCTAAGACTCATGTTTCATGCATTTGTTCGCTCGTTTCATGCTAAAAAACTCGGCTAGATTTTTTGTAATGAAGGATAATAAATCCAAAATTACTCAAATGCAAACGAGAATTTGTATTTATTTTAAAATATTTCTTCACAATCTTTGTGTGCCCCTAAAACTCATCTTTCATGCGTTTGTTCGCTCGTTTAATGTTAAAAATCTCGGCTACATTTTTCATAAAGATTGATAGTACATACTAAATTATTCAAATGCAAACCAAAATTCGTATGCAATTTAAAATATTTCTCCACAATCTTTGTTTGCACCTAAAACTCATGTTTCGTGCGTTTGTTTGCTCGTTACATTAAAAAAAAACTCGGATAGATTTTTCGTAAAGAATGATAGTAAATACTAAATTATTCAAATGGAAATCAAAATTTGTTTCCATTTTAAAATATTTCTCCACAATCTTTGTGTGACCCTTAAACTCATTGTTTATGCGTTTGTTCGCTCATTTCATGCTAAAAGACTCGGCTAAATTTTTCGTAACGAATGATGGTAAATACTAAATTATTCAAATGCAAACCAAAATTTGTATTCATTTTAAAATATTTCTCCACAGTCTTTGTTTCCACTCTAAACTTATGTTTCGTGCATTTGTTTGCTCGTTTCATTCAAAAAAAACTCGGAAAGATTTTTCGTAAAGAATGATAATAAATACTAAATTATTCAAATGGAAATCAAATTTGTATCCATTTTAAAATATTTCTCCGCAATCTTTGTGTGCCCCTAAAACTCATGTTTCATGCGTTTGTTCGCTCGTTTCATGCTAAAAAACTCGGCTAAATTTTTTGTAAAGAAGGATTATAAATCCTGAATTATTCAAATGCAAACCAAAATTTGTATTCATTTTAAAATATTTCTCCACAATCTTTGTTTGCACCTAAAACTCATGTTTCGTGCGTTTCTTTGCTCGTTTCATTCAAAAAAATACTCGGATAGATTTTTCGTAAAGAATGATAGTAAATACTAAATTATTCAAATGGAAATCAAAATTTGTATCCATTTTAAAATATTTCTCCGCAATCTTTGAGTGCCCCCAAAGCTCATGTTTCCTGCATTTGTTCGCTCGTTTCATGCTAAAAAACTCGGCTAGATTTTTTGTAAAGAAGGATAATAAATCCTAAATTAATCAAATGCAAACCAGAATTTGTATTCATTTTAAAATATTACTCCACAATCTTTGTTTCCACCTAAAACTCATGTTTCGTACGTTTGTTTGCTCGTTTCATTGAAAAAAAAACTCGGATAGATTTTTCGTAAAGAATGATTGTAAATACTAAATTATTCAAATGGAAATCAAAATTTGTATCCATTTTAAAATATTTCTCCGCAATCTTTTAGTGCCCCTAAGACTCATGTTTCATGCATTTGTTCGCTCGTTTCATGCTAAAAAACTCGGCTAGATTTTTTGTAAAGAAGGATAATAAATCCAAAATTATTCAAATGCAAACGAGAATTTGTATTCATTTTAAAATATTTCTCCACAATCTTTGTGTTCCCCTAAAACTCATCTTTCATGCGTTTGTTCGCTCGTTTAATGTCAAAAAACTCGGCTACATTTTTCATAAAGATTGATAGTACATACTAAATTATTCAAATGCAAACCAAAATTCGTATTCAATTTAAAATATTTCTCCACAATCTTAGTTTGCACCTAAAACTCATGTTTCGTGCGTTTGTTTGCTCGTTACATTAAAAAAAAACTCGGATAGATTTTTCGTAAAGAATGATAGTAAATACTAAATTATTCAAATGGAAATCAAAATTTGTATCCATTTTAAAATATTTCTCCGCAATCTTTGTGTGCCCCCAAAGCTCATGTTTCCTGCATTTGTTCGCTCGTTTCATGCTAAAAAACTCGGCTAGATTTTTTGTAAAGAAGGATAATAAATCCTAAATTATTCAAATGCAAACCAGAATTTGTATACATTTTAAAATATTTTTCCACAATTTTTGTTTGCACCTAAAACTCATGTTTCGTGCGTTTGTTTGCTCGTTTCATTGGAAAAAAAAAACTCGGATAGATTTTTCGTAAAGAATGATAGTAAATACTAAATTATTCAAATGGAAATCAAAATTTGTATCCATTTTAAAATATTTCTCCGCAATCTTTGTGTGACCCTTAAACTCATTGTTTATGCGTTTGTTCGCTCATTTCATGCTAAAAGACTCGGCTAAATTTTTCGTAACGAATGATGGTAAATACTAAATTATTCAAATGCAAACCAAAATTTGTATTCATTTTAAAATATTTCTCCACAGTCTTTGTTTCCACTCTAAACTTATGTTTCGTGCATTTGTTTGCTCGTTTCATTCAAAAAAAACTCGGAAAGATTTTTCGTAAAGAATGATAGTAAATACTAAATTATTCAAATGGAAATCAAATTTGTATCCATTTTAAATTATTTCTCCGCAATCTTTGTGTGCCCCTAAAACTCATGTTTCATGCGTTTGTTCGCTCGTTTCATGCTAAAAAACTCGGCTAAATTTTTTGTAAAGAAGGATTATAAATCCTAAATTATTCAAATGCAAACCAAAATTCGTATTCAATTTAAAATATTTCTCCACAATCTTTGTTTGCACCTAAAACTCATGTTTCGTGCATTTGTTTGCTCGTTTCATTCAAAAAAATACTCGGATGGATTTTTCGTAAAGAATGATAGTAAATACTAAATTATTCAAATGGAAATCAAAATTTGTATCCATTTTAAAATATTTCTCCGCAATCTTTTAGTGCCCCTAAGACTCATGTTTCATGCATTTGTTCGCTCGTTTCATGCTAAAAAACTCGGCTAGATTTTTTGTAATGAAGGATAATAAATCCAAAATTACTCAAATGCAAACGAGAATTTGTATTTATTTTAAAATATTTCTCCACAATCTTTGTGTGCCCCTAAAACTCATCTTTCATGCGTTTGTTCGCTCGTTTAATGTTAAAAATCTCGGCTACATTTTTCATAAAGATTGATAGTACATACTAAATTATTCAAATGCAAACCAAAATTCGTATGCAATTTAAAATATTTCTCCACAATCTTTGTTTGCACCTAAAACTCATGTTTCGTGCGTTTGTTTGCTCGTTACATTAAAAAAAAACTCGGATAGATTTTTCGTAAAGAATGATAGTAAATACTAAATTATTCAAATGGAAATCAAAATTTGTTTCCATTTTAAAATATTTCTCCGCAATCTTTGTGTGACCCTTAAACTCATTGTTTATGCGTTTGTTCGCTCATTTCATGCTAAAAGACTCGGCTAAATTTTTCGTAACGAATGATGGTAAATACTAAATTATTCAAATGCAAACCAAAATTTGTATTCATTTTAAAATATTTCTCCACAGTCTTTGTTTCCACTCTAAACTTATGTTTCGTGCATTTGTTTGCTCGTTTCATTCAAAAAAAACTCGGAAAGATTTTTCGTAAAGAATGATAATAAATACTAAATTATTCAAATGGAAATCAAATTTGTATCCATTTTAAAATATTTCTCCGCAATCTTTGTGTGCCCCTAAAACTCATGTTTCATGCGTTTGTTCGCTCGTTTCATGCTAAAAAACTCGGCTAAATTTTTTGTAAAGAAGGATTATAAATCCTGAATTATTCAAATGCAAACCAAAATTTGTATTCATTTTAAAATATTTCTCCACAATCTTTGTTTGCACCTAAAACTCATGTTTCGTGCGTTTCTTTGCTCGTTTCATTCAAAAAAATACTCGGATAGATTTTTCGTAAAGAATGATAGTAAATACTAAATTATTCAAATGGAAATCAAAATTTGTATCCATTTTAAAATATTTCTCCGCAATCTTTGAGTGCCCCCAAAGCTCATGTTTCCTGCATTTGTTCGCTCGTTTCATGCTAAAAAACTCGGCTAGATTTTTTGTAAAGAAGGATAATAAATCCTAAATTAATCAAATGCAAACCAGAATTTGTATTCATTTTAAAATATTACTCCACAATCTTTGTTTCCACCTAAAACTCATGTTTCGTACGTTTGTTTGCTCGTTTCATTGAAAAAAAAACTCGGATAGATTTTTCGTAAAGAATGATTGTAAATACTAAATTATTCAAATGGAAATCAAAATTTGTATCCATTTTAAAATATTTCTCCGCAATCTTTTAGTGCCCCTAAGACTCATGTTTCATGCATTTGTTCGCTCGTTTCATGCTAAAAAACTCGGCTAGATTTTTTGTAAAGAAGGATAATAAATCCAAAATTATTCAAATGCAAACGAGAATTTGTATTCATTTTAAAATATTTCTCCACAATCTTTGTGTTCCCCTAAAACTCATCTTTCATGCGTTTGTTCGCTCGTTTAATGTCAAAAAACTCGGCTACATTTTTCATAAAGATTGATAGTACATACTAAATTATTCAAATGCAAACCAAAATTCGTATTCAATTTAAAATATTTCTCCACAATCTTAGTTTGCACCTAAAACTCATGTTTCGTGCGTTTGTTTGCTCGTTACATTAAAAAAAAACTCGGATAGATTTTTCGTAAAGAATGATAGTAAATACTAAATTATTCAAATGGAAATCAAAATTTGTATCCATTTTAAAATATTTCTCCGCAATCTTTGTGTGCCCCCAAAGCTCATGTTTCCTGCATTTGTTCGCTCGTTTCATGCTAAAAAACTCGGCTAGATTTTTTGTAAAGAAGGATAATAAATCCTAAATTATTCAAATGCAAACCAGAATTTGTATACATTTTAAAATATTTTTCCACAATTTTTGTTTGCACCTAAAACTCATGTTTCGTGCGTTTGTTTGCTCGTTTCATTGGAAAAAAAAAACTCGGAAAGATTTTTCGTAAAGAATGATAGTAAATACTAAATTATTCAAATGGAAATCAAAATTTGTATCCATTTTAAAATATTTCTCCGCAATCTTTGTGTGACCCTTAAACTCATTGTTTATGCGTTTGTTCGCTCATTTCATGCTAAAAGACTCGGCTAAATTTTTTGTAAAGAAGGATTATAAATCCTGAATTATTCAAATGCAAACCAAAATTTGTATTCATTTTAAAATATTTCTCCACAATCTTTGTTTGCACCTAAAACTCATGTTTCGTGCGTTTCTTTGCTCGTTTCATTCAAAAAAATACTCGGATAGATTTTTCGTAAAGAATGATAGTAAATACTAAATTATTCAAATGGAAATCAAAATTTGTATCCATTTTAAAATATTTCTCCGCAATCTTTGAGTGCCCCCAAAGCTCATGTTTCCTGCATTTGTTCGCTCGTTTCATGCTAAAAAACTCGGCTAGATTTTTTGTAAAGAAGGATAATAAATCCTAAATTAATCAAATGCAAACCAGAATTTGTATTCATTTTAAAATATTACTCCACAATCTTTGTTTCCACCTAAAACTCATGTTTCGTACGTTTGTTTGCTCGTTTCATTGAAAAAAAAACTCGGATAGATTTTTCGTAAAGAATGATTGTAAATACTAAATTATTCAAATGGAAATCAAAATTTGTATCCATTTTAAAATATTTCTCCGCAATCTTTTAGTGCCCCTAAGACTCATGTTTCATGCATTTGTTCGCTCGTTTCATGCTAAAAAACTCGGCTAGATTTTTTGTAAAGAAGGATAATAAATCCAAAATTATTCAAATGCAAACGAGAATTTGTATTCATTTTAAAATATTTCTCCACAATCTTTGTGTTCCCCTAAAACTCATCTTTCATGCGTTTGTTCGCTCGTTTAATGTCAAAAAACTCGGCTACATTTTTCATAAAGATTGATAGTACATACTAAATTATTCAAATGCAAACCAAAATTCGTATTCAATTTAAAATATTTCTCCACAATCTTAGTTTGCACCTAAAACTCATGTTTCGTGCGTTTGTTTGCTCGTTACATTAAAAAAAAACTCGGATAGATTTTTCGTAAAGAATGATAGTAAATACTAAATTATTCAAATGGAAATCAAAATTTGTATCCATTTTAAAATATTTCTCCGCAATCTTTGTGTGCCCCCAAAGCTCATGTTTCCTGCATTTGTTCGCTCGTTTCATGCTAAAAAACTCGGCTAGATTTTTTGTAAAGAAGGATAATAAATCCTAAATTATTCAAATGCAAACCAGAATTTGTATACATTTTAAAATATTTTTCCACAATTTTTGTTTGCACCTAAAACTCATGTTTCGTGCGTTTGTTTGCTCGTTTCATTGGAAAAAAAAAACTCGGAAAGATTTTTCGTAAAGAATGATAGTAAATACTAAATTATTCAAATGGAAATCAAAATTTGTATCCATTTTAAAATATTTCTCCGCAATCTTTGTGTGACCCTTAAACTCATTGTTTATGCGTTTGTTCGCTCATTTCATGCTAAAAGACTCGGCTAAATTTTTCGTAACGAATGATGGTAAATACTAAATTATTCAAATGCAAACCAAAATTTGTATTCATTTTAAAATATTTCTCCACAGTCTTTGTTTCCACTCTAAACTTATGTTTCGTGCATTTGTTTGCTCGTTTCATTCAAAAAAAACTCGGAAAGATTTTTCGTAAAGAATGATAGTAAATACTAAATTATTCAAATGGAAATCAAATTTGTATCCATTTTAAATTATTTCTCCGCAATCTTTGTGTGCCCCTAAAACTCATGTTTCATGCGTTTGTTCGCTCGTTTCATGCTAAAAAACTCGGCTAAATTTTTTGTAAAGAAGGATTATAAATCCTAAATTATTCAAATGCAAACCAAAATTTGTATTCATTTTAAAATATTTCTCCACAATCTTTGTTTGCACCTAAAACTCATGTTTCGTGCGTTTCTTTGCTCGTTTCATTCAAAAAAATACTCGGATAGATTTTTCGTAAAGAATGATAGTAAATACTAAATTATTCAAATGGAAATCAAAATTTGTATCCATTTTAAAATATTTCTCCGCAATCTTGGAGTGCCCCCAAAGCTCATGTTTCCTGCATTTGTTCGCTCGTTTCATGCTAAAAAACTCGGCTAGATTTTTTGTAAAGAAGGATAATAAATCCTAAATTAATCAAATGCAAACCAGAATTTGTATTCATTTTAAAATATTACTCCACAATCTTTGTTTCCACCTAATACTCATGTTTCGTACGTTTGTTTGCTCGTTTCATTGAAAAAAAAACTCGGATAGATTTTTCGTAAAGAATGATAGTAAATACTAAATTATTCAAATGGAAATCAAAATTTGTATCCATTTTAAAATATTTCTCCGCAATCTTTTAGTGCCCCTAAGATTCATGTTTCATGCATTTGTTCGCTCGTTTCATGCTAAAAAACTCGGCTAGATTTTTTGTAAAGAAGGATAATAAATCCAAAATTATTCAAATGCAAACGAGAATTTGTATTCATTTTAAAATATTTCTCCACAATCTTTGTGTGCCCCTAAAACTCATCTTTCATGCGTTTGTTCGCTCGTTTAATGTCAAAAAACTCGGCTACATTTTTCATAAAGATTGATAGTACATACTAAATTATTCAAATGCAAACCAAAATTCGTATTCAATTTAAAATATTTCTCCACAATCTTAGTTTGCACCTAAAACTCATCTTTCGTGCGTTTGTTTGCTCGTTACATTAAAAAAAAACTCGGATAGATTTTTCGTAAAGAATGATAGTAAATACTAAATTATTCAAATGGAAATCAAAATTTGTATCCATTCTAAAATATTTCTCCGCAATCTTTGTGTGCCCCCAAAGCTCATGTTTCCTGCATTTGTTCGCTCGTTTCATGCTAAAAAACTCGGCTAGATTTTTTGTAAAGAAGGATAATAAATCCTAAATTATTCAAATGCAAACCAGAATTTGTATACATTTTAAAATATTTTTCCACAATTTTTGTTTGCACCTAAAACTCATGTTTCGTGCGTTTGTTTGCTCGTTTCATTGGAAAAAAAAACTCGGATAGATTTTTCGTAAAGAATGATAGTAAATACTAAATTATTCAAATGGAAATCAAAATTTGTATCCATTTTAAAATATTTCTCCGCCATCGTTGAGTGCCCCTAAGACTCATGTTTCATGCATTTGTTCGCTCGTTTCATGCTAAAAAACTCGGCTAGATTTTTTGTAAAGAAGGATAATAAATCCAAAATTATTAGAATGCAAACCAGAATTTGTATTGATTTTAAATTATTTCTCCACAATCTTTGTGTGCCCCTAATACTCATCTTTCATGCGTTTGTTCGCTCGTTTAATGTTAAAAAACTTGGCTACATTTTTCATAAAGATTGATAGTACATACTAAATTATTCAAATGCAAACCAAAATTCGTATTCAATTTAAAATATTTCTCCACAATCTTTGTTTGCACCTAAAACTCATGTTTCGTGCGTTTGTTTGCTCGTTTCATTCAAAAAAAAACTCGGATAGATTTTTCGTAAAGAATGATAGTAAATACTAAATTATTCAAATGGAAATCAAAATTTGTATCCATTTTAAAATATTTCTCCGCCATCGTTGAGTGCCCCTAAGACTCATGTTTCATGCATTTGTTCGCTCGTTTCATGCTAAAAAACTCGGCTAGATTTTTTGTAAAGAAGGATAATAAATCCAAAATTATTAGAATGCAAACCAGAATTTGTATTGATTTTAAATTATTTCTCCACAATCTTTGTGTGCCCCTAATACTCATCTTTCATGCGTTTGTTCGCTCGTTTAATGTTAAAAAACTTGGCTACATTTTTCATAAAGATTGATAGTACATACTAAATTATTCAAATGCAAACCAAAATTCGTATTCATTTTAAAATATTTCTCCACAATCTTTGTGTGCCCCTAAAACTCATCTTTCATGCGTTTGTTCGCTCGTTTAATGTCAAAAAACTCGGCTACATATTTCATAAAGATTGATAGTACATACTAAATTATTCAAATGAAAACCAAAATTTGTATTCATTTTAAAATAATTCTCCACAGTCTTTGTTTCCACTCTAAACTTATGTTTCGTGCATTTGTTTGCTCGTTTCATTCAAAAAAAACTCGGAAAGATTTTTCGTAAAGAATGATAGTAAATACTAAATTATTCAAATGGAAATCAAATTTGTATCCATTTTAAAATATTTCTCCGCAATCTTTGTGTGCCCCTAAAACTCATGTTTCATGCGTTTGTTCGCTCGTTTCATGCTAAAAAACTCGGCTAAATTTTTT
This sequence comes from Juncus effusus, assembly GCA_027726005.1. Classification (NCBI taxonomy): domain Eukaryota; kingdom Viridiplantae; phylum Streptophyta; class Magnoliopsida; order Poales; family Juncaceae; genus Juncus; species Juncus effusus. The sequence continues at coordinate 5,349,850 of CM050901.1, forward strand.
CTAAAGAAGGATTATAAATCCTAAATTATTCAAATGCAAACCAAAATTCGTATTCAATTTAAAATATTTCTCCACAATCTTTGTTTGCACCTAAAACTCATGTTTCGTGCATTTGTTTGCTCGTTTCATTCAAAAAAATACTCGGATAGATTTTTCGTAAAGAATGATAGTAAATACTAAATTATTCAAATGGAAATCAAAATTTGTATCCATTTTAAAATATTTCTCCGCAATCTTTTAGTGCCCCTAAGACTCATGTTTCATGCATTTGTTCGCTCGTTTCATGCTAAAAAACTCGGCTAGATTTTTTGTAAAGATGGATAATAAATCCAAAATTATTCAAATGCAAACGAGAATTTGTATTCATTTTAAAATATTTCTCCACAATCTTTGTGTGCCCCTAAAACTCATCTTTCATGCGTTTGTTCGCTCGTTTAATGTCAAAAAACTCGGCTACATATTTCATAAAGATTGATAGTACATACTAAATTATTCAAATGCAAACCAAAATTTGTATTCAATTTAAAATATTTCTCCACAATCTTTGTTTGCACCTAAAACTCATCTTTCGTGCGTTTGTTTGCTCGTTACATTAAAAAAAAACTCGGATAGATTTTTCGTAAAGAATGATAGTAAATACTAAATTATTCAAATGGAAATCAAAATTTGTTTCCATTTTAAAATATTTCTCCGCAATCTTTGAGTGCCCCCAAAGCTCATGTTTGCTGCATTTGTTCGCTCGTTTCATGCTAAAAAACTCGGCTAGATTTTTTGTAAAGAAGGATAATAAATCCTAAATTATTCAAATGCAAACCAGAATTTGTATACATTTTAAAATATTTTTCCACAATTTTTGTTTGCACCTAAAACTCATGTTTCGTGCGTTTGTTTGCTCGTTTCATTGAAAAAAAAAACTCGGATAGATTTTTCGTAAAGAATGATAGTAAATACTAAATTATTCAAATGGAAATCAAAATTTGTATCCATTTTAAAATATTTCTCCGCAATCTTTGACTGCCCCTAAGACTCATGTTTCATGCATTTGTTCGCTCGTTTCATGCTAAAAAACTCGGCTAGATTTTTTGTAAAGAAGGATAATAAATCCAAAATTATTAGAATGCAAACCAGAATTTGTATTGATTTTAAATTATTTCTCCACAATCTTTGTGTGCCCCTAATACTCATCTTTCATGCGTTTGTTCGCTCGTTTAATGTTAAAAAACTCGGCTACATTTTTCATAAAGATTGATAGTACATACTAAATTATTCAAATGCAAACCAAAATTCGTATTCAATTTAAAATATTTCTCCACAATCTTTGTTTGCACCTAAAACTCATGTTTCGTGCATTTGTTTGCTCGTTTCATTCAAAAAAAAACTCGGATAGATTTTTCGTAAAGAATGATAGTAAATACTAAATTATTCAAATGGAAATCAAAATTTGTATCCATTTTAAAATATTTCTCCGCAATCTTTTAGTGCCCCTAAGACTCATGTTTCATGCATTTGTTCGCTCGTTTCATGCTAAAAAACTCGGCTAGATTTTTTGTAAAGAAGGATAATAAATCCTAAATTAATCAAATGCAAACCAGAATTTGTATTCATTTTAAAATATTTCTCCACAATCTTTGTTTCCACCTAAAACTCATGTTTCGTACGTTTGTTTGCTCGTTTCATTGGAAAAAAAACTCGGATAGATTTTTCGTAAAGAATGATAGTAAATACTAAATTATTCAAATGGAAATCAAAATTTGTTTCCATTTTAAAATATTTCTCCGCAATCTTTGTGTGACCCTTAAACTCATTGTTTATGCGTTTGTTCGCTCATTTCATGCTAAAAGACTCGGCTAAATTTTTCGTAACGAATGATGGTAAATACTAAATTATTCAAATGCAAACCAAAATTTTTATTCATTTTAAAATATTTCTCCACAGTCTTTGTTTCCACTCTAAACTTATGTTTCGTGCAATTGTTTGCTCGTTTCATTCAAAAAAAACTCGGAAAGATTCTTCGTAAAGAATGATAGTAAATACTAAATTATTCAAATGGAAATCAAATTTGTATCCATTTTAAAATATTTCTCCGCAATCTTTGTGTGCGCCTAAAACTCATGTTTCATGCGTTTGTTCGCTCGTTTCATGCTAAAAAACTCGGCTAAATTTTTTGTAAAGAAGGATTATAAATCCTAAATTATTCAAATGCAAACCAAAATTCGTATTCAATTTAAAATATTTCTCCACAATCTTTGTTTGCACCAAAAACTCATGTTTCGTGCATTTGTTTGCTCGTTTCATTCAAAAAAATACTCGGATAGATTTTTCGTAAAGAATGATAGTAAATACTAAATTATTCAAATGGAAATCAAAATTTGTATCCATTTTAAAATATTTCTCCGCAATCTTTGAGTGCCCCCAAAGCTCATGTTTCCTGCATTTGTTCGCTCGTTTCATGCTAAAAAACTCGGCTAGATTTTTTGTAAAGAAGGATAATAAATCCTAAATTAATCAAATGTACAATCTTTGTTTCCACCTAAAACTCATGTTTCGTACGTTTGTTTGCTCGTTTCATTGAAAAAAAAACTCGGATAGATTTTTCGTAAAGAATGATAGTAAATACTAAATTATTCAAATGGAAATCAAAATTTGTATCCATTTTAAAATATTTCTCCGCAATCTTTTAGTGCCCCTAAGACTCATGTTTCATGCATTTGTTCGCTCGTTTCATGCTAAAAAACTCGGCTAGATTTTTTGTAAAGAAGGATAATAAATCCAAAATTATTCAAATGCAAACGAGAATTTGTATTCATTTTAAAATATTTCTTCACAATCTTTGTGTGCCCCTAAAACTCATCTTTCATGCGTTTGTTCGCTCGTTTAATGTCAAAAAACTCGGCAACATTTTTCATAAAGATTGATAGTACATACTAAATTATTCAAATGAAAACCAAAATTCGTATTCAATTTAAAATATTTCTCCACAATCTTTGTTTGCACCTAAAACTCATCTTTCGTGCGTTTGTTTGCTCGTTACATTAAAAAAAAACTCGGATAGATTTTTCGTAAAGAATGATAGTAAATACTAAATTATTCAAATGGAAATCAAAATTTGTATCCATTTTAAAATATTTCTCCGCAATCTTTGTGTGACCCTTAAACTCATTGTTTATGCGTTTGTTCGCTCATTTCATGCTAAAAGACTCGGCTAAATTTTTCGTAACGAATGATGGTAAATACTAAATTATTCAAATGCAAACCAAAATTTGTATTCATTTTAAAATAATTCTCCACAGTCTTTGTTTCCACTCTAAACTTATGTTTCGTGCATTTGTTTGCTCGTTTCATTCAAAAAAAACTCGGAAAGATTTTTCGTAAAGAATGATAGTAAATACTAAATTATTCAAATGGAAATCAAATTTGTATCCATTTTAAAATATTTCTCCGCAATCTTTGTGTGCCCCTAAAACTCATGTTTCATGCGTTTGTTCGCTCGTTTCATGCTAAAAAACTCGGCTAAATTTTTTGTAAAGAAGGATTATAAATCCTAAATTATTCAAATGCAAACCAAAATTCGTATTCAATTTAAAATATTTCTCCACAATCTTTGTTTGCACCTAAAACTCATGTTTCGTGCATTTGTTTGCTCGTTTCATTCAAAAAAATACTCGGATGGATTTTTCGTAAAGAATGATAGTAAATACTAAATTATTCAAATGGAAATCAAAATTTGTATCCATTTTAAAATATTTCTCCGCAATCTTTTAGTGCCCCTAAGACTCATGTTTCATGCATTTGTTCGCTCGTTTCATGCTAAAAAACTCGGCTAGATTTTTTGTAATGAAGGATAATAAATCCAAAATTACTCAAATGCAAACGAGAATTTGTATTCATTTTAAAATATTTCTCCACAATCTTTGTGTGCCCCTAAAACTCATCTTTCATGCGTTTGTTCGCTCGTTTAATGTTAAAAATCTCGGCTACATTTTTCATAAAGATTGATAGTACATACTAAATTATTCAAATGCAAACCAAAATTCGTATGCAATTTAAAATATTTCTCCACAATCTTTGTTTGCACCTAAAACTCATGTTTCGTGCGTTTGTTTGCTCGTTACATTAAAAAAAAACTCGGATAGATTTTTCGTAAAGAATGATAGTAAATACTAAATTATTCAAATGGAAATCAAAATTTGTTTCCATTTTAAAATATTTCTCCGCAATCTTTGTGTGACCCTTAAACTCATTGTTTATGCGTTTGTTCGCTCATTTCATGCTAAAAGACTCGGCTAAATTTTTCGTAACGAATGATGGTAAATACTAAATTATTCAAATGCAAACCAAAATTTGTATTCATTTTAAAATATTTCTCCACAGTCTTTGTTTCCACTCTAAACTTATGTTTCGTGCATTTGTTTGCTCGTTTCATTCAAAAAAAACTCGGAAAGATTTTTCGTAAAGAATGATAATAAATACTAAATTATTCAAATGGAAATCAAATTTGTATCCATTTTAAAATATTTCTCCGCAATCTTTGTGTGCCCCTAAAACTCATGTTTCATGCGTTTGTTCGCTCGTTTCATGCTAAAAAACTCGGCTAAATTTTTTGTAAAGAAGGATTATAATTCCTGAATTATTCAAATGCAAACCAAAATTTGTATTCATTTTAAAATATTTCTCCACAATCTTTGTTTGCACCTAAAACTCATGTTTCGTGCGTTTCTTTGCTCGTTTCATTCAAAAAAATACTCGGATAGATTTTTCGTAAAGAATGATAGTAAATACTAAATTATTCAAATGGAAATCAAAATTTGTATCCATTTTAAAATATTTCTCCGCAATCTTTGAGTGCCCCCAAAGCTCATGTTTCCTGCATTTGTTCGCTCGTTTCATGCTAAAAAACTCGGCTAGATTTTTTGTAAAGAAGGATAATAAATCCTAAATTAATCAAATGCAAACCAGAATTTGTATTCATTTTAAAATATTACTCCACAATCTTTGTTTCCACCTAAAACTCATGTTTCGTACGTTTGTTTGCTCGTTTCATTGAAAAAAAAACTCGGATAGATTTTTCGTAAAGAATGATTGTAAATACTAAATTATTCAAATGGAAATCAAAATTTGTATCCATTTTAAAATATTTCTCCGCAATCTTTTAGTGCCCCTAAGACTCATGTTTCATGCATTTGTTCGCTCGTTTCATGCTAAAAAACTCGGCTAGATTTTTTGTAAAGAAGGATAATAAATCCAAAATTATTCAAATGCAAACGAGAATTTGTATTCATTTTAAAATATTTCTCCACAATCTTTGTGTTCCCCTAAAACTCATCTTTCATGCGTTTGTTCGCTCGTTTAATGTCAAAAAACTCGGCTACATTTTTCATAAAGATTGATAGTACATACTAAATTATTCAAATGCAAACCAAAATTCGTATTCAATTTAAAATATTTCTCCACAATCTTAGTTTGCACCTAAAACTCATGTTTCGTGCGTTTGTTTGCTCGTTACATTAAAAAAAAACTCGGATAGATTTTTCGTAAAGAATGATAGTAAATACTAAATTATTCAAATGGAAATCAAAATTTGTATCCATTTTAAAATATTTCTCCGCAATCTTTGTGTGCCCCCAAAGCTCATGTTTCCTGCATTTGTTCGCTCGTTTCATGCTAAAAAACTCGGCTAGATTTTTTGTAAAGAAGGATAATAAATCCTAAATTATTCAAATGCAAACCAGAATTTGTATACATTTTAAAATATTTTTCCACAATTTTTGTTTGCACCTAAAACTCATGTTTCGTGCGTTTGTTTGCTCGTTTCATTGGAAAAAAAAAACTCGGATAGATTTTTCGTAAAGAATGATAGTAAATACTAAATTATTCAAATGGAAATCAAAATTTGTATCCATTTTAAAATATTTCTCCGCAATCTTTGTGTGACCCTTAAACTCATTGTTTATGCGTTTGTTCGCTCATTTCATGCTAAAAGACTCGGCTAAATTTTTCGTAACGAATGATGGTAAATACTAAATTATTCAAATGCAAACCAAAATTTGTATTCATTTTAAAATATTTCTCCACAGTCTTTGTTTCCACTCTAAACTTATGTTTCGTGCATTTGTTTGCTCGTTTCATTCAAAAAAAACTCGGAAAGATTTTTCGTAAAGAATGATAGTAAATACTAAATTATTCAAATGGAAATCAAATTTGTATCCATTTTAAATTATTTCTCCGCAATCTTTGTGTGCCCCTAAAACTCATGTTTCATGCGTTTGTTCGCTCGTTTCATGCTAAAAAACTCGGCTAAATTTTTTGTAAAGAAGGATTATAAATCCTGAATTATTCAAATGCAAACCAAAATTTGTATTCATTTTAAAATATTTCTCCACAATCTTTGTTTGCACCTAAAACTCATGTTTCGTGCGTTTCTTTGCTCGTTTCATTCAAAAAAATACTCGGATAGATTTTTCGTAAAGAATGATAGTAAATACTAAATTATTCAAATGGAAATCAAAATTTGTATCCATTTTAAAATATTTCTCCGCAATCTTGGAGTGCCCCCAAAGCTCATGTTTCCTGCATTTGTTCGCTCGTTTCATGCTAAAAAACTCGGCTAGATTTTTTGTAAAGAAGGATAATAAATCCTAAATTAATCAAATGCAAACCAGAATTTGTATTCATTTTAAAATATTACTCCACAATCTTTGTTTCCACCTAAAACTCATGTTTCGTACGTTTGTTTGCTCGTTTCATTGAAAAAAAAACTCGGATAGATTTTTCGTAAAGAATGATAGTAAATACTAAATTATTCAAATGGAAATCAAAATTTGTATCCATTTTAAAATATTTCTCCGCAATCTTTTAGTGCCCCTAAGATTCATGTTTCATGCATTTGTTCGCTCGTTTCATGCTAAAAAACTCGGCTAGATTTTTTGTAAAGAAGGATAATAAATCCAAAATTATTCAAATGCAAACGAGAATTTGTATTCATTTTAAAATATTTCTCCACAATCTTTGTGTGCCCCTAAAACTCATCTTTCATGCGTTTGTTCGCTCGTTTAATGTCAAAAAACTCGGCTACATTTTTCATAAAGATTGATAGTACATACTAAATTATTCAAATGCAAACCAAAATTCGTATTCAATTTAAAATATTTCTCCACAATCTTAGTTTGCACCTAAAACTCATGTTTCGTGCGTTTGTTTGCTCGTTACATTAAAAAAAAACTCGGATAGATTTTTCGTAAAGAATGATAGTAAATACTAAATTATTCAAATGGAAATCAAAATTTGTATCCATTTTAAAATATTTCTCCGCAATCTTTGTGTGCCCCCAAAGCTCATGTTTCCTGCATTTGTTCGCTCGTTTCATGCTAAAAAACTCGGCTAGATTTTTTGTAAAGAAGGATAATAAATCCTAAATTATTCAAATGCAAACCAGAATTTGTATACATTTTAAAATATTTTTCCACAATTTTTGTTTGCACCTAAAACTCATGTTTCGTGCGTTTGTTTGCTCGTTTCATTGGAAAAAAAAAACTCGGATAGATTTTTCGTAAAGAATGATAGTAAATACTAAATTATTCAAATGGAAATCAAAATTTGTATCCATTTTAAAATATTTCTCCGCAATCTTTGTGTGACCCTTAAACTCATTGTTTATGCGTTTGTTCGCTCATTTCATGCTAAAAGTCTCGGCTAAATTTTTCGTAACGAATGATGGTAAATACTAAATTATTCAAATGCAAACCAAAATTTGTATTCATTTTAAAATATTTCTCCACAGTCTTTGTTTCCACTCTAAACTTATGTTTCGTGCATTTGTTTGCTCGTTTCATTCAAAAAAAACTCGGAAAGATTTTTCGTAAAGAATGATAGTAAATACTAAATTATTCAAATGGAAATCAAATTTGTATCCATTTTAAATTATTTCTCCGCAATCTTTGTGTGCCCCTAAAACTCATGTTTCATGCGTTTGTTCGCTCGTTTCATGCTAAAAAACTCGGCTAAATTTTTTGTAAAGAAGGATTATAAATCCTAAATTATTCAAATGCAAACCAAAATTTGTATTCATTTTAAAATATTTCTCCACAATCTTTGTTTGCACCTAAAACTCATGTTTCGTGCGTTTGTTTGCTCGTTTCATTCAAAAAAATACTCGGATAGATTTTTCGTAAAGAATGATAGTAAATACTAAATTATTCAAATGGAAATCAAAATTTGTATCCATTTTAAAATATTTCTCCGCAATCTTGGAGTGCCCCCAAAGCTCATGTCTCCTGCATTTGTTCGCTCGTTTCATGCTAAAAAACTCGGCTAGATTTTTTGTAAAGAAGGATAATAAATCCTAAATTAATCAAATGCAAACCAGAATTTGTATTCATTTTAAAATATTACTCCACAATCTTTGTTTCCACCTAAAACTCATGTTTCGTACGTTTGTTTGCTCGTTTCATTGAAAAAAAAACTCGGATAGATTTTTCGTAAAGAATGATAGTAAATACTAAATTATTCAAATGGAAATCAAAATTTGTATCCATTTTAAAATATTTCTCCGCAATCTTTTAGTGCCCCTAAGATTCATGTTTCATGCATTTGTTCGCTCGTTTCATGCTAAAAAACTCGGCTAGATTTTTTGTAAAGAAGGATAATAAATCCAAAATTATTCAAATGCAAACGAGAATTTGTATTCATTTTAAAATATTTCTCCACAATCTTTGTGTGCCCCTAAAACTCATCTTTCATGCGTTTGTTCGCTCGTTTAATGTCAAAAAACTCGGCTACATTTTTCATAAAGATTGATAGTACATACTAAATTATTCAAATGCAAACCAAAATTCGTATTCAATTTAAAATATTTCTCCACAATCTTAGTTTGCACCTAAAACTCATGTTTCGTGCGTTTGTTTGCTCGTTACATTAAAAAAAAACTCGGATAGATTTTTCGTAAAGAATGATAGTAAATACTAAATTATTCAAATGGAAATCAAAATTTGTATCCATTTTAAAATATTTCTCCGCAATCTTTGTGTGCCCCCAAAGCTCATGTTTCCTGCATTTGTTCGCTCGTTTCATGCTAAAAAACTCGGCTAGATTTTTTGTAAAGAAGGATAATAAATCCTAAATTATTCAAATGCAAACCAGAATTTGTATACATTTTAAAATATTTTTCCACAATTTTTGTTTGCACCTAAAACTCATGTTTCGTGCGTTTGTTTGCTCGTTTCATTGGAAAAAAAAAACTCGGATAGATTTTTCGTAAAGAATGATAGTAAATACTAAATTATTCAAATGGAAATCAAAATTTGTATCCATTTTAAAATATTTCTCCGCAATCTTTGTGTGACCCTTAAACTCATTGTTTATGCGTTTGTTCGCTCATTTCATGCTAAAAGTCTCGGCTAAATTTTTCGTAACGAATGATGGTAAATACTAAATTATTCAAATGCAAACCAAAATTTGTATTCATTTTAAAATATTTCTCCACAGTCTTTGTTTCCACTCTAAACTTATGTTTCGTGCATTTGTTTGCTCGTTTCATTCAAAAAAAACTCGGAAAGATTTTTCGTAAAGAATGATAGTAAATACTAAATTATTCAAATGGAAATCAAATTTGTATCCATTTTAAATTATTTCTCCGCAATCTTTGTGTGCCCCTAAAACTCATGTTTCATGCGTTTGTTCGCTCGTTTCATGCTAAAAAACTCGGCTAAATTTTTTGTAAAGAAGGATTATAAATCCTAAATTATTCAAATGCAAACCAAAATTTGTATTCATTTTAAAATATTTCTCCACAATCTTTGTTTGCACCTAAAACTCATGTTTCGTGCGTTTGTTTGCTCGTTTCATTCAAAAAAATACTCGGATAGATTTTTCGTAAAGAATGATAGTAAATACTAAATTATTCAAATGGAAATCAAAATTTGTATCCATTTTAAAATATTTCTCCGCAATCTTGGAGTGCCCCCAAAGCTCATGTCTCCTGCATTTGTTCGCTCGTTTCATGCTAAAAAACTCGGCTAGATTTTTTGTAAAGAAGGATAATAAATCCTAAATTAATCAAATGCAAACCAGAATTTGTATTCATTTTAAAATATTACTCCACAATCTTTGTTTCCACCTAAAACTCATGTTTCGTACGTTTGTTTGCTCGTTTCATTGAAAAAAAAACTCGGATAGATTTTTCGTAAAGAATGATAGTAAATACTAAATTATTCAAATGGAAATCAAAATTTGTATCCATTTTAAAATATTTCTCCGCAATCTTTTAGTGCCCCTAAGATTCATGTTTCATGCATTTGTTCGCTCGTTTCATGCTAAAAAACTCGGCTAGATTTTTTGTAAAGAAGGATAATAAATCCAAAATTATTCAAATGCAAACGAGAATTTGTATTCATTTTAAAATATTTCTCCACAATCTTTGTGTGCCCCTAAAACTCATCTTTCATGCGTTTGTTCGCTCGTTTAATGTCAAAAAACTCGGCTACATTTTTCATAAAGATTGATAGTACATACTAAATTATTCAAATGCAAACCAAAATTCGTATTCAATTTAAAATATTTCTCCACAATCTTAGTTTGCACCTAAAACTCATGTTTCGTGCGTTTGTTTGCTCGTTACATTAAAAAAAAACTCGGATAGATTTTTCGTAAAGAATGATAGTAAATACTAAATTATTCAAATGGAAATCAAAATTTGTATCCATTTTAAAATATTTCTCCGCAATCTTTGTGTGCCCCCAAAGCTCATGTTTCCTGCATTTGTTCGCTCGTTTCATGCTAAAAAACTCGGCTAGATTTTTTGTAAAGAAGGATAATAAATCCTAAATTATTCAAATGCAAACCAGAATTTGTATACATTTTAAAATATTTTTCCACAATTTTTGTTTGCACCTAAAACTCATGTTTCGTGCGTTTGTTTGCTCGTTTCATTGGAAAAAAAAAACTCGGATAGATTTTTCGTAAAGAATGATAGTAAATACTAAATTATTCAAATGGAAATCAAAATTTGTATCCATTTTAAAATATTTCTCCGCAATCTTTGTGTGACCCTTAAACTCATTGTTTATGCGTTTGTTCGCTCATTTCATGCTAAAAGTCTCGGCTAAATTTTTCGTAACGAATGATGGTAAATACTAAATTATTCAAATGCAAACCAAAATTTGTATTCATTTTAAAATATTTCTCCACAGTCTTTGTTTCCACTCTAAACTTATGTTTCGTGCATTTGTTTGCTCGTTTCATTCAAAAAAAACTCGGAAAGATTTTTCGTAAAGAATGATAGTAAATACTAAATTATTCAAATGGAAATCAAATTTGTATCCATTTTAAATTATTTCTCCGCAATCTTTGTGTGCCCCTAAAACTCATGTTTCATGCGTTTGTTCGCTCGTTTCATGCTAAAAAACTCGGCTAAATTTTTTGTAAAGAAGGATTATAAATCCTAAATTATTCAAATGCAAACCAAAATTTGTATTCATTTTAAAATATTTCTCCACAATCTTTGTTTGCACCTAAAACTCATGTTTCGTGCGTTTGTTTGCTCGTTTCATTCAAAAAAATACTCGGATAGATTTTTCGTAAAGAATGATAGTAAATACTAAATTATTCAAATGGAAATCAAAATTTGTATCCATTTTAAAATATTTCTCCGCAATCTTGGAGTGCCCCCAAAGCTCATGTCTCCTGCATTTGTTCGCTCGTTTCATGCTAAAAAACTCGGCTAGATTTTTTGTAAAGAAGGATAATAAATCCTAAATTAATCAAATGCAAACCAGAATTTGTATTCATTTTAAAATATTACTCCACAATCTTTGTTTCCACCTAAAACTCATGTTTCGTACGTTTGTTTGCTCGTTTCATTGAAAAAAAAACTCGGATAGATTTTTCGTAAAGAATGATAGTAAATACTAAATTATTCAAATGGAAATCAAAATTTGTATCCATTTTAAAATATTTCTCCGCAATCTTTTAGTGCCCCTAAGATTCATGTTTCATGCATTTGTTCGCTCGTTTCATGCTAAAAAACTCGGCTAGATTTTTTGTAAAGAAGGATAATAAATCCAAAATTATTCAAATGCAAACGAGAATTTGTATTCATTTTAAAATATTTCTCCACAATCTTTGTGTGCCCCTAAAACTCATCTTTCATGCGTTTGTTCGCTCGTTTAATGTCAAAAAACTCGGCTACATTTTTCATAAAGATTGATAGTACATACTAAATTATTCAAATGCAAACCAAAATTCGTATTCAATTTAAAATATTTCTCCACAATCTTAGTTTGCACCTAAAACTCATGTTTCGTGCGTTTGTTTGCTCGTTACATTAAAAAAAAACTCGGATAGATTTTTCGTAAAGAATGATAGTAAATACTAAATTATTCAAATGGAAATCAAAATTTGTATCCATTTTAAAATATTTCTCCGCAATCTTTGTGTGCCCCCAAAGCTCATGTTTCCTGCATTTGTTCGCTCGTTTCATGCTAAAAAACTCGGCTAGATTTTTTGTAAAGAAGGATAATAAATCCTAAATTATTCAAATGCAAACCAGAATTTGTATACATTTTAAAATATTTTTCCACAATTTTTGTTTGCACCTAAAACTCATGTTTCGTGCGTTTGTTTGCTCGTTTCATTGGAAAAAAAAAACTCGGATAGATTTTTCGTAAAGAATGATAGTAAATACTAAATTATTCAAATGGAAATCAAAATTTGTATCCATTTTAAAATATTTCTCCGCAATCTTTGTGTGACCCTTAAACTCATTGTTTATGCGTTTGTTCGCTCATTTCATGCTAAAAGTCTCGGCTAAATTTTTCGTAACGAATGATGGTAAATACTAAATTATTCAAATGCAAACCAAAATTTGTATTCATTTTAAAATATTTCTCCACAGTCTTTGTTTCCACTCTAAACTTATGTTTCGTGCATTTGTTTGCTCGTTTCATTCAAAAAAAACTCGGAAAGATTTTTCGTAAAGAATGATAGTAAATACTAAATTATTCAAATGGAAATCAAATTTGTATCCATTTTAAATTATTTCTCCGCAATCTTTGTGTGCCCCTAAAACTCATGTTTCATGCGTTTGTTCGCTCGTTTCATGCTAAAAAACTCGGCTAAATTTTTTGTAAAGAAGGATTATAAATCCTAAATTATTCAAATGCAAACCAAAATTTGTATTCATTTTAAAATATTTCTCCACAATCTTTGTTTGCACCTAAAACTCATGTTTCGTGCGTTTGTTTGCTCGTTTCATTCAAAAAAATACTCGGATAGATTTTTCGTAAAGAATGATAGTAAATACTAAATTATTCAAATGGAAATCAAAATTTGTATCCATTTTAAAATATTTCTCCGCAATCTTGGAGTGCCCCCAAAGCTCATGTCTCCTGCATTTGTTCGCTCGTTTCATGCTAAAAAACTCGGCTAGATTTTTTGTAAAGAAGGATAATAAATCCTAAATTAATCAAATGCAAACCAGAATTTGTATTCATTTTAAAATATTACTCCACAATCTTTGTTTCCACCTAAAACTCATGTTTCGTACGTTTGTTTGCTCGTTTCATTGAAAAAAAAACTCGGATAGATTTTTCGTAAAGAATGATAGTAAATACTAAATTATTCAAATGGAAATCAAAATTTGTATCCATTTTAAAATATTTCTCCGCAATCTTTTAGTGCCCCTAAGATTCATGTTTCATGCATTTGTTCGCTCGTTTCATGCTAAAAAACTCGGCTAGATTTTTTGTAAAGAAGGATAATAAATCCAAAATTATTCAAATGCAAACGAGAATTTGTATTCATTTTAAAATATTTCTCCACAATCTTTGTGTGCCCCTAAAACTCATCTTTCATGCGTTTGTTCGCTCGTTTAATGTCAAAAAACTCGGCTACATTTTTCATAAAGATTGATAGTACATACTAAATTATTCAAATGCAAACCAAAATTCGTATTCAATTTAAAATATTTCTCCACAATCTTAGTTTGCACCTAAAACTCATGTTTCGTGCGTTTGTTTGCTCGTTACATTAAAAAAAAACTCGGATAGATTTTTCGTAAAGAATGATAGTAAATACTAAATTATTCAAATGGAAATCAAAATTTGTATCCATTTTAAAATATTTCTCCGCAATCTTTGTGTGCCCCCAAAGCTCATGTTTCCTGCATTTGTTCGCTCGTTTCATGCTAAAAAACTCGGCTAGATTTTTTGTAAAGAAGGATAATAAATCCTAAATTATTCAAATGCAAACCAGAATTTGTATACATTTTAAAATATTTTTCCACAATTTTTGTTTGCACCTAAAACTCATGTTTCGTGCGTTTGTTTGCTCGTTTCATTGGAAAAAAAAAACTCGGATAGATTTTTCGTAAAGAATGATAGTAAATACTAAATTATTCAAATGGAAATCAAAATTTGTATCCATTTTAAAATATTTCTCCGCAATCTTTGTGTGACCCTTAAACTCATTGTTTATGCGTTTGTTCGCTCATTTCATGCTAAAAGTCTCGGCTAAATTTTTCGTAACGAATGATGGTAAATACTAAATTATTCAAATGCAAACCAAAATTTGTATTCATTTTAAAATATTTCTCCACAGTCTTTGTTTCCACTCTAAACTTATGTTTCGTGCATTTGTTTGCTCGTTTCATTCAAAAAAAACTCGGAAAGATTTTTCGTAAAGAATGATAGTAAATACTAAATTATTCAAATGGAAATCAAATTTGTATCCATTTTAAATTATTTCTCCGCAATCTTTGTGTGCCCCTAAAACTCATGTTTCATGCGTTTGTTCGCTCGTTTCATGCTAAAAAACTCGGCTAAATTTTTTGTAAAGAAGGATTATAAATCCTAAATTATTCAAATGCAAACCAAAATTTGTATTCATTTTAAAATATTTCTCCACAATCTTTGTTTGCACCTAAAACTCATGTTTCGTGCGTTTGTTTGCTCGTTTCATTCAAAAAAATACTCGGATAGATTTTTCGTAAAGAATGATAGTAAATACTAAATTATTCAAATGGAAATCAAAATTTGTATCCATTTTAAAATATTTCTCCGCAATCTTGGAGTGCCCCCAAAGCTCATGTCTCCTGCATTTGTTCGCTCGTTTCATGCTAAAAAACTCGGCTAGATTTTTTGTAAAGAAGGATAATAAATCCTAAATTAATCAAATGCAAACCAGAATTTGTATTCATTTTAAAATATTACTCCACAATCTTTGTTTCCACCTAAAACTCATGTTTCGTACGTTTGTTTGCTCGTTTCATTGAAAAAAAAACTCGGATAGATTTTTCGTAAAGAATGATAGTAAATACTAAATTATTCAAATGGAAATCAAAATTTGTATCCATTTTAAAATATTTCTCCGCAATCTTTTAGTGCCCCTAAGATTCATGTTTCATGCATTTGTTCGCTCGTTTCATGCTAAAAAACTCGGCTAGATTTTTTGTAAAGAAGGATAATAAATCCAAAATTATTCAAATGCAAACGAGAATTTGTATTCATTTTAAAATATTTCTCCACAATCTTTGTGTGCCCCTAAAACTCATCTTTCATGCGTTTGTTCGCTCGTTTAATGTCAAAAAACTCGGCTACATTTTTCATAAAGATTGATAGTACATACTAAATTATTCAAATGCAAACCAAAATTCGTATTCAATTTAAAATATTTCTCCACAATCTTAGTTTGCACCTAAAACTCATCTTTCGTGCGTTTGTTTGCTCGTTACATTAAAAAAAAACTCGGATAGATTTTTCGTAAAGAATGATAGTAAATACTAAATTATTCAAATGGAAATCAAAATTTGTATCCATTCTAAAATATTTCTCCGCAATCTTTGTGTGCCCCCAAAGCTCATGTTTCCTGCATTTGTTCGCTCGTTTCATGCTAAAAAACTCGGCTAGATTTTTTGTAAAGAAGGATAATAAATCCTAAATTATTCAAATGCAAACCAGAATTTGTATACATTTTAAAATATTTTTCCACAATTTTTGTTTGCACCTAAAACTCATGTTTCGTGCGTTTGTTTGCTCGTTTCATTGGAAAAAAAAACTCGGATAGATTTTTCGTAAAGAATGATAGTAAATACTAAATTATTCAAATGGAAATCAAAATTTGTATCCATTTTAAAATATTTCTCCGCCATCGTTGAGTGCCCCTAAGACTCATGTTTCATGCATTTGTTCGCTCGTTTCATGCTAAAAAACTCGGCTAGATTTTTTGTAAAGAAGGATAATAAATCCAAAATTATTAGAATGCAAACCAGAATTTGTATTGATTTTAAATTATTTCTCCACAATCTTTGTGTGCCCCTAATACTCATCTTTCATGCGTTTGTTCGCTCGTTTAATGTTAAAAAACTTGGCTACATTTTTCATAAAGATTGATAGTACATACTAAATTATTCAAATGCAAACCAAAATTCGTATTCAATTTAAAATATTTCTCCACAATCTTTGTTTGCACCTAAAA
This sequence comes from Juncus effusus, assembly GCA_027726005.1. NCBI lineage: Eukaryota > Viridiplantae > Streptophyta > Magnoliopsida > Poales > Juncaceae > Juncus > Juncus effusus. The sequence goes on from CM050901.1 coordinate 5,366,314, forward strand.
CTCATGTTTCGTGCGTTTGTTTGCTCGTTTCATTCAAAAAAAAACTCGGATAGATTTTTCGTAAAGAATGATAGTAAATACTAAATTATTCAAATGGAAATCAAAATTTGTATCCATTTTAAAATATTTCTCCGCAATCTTTGTGTGCCCCCAAAGCTCATGTTTCCTGCATTTGTTCGCTCGTTTCATGCTAAAAAACTCGGCTAGATTTTTTGTAAAGAAGGATAATAAATCCTAAATTATTCAAATGCAAACCAGAATTTGTATACATTTTAAAATATTTTTCCACAATTTTTGTTTGCACCTAAAACTCATGTTTCGTGCGTTTGTTTGCTCGTTTCATTGAAAAAAAAAACTCGGATAGATTTTTCGTAAAGAATGATAGTAAATACTAAATTATTCAAATGGAAATCAAAATTTGTATCCATTTTAAAATATTTCTCCGCAATCTTTGAGTGCCCCTAAGACTCATGTTTCATGCATTTCTTCGCTCGTTTCATGCTAAAAAACTCGGCTAGATTTTTTGTAAAGAAGGATAATAAATCCAAAATTATTAGAATGCAAACCAGAATTTGTATTGATTTTAAATTATTTCTCCACAATCTTAGTGTGCCCCTAATACTCATCTTTCTTGCGTTTGTTCGCTCGTTTAATGTTAAAAAACTCGGCTACATTTTTCATAAAGATTGATAGTACATACTAAATTATTCAAATGCAAAGCAAAATTCGTATTCAATTTAAAATATTTCTCCACAATCTTTGTTTGCACCTAAAACTCATGTTTCGTGCGTTTGTTCGCTCGTTTCATTCAAAAAAAAACTCGGATAGATTTTTCGTAAAGAATGATAGTAAATACTAAATTATTCAAATGGAAATCAAAATTTGTATCCATTTTAAAATATTTCTCCGCAATCTTTGAGTGCCCCCAAATCTCATGTTTCCTGCATTTGTTCGCTCGTTTCATGCAAAAAAACTCGGCTAGATTTTTTGTAAAGAAGGATAATAAATCCTAAATTAATCAAATGCAAACCAGAATTTGTATTCATTTTAAAATATTACTCCACAATCTTTGTTTCCACCTAAAATCATGTTTCGTACGTTTGTTTGCTCGTTTCATTGAAAAAAAAACTCGGATAGATTTTTCGTAAAGAATGATAGTAAATACTAAATTATTCAAATGGAAATCAAAATTTGTATCCATTTTAAAATATTTCTCCGCAATCTTTTAGTGCCCCTAAGACTCATGTTTCATGCATTTGTTCGCTCGTTTCATGCTAAAAAACTCGGCTAGATTTTTTGTAAAGAAGGATAATAAATCCAAAATTATTCAAATGCAAACGAGAATTTGTATTCATTTTAAAATATTTCTCCACAATCTTTGTGTGCCCCTAAAACTCATCTTTCATGCGTTTGTTCGCTCGTTTAATGTTAAAAATCTCGGCTAAATTTTTCATAAAGATTGATAGTACATACTAAATTATTCAAATGCAAACCAAAATTCGTATTCAATTTAAAATATTTCTCCACAATCTTTGTTTGCACCTAAAACTCATCTTTCGTGCGTTTGTTTGCTCGTTACATTAAAAAAAAACTCGGATAGATTTTTCGTAAAGAATGATAGTAAATACTAAATTATTCAAATGGAAATCAAAATTTGTATCCATTTTAAAATATTTCTCCGCAATCTTTGTGTGACCCTTAAACTCATTGTTTATGCGTTTGTTCGCTCATTTCATGCTAAAAGACTCGGCTAAATTTTTCGTAACGAATGATGGTAAATAATAAATTATTCAAATGCTAACCAAAATTTGTATTCATTTTAAAATATTTCTCCACAGTCTTTGTTTCCACTCTAAACTTATGTTTCGTGCATTTGTTTGCTCGTTTCATTCAAAAAAAACTCGGAAAGATTTTTCGTAAAGAATGATAGTAAATACTAAATTATTCAAATGGAAATCAAATTTGTATCCATTTTAAAAAATTTCTCCGCAATCTTTGTGTGCCCCTAAAACTCATGTTTGATGCGTTTGTTCGCTCGTTTCATGCTAAAAAACTCGGCTAAATATTTTGTAAAGAAGGATTATAAATCCTAAATTATTCAAATGCAAACCAAAATTTGTATTCATTTTAAAATATTTCTCCATAATCTTTGTTTGCACCTAAAACTCATGTTTCGTGCGTTTGTTTGCTCGTTTCATTCAAAAAAAACTCGGATAGATTTTTCGTAAAGAATGATAGTAAATACTAAATTATTCAAATGGAAATCAAAATTTGTATCCATTTTAAAATAATTCTCCGCAATCTTTGTGTGCCCCCAAAGCTCATGTTTCCTGCATTTGTTCGCTCGTTTCATGCTAAAAAACTCGGCCAGATTTTTTGTAAAGAAGGATAATAAATCCTAAATTATTCAAATGCAAACCAGAATTTGTATACATTTTAAAATATTTTTCCACAATTTTTGTTCGCACCTAAAACTCATGTTTCGTGCGTTTGTTTGCTCGTTTCATTGAAAAAAAAAACTCGGATAGATTTTTCGTAAAGAATGATAGTAAATACTAAATTATTCAAATGGAAATCAAAATTTGTATCCATTTTAAAATATTTCTCCGCAATCTTTGAGTGCCCCTAAGACTCATGTTTCATGCATTTGTTCGCTCGTTTCATGCTAAAAAACTCGGCTAGATTTTTTGTAAAGAAGGATAATAAATCCAAAATTATTAGAATGCAAACCAGAATTTGTATTGATTTTAAATTATTTCTCCACAATCTTTGTGTGCCCCTAATACTCATCTTTCATGCGTTTGTTCGCTCGTTTAATGTTAAAAAACTCGGCTACATTTTTCATAAAGATTGATAGTACATACTAAATTATTCAAATGCAAACCAAAATTCGTATTCAATTTAAAATATTTCTCCACAATCTTTGTTTGCACCTAAAACTCATGTTTCGTGCGTTTGTTTGCTCGTTTCATTGAAAAAAAAACTCGGATAGATTTTTCATAAAGAATGATAGTAAATACTAAATTATTCAAATGGAAATCAAAATTTGTATCCATTTTAAAATGTTTCTCCGCAATCTTTGAGTGCCCCCAAAGCTCATGTTTCCTGCATTTGTTCGCTCGTTTCATGCTAAAAAACTCGGCTAGATTTTTTGTAAAGAAGGATAATAAATCCTAAATTAATCAAATGCAAACCAGAATTTGTATTCATTTTAAAATATTTCTCCACAATCTTTGTTTCCACCTAATACTCATGTTTCGTACGTTTGTTTGCTCGTTTCATTGAAAAAAAAACTCGGATAGATTTTTCGTAAAGAATGATAGTAAATACTAAATTATTCAAATGGAAATCAATATTTGTATCCATTTTAAAATATTTCTCCGCAATCTTTTAGTGCCCCTAAGACTCATGTTTCATGCATTTGTTCGCTCGTTTCATGCTAAAAAACTCGGCTAGATTTTTTGTAAAGAAGGATAATAAATCCAAAATTATTCAAATGCAAACGAGAATTTGTATTCATTTTAAAATATTTCTCCACAATCTTTGTGTGCCCCTAAAACTCATCTTTCATGCGTTTGTTCGCTCGTTTAATGTTAAAAATCTCGGCTACATTTTTCATAAAGATTGATAGTACATACTAAATTATTCAAATGCAAACCAAAATTCGTATTCAATTTAAAATATTTCTCCACAATCTTTGTTTGCACCTAAAACTCATCTTTCGTGCGTTTGCTTGCTCGTTACATTAAAAAAAAACTCGGATAGATTTTTCGTAAAGAATGATAGTAAATACTAAATTATTCAAATGGAAATCAAAATTTGTATCCATTTTAAAATATTTCTCCGCAATCTTTGTGTGACCCTTGAACTCATTGTTTATGCGTTTGTTCGCTCATTTCATGCTAAAAGACTCGGCTAAATTTTTCGTAACGAATGATGGTAAATACTAAATTATTCAAATGCAAACCAAAATTTGTATTCATTTTAAAATATTTCTCCACAGTCTTTGTTTCCACTCTAAACTTATGTTTCGTGCATTTGTTTGCTCGTTTCATTCAAACAAAACTCGGAAAGATTTTTCGTAAAGAATGATAGTAAATACTAAATTATTCCCTTGACCAAGAAACCCGATTGGTGGAAACTCTTGGAAACCATAAGAAGGCGATCGGATGGACATTGGCCGATATGCCAGGTATAAGCCCCTCGACATGTATGCACAAAATTGTGTTGGAGGAGGGATCGAAACCGTCAAGAGAAGCACAAAGAAGGTTAAATCCAGTCATGATGGAGGTGGTGAAAAAGGAACTTCTCAAGCTTCTTGATGCGGGGATTATTTACGCGGTGGCCGATTCGGAATGGGTATCTCCAATCCATGTAGTTCCCAAGAAGACGGGAATCACGATTGTGGAAAATGCCGAAGGAGAGAAAGTGCCAACACGAATGCAAAACGGATGGAGAGTTTGCATCGACTATCGCAAACTCAATGCGGCGACAAAGAAGGATCACTTTCCTCTTCCCTTCATCGATCAAATGCTCGAAAGATTAGCGGGGCGGCCCTACTATTGCTTTTTGGATGGGTACTCGGGCTATTTTCAAATCGCCATCGATCCAGAAGATCAGAGGAAGACGACATTCACTTGCCCCTTTGGAACTTTCGCATATCGAAGAATGCCGTTTGGACTATGCAATGCGCCTGGAACTTTTCAAAGGTGTATGATTTCTATCTTTTCTGAGTATATTTCTAAATTTATTGAAGTATTCATGGACGACTTTTCCATTTATGGCAACTCATTCGATGAGTGTCTCCATAACTTGAGCCTAATAATGGAAAAGTGCGTTGAAGCTAACCTTGTCTTAAATTTTGAGAAGTGCCACTTTATGGTGAGCCAAGGAATTGTATTTGGTCATTTAATTTCAGAAAAGGGGTTGGAAGTCGACAAAGCGAAGATCGATGTTATCAAGACACTTCCATACCCTCGCAATGTGAAAGATGTCCGCTCGTTCCTTGGACACGCCGGCTTCTATCGGCGTTTCATTCAAGACTTCTCAAAAATCGCGCAACCAATGTGCAGGCTTCTCCAAAAAGAGATCAAATTCGAGTTCAACGATGCGTGCAAGGCGGCATTCGACAAGCTAAAGGGGAAACTGTGCGAAGCGCCCATTATTCAACCACCGGATTGGAATCTCCCTTTTGAGATCATGTGCGACGCAAGCGATCTAAGTGTCGGGGCGGTTTTGGGGCAACGCATCGGGAAGGTACCCCACGTAATTTACTATGCCTCTAGGACCTTAGATGACGCCCAACGGAATTACACAACAACGGAAAAAGAACTATTGGCCATTGTCTTTGCATTGGAAAAGTTCCGATCATACTTGGTCGGGACAAAAGTTGTTGTATTTTCAGATCATGCCGTGCTCAAGCACTTAATGAAGAAGAAGGAATGCAAGCCGCGCCTCCTCCGATGGATCCTTCTCCTTCAAGAGTTTAACGTGGAGATTCGGGATAAAAAGGGAGCCGAAAACTTGGTGGCCGATCATCTTAGCCGACTCCCAACAAACGAAGGCGATATCATTCCGATCAACGAACTCTTTCCTGACGAGCAACTCTACGCGATCCATGGCATGGCGCCTTGGTATGCCGACATCGTCAACTACCTTGAAACTCGCGAATTGCCAAACACCCTCTCTCGAGCTCAAAAGGACAAAATAAAAAACGACTCGCGCTATTACCTCTGGGAAGACCCCTACCTCTACAAAATTTGCTCCGATCAAATGGTACGAAAATGCGTGCCCGACCACGAGATAAATTCGGTACTCTCTTTCTGTCACACTTTAGAATGTGGGGGACACTTTGGAGGGCAACGCACAAGTCATAAGGTACTCCAAAGTGGATTGTATTGGCCAACTCTTTATAAAGATGCTCATTCCTTTGTAAAGAGTTGTGAAAATTGCCAAAAAACGGGCAATCTAACCCGCAAAAACGAAATGCCTCTTAAAGCTTTATTGTTTTTCGAGCTTTTCGATGTTTGGGGGATAGATTTCATGGGCCCCTTTCCTCAATCAAATGGGTATTTATATATTCTTGTGTGTGTTGATTATGTTTCAAAATGGGTTGAGGCCATACCAACAAGGGATGCCAACTCCAAAACGGTGATTGAATTCCTTAAAAAGAATATCTTTCAGCGTTTTGGGGTGCCTAAAGCTATCATTAGCGATAGGGGTTCGCATTTCAATAATAAGTACCTCGAATCCCTTTTGAAAAATTATCATGTACAACACCGCATGTCAACCGCTTATCATCCCCAAACTAATGGGCAAGCCGAAATATCCAATAGGGAAATAAAATCAATCCTTGAGAAAGTGGTTAATCCCTCTCGCAAGGATTGGAGTCAAAGGCTTGGGGATGCTTTATGGGCTTACCGCACCGCATACAAAACACCGATAGGGATGACTCCTTTTAAACTCGTTTATGGAAAGAGTTGTCACCTACCGGTGGAAATTGAGCACAAAGCATTTTGGGCAATCAAAAAGGTAAATCAAGATTACCCAAAAGATGCGGGGTTGCGGAAATTGCAAATTCAAGAATTAGAAGAGCTTCGCATTGAGGCTTATGATAATTCTCGAATTTACAAAGAAAAATTAACCATCGCTCACGACAAACTTATTCGCAAAAAGGAATTTAAAACTGGCGATAAAGTCTTGTTATTCAACTCTCGGTTGAGATTACATCCCGGGAAGTTGAAGAGCCGATGGACAGGTCCTTACATAATTACCCATATTTTGCTTGAAATTTCTAGGGGAGAAGACATCAAATTCAAGGTCAATGGTCATCGTTTGAAGGCTTTTTACGAGAATCATGATACAAGGTGGTTCGATGAGCATGATTTAGAAGCGACGCCACAAAGCGAGGGAAGGAAAGAATGAAGCATAAATGCGTCGAGCTCAAGACGTAAAACAAGGGCGCTTGGCGAGAGGCAACTCGTCGTGTCAGGTCGTATTTTTCCTTTCTTTATTTTATTTTTCTTCTTTTTACAAAACTCTCTTTCACACTTAAACTTTTGCTATGCAAAAGATTAAGTGTGGTGGGGGAGGTTTTGCATAAAACCCCAACAATTTTTCCGATTTCCACAAATGTCTCATTTTTGACCTTTTTGTTTGAGGACAAACAAAGGTTTAAGTGTGGTGGGGTGGTTTTGTGCAAAACCAAGTTTTGTTTTCTTGTAAAAATGTGAAAATTCATATAAAAAATTCAAAATTTCAAAAAAAAAACAACAACAAAACTCAAAAATACCATAAAAATTTAAACTTTTTGTTTGTTTTTCTTTCATTTTTGTTTGTTTTTGTGAATAAATTTTTGTGTGTTTTAAAAGAAAAAGATTTTAAATGGAAATAAATAAAAGGTTTTGTAAAAACAAATTTTAAAACTAAGCCCTTTCAAGCAAAATTTTGAAAACACTTAGGGTTTTGGAAAATGATGAAAAGATTTGAAAATTCAAAAAGAGATTAATTATCATCATGAATGCCATATTTTCCACCTCATCTCATCTATAATATCCATTTAAAATCCATTAAACGTTTCGAAAATTCATAAATATTTCACTTACCCCTTTAATGACATTATAAATCGTTTTCTTTAAAGTAATGCTGTGATTAAAACTTTTGAAAAATCAAACCTTACTTTTAATACCACTAGCTTCGCAAAATTTTTCTAACTCAACCTATCTTTCATGGCATAGTTAATGACTCGTATGTCCATCTCTAATTTTCGCACTAAAAGCAAGTGACCGAAATCGTAACCTGTTATCCCTTCACAAAAAGAATTCAAAAATGTGAAAAATTATTTTTAAACCCTTGAAAAAGAAAAATTTTACATATCCGCAATAGAAAATGAAGGATTTTTTTGTACGTGCAAAGCACAGCTTGTCTTTTGATAACATGAGTGGATAACACACCAACCTTTACGTGTTTATAAAAGAGAAAGTTGAGTTAGTTGAAAATAATTTAGGATTTATAATCCTTCTTTACAAAAAATTTAGCCGAGTTCTTTAGCATGAAACGAGCGAACAAACGCATGAAACATGAGTGTTAGGGGCACACAAAGATTGCGGAGAAATATTTTAAAATGGATACAAATTTGATTTCCATTTGAATAATTTAGTATTTACTATCATTCTTTACGAAAAATCTTTCCGAGTTTTTTTTGAATGAAACGAGCAAACAAATGCACGAAACATAAGTTTAGAGTGGAAACAAAGACTGTGGAGAAATATTTTAAAATGAATACAAATTTTGGTTTGCATTTGAATAATTTAGTATTTACCATCATTCGTTACGAAAAATTTAGCCGAGTCTTTTAGCATGAAATGAGCGAACAAACGCATAAACAATGAGTTTAAGGGTCACACAAAGATTGCGGAGAAATATTTTAAAATGGATACAAATTTTGATTTCCATTTGAATAATTTAGTATTTACTATCATTCTTTACGAAAAATCTATCCGAGTTTTTTTTTAATGTAACGAGCAAACAAACGCACGAAAGATGAGTTTTAGGTGCAAACAAAGATTGTGGAGAAATATTTTAAATTGAATACGAATTTTTGTTTGCATTTGAATAATTTAGTATGTACTATCAATCTTTATGAAAAATGTAGCCGAGATTTTTAACATTAAACGAGCGAACAAACGCATGAAAGATGAGTTTTAGGGGCACACAAAGATTGTGGAGAAATATTTTAAAATGAATACAAATTCTCGTTTGCATTTGAATAATTTTGGATTTATTATCCTTCTTTACAAAAAATCTAGCCGAGTTTTTTAGCATGAAACGAGCGAACAAATGCATGAAACATGAGTCTTAGGGGCACTAAAAGATTGCGGAGAAATATTTTAAAATGGATACAAATTTTGATTTCCATTTGAATAATTTAGTATTTACTATCATTCTTTACGAAAAATCTATCCGAGTTTTTTTTTCAATGAAACGAGCAAACAAACGTACGAAACATGAGTTTTAGGTGGAAACAAAGATTGTGGAGAAATATTTTAAAATGAATACAAATTCTGGTTTGCATTTGATTAATTTAGGATTTATTATCCTTCTTTACAAAAAATCTAGCCGAGTTTTTTAGCATGAAACGAGCGAACAAATGCAGGAAACATGAGCTTTGGGGGCACTCAAAGATTGCGGAGAAATATTTTAAAATGGATACAAATTTTGATTTCCATTTGAATAATTTAGTATTTACTATCATTCTTTACGAAAAATCTATCCGAGTTTTTTTTTGAATGAAACGAGCAAACAAACGCACGAAACATGAGTTTTAGGTGCAAACAAAGATTGTGGAGAAATATTTTAAAATGAATACAAATTTTGGTTTGCATTTGAATAATTTAGGATTTATAATCCTTCTTTACAAAATATTTAGCCGAGTTTTTTAGCATGAAACGAGCGAACAAACGCATGAAACATGAGTTTTAGGGGCACACAAAGATTGCGGAGAAATATTTTAAAATGGATACAAATTTGATTTCCATTTGAATAATTTAGTATTTACTATCATTCTTTACGAAAAATCTTTCCGAGTTTTTTTTGAATGAAACGAGCAAACAAATGCACGAAACATAAGTTTAGAGTGGAAACAAAGACTGTGGAGAAATATTTTAAAATGAATACAAATTTTGGTTTGCATTTGAATAATTTAGTATTTACCATCATTCGTTACGAAAAATTTAGCCGAGTCTTTTAGCATGAAATGAGCGAACAAACGCATAAACAATGAGTTTAAGGGTCACACAAAGATTGCGGAGAAATATTTTAAAATGGATTGTAATGTGTATTTTTATACACATTTTTAGGGTTTTTATCATCTCAAATTCAATCATAATTCACATTAAATGTATGAAAAATGCTCATAATTCATAAAACATAATTTGAAACCTCTTAATACATTTTTGTGTGATTTTACAGGCAAAAAGGCTATAAAATGAAGAATTGGACCAAAACGCAAATAATGGGCCAAAGATGGCCAACTAAAAACCTCAAACACTCTACAAAAAATTCCCCAAACTTTTACGACAATTCAAAAACCTTCTACAACCAAGTCAGACCGAGCCAAACGCCAAAAATCGCCAAATTGACCAAAAGTCAACTTCTCCAAAATGGGTCAAACGGTATACCAAAACGAAGAGCTCGACGAAACGAACCCAACGGTACAATCCTCGCGATCAGAAACCTTCTAGAACTCTCAGAATCACCAATTGAAAATCAGGTCAAAATCGGTCAAAGTCAACGAATTGACCAGGTCAACTCATCTTCTTCAAACCTCATAATTCACAATTCTGCTCGAAATCGAACAAACAAGCCAGCCATGCATTCAGCATGACGAGACGAGCATGCCGGTGCCATCCTCCGGTCTTGAAAGTTCCGGCGATCGCCGGAATCCGGCCAAACAAGTGCCAAAAACGGACCGAAACCATGGTTGATCTGCCGTGCCTTCCACCATAATCCATTCGAGCCAAAACCGATCGCATTCTCGTCTCCATCGTCTGCTCTTTCTAACCGTATGAAGAACTCATCGAATGATGCGAAATCGAGCGAGAAATCCGTGTTTCCGTAATCTGTTCGACGAAATCCTCAATGAACTTTTCAAACTGGATGAACCAACGGTCGAGTTTCGAACAGCGAATGAATTCGATCAACCATTTCCGTTTTTCTCAAGAAAAGATGATTATTTTCGTGTCGTAAAGCTTTATTGAAGGCTCACAATGAATTAAGAAGCCTCAATTCGATGGAAAAACAACTCAAAATCATAGTTTGATTCACGAGTTCAGCAGATTTTGGTTATTTTCGCGAAACTGAAACCGAGTTGGTTAATGGCGGAAATTCAGGAATTAAGGGAAGAATTGACGCATGAAACGCAACGCAGAGCATCGTGAGGAAGTGAGGAAGGAAGCCTGAGCTCTGGTTTGAGTTGCCGCTGCTCAAAGAGCGAGCTTGAAGCTCGAACAGCCATCAATGGCGGAAACGGACTGAACGGGAGAAAAATGAGGAAAACTCGATGAACTCTCAACCATTTTCTGCGTTTCAAAGCCCTGCAGGTTCGTGATGATGAGAGGAAGCAAACTGGATCGAAAAATCGAGCTGAAACGAAGCAAAATGGCGAGTTTGATCACTGAGTTCAGAAACGGGTAAAATGGAGTCAGAATCCGATCAGGAATTGGATCCAAAATCCATCATTCGCGAAACCAAAACCCATCAGAAGATTGTTTTAGGATGGATCGCACGCTCGCACGCCACAGAAAACCGAAACAACCGTTATTCAAACTCAGCTCCAACGTTCATCAGAAGACGACTCGTTTCACGCGCGTTCGACCCGTTCCGCCATAAAAGATCAAACGAACATTCAAAAACTCAGCGCCTTATGAAGAGCAGCACGCGACTCGTTTCACGCGATTTATGACCCGTTTCTGCGCAGCAAATCCAGTGGGGCCCGTCAGTCAGTGACTCAACAGATTAACCGCGCGCGTTTTCGAATCTCAGATTCGATCTGAATTCTTCCGCCAGACAGAACAGAGCGAAAATTCATCCGCCCAAAAACCACTCAAATCTCAACGGAATTCAACGAAACTTGGTCCAGATCTTCAGTACAATCCCTTGATCTACCTGAGCCAATCACAAGCCCCGAAATTTCTCTGAACTCTCTATATAAAGAACCGTATTTCAATCCCTCAACACACACCCTTCCATCCAATCTCATCAATTCCTTCTTCCATTCTCCAAATTCTTCCAACACACCACTCTTCAATCATCTTCTTAAAGATTCAGTAACTCCATTACTGAATCTCAGAGCGTTTCGAGCTTCAATTTTCGAGTTTGAGTGAAAATTCACCAATTCGGGCTGAATTTGGTGAAAAAGGCAATTGATCGATTCCGGCTGGATCAAGCATCAATTGGAGGTTCAAATCGACTCAAGGAAGCTTCTGGTTGATCTTCTACGTCTCGGTTTGATCCAATTTTCATTTAATCTCTTGTATTCAATTTTAGATCACACGATCCAATTTGTAAAAAATATGATGAACACATGCCTAATTTCGGTTGATTTTATCATGTGTGAGTAGAATCTTATAGGGATAGGCCTTTTGTGATTGAATTGTTTGAAATCTTGCTTTAATTTGAATTAAATTGACTGATTTGGTTACTGTTCATAATGTGCTGTTAAATCTGGTTTTTTCTGATTTAATCGATTTGGTTGAATTAATTAGGTCATTTAGAACTGAATTTTCCTGCATGTTAAGTCCATTTTATCGTCTTGAATCTTGGTTGAGGTTTTTGCTTGATTTAGTGAAGTTTTTAGTTCAAAAATTGAGATCAAACACTAGTTGGTTGACTGGTGTTTGATCTGAAATTTTGATCTATTTGCTGAGTTTTTCTGGTCGGAAATAATTCAAACTTGTTCCAAATCTGATAAATTGAATATTTTGTGATTAATGATACAATTTTTGATCAAATTGCCTTAAAAATCCCTACTTTTACCCTCTAAATTCAAAAATACATTTTTCTGCATTTTGTTTCTGTCAGTTTCAGTAAAAAATTGTTTGACTTCAGATCTGATCAAAGAAAATTATAAAAAAATATTTTGTGATTCTTTAGATATTTTAGAACAACTTTCATATAATATGTGCCCAATGCTTTTATGTTAAATTTGTAAGATAAAATCTGTGCAAAGTTTTGACTTTTAAAATTTTCTGTTTTTTTGATTTTTGAATCTGACTGTTTTTCTATGATTTTTAGAAATTAGTAAAAAATTCCTATAAATAAAAAATCTAGGTCTCAGTAAATCTATTTGAAGTGTAGTTTCTCAATCTGAAATTTAATTGAATTGTTGTTTGGATAAAATTTGATTTACACCCTCTTTTGATAACACATACTATTCTCTGTCCAATTCTGTCATATATTCTGAGTTTTAACCATAACTTTTGGAATATCAGTCCTTTTAATCTGAGATTTTTACCACATAATCTGAACTTGCCTTCCTAATTTCTGTTAAATTTTGGTGATTTTTGAAGTAATTTTCGATTTTCTGCGATTTTATGAAAAACTCTGTTGATTGATTATGAAAAGTGTGGACTAAAACGAAAATTTACACAAAAATATGAATAAAAGTGATAATTAATTTGCCTTATATTGTGAAGAGCTCATTCTCTAGTTTTCATTGGCATATCATTTGCAACTTTTGGACATTTGGAAATATTATTAAAGAATTTTCAAAAGAATTGTGTACGAAATTGATTAAATTCCATCTAATACATAATTAACCTTCTTAAAAACAATCTACAACATTTGAACAAAACAAGACCTACTTTTGAAAAGAATTGTAATATCTCAAGGCCATTCTCCTTGTGTTCGACCCCTAAAACTCGAAAGACCACATATACACTTAAGAGTAAAGCTAGGGAAATTATAAATATTTTTGCTAAATTGTGTGAAATTTAACGACGGTTTGCGCGGTTTACATGGATACAAATTTTGATTTCCATTAGAATAATTTAGTCTTTACTATCATTCTTTACGAAAAATCTATCCGAGTTTTTTTTTAATGTAACGAGCAAACAAACGCACGAAACATGAGTTTTAGGTGCAAACAAAGATTGTGGAGAAATATTTTAAATTGAATACGAATTTTGGTTTGTATTTGAATAATTTAGCATGTACTATCAATCTTTATGAAAAATGTAGCCGAGATTTTTAGCATGAAACGAGCGAACAAATGCATGAAACATGAGTCTTAGGGGCACTAAAAGATTGCGGAGAAATATTTTAAAATGGATACAAATTTTGATTTCCATTTGAATAATTTAGTATTTACTATCATTCTTTATGAAAAATCTATCCGAGTTTTTTTTTCAATGAAACGAGCAAACAAACGTACGAAACATGAGTTATAGGTGGAAACAAAGATTGTTGAGAAATATTTTAAAATGAATACAAATTCTGGTTTGCATTTGATTAATTTAGGATTTATTATCCTTCTTTACAAAAAACCTAGCCGAGTTTTTTAGCATGAAACGAGCGAACAAATGCAGGAAACATGAGCTTTGGGGGCACTCAAAGATTGCGGAGAAATATTTTAAAATGCATACAAATTTTGATTTCCATTTGAATAATTTAGTATTTACTATCATTCATTACGAAAAATCTATCCGAGTTTTTTTTAAATGAAACGAGCAAACAAACGCACGAAACATGAGTTTTAGGTGCAAACAAAGATTGTGGATGCATTTGAATAATTTAGGATTTATAATCCTTCTTTACAAAATATTTAGCCGAGTTTTTTAGCATGAAACGAGCGAACAAACGCAAGAAACATGAGTTTTAGGGGCACACAAAGATTGCGGAGAAATTTTTTAAAATGGATACAAATTTGATTTCCATTTGAATAATTTAGTATTTACTATCATTCTTTACGAAAAATCTTTCCGAGTTTTTTTTGAATGAAACGAGCAAACAAATTCACGAAACATAAGTTTAGAGTGGAAACAAAGACTGTGGAAAAATATTTTAAAATGAATACAAATTTTGGTTTGCATTTGAATAATTTAGTATTTACCATCATTCGTTACGAAAAATTTAGCCGAGTCTTTTAGCATGAAATGAGCGAACAAACGCATAAACAATGAGTTTAAGGGTCACACAAAGATTGCGGAGAAATATTTTAAAATGGATACAAATTTTGATTTCCATTTGAATAATTTAGTATTTACTATCATTCTTTACGAAAAATCTATCCGGGTTTTTTTTTAATGTAACGAGCAAACAAACGCACGAAAGATGAGTTTTAGGTGCAAACAAAGATTGTGGAGAAATATTTTAAATTGAATACGAATTTTGGTTTGCATTTGAATAATTTAGTATGTACTATCAATCTTTATGAAAAATGTAGCCCAGATTTTTAACATTAAACGAGCGAACAAACGCATGAAAGATGAGTTTTAGGGGCACACAAAGATTGTGGAGAAATATTTTAAAATGAATACAAATTCTCGTTTGCATTTGAATAATTTTGGATTTATTATCCTTCTTTACAAAAAATCTAGCCGAGTTTTTTAGCATGAAACGAGCGAACAAATGCATGAAACATGAGTCTTAGGGGCGCTAAAAGATTGCGGAGAAATATTTTAAAATGGATACAAATTTTGATTTCCATTTGAATAATTTAGTATTTACTATCATTCTTTATGAAAAATCTATCCGAGTTTTTTTTTCAATGAAACGAGCAAACAAACGTACGAAACATGAGTTATAGGTGGAAACAAAGATTGTTGAGAAATATTTTAAAATGAATACAAATTCTGGTTTGCATTTGATTAATTTAGGATTTATTATCCTTCTTTACAAAAAATCTAGCCGAGTTTTTTAGCATGAAACGAGCGAACAAATGCAGGAAACATGAGCTTTGGGGGCACTCAAAGATTGCGGAGAAATATTTTAAAATGGATACAAATTTTGATTTCCATTTGAATAATTTAGTATTTACTATCATTCTTTACGAAAAATCAATCCGAGTTTTTTTTTGAATGAAACGAGCAAACAAACGCACGAAACATGAGTTTTAGGTGCAAACAAAGATTGTGGAGAAATATTTTAAAATGAATACAAATTTTGGTTTGCATTTGAATAATTTAGGATTTATAATCCTTCTTTACAAAATATTTAGCCGAGTTTTTTAGCATGAAACGAGCGAACAAACGCATGAAACATGAGTTTTAGGGGCACACAAAGATTGCGGAGAAATATTTTAAAATGGATACAAATTTGATTTCCATTTGAATAATTTAGTATTTACTATCATTCTTTACGAAAAATCTTTCCGAGTTTTTTTTGAATGAAACGAGCAAACAAATGCACGAAACATAAGTTTAGAGTGGAAACAAAGACTGTGGAGAAATATTTTAAAATGAATACAAATTTTGGTTTGCATTTGAATAATTTAGTATTTACCATCATTCGTTACGAAAAATTTAGCCGAGTCTTTTAGCATGAAATGAGCGAACAAACGCATAAACAATGAGTTTAAGGGTCACACAAAGATTGCGGAGAAATATTTTAAAATGGATACAAATTTTGATTTCCATTTGAATAATTTAGTCTTTACTATCATTCTTTATGAAAAATCTATCCGAGTTTTTTTTTAATGTAACGAGCAAACAAACGCACGAAACATGAGTTTTAGGTGCAAACAAAGATTGTGGAGAAATATTTTAAATTGAATACGAATTTTGGTTTGTATTTGAATAATTTAGTATGTACTGTCAATCTTTATGAAAAATGTAGCCGAGATTTTTAGCATGAAACGAGCGAACAAATGCATGAAACATGAGTCTTAGGGGCACTAAAAGATTGCGGAGAAATATTTTAAAATGGATACAAATTTTGATTTCCATTTGAATAATTTAGTATTTACTATCATTCTTTATGAAAAATCTATCCGAGTTTTTTTTTCAATGAAACGAGCAAACAAACGTACGAAACATGAGTTATAGGTGGAAACAAAGATTGTTGAGAAATATTTTAAAATGAATACAAATTCTGGTTTGCATTTGATTAATTTAGGATTTATTATCCTTCTTTACAAAAAACCTAGCCGAGTTTTTTAGCATGAAACGAGCGAACAAATGCAGGAAACATGAGCTTTGGGGGCACTCAAAGATTGCGGAGAAATATTTTAAAATGGATACAAATTTTGATTTCCATTTGAATAATTTAGTATTTACTATCATTCTTTACGAAAAATCTATCCGAGTTTTTTTTGAATGAAACGAGCAAACAAACGCACGAAACATGAGTTTTAGGTGCAAACAAAGATTGTGGATGCATTTGAATAATTTAGGATTTATAATCCTTCTTTACAAAATATTTAGCCGAGTTTTTTAGCATGAAACGAGCGAACAAACGCATGAAACATGAGTTTTAGGGGCACACAAAGATTGCGGAGAAATTTTTTAAAATGGATACAAATTTGATTTCCTTTTGAATAATTTAGTATTTACTATCATTCTTTACGAAAAATCTTTCCGAGTTTTTTTTGAATGAAACGAGCAAACAAATGCACGAAACATAAGTTTAGAGTGGAAACAAAGACTGTGGAGAAATATTTTAAAATGAATACAAATTTTGGTTTGCATTTGAATAATTTAGTATTTACCATCATTCGTTACGAAAAATTTAGCCGAGTCTTTTAGCATGAAATGAGCGAACAAACGCATAAACAATGAGTTTAAGGGTCACACAGAGATTGCGGAGAAATATTTTAAAATGGATACAAATTTTGATTTCCATTTGAATAATTTAGTATTTACTATCATTCTTTACGAAAAATCTATCCGGGTTTTTTTTTAATGTAACGAGCAAACAAACGCACGAAAGATGAGTTTTAGGTGCAAACAAAGATTGTGGAGAAATATTTTAAATTGAATACGAATTTTGGTTTGCATTTGAATAATTTAGTATGTACTATCAATCTTTATGAAAAATGTAGCCCAGATTTCTAACATTAAACGAGCGAACAAACGCATGAAAGATGAGTTTTAGGGGCACACAAAGATTGTGGAGAAATATTTTAAAATGAATACAAATTCTCGTTTGCATTTGAATAATTTTGGATTTATTATCCTTCTTTACAAAAAATCTAGCCGAGTTTTTTAGCATGAAACGAGCGAACAAATGCATGAAACATGAGTCTTAGGGGCACTAAAAGATTGCGGAGAAATATTTTAAAATGGATACAAATTTTGATTTCCATTTGAATAATTTAGTATTTACTATCATTCTTTATGAAAAATCTATCCGAGTTTTTTTTTCAATGAAACGAGCAAACAAACGTACGAAACATGAGTTATAGGTGGAAACAAAGATTGTTGAGAAATATTTTAAAATGAATACAAATTCTGGTTTGCATTTGATTAATTTAGGATTTATTATCCTTCTTTACAAAAAATCTAGCCGAGTTTTTTAGCATGAAACGAGCGAACAAATGCAGGAAACATGAGCTTTGGGGGCACTCAAAGATTGCGGAGAAATATTTTAAAATGGATACAAATTTTGATTTCCATTTGAATAATTTAGTATTTACTATCATTCTTTACGAAAAATCTATCCGGGTTTTTTTTTAATGTAACGAGCAAACAAACGCACGAAAGATGAATTTTAGGTGCAAACAAAGATTGTGGAGAAATATTTTAAATTGAATACGAATTTTCGTTTGCATTTGAATAATTTAGTATGTACTATCAATCTTTATGAAAAATGTAGCCCAGATTTCTAACATTAAACGAGCGAACAAACGCATGAAAGATGAGTTTTAGGGGCACACAAAGATTGTGGAGAAATATTTTAAAATGAATACAAATTCTCGTTTGCATTTGAATAATTTTGGATTTATTATCCTTCTTTACAAAAAATCTAGCCGAGTTTTTTAGCATGAAACGAGCGAACAAATGCATGAAACATGAGTCTTAGGGGCACTAAAAGATTGCGGAGAAATATTTTAAAATGGATACAAATTTTGATTTCCATTTGAATAATTTAGTATTTACTATCATTCTTTATGAAAAATCTATCCGAGTTTTTTTTTCAATGAAACGAGCAAACAAACGTACGAAACATGAGTTATAGGTGGAAACAAAGATTGTTGAGAAATATTTTAAAATGAATACAAATTCTGGTTTGCATTTGATTAATTTAGGATTTATTATCCTTCTTTACAAAAAATCTAGCCGAGTTTTTTAGCATGAAACGAGCGAACAAATGCAGGAAACATGAGCTTTGGGGGCACTCAAAGATTGCGGAGAAATATTTTAAAATGGATACAAATTTTGATTTCCATTTGAATAATTTAGTATTTACTATCATTCTTTACGAAAAATCTATTCGAGTTTTTTTTGAATGAAACGAGCAAACAAACGCACGAAACATGAGTTTTAGGTGCAAACAAAGATTGTGGATGCATTTGAATAATTTAGGATTTATAATCCTTCTTTACAAAATATTTAGCCGAGTTTTTTAGCATGAAACGAGCGAACAAACGCATGAAACATGAGTTTTAAGGGCACACAAAGATTGCGGAGAAATTTTTTAAAATGGATACAAATTTGATTTCCTTTTGAATAATTTAGTATTTACTATCATTCTTTACGAAAAATCTTTCCGAGTTTTTTTTGAATGAAACGAGCAAACAAATGCACGAAACATAAGTTTAGAGTGGAAACAAAGACTGTGGAGAAATATTTTAAAATGAATACAAATTTTGGTTTGCATTTGAATAATTTAGTATTTACCATCATTCGTTACGAAAAATTTAGCCGAGTCTTTTAGCATGAAATGAGCGAACAAACGCATAAACAATGAGTTTAAGGGTCACACAGAGATTGCGGAGAAATATTTTAAAATGGATACAAATTTTGATTTCCATTTGAATAATTTAGTATTTACTATCATTCTTTACGAAAAATCTATCCGGGTTTTTTTTTAATGTAACGAGCAAACAAACGCACGAAAGATGAGTTTTAGGTGCAAACAAAGATTGTGGAGAAATATTTTAAATTGAATACGAATTTTGGTTTGCATTTGAATAATTTAGTATGTACTATCAATCTTTATGAAAAATGTAGCCCAGATTTCTAACATTAAACGAGCGAACAAACGCATGAAAGATGAGTTTTAGGGGCACACAAAGATTGTGGAGAAATATTTTAAAATGAATACAAATTCTCGTTTGCATTTGAATAATTTTGGATTTGTTATCCTTCTTTACAAAAAATCTAGCCGAGTTTTTTAGCATGAAACGAGCGAACAAATGCATGAAACATGAGTCTTAGGGGCACTAAAAGATTGCGGAGAAATATTTTAAAATGGATACAAATTTTGATTTCCATTTGAATAATTTAGTATTTACTATCATTCTTTATGAAAAATCTATCCGAGTTTTTTTTTCAATGAAACGAGCAAACAAACGTACGAAACATGAGTTATAGGTGGAAACAAAGATTGTTGAGAAATATTTTAAAATGAATACAAATTCTGGTTTGCATTTGATTAATTTAGGATTTATTATCCTTCTTTACAAAAAATCTAGCCGAGTTTTTTAGCATGAAACGGGCGAACAAATGCAGGAAACATGAGCTTTGGGGGCACTCAAAGATTGCGGAGAAATATTTTAAAATGGATACAAATTTTGATTTCCATTTGAATAATTTAGTATTTACTATCATTCTTTACGAAAAATCTATCCGAGTTTTTTTTGAATGAAACGAGCAAACAAACGCACGAAACATGAGTTTTAGGTGCAAACAAAGATTGTGGATGCATTTGAATAATTTAGGATTTATAATCCTTCTTTACAAAATATTTAGCCGAGTTTTTTAGCATGAAACGAGCGAACAAACGCATGAAACATGAGTTTTAGGGGCACACAAAGATTGCGGAGAAATTTTTTAAAATGGATACAAATTTGATTTCCTTTTGAATAATTTAGTATTTACTATCATTCTTTACGAAAAATCTTTCCGAGTTTTTTTTGAATGAAACGAGCAAACAAATGCACGAAACATAAGTTTAGAGTGGAAACAAAGACTGTGGAGAAATATTTTAAAATGAATACAAATTTTGGTTTGCATTTGAATAATTTAGTATTTACCATCATTCGTTACGAAAAATTTAGCCGAGTCTTTTAGCATGAAATGAGCGAACAAACGCATAAACAATGAGTTTAAGGGTCACACAGAGATTGCGGAGAAATATTTTAAAATGGATACAAATTTTGATTTCCATTTGAATAATTTAGTATTTACTATCATTCTTTACGAAAAATCTATCCGGGTTTTTTTTTAATGTAACGAGCAAACAAACGCACGAAAGATGAGTTTTAGGTGCAAACAAAGATTGTGGAGAAATATTTTAAATTGAATACGAATTTTGGTTTGCATTTGAATAATTTAGTATGTACTATCAATCTTTATGAAAAATGTAGCCCAGATTTCTAACATTAAACGAGCGAACAAACGCATGAAAGATGAGTTTTAGGGGCACACAAAGATTGTGGAGAAATATTTTAAAATGAATACAAATTCTCGTTTGCATTTGAATAATTTTGGATTTATTATCCTTCTTTACAAAAAATCTAGCCGAGTTTTTTAGCATGAAACGAGCGAACAAATGCATGAAACATGAGTCTTAGGGGCACTAAAAGATTGCGGAGAAATATTTTAAAATGGATACAAATTTTGATTTCCATTTGAATAATTTAGTATTTACTATCATTCTTTATGAAAAATCTATCCGAGTTTTTTTTTCAATGAAACGAGCAAACAAACGTACGAAACATGAGTTATAGGTGGAAACAAAGATTGTTGAGAAATATTTTAAAATGAATACAAATTCTGGTTTGCATTTGATTAATTTAGGATTTATTATCCTTCTTTACAAAAAATCTAGCCGAGTTTTTTAGCATGAAACGAGCGAACAAATGCAGGAAACATGAGCTTTGGGGGCACTCAAAGATTGCGGAGAAATATTTTAAAATGGATACAAATTTTGATTTCCATTTGAATAATTTTGTATTTACTATCATTCTTTACGAAAAATCTATCCGAGTTTTTTTTGAATGAAACGAGCAAACAAACGCACGAAACATGAGTTTTAGGTGCAAACAAAGATTGTGGATGCATTTGAATAATTTAGGATTTATAATCCTTCTTTACAAAATATTTAGCCGAGTTTTTTAGCATGAAACGAGCGAACAAACGCATGAAACATGAGTTTTAGGGGCACACAAAGATTGCGGAGAAATTTTTTAAAATGGATACAAATTTGATTTCCATTTGAATAATTTAGTATTTACTATCATTCTTTACGAAAAATCTTTCCGAGTTTTTTTTGAATGAAACGAGCAAACAAATGCACGAAACATAAGTTTAGAGTGGAAACAAAGACTGTGGAGAAATATGAGTTTTAGGGGCACACAAAGATTGTGGAGAAATATTTTAAAATGAATACAAATTCTCGTTTGCATTTGAATAATTTTGGATTTATTATCCTTCTTTACAAAAAATCTAGCCGAGTTTTTTAGCATGAAACGAGCGAACAAATGCATGAAACATGAGTCTTAGGGGCACTAAAAGATTGCGGAGAAATATTTTAAAATGGATACAAATTTTGATTTCCATTTGAATAATTTAGTATTTACTATCATTCTTTACGAAAAATCTATCCGAGTTTTTTTTTCAATGAAACGAGCAAACAAACGTACGAAACATGAGTTTTAGGTGGAAACAAAGATTGTGGAGAAATATTTTAAAATGAATACAAATTCTGGTTTGCACTTGATTAATTTAGGATTTATTATCCTTCTTTACAAAAAATCTAGCCGAGTTTTTTAGCATGAAACGAGCGAACAAATGCAGGAAACATGAGCTTTGGGGGCACTCAAAGATTGCGGAGAAATATTTTAAAATGGATACAAATTTTGATTTCCATTTGAATAATTTAGTATTTACTATCATTCTTTATGAAAAATCTATCCGAGTTTTTTTTTCAATGAAACGAGCAAACAAACGTACGAAACATGAGTTATAGGTGGAAACAAAGATTGTTGAGAAATATTTTAAAATGAATACAAATTCTGGTTTGCATTTGATTAATTTAGGATTTATTATCCTTCTTTACAAAAAATCTAGCCGAGTTTTTTAGCATGAAACGAGCGAACAAATGCAGGAAACATGAGCTTTGGGGGCACTCAAAGATTGCGGAGAAATATTTTAAAATGGATACAAATTTTGATTTCCATTTGAATAATTTAGTATTTACTATCATTCTTTACGAAAAATCTATTCGAGTTTTTTTTGAATGAAACGAGCAAACAAACGCACGAAACATGAGTTTTAGGTGCAAACAAAGATTGTGGATGCATTTGAATAATTTAGGATTTATAATCCTTCTTTACAAAATATTTAGCCGAGTTTTTTAGCATGAAACGAGCGAACAAACGCATGAAACATGAGTTTTAGGGGCACACAAAGATTGCGGAGAAATTTTTTAAAATGGATACAAATTTGATTTCCTTTTGAATAATTTAGTATTTACTATCATTCTTTACGAAAAATCTTTCCGAGTTTTTTTTGAATGAAACGAGCAAACAAATGCACGAAACATAAGTTTAGAGTGGAAACAAAGACTGTGGAGAAATATTTTAAAATGAATACAAATTTTGGTTTGCATTTGAATAATTTAGTATTTACCATCATTCGTTACGAAAAATTTAGCCGAGTCTTTTAGCATGAAATGAGCGAACAAACGCATAAACAATGAGTTTAAGGGTCACACAGAGATTGCGGAGAAATATTTTAAAATGGATACAAATTTTGATTTCCATTTGAATAATTTAGTATTTACTATCATTCTTTACGAAAAATCTATCCGGGTTTTTTTTTAATGTAACGAGCAAACAAACGCACGAAAGATGAGTTTTAGGTGCAAACAAAGATTGTGGAGAAATATTTTAAATTGAATACGAATTTTGGTTTGCATTTGAATAATTTAGTATGTACTATCAATCTTTATGAAAAATGTAGCCCAGATTTCTAACATTAAACGAGCGAACAAACGCATGAAAGATGAGTTTTAGGGGCACACAAAGATTGTGGAGAAATATTTTAAAATGAATACAAATTCTCGTTTGCATTTGAATAATTTTGGATTTGTTATCCTTCTTTACAAAAAATCTAGCCGAGTTTTTTAGCATGAAACGAGCGAACAAATGCATGAAACATGAGTCTTAGGGGCACTAAAAGATTGCGGAGAAATATTTTAAAATGGATACAAATTTTGATTTCCATTTGAATAATTTAGTATTTACTATCATTCTTTATGAAAAATCTATCCGAGTTTTTTTTTCAATGAAACGAGCAAACAAACGTACGAAACATGAGTTATAGGTGGAAACAAAGATTGTTGAGAAATATTTTAAAATGAATACAAATTCTGGTTTGCATTTGATTAATTTAGGATTTATTATCCTTCTTTACAAAAAATCTAGCCGAGTTTTTTAGCATGAAACGAGCGAACAAATGCAGGAAACATGAGCTTTGGGGGCACTCAAAGATTGCGGAGAAATATTTTAAAATGGATACAAATTTTGATTTCCATTTGAATAATTTAGTATTTACTATCATTCTTTACGAAAAATCTATCCGAGTTTTTTTTGAATGAAACGAGCAAACAAACGCACGAAACATGAGTTTTAGGTGCAAACAAAGATTGTGGATGCATTTGAATAATTTAGGATTTATAATCCTTCTTTACAAAATATTTAGCCGAGTTTTTTAGCATGAAACGAGCGAACAAACGCATGAAACATGAGTTTTAGGGGCACACAAAGATTGCGGAGAAATTTTTTAAAATGGATACAAATTTGATTTCCTTTTGAATAATTTAGTATTTACTATCATTCTTTACGAAAAATCTTTCCGAGTTTTTTTTGAATGAAACGAGCAAACAAATGCACGAAACATAAGTTTAGAGTGGAAACAAAGACTGTGGAGAAATATTTTAAAATGAATACAAATTTTGGTTTGCATTTGAATAATTTAGTATTTACCATCATTCGTTACGAAAAATTTAGCCGAGTCTTTTAGCATGAAATGAGCGAACAAACGCATAAACAATGAGTTTAAGGGTCACACAGAGATTGCGGAGAAATATTTTAAAATGGATACAAATTTTGATTTCCATTTGAATAATTTAGTATTTACTATCATTCTTTACGAAAAATCTATCCGGGTTTTTTTTTAATGTAACGAGCAAACAAACGCACGAAAGATGAGTTTTAGGTGCAAACAAAGATTGTGGAGAAATATTTTAAATTGAATACGAATTTTGGTTTGCATTTGAATAATTTAGTATGTACTATCAATCTTTATGAAAAATGTAGCCCAGATTTCTAACATTAAACGAGCGAACAAACGCATGAAAGATGAGTTTTAGGGGCACACAAAGATTGTGGAGAAATATTTTAAAATGAATACAAATTCTCGTTTGCATTTGAATAATTTTGGATTTATTATCCTTCTTTACAAAAAATCTAGCCGAGTTTTTTAGCATGAAACGAGCGAACAAATGCATGAAACATGAGTCTTAGGGGCACTAAAAGATTGCGGAGAAATATTTTAAAATGGATACAAATTTTGATTTCCATTTGAATAATTTAGTATTTACTATCATTCTTTATGAAAAATCTATCCGAGTTTTTTTTTCAATGAAACGAGCAAACAAACGTACGAAACATGAGTTATAGGTGGAAACAAAGATTGTTGAGAAATATTTTAAAATGAATACAAATTCTGGTTTGCATTTGATTAATTTAGGATTTATTATCCTTCTTTACAAAAAATCTAGCCGAGTTTTTTAGCATGAAACGAGCGAACAAATGCAGGAAACATGAGCTTTGGGGGCACTCAAAGATTGCGGAGAAATATTTTAAAATGGATACAAATTTTGATTTCCATTTGAATAATTTTGTATTTACTATCATTCTTTACGAAAAATCTATCCGAGTTTTTTTTGAATGAAACGAGCAAACAAACGCACGAAACATGAGTTTTAGGTGCAAACAAAGATTGTGGATGCATTTGAATAATTTAGGATTTATAATCCTTCTTTACAAAATATTTAGCCGAGTTTTTTAGCATGAAACGAGCGAACAAACGCATGAAACATGAGTTTTAGGGGCACACAAAGATTGCGGAGAAATTTTTTAAAATGGATACAAATTTGATTTCCATTTGAATAATTTAGTATTTACTATCATTCTTTACGAAAAATCTTTCCGAGTTTTTTTTGAATGAAACGAGCAAACAAATGCACGAAACATAAGTTTAGAGTGGAAACAAAGACTGTGGAGAAATATGAGTTTTAGGGGCACACAAAGATTGTGGAGAAATATTTTAAAATGAATACAAATTCTCGTTTGCATTTGAATAATTTTGGATTTATTATCCTTCTTTACAAAAAATCTAGCCGAGTTTTTTAGCATGAAACGAGCGAACAAATGCATGAAACATGAGTCTTAGGGGCACTAAAAGATTGCGGAGAAATATTTTAAAATGGATACAAATTTTGATTTCCATTTGAATAATTTAGTATTTACTATCATTCTTTACGAAAAATCTATCCGAGTTTTTTTTTCAATGAAACGAGCAAACAAACGTACGAAACATGAGTTTTAGGTGGAAACAAAGATTGTGGAGAAATATTTTAAAATGAATACAAATTCTGGTTTGCACTTGATTAATTTAGGATTTATTATCCTTCTTTACAAAAAATCTAGCCGAGTTTTTTAGCATGAAACGAGCGAACAAATGCAGGAAACATGAGCTTTGGGGGCACTCAAAGATTGCGGAGAAATATTTTAAAATGGATACAAATTTTGATTTCCATTTGAATAATTTAGTATTTACTATCATTCTTTACACAAAATCTATCCGAGTTTTTTTTTCAATGAAACGAGCAAACAAACGTACGAAACATGAGTTTTAGGTGGAAACAAAGATTGTGGAGAAATATTTTAAAATGAATACAAATTCTGGTTTGCATTTGATTAATTTAGGATTTACTATCCTTCTTTACAAAAAATCGAGCCGAGTTTTTTAGCATGAAACGAGCGAACAAATGCAGGAAACATGAGCTTTGGGGGCACTCAAAGATTGCGGAGAAATATTTTAAAATGGATACAAATTTTGATTTCCATTTGAATAATTTAGTATTTACTATCATTCTTTACGAAAAATCTATCCGAGTTTTTTTTTGAATGAAACGAGCAAACAAACGCACGAAAGATGAGTTTTAGGTGCAAACAAAGATTGTGGAGAAATATTTTAAATTGAATAGGAATTTTCGTTTGCATTTGAATAATTTAGTATGTACTATCAATCTTTATGAAAAATGTAGCCCAGATTTTTAACATTAAACGAGCGAACAAACGCATGAAAGATGAGTTTTAGGGGCACACAAAGATTGTGGAGAAATATTTTAAAATGAATACAAATTCTCGTTTGCATTTGAATAATTTTGGATTTATTATCCTTCTTTACAAAAAATCTAGCCGAGTTTTTTAGCATGAAACGAGCGAACAAATGCATGAAACATGAGTCTTAGGGGCACTAAAAGATTGCGGAGAAATATTTTAAAATGGATACAAATTTTGATTTCCATTTGAATAATTTAGTATTTACTATCATTCTTTACGAAAAATCTATCCGAGTTTTTTTTTCAATGAAACGAGCAAACAAACGTACGAAACATGAGTTTTAGGTGGAAACAAAGATTGTGGAGAAATATTTTAAAATGAATACAAATTCTGGTTTGCACTTGATTAATTTAGGATTTATTATCCTTCTTTACAAAAAATCTAGCCGAGTTTTTTAGCATGAAACGAGCGAACAAATGCAGGAAACATGAGCTTTGGGGGCACTCAAAGATTGCGGAGAAATATTTTAAAATGGATACAAATTTTGATTTCCATTTGAATAATTTAGTATTTACTATCATTCTTTACACAAAATCTATCCGAGTTTTTTTTTCAATGAAACGAGCAAACAAACGTACGAAACATGAGTTTTAGGTGGAAACAAAGATTGTGGAGAAATATTTTAAAATGAATACAAATTCTGGTTTGCATTTGATTAATTTAGGATTTACTATCCTTCTTTACAAAAAATCTAGCCGAGTTTTTTAGCATGAAACGAGCGAACAAATGCAGGAAACATGAGCTTTGGGGGCACTCAAAGATTGCGGAGAAATATTTTAAAATGGATACAAATTTTGATTTCCATTTGAATAATTTAGTATTTACTATCATTCTTTACGAAAAATCTATCCGAGTTTTTTTTTGAATGAAACGATCGGAGAAATGCATGAAACATGAGTCTTAGGGGCACTAAAAGATTGCGGAGAAATATTTTAAAATGGATACAAATTTTGATTTCCATTTGAATAATTTAGTATTTACTATCATTCTTTACGAAAAATCTATCCGAGTTTTTATTTCAATGAAACGAGCAAACAAACGTACGAAACATGAGTTTTAGGTGGAAACAAAGATTGTGGAGAAATATTTTAAAATGAATACAAATTCTGGTTTGCACTTGATTAATTTAGGATTTATTATCCTTCTTTACAAAAAATCTAGCCGAGTTTTTTAGCATGAAACGAGCGAACAAATGCAGGAAACATGAGCTTTGGGGGCACTCAAAGATTGCGGAGAA
Source organism: Juncus effusus (assembly GCA_027726005.1). Lineage (NCBI taxonomy): Eukaryota > Viridiplantae > Streptophyta > Magnoliopsida > Poales > Juncaceae > Juncus > Juncus effusus. The sequence goes on from CM050901.1 coordinate 5,394,627, forward strand.
ATATTTTAAAATGGATACAAATTTTGATTTCCATTTGAATAATTTAGTATTTACTATCATTCTTTACACAAAATCTATCCGAGTTTTTTTTTCAATGAAACGAGCAAACAAACGTACGAAACATGAGTTTTAGGTGGAAACAAAGATTGTGGAGAAATATTTTAAAATGAATACAAATTCTGGTTTGCATTTGATTAATTTAGGATTTACTATCCTTCTTTACAAAAAATCGAGCCGAGTTTTTTAGCATGAAACGAGCGAACAAATGCAGGAAACATGAGCTTTGGGGGCACTCAAAGATTGCGGAGAAATATTTTAAAATGGATACAAATTTTGATTTCCATTTGAATAATTTAGTATTTACTATCATTCTTTACGAAAAATCTATCCGAGTTTTTTTTTGAATGAAACGAGCAAACAAACGCACGAAAGATGAGTTTTAGGTGCAAACAAAGATTGTGGAGAAATATTTTAAATTGAATAGGAATTTTCGTTTGCATTTGAATAATTTAGTATGTACTATCAATCTTTATGAAAAATGTAGCCCAGATTTTTAACATTAAACGAGCGAACAAACGCATGAAAGATGAGTTTTAGGGGCACACAAAGATTGTGGAGAAATATTTTAAAATGAATACAAATTCTCGTTTGCATTTGAATAATTTTGGATTTATTATCCTTCTTTACAAAAAATCTAGCCGAGTTTTTTAGCATGAAATGAGCGAACAAATGCATGAAACATGAGTCTTAGGGGCACTAAAAGATTGCGGAGAAATATTTTAAAATGGATACAAATTTTGATTTCCATTTGAATAATTTAGTATTTACTATCATTCTTTACGAAAAATCTATCCGAGTTTTTTTTTCAATGAAACGAGCAAACAAACGTACGAAACATGAGTTTTAGGTGGAAACAAAGATTGTGGAGAAATATTTTAAAATGAATACAAATTCTGGTTTGCACTTGATTAATTTAGGATTTATTATCCTTCTTTACAAAAAATCTAGCCGAGTTTTTTAGCATGAAACGAGCGAACAAATGCAGGAAACATGAGCTTTGGGGGCACTCAAAGATTGCGGAGAAATATTTTAAAATGGATACAAATTTTGATTTCCATTTGAATAATTTAGTATTTACTATCATTCTTTACGAAAAATCTATCCGAGTTTTTTTTTGAATGAAACGAGCAAACAAACGCACGAAAGATGAGTTTTAGGTGCAAACAAAGATTGTGGAGAAATATTTTAAATTGAATAGGAATTTTCGTTTGCATTTGAATAATTTAGTATGTACTATCAATCTTTATGAAAAATGTAGCCCAGATTTTTAACATTAAACGAGCGAACAAACGCATGAAAGATGAGTTTTAGGGGCACACAAAGATTGTGGAGAAATATTTTAAAATGAATACAAATTCTCGTTTGCATTTGAATAATTTTGGATTTATTATCCTTCTTTACAAAAAATCTAGCCGAGTTTTTTAGCATGAAACGAGCGAACAAATGCATGAAACATGAGTCTTAGGGGCACTAAAAGATTGCGGAGAAATATTTTAAAATGGATACAAATTTTGATTTCCATTTGAATAATTTAGTATTTACTATCATTCTTTACGAAAAATCTATCCGAGTTTTTTTTTCAATGAAACGAGCAAACAAACGTACGAAACATGAGTTTTAGGTGGAAACAAAGATTGTGGAGAAATATTTTAAAATGAATACAAATTCTGGTTTGCACTTGATTAATTTAGGATTTATTATCCTTCTTTACAAAAAATCTAGCCGAGTTTTTTAGCATGAAACGAGCGAACAAATGCAGGAAACATGAGCTTTGGGGGCACTCAAAGATTGCGGAGAAATATTTTAAAATGGATACAAATTTTGATTTCCATTTGAATAATTTAGTATTTACTATCATTCTTTACACAAAATCTATCCGAGTTTTTTTTTCAATGAAACGAGCAAACAAACGTACGAAACATGAGTTTTAGGTGGAAACAAAGATTGTGGAGAAATATTTTAAAATGAATACAAATTCTGGTTTGCATTTGATTAATTTAGGATTTACTATCCTTCTTTACAAAAAATCTAGCCGAGTTTTTTAGCATGAAACGAGCGAACAAATGCAGGAAACATGAGCTTTGGGGGCACTCAAAGATTGCGGAGAAATATTTTAAAATGGATACAAATTTTGATTTCCATTTGAATAATTTAGTATTTACTATCATTCTTTACGAAAAATCTATCCGAGTTTTTTTTTGAATGAAACGAGCGGAGAAATGCATGAAACATGAGTCTTAGGGGCACTAAAAGATTGCGGAGAAATATTTTAAAATGGATACAAATTTTGATTTCCATTTGAATAATTTAGTATTTACTATCATTCTTTACGAAAAATCTATCCGAGTTTTTATTTCAATGAAACGAGCAAACAAACGTACGAAACATGAGTTTTAGGTGGAAACAAAGATTGTGGAGAAATATTTTAAAATGAATACAAATTCTGGTTTGCACTTGATTAATTTAGGATTTATTATCCTTCTTTACAAAAAATCTAGCCGAGTTTTTTAGCATGAAACGAGCGAACAAATGCAGGAAACATGAGCTTTGGGGGCACTCAAAGATTGCGGAGAAATATTTTAAAATGGATACAAATTTTGATTTCCATTTGAATAATTTAGTATTTACTATCATTCTTTACACAAAATCTATCCGAGTTTTTTTTTCAATGAAACGAGCAAACAAACGTACGAAACATGAGTTTTAGGTGGAAACAAAGATTGTGGAGAAATATTTTAAAATGAATACAAATTCTGGTTTGCATTTGATTAATTTAGGATTTACTATCCTTCTTTACAAAAAATCGAGCCGAGTTTTTTAGCATGAAACGAGCGAACAAATGCAGGAAACATGAGCTTTGGGGGCACTCAAAGATTGCGGAGAAATATTTTAAAATGGATACAAATTTTGATTTCCATTTGAATAATTTAGTATTTACTATCATTCTTTACGAAAAATCTATCCGAGTTTTTTTTTGAATGAAACGAGCAAACAAACGCACGAAAGATGAGTTTTAGGTGCAAACAAAGATTGTGGAGAAATATTTTAAATTGAATAGGAATTTTCGTTTGCATTTGAATAATTTAGTATGTACTATCAATCTTTATGAAAAATGTAGCCCAGATTTTTAACATTAAACGAGCGAACAAACGCATGAAAGATGAGTTTTAGGGGCACACAAAGATTGTGGAGAAATATTTTAAAATGAATACAAATTCTCGTTTGCATTTGAATAATTTTGGATTTATTATCCTTCTTTACAAAAAATCTAGCCGAGTTTTTTAGCATGAAATGAGCGAACAAATGCATGAAACATGAGTCTTAGGGGCACTAAAAGATTGCGGAGAAATATTTTAAAATGGATACAAATTTTGATTTCCATTTGAATAATTTAGTATTTACTATCATTCTTTACGAAAAATCTATCCGAGTTTTTTTTTCAATGAAACGAGCAAACAAACGTACGAAACATGAGTTTTAGGTGGAAACAAAGATTGTGGAGAAATATTTTAAAATGAATACAAATTCTGGTTTGCACTTGATTAATTTAGGATTTATTATCCTTCTTTACAAAAAATCTAGCCGAGTTTTTTAGCATGAAACGAGCGAACAAATGCAGGAAACATGAGCTTTGGGGGCACTCAAAGATTGCGGAGAAATATTTTAAAATGGATACAAATTTTGATTTCCATTTGAATAATTTAGTATTTACTATCATTCTTTACGAAAAATCTATCCGAGTTTTTTTTTGAATGAAACGAGCAAACAAACGCACGAAAGATGAGTTTTAGGTGCAAACAAAGATTGTGGAGAAATATTTTAAATTGAATAGGAATTTTCGTTTGCATTTGAATAATTTAGTATGTACTATCAATCTTTATGAAAAATGTAGCCCAGATTTTTAACATTAAACGAGCGAACAAACGCATGAAAGATGAGTTTTAGGGGCACACAAAGATTGTGGAGAAATATTTTAAAATGAATACAAATTCTCGTTTGCATTTGAATAATTTTGGATTTATTATCCTTCTTTACAAAAAATCTAGCCGAGTTTTTTAGCATGAAACGAGCGAACAAATGCATGAAACATGAGTCTTAGGGGCACTAAAAGATTGCGGAGAAATATTTTAAAATGGATACAAATTTTGATTTCCATTTGAATAATTTAGTATTTACTATCATTCTTTACGAAAAATCTATCCGAGTTTTTTTTTCAATGAAACGAGCAAACAAACGTACGAAACATGAGTTTTAGGTGGAAACAAAGATTGTGGAGAAATATTTTAAAATGAATACAAATTCTGGTTTGCACTTGATTAATTTAGGATTTATTATCCTTCTTTACAAAAAATCTAGCCGAGTTTTTTAGCATGAAACGAGCGAACAAATGCAGGAAACATGAGCTTTGGGGGCACTCAAAGATTGCGGAGAAATATTTTAAAATGGATACAAATTTTGATTTCCATTTGAATAATTTAGTATTTACTATCATTCTTTACACAAAATCTATCCGAGTTTTTTTTTCAATGAAACGAGCAAACAAACGTACGAAACATGAGTTTTAGGTGGAAACAAAGATTGTGGAGAAATATTTTAAAATGAATACAAATTCTGGTTTGCATTTGATTAATTTAGGATTTACTATCCTTCTTTACAAAAAATCTAGCCGAGTTTTTTAGCATGAAACGAGCGAACAAATGCAGGAAACATGAGCTTTGGGGGCACTCAAAGATTGCGGAGAAATATTTTAAAATGGATACAAATTTTGATTTCCATTTGAATAATTTAGTATTTACTATCATTCTTTACGAAAAATCTATCCGAGTTTTTTTTTGAATGAAACGAGCGGAGAAATGCATGAAACATGAGTCTTAGGGGCACTAAAAGATTGCGGAGAAATATTTTAAAATGGATACAAATTTTGATTTCCATTTGAATAATTTAGTATTTACTATCATTCTTTACGAAAAATCTATCCGAGTTTTTATTTCAATGAAACGAGCAAACAAACGTACGAAACATGAGTTTTAGGTGGAAACAAAGATTGTGGAGAAATATTTTAAAATGAATACAAATTCTGGTTTGCACTTGATTAATTTAGGATTTATTATCCTTCTTTACAAAAAATCTAGCCGAGTTTTTTAGCATGAAACGAGCGAACAAATGCAGGAAACATGAGCTTTGGGGGCACTCAAAGATTGCGGAGAAATATTTTAAAATGGATACAAATTTTGATTTCCATTTGAATAATTTAGTATTTACTATCAATCTTTACACAAAATCTATCCGAGTTTTTTTTTCAATGAAACGAGCAAACAAACGTACGAAACATGAGTTTTAGGTGGAAACAAAGATTGTGGAGAAATATTTTAAAATGAATACAAATTCTGGTTTGCATTTGATTAATTTAGGATTTACTATCCTTCTTTACAAAAAATCGAGCCGAGTTTTTTAGCATGAAACGAGCGAACAAATGCAGGAAACATGAGCTTTGGGGGCACTCAAAGATTGCGGAGAAATATTTTAAAATGGATACAAATTTTGATTTCCATTTGAATAATTTAGTATTTACTATCATTCTTTACGAAAAATCTATCCGAGTTTTTTTTTGAATGAAACGAGCAAACAAACGCACGAAAGATGAGTTTTAGGTGCAAACAAAGATTGTGGAGAAATATTTTAAATTGAATAGGAATTTTCGTTTGCATTTGAATAATTTAGTATGTACTATCAATCTTTATGAAAAATGTAGCCCAGATTTTTAACATTAAACGAGCGAACAAACGCATGAAAGATGAGTTTTAGGGGCACACAAAGATTGTGGAGAAATATTTTAAAATGAATACAAATTCTCGTTTGCATTTGAATAATTTTGGATTTATTATCCTTCTTTACAAAAAATCTAGCCGAGTTTTTTAGCATGAAATGAGCGAACAAATGCATGAAACATGAGTCTTAGGGGCACTAAAAGATTGCGGAGAAATATTTTAAAATGGATACAAATTTTGATTTCCATTTGAATAATTTAGTATTTACTATCATTCTTTACGAAAAATCTATCCGAGTTTTTTTTTCAATGAAACGAGCAAACAAACGTACGAAACATGAGTTTTAGGTGGAAACAAAGATTGTGGAGAAATATTTTAAAATGAATACAAATTCTGGTTTGCACTTGATTAATTTAGGATTTATTATCCTTCTTTACAAAAAATCTAGCCGAGTTTTTTAGCATGAAACGAGCGAACAAATGCAAGAAACATGAGCTTTGGGGGCACTCAAAGATTGCGGAGAAATATTTTAAAATGGATACAAATTTTGATTTCCATTTGAATAATTTAGTATTTACTATCATTCTTTACACAAAATCTATCCGAGTTTTTTTTTCAATGAAACGAGCAAACAAACGTACGAAACATGAGTTTTAGGTGGAAACAAAGATTGTGGAGAAATATTTTAAAATGAATACAAATTCTGGTTTGCATTTGATTAATTTAGGATTTACTATCCTTCTTTACAAAAAATCTAGCCGAGTTTTTTAGCATGAAACGAGCGAACAAATGCAGGAAACATGAGCTTTGGGGGCACTCAAAGATTGCGGAGAAATATTTTAAAATGGATACAAATTTTGATTTCCATTTGAATAATTTAGTATTTACTATCATTCTTTACGAAAAATCTATCCGAGTTTTTTTTTGAATGAAACGAGCGGAGAAATGCATGAAACATGAGTCTTAGGGGCACTAAAAGATTGCGGAGAAATATTTTAAAATGGATACAAATTTTGATTTCCAATTGAATAATTTAGTATTTACTATCATTCTTTACGAAAAATCTATCCGAGTTTTTTTTTCAATGAAACGAGCAAACAAACGTACGAAACATGAGTTTTAGGTGGAAACAAAGATTGTGGAGAAATATTTTAAAATGAATACAAATTCTGGTTTGCACTTGATTAATTTAGGATTTATTATCCTTCTTTACAAAAAATCTAGCCGAGTTTTTTAGCATGAAACGAGCGAACAAATGCAGGAAACATGAGCTTTGGGGGCACTCAAAGATTGCGGAGAAATATTTTAAAATGGATACAAATTTTGATTTCCATTTGAATAATTTAGTATTTACTATCATTCTTTACACAAAATCTATCCGAGTTTTTTTTTCAATGAAACGAGCAAACAAACGTACGAAACATGAGTTTTAGGTGGAAACAAAGATTGTGGAGAAATATTTTAAAATGAATACAAATTCTGGTTTGCATTTGATTAATTTAGGATTTACTATCCTTCTTTACAAAAAATCGAGCCGAGTTTTTTAGCATGAAACGAGCGAACAAATGCAGGAAACATGAGCTTTGGGGGCACTCAAAGATTGCGGAGAAATATTTTAAAATGGATACAAATTTTGATTTCCATTTGAATAATTTAGTATTTACTATCATTCTTTACGAAAAATCTATCCGAGTTTTTTTTTGAATGAAACGAGCAAACAAACGCACGAAAGATGAGTTTTAGGTGCAAACAAAGATTGTGGAGAAATATTTTAAATTGAATAGGAATTTTCGTTTGCATTTGAATAATTTAGTATGTACTATCAATCCTTATGAAAAATGTAGCCCAGATTTTTAACATTAAACGAGCGAACAAACGCATGAAAGATGAGTTTTAGGGGCACACAAAGATTGTGGAGAAATATTTTAAAATGAATACAAATTCTCGTTTGCATTTGAATAATTTTGGATTTATTATCCTTCTTTACAAAAAATCTAGCCGAGTTTTTTAGCATGAAATGAGCGAACAAATGCATGAAACATGAGTCTTAGGGGCACTAAAAGATTGCGGAGAAATATTTTAAAATGGATACAAATTTTGATTTCCATTTGAATAATTTAGTATTTACTATCATTCTTTACGAAAAATCTATCCGAGTTTTTTTTTCAATGAAACGAGCAAACAAACGTACGAAACATGAGTTTTAGGTGGAAACAAAGATTGTGGAGAAATATTTTAAAATGAATACAAATTCTGGTTTGCACTTGATTAATTTAGGATTTATTATCCTTCTTTACAAAAAATCTAGCCGAGTTTTTTAGCATGAAACGAGCGAACAAATGCAAGAAACATGAGCTTTGGGGGCACTCAAAGATTGCGGAGAAATATTTTAAAATGGATACAAATTTTGATTTCCATTTGAATAATTTAGTATTTACTATCATTCTTTACACAAAATCTATCCGAGTTTTTTTTTCAATGAAACGAGCAAACAAACGTACGAAACATGAGTTTTAGGTGGAAACAAAGATTGTGGAGAAATATTTTAAAATGAATACAAATTCTGGTTTGCATTTGATTAATTTAGGATTTACTATCCTTCTTTACAAAAAATCTAGCCGAGTTTTTTAGCATGAAACGAGCGAACAAATGCAGGAAACATGAGCTTTGGGGGCACTCAAAGATTGCGGAGAAATATTTTAAAATGGATACAAATTTTGATTTCCATTTGAATAATTTAGTATTTACTATCATTCTTTACGAAAAATCTATCCGAGTTTTTTTTTGAATGAAACGAGCGGAGAAATGCATGAAACATGAGTCTTAGGGGCACTAAAAGATTGCGGAGAAATATTTTAAAATGGATACAAATTTTGATTTCCATTTGAATAATTTAGTATTTACTATCATTCTTTACGAAAAATCTATCCGAGTTTTTTTTTCAATGAAACGAGCAAACAAACGTACGAAACATGAGTTTTAGGTGGAAACAAAGATTGTGGAGAAATATTTTAAAATGAATACAAATTCTGGTTTGCACTTGATTAATTTAGGATTTATTATCCTTCTTTACAAAAAATCTAGCCGAGTTTTTTAGCATGAAACGAGCGAACAAATGCAGGAAACATGAGCTTTGGGGGCACTCAAAGATTGCGGAGAAACATTTTAAAATGGATACAAATTTTGATTTCCATTTGAATAATTTAGTATTTACTATCATTCTTTACACAAAATCTATCCGAGTTTTTTTTTCAATGAAACGAGCAAACAAACGTACGAAACATGAGTTTTAGGTGGAAACAAAGATTGTGGAGAAATATTTTAAAATGAATACAAATTCTGGTTTGCATTTGATTAATTTAGGATTTACTATCCTTCTTTACAAAAAATCGAGCCGAGTTTTTTAGCATGAAACGAGCGAACAAATGCAGGAAACATGAGCTTTGGGGGCACTCAAAGATTGCGGAGAAATATTTTAAAATGGATACAAATTTTGATTTCCATTTGAATAATTTAGTATTTACTATCATTCTTTACGAAAAATCTATCCGAGTTTTTTTTTGAATGAAACGAGCAAACAAACGCACGAAAGATGAGTTTTAGGTGCAAACAAAGATTGTGGAGAAATATTTTAAATTGAATAGGAATTTTGGTTTGCATTTGAATAATTTAGTATGTACTATCAATCTTTATGAAAAATGTAGCCCAGATTTTTAACATTAAACGAGCGAACAAACACATGAAAGATGAGTTTTAGGGGCACACAAAGATTGTGGAGAAATATTTTAAAATGAATACAAATTCTCGTTTGCATTTGAATAATTTTGGATTTATTATCCTTCTTTACAAAAAATCTAGCCGAGTTTTTTAGCATGAAACGAGCGAACAAATGCATGAAACATGAGTCTTAGGGGCACTAAAAGATTGCGGAGAAATATTTTAAAATGGATACAAATTTTGATTTCCATTTGAATAATTTAGTATTTACTATCATTCTTTACGAAAAATCTATCCGAGTTTTTTTTTCAATGAAACGAGCAAACAAACGTACGAAACATGAGTTTTAGGTGGAAACAAAGATTGTGGAGAAATATTTTAAAATGAATACAAATTCTGGTTTGCACTTGATTAATTTAGGATTTATTATCCTTCTTTACAAAAAATCTAGCCGAGTTTTTTAGCATGAAACGAGCGAACAAATGCAGGAAACATGAGCTTTGGGGGCACTCAAAGATTGCGGAGAAATATTTTAAAACGGATACAAATTTTGATTTCCATTTGAATAATTTAGTATTTACTATCATTCTTTACACAAAATCTATCCGAGTTTTTTTTTCAATGAAACGAGCAAACAAACGTACGAAACATGAGTTTTAGGTGGAAACAAAGATTGTGGAGAAATATTTTAAAATGAATACAAATTCTGGTTTGCATTTGATTAATTTAGGATTTACTATCCTTCTTTACAAAAAATCTAGCCGAGTTTTTTAGCATGAAACGAGCGAACAAATGCAGGAAACATGAGCTTTGGGGGCACTCAAAGATTGCGGAGAAATATTTTAAAATGGATACAAATTTTGATTTCCATTTGAATAATTTAGTATTTACTATCATTCTTTACGAAAAATCTATCCGAGTTTTTTTTTGAATGAAACGAGCGGAGAAATGCATGAAACATGAGTCTTAGGGGCACTAAAAGATTGCGGAGAAATATTTTAAAATGGATACAAATTTTGATTTCCATTTGAATAATTTAGTATTTACTATCATTCTTTACGAAAAATCTATCCGAGTTTTTTTTTCAATGAAACGAGCAAACAAACGTACGAAACATGAGTTTTAGGTGGAAACAAAGATTGTGGAGAAATATTTTAAAATGAATACAAATTCTGGTTTGCACTTGATTAATTTAGGATTTATTATCCTTCTTTACAAAAAATCTAGCCGAGTTTTTTAGCATGAAACGAGCGAACAAATGCAGGAAACATGAGCTTTGGGGGCACTCAAAGATTGCGGAGAAATATTTTAAAATGGATACAAATTTTGATTTCCATTTGAATAATTTAGTATTTACTATCATTCTTTACACAAAATCTATCCGAGTTTTTTTTTCAATGAAACGAGCAAACAAACGTACGAAACATGAGTTTTAGGTGGAAACAAAGATTGTGGAGAAATATTTTAAAATGAATACAAATTCTGGTTTGCATTTGATTAATTTAGGATTTACTATCCTTCTTTACAAAAAATCTAGCCGAGTTTTTTAGCATGAAACGAGCGAACAAATGCAGGAAACATGAGCTTTGGGGGCACTCAAAGATTGCGGAGAAATATTTTAAAATGGATACAAATTTTGATTTCCATTTGAATAATTTAGTATTTACTATCATTCTTTACGAAAAATCTATCCGAGTTTTTTTTTGAATGAAACGAGCAAACAAACGCACGAAAGATGAGTTTTAGGTGCAAACAAAGATTGTGGAGAAATATTTTAAATTGAATAGGAATTTTGGTTTGCATTTGAATAATTTAGTATGTACTATCAATCTTTATGAAAAATGTAGCCCAGATTTTTAACATTAAACGAGCGAACAAACGCATGAAAGATGAGTTTTAGGGGCACACAAAGATTGTGGAGAAATATTTTAAAATGAATACAAATTCTCGTTTGCATTTGAATAATTTTGGATTTATTATCCTTCTTTACAAAAAATCTAGCCGAGTTTTTTAGCATGAAACGAGCGAACAAATGCATGAAACATGAGTCTTAGGGGCACTAAAAGATTGCGGAGAAATATTTTAAAATGGATACAAATTTTGATTTCCATTTGAATAATTTAGTATTTACTATCATTCTTTACGAAAAATCTATCCGAGTTTTTTTTTCAATGAAACGAGCAAACAAACGTACGAAACATGAGTTTTAGGTGGAAACAAAGATTGTGGAGAAATATTTTAAAATGAATACAAATTCTGGTTTGCACTTGATTAATTTAGGATTTATTATCCTTCTTTACAAAAAATCTAGCCGAGTTTTTTAGCATGAAACGAGCGAACAAATGCAGGAAACATGAGCTTTGGGGGCACTCAAAGATTGCGGAGAAATATTTTAAAACGGATACAAATTTTGATTTCCATTTGAATAATTTAGTATTTACTATCATTCTTTACACAAAATCTATCCGAGTTTTTTTTTCAATGAAACGAGCAAACAAACGTACGAAACATGAGTTTTAGGTGGAAACAAAGATTGTGGAGAAATATTTTAAAATGAATACAAATTCTGGTTTGCATTTGATTAATTTAGGATTTACTATCCTTCTTTACAAAAAATCTAGCCGAGTTTTTTAGCATGAAACGAGCGAACAAATGCAGGAAACATGAGCTTTGGGGGCACTCAAAGATTGCGGAGAAATATTTTAAAATGGATACAAATTTTGATTTCCATTTGAATAATTTAGTATTTACTATCATTCTTTACGAAAAATCTATCCGAGTTTTTTTTTGAATGAAACGAGCGGAGAAATGCATGAAACATGAGTCTTAGGGGCACTAAAAGATTGCGGAGAAATATTTTAAAATGGATACAAATTTTGATTTCCATTTGAATAATTTAGTATTTACTATCATTCTTTACGAAAAATCTATCCGAGTTTTTTTTTCAATGAAACGAGCAAACAAACGTACGAAACATGAGTTTTAGGTGGAAACAAAGATTGTGGAGAAATATTTTAAAATGAATACAAATTCTGGTTTGCACTTGATTAATTTAGGATTTATTATCCTTCTTTACAAAAAATCTAGCCGAGTTTTTTAGCATGAAACGAGCGAACAAATGCAGGAAACATGAGCTTTGGGGGCACTCAAAGATTGCGGAGAAATATTTTAAAATGGATACAAATTTTGATTTCCATTTGAATAATTTAGTATTTACTATCATTCTTTACACAAAATCTATCCGAGTTTTTTTTTCAATGAAACGAGCAAACAAACGTACGAAACATGAGTTTTAGGTGGAAACAAAGATTGTGGAGAAATATTTTAAAATGAATACAAATTCTGGTTTGCATTTGATTAATTTAGGATTTACTATCCTTCTTTACAAAAAATCTAGCCGAGTTTTTTAGCATGAAACGAGCGAACAAATGCAGGAAACATGAGCTTTGGGGGCACTCAAAGATTGCGGAGAAATATTTTAAAATGGATACAAATTTTGATTTCCATTTGAATAATTTAGTATTTACTATCATTCTTTACGAAAAATCTATCCGAGTTTTTTTTTGAATGAAACGAGCAAACAAACGCACGAAAGATGAGTTTTAGGTGCAAACAAAGATTGTGGAGAAATATTTTAAATTGAATAGGAATTTTGGTTTGCATTTGAATAATTTAGTATGTACTATCAATCTTTATGAAAAATGTAGCCCAGATTTTTAACATTAAACGAGCGAACAAACGCATGAAAGATGAGTTTTAGGGGCACACAAAGATTGTGGAGAAATATTTTAAAATGAATACAAATTCTCGTTTGCATTTGAATAATTTTGGATTTATTATCCTTCTTTACAAAAAATCTAGCCGAGTTTTTTAGCATGAAACGAGCGAACAAATGCATGAAACATGAGTCTTAGGGGCACTAAAAGATTGCGGAGAAATATTTTAAAATGGATACAAATTTTGATTTCCATTTGAATAATTTAGTATTTACTATCATTCTTTACGAAAAATCTATCCGAGTTTTTTTTTCAATGAAACGAGCAAACAAACGTACGAAACATGAGTTTTAGGTGGAAACAAAGATTGTGGAGAAATATTTTAAAATGAATACAAATTCTGGTTTGCACTTGATTAATTTAGGATTTATTATCCTTCTTTACAAAAAATCTAGCCGAGTTTTTTAGCATGAAACGAGCGAACAAATGCAGGAAACATGAGCTTTGGGGGCACTCAAAGATTGCGGAGAAATATTTTAAAATGGATACAAATTTTGATTTCCATTTGAATAATTTAGTATTTACTATCATTCTTTACACAAAATCTATCCGAGTTTTTTTTTCAATGAAACGAGCAAACAAACGTACGAAACATGAGTTTTAGGTGGAAACAAAGATTGTGGAGAAATATTTTAAAATGAATACAAATTCTGGTTTGCATTTGATTAATTTAGGATTTACTATCCTTCTTTACAAAAAATCTAGCCGAGTTTTTTAGCATGAAACGAGCGAACAAATGCAGGAAACATGAGCTTTGGGGGCACTCAAAGATTGCGGAGAAATATTTTAAAATGGATACAAATTTTGATTTCCATTTGAATAATTTAGTATTTACTATCATTCTTTACGAAAAATCTATCCGAGTTTTTTTTTGAATGAAACGAGCAAACAAACGCACGAAAGATGAGTTTTAGGTGCAAACAAAGATTGTGGAGAAATATTTTAAATTGAATAGGAATTTTGGTTTGCATTTGAATAATTTAGTATGTACTATCAATCTTTATGAAAAATGTAGCCCAGATTTTTAACATTAAACGAGCGAACAAACGCATGAAAGATGAGTTTTAGGGGCACACAAAGATTATGGAGAAATATTTTAAAATGAATACAAATTCTCGTTTGCATTTGAATAATTTTGGATTTATTATCCTTCTTTACAAAAAATCTAGCCGAGTTTTTTAGCATGAAACGAGCGAACAAATGCATGAAACATGAGTCTTAGGGGCACTAAAAGATTGCGGAGAAATATTTTAAAATGGATACAAATTTTGATTTCCATTTGAATAATTTAGTATTTACTATCATTCTTTACGAAAAATCTATCCGAGTTTTTTTTTCAATGAAACGAGCAAACAAACGTACGAAACATGAGTTTTAGGTGGAAACAAAGATTGTGGAGAAATATTTTAAAATGAATACAAATTCTGGTTTGCATTTGATTAATTTAGGATTTACTATCCTTCTTTACAAAAAATCTAGCCGAGTTTTTTAGCATGAAACGAGCGAACAAATGCAGGAAACATGAGCTTTGGGGGCACTCAAAGATTGCGGAGAAATATTTTAAAATGGATACAAATTTTGATTTCCATTTGAATAATTTAGTATTTACTATCATTCTTTACACAAAATCTATCCGAGTTTTTTTTTGAATGAAACGAGCAAACAAACGCACGAAAGATGAGTTTTAGGTGCAAACAAAGATTGTGGAGAAATATTTTAAATTGAATAGGAATTTTGGTTTGCATTTGAATAATTTAGTATGTACTATCAATCTTTATGAAAAATGTAGCCCAGATTTTTAACATTAAACGAGCGAACAAACGCATGAAAGATGAGTTTTAGGGGCACACAAAGATTGTGGAGAAATATTTTAAAATGAATACAAATTCTCGTTTGCATTTGAATAATTTTGGATTTATTATCCTTCTTTACGAAAAATCTATCCGAGTTTTTTTGCATGAAACGAGCGAACAAATGCATGAAACATGAGTCTTAGGGGCACTAAAAGATTGCGGAGAAATATTTTAAAATGGATACAAATTTTGATTTCCATTTGAATAATTTAGTATTTACTATCATTCTTTACGAAAAATCTATCCGAGTTTTTTTTTCAATGAAACGAGCAAACAAACGTACGAAACATGAGTTTTAGGTGGAAACAAAGATTGTGGAGAAATATTTTAAAATGAATACAAATTCTGGTTTGCACTTGATTAATTTAGGATTTATTATCCTTCTTTACAAAAAATCTAGCCGAGTTTTTTAGCATGAAACGAGCGAACAAATGCAGGAAACATGAGCTTTGGGGGCACTCAAAGATTGCGGAGAAATATTTTAAAATGGATACAAATTTTGATTTCCATTTGAATAATTTAGTATTTACTATCATTCTTTACACAAAATCTATCCGAGTTTTTTTTTCAATGAAACGAGCAAACAAACGTACGAAACATGAGTTTTAGGTGGAAACAAAGATTGTGGAGAAATATTTTAAAATGAATACAAATTCTGGTTTGCATTTGATTAATTTAGGATTTACTATCCTTCTTTACAAAAAATCTAGCCGAGTTTTTTAGCATGAAACGAGCGAACAAATGCAGGAAACATGAGCTTTGGGGGCACTCAAAGATTGCGGAGAAATATTTTAAAATGGATACAAATTTTGATTTCCATTTGAATAATTTAGTATTTACTATCATTCTTTACGAAAAATCTATCCGAGTTTTTTTTTGAATGAAACGAGCAAACAAACGCACGAAAGATGAGTTTTAGGTGCAAACAAAGATTGTGGAGAAATATTTTAAATTGAATAGGAATTTTGGTTTGCATTTGAATAATTTAGTATGTACTATCAATCTTTATGAAAAATGTAGCCCAGATTTTTAACATTAAACGAGCGAACAAACGCATGAAAGATGAGTTTTAGGGGCACACAAAGATTATGGAGAAATATTTTAAAATGAATACAAATTCTCGTTTGCATTTGAATAATTTTGGATTTATTATCCTTCTTTACAAAAAATCTAGCCGAGTTTTTTAGCATGAAACGAGCGAACAAATGCATGAAACATGAGTCTTAGGGGCACTAAAAGATTGCGGAGAAATATTTTAAAATGGATACAAATTTTGATTTCCATTTGAATAATTTAGTATTTACTATCATTCTTTACGAAAAATCTATCCGAGTTTTTTTTTCAATGAAACGAGCAAACAAACGTACGAAACATGAGTTTTAGGTGGAAACAAAGATTGTGGAGAAATATTTTAAAATGAATACAAATTCTGGTTTGCACTTGATTAATTTAGGATTTATTATCCTTCTTTACAAAAAATCTAGCCGAGTTTTTTAGCATGAAACGAGCGAACAAATGCAGGAAACATGAGCTTTGGGGGCACTCAAAGATTGCGGAGAAATATTTTAAAATGGATACAAATTTTGATTTCCATTTGAATAATTTAGTATTTACTATCATTCTTTACACAAAATCTATCCGAGTTTTTTTTTCAATGAAACGAGCAAACAAACGTACGAAACATGAGTTTTAGGTGGAAACAAAGATTGTGGAGAAATATTTTAAAATGAATACAAATTCTGGTTTGCATTTGATTAATTTAGGATTTACTATCCTTCTTTACAAAAAATCTAGCCGAGTTTTTTAGCATGAAACGAGCGAACAAATGCAGGAAACATGAGCTTTGGGGGCACTCAAAGATTGCGGAGAAATATTTTAAAATGGATACAAATTTTGATTTCCATTTGAATAATTTAGTATTTACTATCATTCTTTACGAAAAATCTATCCGAGTTTTTTTTTGAATGAAACGAGCAAACAAACGTACGAAACATGAGTTTTAGGTGGAAACAAAGATTGTGGAGAAATATTTTAAAATGAATACAAATTCTGGTTTGCACTTGATTAATTTAGGATTTATTATCCTTCTTTACAAAAAATCTAGCCGAGTTTTTTAGCATGAAACGAGCGAACAAATGCAGGAAACATAAGCTTTGGGGGCACTCAAAGATTGCGGAGAAATATTTTAAAATGGATACAAATTTTGATTTCCATTTGAATAATTTAGTATTTACTATCATTCTTTACACAAAATCTATCCGAGTTTTTTTTTCAATGAAACGAGCAAACAAACGTACGAAACATGAGTTTTAGGTGGAAACAAAGATTGTGGAGAAATATTTTAAAATGAATACAAATTCTGGTTTGCATTTGATTAATTTAGGATTTACTATCCTTCTTTACAAAAAATCTAGCCGAGTTTTTTAGCATGAAACGAGCGAACAAATGCAGGAAACATGAGCTTTGGGGGCACTCAAAGATTGCGGAGAAATATTTTAAAATGGATACAAATTTTGATTTCCATTTGAATAATTTAGTATTTACTATCATTCTTTACGAAAAATCTATCCGAGTTTTTTTTTGAATGAAACGAGCGGAGAAATGCATGAAACATGAGTCTTAGGGGCACTAAAAGATTGCGGAGAAATATTTTAAAATGGATACAAATTTTGATTTCCATTTGAATAATTTAGTATTTACTATCATTCTTTACGAAAAATCTATCCGAGTTTTTTTTTCAATGAAACGAGCAAACAAACGTACGAAACATGAGTTTTAGGTGGAAACAAAGATTGTGGAGAAATATTTTAAAATGAATACAAATTCTGGTTTGCACTTGATTAATTTAGGATTTATTATCCTTCTTTACAAAAAATCTAGCCGAGTTTTTTAGCATGAAACGAGCGAACAAATGCAGGAAACATGAGCTTTGGGGGCACTCAAAGATTGCGGAGAAATATTTTAAAATGGATACAAATTTTGATTTCCATTTGAATAATTTAGTATTTACTATCATTCTTTACACAAAATCTATCCGAGTTTTTTTTTCAATGAAACGAGCAAACAAACGTACGAAACATGAGTTTTAGGTGGAAACAAAGATTGTGGAGAAATATTTTAAAATGAATACAAATTCTGGTTTGCATTTGATTAATTTAGGATTTACTATCCTTCTTTACAAAAAATCTAGCCGAGTTTTTTAGCATGAAACGAGCGAACAAATGCAGGAAACATGAGCTTTGGGGGCACTCAAAGATTGCGGAGAAATATTTTAAAATGGATACAAATTTTGATTTCCATTTGAATAATTTAGTATTTACTATCATTCTTTACGAAAAATCTATCCGAGTTTTTTTTTGAATGAAACGAGCGGAGAAATGCATGAAACATGAGTCTTAGGGGCACTAAAAGATTGCGGAGAAATATTTTAAAATGGATACAAATTTTGATTTCCATTTGAATAATTTAGTATTTACTATCATTCTTTACGAAAAATCTATCCGAGTTTTTTTTTCAATGAAACGAGCAAACAAACGTACGAAACATGAGTTTTAGGTGGAAACAAAGATTGTGGAGAAATATTTTAAAATGAATACAAATTCTGGTTTGCACTTGATTAATTTAGGATTTATTATCCTTCTTTACAAAAAATCTAGCCGAGTTTTTTAGCATGAAACGAGCGAACAAATGCAGGAAACATGAGCTTTGGGGGCACTCAAAGATTGCGGAGAAATATTTTAAAATGGATACAAATTTTGATTTCCATTTGAATAATTTAGTATTTACTATCATTCTTTACACAAAATCTATCCGAGTTTTTTTTTCAATGAAACGAGCAAACAAACGTACGAAACATGAGTTTTAGGTGGAAACAAAGATTGTGGAGAAATATTTTAAAATGAATACAAATTCTGGTTTGCATTTGATTAATTTAGGATTTACTATCCTTCTTTACAAAAAATCTAGCCGAGTTTTTTAGCATGAAACGAGCGAACAAATGCAGGAAACATGAGCTTTGGGGGCACTCAAAGATTGCGGAGAAATATTTTAAAATGGATACAAATTTTGATTTCCATTTGAATAATTTAGTATTTACTATCATTCTTTACACAAAATCTATCCGAGTTTTTTTTTCAATGAAACGAGCAAACAAACGTACGAAACATGAGTTTTAGGTGGAAACAAAGATTGTGGAGAAATATTTTAAAATGAATACAAATTCTGGTTTGCACTTGATTAATTTAGGATTTATTATCCTTCTTTACAAAAAATCTAGCCGAGTTTTTTAGCATGAAACGAGCGAACAAATGCAGGAAACATGAGCTTTGGGGGCACTCAAAGATTGCGGAGAAATATTTTAAAATGGATACAAATTTTGATTTCCATTTGAATAATTTAGTATTTACTATCATTCTTTACACAAAATCTATCCGAGTTTTTTTTTCAATGAAACGAGCAAACAAACGTACGAAACATGAGTTTTAGGTGGAAACAAAGATTGTGGAGAAATATTTTAAAATGAATACAAATTCTGGTTTGCATTTGATTAATTTAGGATTTACTATCCTTCTTTACAAAAAATCTAGCCGAGTTTTTTAGCATGAAACGAGCGAACAAATGCAGGAAACATGAGCTTTGGGGGCACTCAAAGATTGCGGAGAAATATTTTAAAATGGATACAAATTTTGATTTCCATTTGAATAATTTAGTATTTACTATCATTCTTTACGAAAAATCTATCCGAGTTTTTTTTTGAATGAAACGAGCAAACAAACGCACGAAAGATGAGTTTTAGGTGCAAACAAAAATTGTGGAGAAATATTTTAAATTGAATAGGAATTTTGGTTTGCATTTGAATAATTTAGTATGTACTATCAATCTTTATGAAAAATGTAGCCCAGATTTTTAACATTAAACGAGCGAACAAATGCATGAAAGATGAGTTTTAGAGGCACACAAAGATTGTGGAGAAATATTTTAAAATGAATACAAATTCTCGTTTGCATTTGAATAATTTTGGATTTATTATCCTTCTTTACAAAAAATCTAGCCGAGTTTTTTAGCATGAAACGAGCGAACAAATGCATGAAACATGAGTCTTAGGGGCACTAAAAGATTGCGGAGAAATATTTTAAAATGGATACAAATTTTGATTTCCATTTGAATAATTTAGTATTTACTATCATTCTTTACGAAAAATCTATCCGAGTTTTTTTTTCAATGAAACGAGCAAACAAACGTACGAAACATGAGTTTTAGGTGGAAACAAAGATTGTGGAGAAATATTTTAAAATGAATACAAATTCTGGTTTGCATTTGATTAATTTAGGATTTACTATCCTTCTTTACAAAAAATCTAGCCGAGTTTTTTAGCATGAAACGAGCGAACAAATGCAGGAAACATGAGCTTTGGGGGCACTCAAAGATTGCGGAGAAATATTTTAAAATGGATACAAATTTTGATTTCCATTTGAATAATTTAGTATTTACTATCATTCTTTACACAAAATCTATCCGAGTTTTTTTTTCAATGAAACGAGCAAACAAACGTACGAAACATGAGTTTTAGGTGGAAACAAAGATTGTGGAGAAATATTTTAAAATGAATACAAATTCTGGTTTGCACTTGATTAATTTAGGATTTATTATCCTTCTTTACAAAAAATCTAGCCGAGTTTTTTAGCATGAAACGAGCGAACAAATGCAGGAAACATGAGCTTTGGGGGCACTCAAAGATTGCGGAGAAATATTTTAAAATGGATACAAATTTTGATTTCCATTTGAATAATTTAGTATTTACTATCATTCTTTACACAAAATCTATCCGAGTTTTTTTTTCAATGAAACGAGCAAACAAACGTACGAAACATGAGTTTTAGGTGGAAACAAAGATTGTGGAGAAATATTTTAAAATGAATACAAATTCTGGTTTGCATTTGATTAATTTAGGATTTACTATCCTTCTTTACAAAAAATCTAGCCGAGTTTTTTAGCATGAAACGAGCGAACAAATGCAGGAAACATGAGCTTTGGGGGCACTCAAAGATTGCGGAGAAATATTTTAAAATGGATACAAATTTTGATTTCCATTTGAATAATTTAGTATTTACTATCATTCTTTACACAAAATCTATCCGAGTTTTTTTTTCAATGAAACGAGCAAACAAACGTACGAAACATGAGTTTTAGGTGGAAACAAAGATTGTGGAGAAATATTTTAAATTGAATACAAATTCTGGTTTGCACTTGATTAATTTAGGATTTATTATCCTTCTTTACAAAAAATCTAGCCGAGTTTTTTAGCATGAAACGAGCGAACAAATGCAGGAAACATGAGCTTTGGGGGCACTCAAAGATTGCGGAGAAATATTTTAAAATGGATACAAATTTTGATTTCCATTTGAATAATTTAGTATTTACTATCATTCTTTACACAAAATCTATCCGAGTTTTTTTTTCAATGAAACGAGCAAACAAACGTACGAAACATGAGTTTTAGGTGGAAACAAAGATTGTGGAGAAATATTTTAAAATGAATACAAATTCTGGTTTGCATTTGATTAATTTAGGATTTACTATCCTTCTTTACAAAAAATCTAGCCGAGTTTTTTAGCATGAAACGAGCGAACAAATGCAGGAAACATGAGCTTTGGGGGCACTCAAAGATTGCGGAGAAATATTTTAAAATGGATACAAATTTTGATTTCCATTTGAATAATTTAGTATTTACTATCATTCTTTACGAAAAATCTATCCGAGTTTTTTTTTGAATGAAACGAGCAAACAAACGCACGAAAGATGAGTTTTAGGTGCAAACAAAAATTGTGGAGAAATATTTTAAATTGAATAGGAATTTTGGTTTGCATTTGAATAATTTAGTATGTACTATCAATCTTTATGAAAAATGTAGCCCAGATTTTTAACATTAAACGAGCGAACAAATGCATGAAAGATGAGTTTTAGAGGCACACAAAGATTGTGGAGAAATTTTTTAAAATGAATACAAATTCTCGTTTGCATTTGAATAATTTTGGATTTATTATCCTTCTTTTCAAAAAATCTAGCCGAGTTTTTTAGCATGAAACGAGCGAACAAATGCATGAAACATGAGTCTTAGGGGCACTAAAAGATTGCGGAGAAATATTTTAAAATGGATACAAATTTTGATTTCCATTTGAATAATTTAGTATTTACTATCATTCTTTACGAAAAATCTATCCGAGTTTTTTTTTCAATGAAACGAGCAAACAAACGTACGAAACATGAGTTTTAGGTGGAAACAAAGATTGTGGAGAAATATTTTAAAATGAATACAAATTCTGGTTTGCACTTGATTAATTTAGGATTTATTATCCTTCTTTACAAAAAATCTAGCCGAGTTTTTTAGCATGAAACGAGCGAACAAATGCAGGAAACATGAGCTTTGGGGGCACTCAAAGATTGCGGAGAAATATTTTAAAATGGATACAAATTTTGATTTCCATTTGAATAATTTAGTATTTACTATCATTCTTTACACAAAATCTATCCGAGTTTTTTTTTCAATGAAACGAGCAAACAAACGTACGAAACATGAGTTTTAGGTGGAAACAAAGATTGTGGAGAAATATTTTAAAATGAATACAAATTCTGGTTTGCACTTGATTAATTTAGGATTTATTATCCTTCTTTACAAAAAATCTAGCCGAGTTTTTTAGCATGAAACGAGCGAACAAATGCAGGAAACATGAGCTTTGGGGGCACTCAAAGATTGCGGAGAAATATTTTAAAATGGATACAAATTTTGATTTCCATTTGAATAATTTAGTATTTACTATCATTCTTTACACAAAATCTATCCGAGTTTTTTTTTCAATGAAACGAGCAAACAAACGTACGAAACATGAGTTTTAGGTGGAAACAAAGATTGTGGAGAAATATTTTAAAATGAATACAAATTCTGGTTTGCACTTGATTAATTTAGGATTTATTATCCTTCTTTACAAAAAATCTAGCCGAGTTTTTTAGCATGAAACGAGTGAACAAATGCAGGAAACATGAGCTTTGGGGGCACTCAAAGATTGCGGAGAAATATTTTAAAATGGATACAAATTTTGATTTCCATTTGAATAATTTAGTATTTACTATCATTCTTTACACAAAATCTATCCGAGTTTTTTTTTCAATGAAACGAGCAAACAAACGTACGAAACATGAGTTTTAGGTGGAAACAAAGATTGTGGAGAAATATTTTAAAATGAATACAAATTCTGGTTTGCATTTGATTAATTTAGGTTTTACTATCCTTCTTTACAAAAAATCTAGCCGAGTTTTTTAGCATGAAACGAGCGAACAAATGCAGGAAACATGAGCTTTGGGGGCACTCAAAGATTGCGGAGAAATATTTTAAAATGGATACAAATTTTGATTTCCATTTGAATAATTTAGTATTTACTATCATTCTTTACACAAAATCTATCCGAGTTTTTTTTTCAATGAAACGAGCAAACAAACGTACGAAACATGAGTTTTAGGTGGAAACAAAGATTGTGGAGAAATATTTTAAAATGAATACAAATTCTGGTTTGCATTTGATTAATTTAGGATTTACTATCCTTCTTTACAAAAAATCTAGCCGAGTTTTTTAGCATGAAACGAGCGAACAAATGCAGGAAACATGAGCTTTGGGGGCACTCAAAGATTGCGGAGAAATATTTTAAAATGGATACAAATTTTGATTTCCATTTGAATAATTTAGTATTTACTATCATTCTTTACGAAAAATCTATCCGAGTTTTTTTTTGAATGAAACGAGCAAACAAACGCACGAAAGATGAGTTTTAGGTGCAAACAAAAATTGTGGAGAAATATTTTAAATTGAATAGGAATTTTGGTTTGCATTTGAATAATTTAGTATGTACTATCAATCTTTATGAAAAATGTAGCCCAGATTTTTAACATTAAACGAGAATTTGTATTCATTTTAAAATATTTCTCCACAATCTTTGTGTGCCTCTAAAACTCATCTTTCATGCATAGCATGAAACGAGCGAACAAATGCAGGAAACATGAGCTTTGGGGGCACTCAAAGATTGCGGAGAAATATTTTAAAATGGATACAAATTTTGATTTCCATTTGAATAATTTAGTATTTACTATCATTCTTTACGAAAAATCTATCCGAGTTTTTTTTTCAATGAAACGAGCAAACAAACGTACGAAACATGAGTTTTAGGTGGAAACAAAGATTGTGGAGAAATATTTTAAAATGAATACAAATTCTGGTTTGCACTTGATTAATTTAGGATTTATTATCCTTCTTTACAAAAAATCTAGCCGAGTTTTTTAGCATGAAACGAGCGAACAAATGCAGGAAACATGAGCTTTGGGGGCACTCAAAGATTGCGGAGAAATATTTTAAAATGGATACAAATTTTGATTTCCATTTGAATAATTTAGTATTTACTATCATTCTTTACGAAAAATCTATCCGAGTTTTTTTTTCAATGAAACGAGCAAACAAACGTACGAAACATGAGTTTTAGGTGGGAACAAAGATTGTGGAGAAATATTTTAAAATGAATACAAATTCTGGTTTGCATTTGATTAATTTAGGATTTACTATCCTTCTTTACAAAAAATCTAGCCGAGTTTTTTAGCATGAAACGAGCGAACAAATGCAGGAAACATGAGCTTTGGGGGCACTCAAAGATTGCGGAGAAATATTTTAAAATGGATACAAATTTTGATTTCCATTTGAATAATTTAGTATTTACTATCATTCTTTACGAAAAATCTATCCGAGTTTTTTTTTGAATGAAACGAGCAAACAAACGCACGAAAGATGAGTTTTAGGTGCAAACAAAAATTGTGGAGAAATATTTTAAATTGAATAGGAATTTTGGTTTGCATTTGAATAATTTAGTATGTACTATCAATCTTTATGAAAAATGTAGCCCAGATTTTTAACATTAAACGAGCGAACAAATGCATGAAAGATGAGTTTTAGAGGCACACAAAGATTGTGGAGAAATATTTTAAAATGAATACAAATTCTCGTTTGCATTTGAATAATTTTGGATTTATTATCCTTCTTTACAAAAAATCTAGCCGAGTTTTTTAGCATGAAACGAGCGAACAAATGCATGAAACATGAGTCTTAGGGGCACTAAAAGATTGCGGAGAAATATTTTAAAATGGATACAAATTTTGATTTCCATTTGAATAATTTAGTATTTACTATCATTCTTTACGAAAAATCTATCCGAGTTTTTTTTTCAATGAAACGAGCAAACAAACGTACGAAACATGAGTTTTAGGTGGAAACAAAGATTGTGGAGAAATATTTTAAAATGAATACAAATTCTGGTTTGCATTTGATTAATTTAGGATTTACTATCCTTCTTTACAAAAAATCTAGCCGAGTTTTTTAGCATGAAACGAGCGAACAAATGCAGGAAACATGAGCTTTGGGGGCACTCAAAGATTGCGGAGAAATATTTTAAAATGGATACAAATTTTGATTTCCATTTGAATAATTTAGTATTTACTATCATTCTTTACACAAAATCTATCCGAGTTTTTTTTTCAATGAAACGAGCAAACAAACGTACGAAACATGAGTTTTAGGTGGAAACAAAGATTGTGGAGAAATATTTTAAAATGAATACAAATTCTGGTTTGCACTTGATTAATTTAGGATTTATTATCCTTCTTTACAAAAAATCTAGCCGAGTTTTTTAGCATGAAACGAGCGAACAAATGCAGGAAACATGAGCTTTGGGGGCACTCAAAGATTGCGGAGAAATATTTTAAAATGGATACAAATTTTGATTTCCATTTGAATAATTTAGTATTTACTATCATTCTTTACACAAAATCTATCCGAGTTTTTTTTTCAATGAAACGAGCAAACAAACGTACGAAACATGAGTTTTAGGTGGAAACAAAGATTGTGGAGAAATATTTTAAAATGAATACAAATTCTGGTTTGCATTTGATTAATTTAGGATTTACTATCCTTCTTTACAAAAAATCTAGCCGAGTTTTTTAGCATGAAACGAGCGAACAAATGCAGGAAACATGAGCTTTGGGGGCACTCAAAGATTGCGGAGAAATATTTTAAAATGGATACAAATTTTGATTTCCATTTGAATAATTTAGTATTTACTATCATTCTTTACACAAAATCTATCCGAGTTTTTTTTTCAATGAAACGAGCAAACAAACGTACGAAACATGAGTTTTAGGTGGAAACAAAGATTGTGGAGAAATATTTTAAATTGAATACAAATTCTGGTTTGCACTTGATTAATTTAGGATTTATTATCCTTCTTTACAAAAAATCTAGCCGAGTTTTTTAGCATGAAACGAGCGAACAAATGCAGGAAACATGAGCTTTGGGGGCACTCAAAGATTGCGGAGAAATATTTTAAAATGGATACAAATTTTGATTTCCATTTGAATAATTTAGTATTTACTATCATTCTTTACACAAAATCTATCCGAGTTTTTTTTTCAATGAAACGAGCAAACAAACGTACGAAACATGAGTTTTAGGTGGAAACAAAGATTGTGGAGAAATATTTTAAAATGAATACAAATTCTGGTTTGCATTTGATTAATTTAGGATTTACTATCCTTCTTTACAAAAAATCTAGCCGAGTTTTTTAGCATGAAACGAGCGAACAAATGCAGGAAACATGAGCTTTGGGGGCACTCAAAGATTGCGGAGAAATATTTTAAAATGGATACAAATTTTGATTTCCATTTGAATAATTTAGTATTTACTATCATTCTTTACGAAAAATCTATCCGAGTTTTTTTTTGAATGAAACGAGCAAACAAACGCACGAAAGATGAGTTTTAGGTGCAAACAAAAATTGTGGAGAAATATTTTAAATTGAATAGGAATTTTGGTTTGCATTTGAATAATTTAGTATGTACTATCAATCTTTATGAAAAATGTAGCCCAGATTTTTAACATTAAACGAGCGAACAAATGCATGAAAGATGAGTTTTAGAGGCACACAAAGATTGTGGAGAAATTTTTTAAAATGAATACAAATTCTCGTTTGCATTTGAATAATTTTGGATTTATTATCCTTCTTTTCAAAAAATCTAGCCGAGTTTTTTAGCATGAAACGAGCGAACAAATGCATGAAACATGAGTCTTAGGGGCACTAAAAGATTGCGGAGAAATATTTTAAAATGGATACAAATTTTGATTTCCATTTGAATAATTTAGTATTTACTATCATTCTTTACGAAAAATCTATCCGAGTTTTTTTTTCAATGAAACGAGCAAACAAACGTACGAAACATGAGTTTTAGGTGGAAACAAAGATTGTGGAGAAATATTTTAAAATGAATACAAATTCTGGTTTGCACTTGATTAATTTAGGATTTATTATCCTTCTTTACAAAAAATCTAGCCGAGTTTTTTAGCATGAAACGAGCGAACAAATGCAGGAAACATGAGCTTTGGGGGCACTCAAAGATTGCGGAGAAATATTTTAAAATGGATACAAATTTTGATTTCCATTTGAATAATTTAGTATTTACTATCATTCTTTACACAAAATCTATCCGAGTTTTTTTTTCAATGAAACGAGCAAACAAACGTACGAAACATGAGTTTTAGGTGGAAACAAAGATTGTGGAGAAATATTTTAAAATGAATACAAATTCTGGTTTGCACTTGATTAATTTAGGATTTATTATCCTTCTTTACAAAAAATCTAGCCGAGTTTTTTAGCATGAAACGAGCGAACAAATGCAGGAAACATGAGCTTTGGGGGCACTCAAAGATTGCGGAGAAATATTTTAAAATGGATACAAATTTTGATTTCCATTTGAATAATTTAGTATTTACTATCATTCTTTACACAAAATCTATCCGAGTTTTTTTTTCAATGAAACGAGCAAACAAACGTACGAAACATGAGTTTTAGGTGGAAACAAAGATTGTGGAGAAATATTTTAAAATGAATACAAATTCTGGTTTGCACTTGATTAATTTAGGATTTATTATCCTTCTTTACAAAAAATCTAGCCGAGTTTTTTAGCATGAAACGAGTGAACAAATGCAGGAAACATGAGCTTTGGGGGCACTCAAAGATTGCGGAGAAATATTTTAAAATGGATACAAATTTTGATTTCCATTTGAATAATTTAGTATTTACTATCATTCTTTACACAAAATCTATCCGAGTTTTTTTTTCAATGAAACGAGCAAACAAACGTACGAAACATGAGTTTTAGGTGGAAACAAAGATTGTGGAGAAATATTTTAAAATGAATACAAATTCTGGTTTGCATTTGATTAATTTAGGTTTTACTATCCTTCTTTACAAAAAATCTAGCCGAGTTTTTTAGCATGAAACGAGCGAACAAATGCAGGAAACATGAGCTTTGGGGGCACTCAAAGATTGCGGAGAAATATTTTAAAATGGATACAAATTTTGATTTCCATTTGAATAATTTAGTATTTACTATCATTCTTTACACAAAATCTATCCGAGTTTTTTTTTCAATGAAACGAGCAAACAAACGTACGAAACATGAGTTTTAGGTGGAAACAAAGATTGTGGAGAAATATTTTAAAATGAATACAAATTCTGGTTTGCATTTGATTAATTTAGGATTTACTATCCTTCTTTACAAAAAATCTAGCCGAGTTTTTTAGCATGAAACGAGCGAACAAATGCAGGAAACATGAGCTTTGGGGGCACTCAAAGATTGCGGAGAAATATTTTAAAATGGATACAAATTTTGATTTCCATTTGAATAATTTAGTATTTACTATCATTCTTTACGAAAAATCTATCCGAGTTTTTTTTTGAATGAAACGAGCAAACAAACGCACGAAAGATGAGTTTTAGGTGCAAACAAAAATTGTGGAGAAATATTTTAAATTGAATAGGAATTTTGGTTTGCATTTGAATAATTTAGTATGTACTATCAATCTTTATGAAAAATGTAGCCCAGATTTTTAACATTAAACGAGAATTTGTATTCATTTTAAAATATTTCTCCACAATCTTTGTGTGCCTCTAAAACTCATCTTTCATGCATAGCATGAAACGAGCGAACAAATGCAGGAAACATGAGCTTTGGGGGCACTCAAAGATTGCGGAGAAATATTTTAAAATGGATACAAATTTTGATTTCCATTTGAATAATTTAGTATTTACTATCATTCTTTACGAAAAATCTATCCGAGTTTTTTTTTCAATGAAACGAGCAAACAAACGTACGAAACATGAGTTTTAGGTGGAAACAAAGATTGTGGAGAAATATTTTAAAATGAATACAAATTCTGGTTTGCACTTGATTAATTTAGGATTTATTATCCTTCTTTACAAAAAATCTAGCCGAGTTTTTTAGCATGAAACGAGCGAACAAATGCAGGAAACATGAGCTTTGGGGGCACTCAAAGATTGCGGAGAAATATTTTAAAATGGATACAAATTTTGATTTCCATTTGAATAATTTAGTATTTACTATCATTCTTTACGAAAAATCTATCCGAGTTTTTTTTTCAATGAAACGAGCAAACAAACGTACGAAACATGAGTTTTAGGTGGGAACAAAGATTGTGGAGAAATATTTTAAAATGAATACAAATTCTGGTTTGCATTTGATTAATTTAGGATTTACTATCCTTCTTTACAAAAAATCTAGCCGAGTTTTTTAGCATGAAACGAGCGAACAAATGCAGGAAACATGAGCTTTGGGGGCACTCAAAGATTGCGGAGAAATATTTTAAAATGGATACAAATTTTGATTTCCATTTGAATAATTTAGTATTTACTATCATTCTTTACGAAAAATCTATCCGAGTTTTTTTTTGAATGAAACGAGCAAACAAACGCACGAAAGATGAGTTTTAGGTGCAAACAAAAATTGTGGAGAAATATTTTAAATTGAATAGGAATTTTGGTTTGCATTTGAATAATTTAGTATGTACTATCAATCTTTATGAAAAATGTAGCCCAGATTTTTAACATTAAACGAGCGAACAAATGCATGAAAGATGAGTTTTAGAGGCACACAAAGATTGTGGAGAAATATTTTAAAATGAATACAAATTCTCGTTTGCATTTGAATAATTTTGGATTTATTATCCTTCTTTACAAAAAATCTAGCCGAGTTTTTTAGCATGAAACGAGCGAACAAATTCATGAAACATGAGTCTTAGGGGCACTAAAAGATTGCGGAGAAATATTTTAAAATGGATACAAATTTTGATTTCCATTTGAATAATTTAGTATTTACTATCATTCTTTACGAAAAATCTATCCGAGTTTTTTTTTCAATGAAACGAGCAAACAAACGTACGAAACATGAGTTTTAGGTGGAAACAAAGATTGTGGAGAAATATTTTAAAATGAATACAAATTCTGGTTTGCACTTGATTAATTTAGGATTTATTATCCTTCTTTACAAAAAATCTAGCCGAGTTTTTTAGCATGAAACGAGCGAACAAATGCAGGAAACATGAGCTTTGGGGGCACTCAAAGATTGCGGAGAAATATTTTAAAATGGATACAAATTTTGATTTCCATTTGAATAATTTAGTATTTACTATCATTCTTTACACAAAATCTATCCGAGTTTTTTTTTCAATGAAACGAGCAAACAAACGTACGAAACATGAGTTTTAGGTGGAAACAAAGATTGTGGAGAAATATTTTAAAATGAATACAAATTCTGGTTTGCATTTGATTAATTTAGGATTTACTATCCTTCTTTACAAAAAATCTAGCCGAGTTTTTTAGCATGAAACGAGCGAACAAATGCAGGAAACATGAGCTTTGGGGGCACTCAAAGATTGCGGAGAAATATTTTAAAATGGATACAAATTTTGATTTCCATTTGAATAATTTAGTATTTACTATCATTCTTTACGAAAAATCTATCCGAGTTTTTTTTTGAATGAAACGAGCGGAGAAATGCATGAAACATGAGTCTTAGGGGCACTAAAAGATTGCGGAGAAATATTTTAAAATGGATACAAATTTTGATTTCCATTTGAATAATTTAGTATTTACTATCATTCTTTACGAAAAATCTATCCGAGTTTTTTTTTCAATGAAACGAGCAAACAAACGTACGAAACATGAGTTTTAGGTGGAAACAAAGATTGTGGAGAAATATTTTAAAATGAATACAAATTCTGGTTTGCACTTGATTAATTTAGGATTTATTATCCTTCTTTACAAAAAATCTAGCCGAGTTTTTTAGCATGAAACGAGCGAACAAATGCAGGAAACATGAGCTTTGGGGGCACTCAAAGATTGCGGAGAAATATTTTAAAATGGATACAAATTTTGATTTCCATTTGAATAATTTAGTATTTACTATCATTCTTTACACAAAATCTATCCGAGTTTTTTTTTCAATGAAACGAGCAAACAAACGTACGAAACATGAGTTTTAGGTGGAAACAAAGATTGTGGAGAAATATTTTAAAATGAATACAAATTCTGGTTTGCATTTGATTAATTTAGGATTTACTATCCTTCTTTACAAAAAATCTAGCCGAGTTTTTTAGCATGAAACGAGCGAACAAATGCAGGAAACATGAGCTTTGGGGGCACTCAAAGATTGCGGAGAAATATTTTAAAATGGATACAAATTTTGATTTCCATTTGAATAATTTAGTATTTACTATCATTCTTTACGAAAAATCTATCCGAGTTTTTTTTTGAATGAAACGAGCAAACAAACGCACGAAAGATGAGTTTTAGGTGCAAACAAAAATTGTGGAGAAATATTTTAAATTGAATAGGAATTTTGGTTTGCATTTGAATAATTTAGTATGTACTATCAATCTTTATGAAAAATGTAGCCCAGATTTTTAACATTAAACGAGCGAACAAACGCATGAAAGATGAGTTTTAGAGGCACACAAAGATTGTGGAGAAATATTTTAAAATGAATACAAATTCTCGTTTGCATTTGAATAATTTTGGATTTATTATCCTTCTTTACAAAAAATCTAGCCGAGTTTTTTAGCATGAAACGAGCGAACAAATGCATGAAACATGAGTCTTAGGGGCACTAAAAGATTGCGGAGAAATATTTTAAAATGGATACAAATTTTGATTTCCATTTGAATAATTTAGTATTTACTATCATTCTTTACGAAAAATCTATCCGAGTTTTTTTTTCAATGAAACGAGCAAACAAACGTACGAAACATGAGTTTTAGGTGGAAACAAAGATTGTGGAGAAATATTTTAAAATGAATACAAATTCTGGTTTGCACTTGATTAATTTAGGATTTATTATCCTTCTTTACAAAAAATCTAGCCGAGTTTTTTAGCATGAAACGAGCGAACAAATGCAGGAAACATGAGCTTTGGGGGCACTCAAAGATTGCGGAGAAATATTTTAAAATGGATACAAATTTTGATTTCCATTTGAATAATTTAGTATTTACTATCATTCTTTACACAAAATCTATCCGAGTTTTTTTTTCAATGAAACGAGCAAACAAACGTACGAAACATGAGTTTTAGGTGGAAACAAAGATTGTGGAGAAATATTTTAAAATGAATACAAATTCTGGTTTGCATTTGATTAATTTAGGATTTACTATCCTTCTTTACAAAAAATCTAGCCGAGTTTTTTAGCATGAAACGAGCGAACAAATGCAGGAAACATGAGCTTTGGGGGCACTCAAAGATTGCGGAGAAATATTTTAAAATGGATACAAATTTTGATTTCCATTTGAATAATTTAGTATTTACTATCATTCTTTACGAAAAATCTATCCGAGTTTTTTTTTGAATGAAACGAGCAAACAAACGCACGAAAGATGAGTTTTAGGTGCAAACAAAGATTGTGGAGAAATATTTTAAATTGAATAGGAATTTTGGTTTGCATTTGAATAATTTAGTATGTACTATCAATCTTTATGAAAAATGTAGCCCAGATTTTTAACATTAAACGAGCGAACAAACGCATGAAAGATGAGTTTTAGGGGCACACAAAGATTGTGGAGAAATATTTTAAAATGAATACAAATTCTCGTTTGCATTTGAATAATTTAGTATTTACTATCATTCTTTACGAAAAATCTATTCGAGTTTTTTTTTGAATGAAACGAGCAAACACACTCACGAAACATGAGTTTTAGGTGCAAACAAAGATTGTGGAGAAATATTTTAATATGAATACAAATTTTGGTCTGCATTTGAATAATTTAGGATTTATAATCCTTCTTTACAAAAAATTTAGCCGAGTTTTTTAGCATGAAACGAGCGAACAAACGCATGAAACATGAGTTTTTGGGGCACACAAAGATTGCGGAGAAATATTTTAAAATGGATACAAATTTGATTTCCATTTGAATAATTTAGTATTTACTATCATTCTTTACGAAAAATCTTTCCGAGTATTTTTTGAATGAAACGAGCAAACAAATGCACGAAACATAAGTTTAGAGTGGAAACAAAGACTGTGGAGAAATATTTTAAAATGAATACAAATTTTGGTTTGCATTTGAATAATTTAGTATTTACCATCATTCGTTACGAAAAATTTAGCCGAGTCTTTTAGCATGAAATGAGCGAACAAACGCATAAACAATGAGTTTAAGGGTCACACAAAGATTGCGGAGAAATATTTTAAAATGGATACAAATTTTGATTTCCATTTGAATAATTTAGTATTTACTATCATTCTTTACGAAAAATCTATCCGAGTTTTTTTTTAATGTAACGAGCAAACAAACGCACGAAAGATGTGTTTTAGGTGCAAACAAAGATTGTGGAGAAATATTTTAAATTGAATACGAATTTTGGTTTGCATTTGAATAATTTAGTATGTACTATCAATCTTTATGAAAAATGTAGCCGAGATTTTTAACATTAAACGAGCGAACAAACGCATGAAAGATGTGTTTTAGGGGCACACAAAGATTGTGGAGAAATATTTTAAAATGAATACAAATTCTCGTTTGCATTTGAATAATTTTGGATTTATTATCCTTCTTTACAAAAAATCTAGCCGAGTTTTTTAGCATGAAACGAGCGAACAAATGCTTGAAACATGAGTCTTAGGGGCACTAAAAGATTGCGGAGAAATATTTTAAAATGGATACAAATTTTGATTTCCATTTGAATAATTTAGTATTTACTATCATTCTTTATGAAAAATCTATCCGAGTTTTTTTTTCAATGAAACGAGCAAACAAACGTACGAAACATGAGTTTTAGGTGGAAACAAAGATTGTGGAGAAATATTTTAAAATGAATACAAATTCTGGTTTGCATTTGATTAATTTAGGATTTATTATCCTTCTTTACAAAAAATCTAGCCGAGTTTTTTAGCATGAAACGAGCGAACAAATGCAGGAAACATGAGCTTTGGGGGCACTCAAAGATTGCGGAGAAATATTTTAAAATGGATACAAATTTTGATTTCCATTTGAATAATTTAGTATTTACTATCATTCTTTACGAAAAATCTATCCGAGTTTTTTTTTGAATGAAACGAGCAAACAAACGCACGAAACATGAGTTTTAGGTGCAAACAAAGATTGTGGAGAAATATTTTAAAATGAATACAAATTTTGGTTTGCATTTGAATAATTTAGGATTTATAATCCTTCTTTACAAAATATTTAGCCGAGTTTTTTAGCATGAAACGAGCGAACAAACGCATGAAACATGAGTTTTAGGGGCACACAAAGATTGCGGAGAAATATTTTAAAATGGATACAAATTTGATTTCCATTTGAATAATTTAGTATTTACTATCATTCTTTACGAAAAATCTTTCCGAGTTTTTTTTGAATGAAACGAGCAAACAAATGCACGAAACATAAGTTTAGAGTGGAAACAAAGACTGTGGAGAAATATTTTAAAATGAATACAAATTTTGGTTTGCATTTGAATAATTTAGTATTTACCATCATTCGTTACGAAAAATTTAGCCGAGTCTTTTAGCATGAAATGAGCGA
Source organism: Juncus effusus (assembly GCA_027726005.1). Lineage (NCBI taxonomy): Eukaryota > Viridiplantae > Streptophyta > Magnoliopsida > Poales > Juncaceae > Juncus > Juncus effusus. The sequence continues at coordinate 5,429,755 of CM050901.1, forward strand.
ACAAACGCATAAACAATGAGTTTAAGGGTCACACAAAGATTGCGGAGAAATATTTTAAAATGGATACAAATTTTGATTTCCATTTGAATAATTTAGTATTTACTATCATTCTTTACGAAAAATCTATCCGAGTTTTTTTTTAATGTAACGAGCAAACAAACGCACGAAAGATGTGTTTTAGGTGCAAACAAAGATTGTGGAGAAATATTTTAAATTGAATACGAATTTTGGTTTGCATTTGAATAATTTAGTATGTACTATCAATCTTTATGAAAAATGTAGCCGAGATTTTTAACATTAAACGAGCGAACAAACGCATGAAAGATGTGTTTTAGGGGCACACAAAGATTGTGGAGAAATATTTTAAAATAAATACAAATTCTCGTTTGCATTTGAATTATGTTGGATTTATTATCCTTCTTTACAAAAAATCTAGCCGAGTTTTTTAGCATGAAACGAGCGAACAAATGCATGAAACATGAGTCTTAGGGGCACTAAAAGATTGCGGAGAAATATTTTAAAATGGATACAAATTTTGATTTCCATTTGAATAATTTAGTATTTACTATCATTCTTTATGAAAAATCTATCCGAGTTTTTTTTTCAATGAAACGAGCAAACAAACGTACGAAAGATGAGTTTTAGGTGGAAACAAAGATTGTGGAGAAATATTTTAAAATGAATACAAATTCTGGTTTGCATTTGATTAATTTAGGATTTATTATCCTTCTTTACAAAAAATCTAGCCGAGTTTTTTAGCATGAAACGAGCGAATAAATGCAGGAAACATGAGCTTTGGGGGCACTCAAAGATTGCGGAGAAATATTTTAAAATGGATACAAATTTTGATTTCCATTTGAATAATTTAGTATTTACTATCATTCTTTACGAAAAATCTATCCGAGTTTTTTTTTGAATGAAACGAGCAAACAAACGCACGAAACATGAGTTTTAGGTGCAAACAAAGATTGTGGAGAAATATTTTAAAATGAATACAAATTTTGGTTTGCATTGGAATAATTTAGGATTTATAATCCTTCTTTACAAAATATTTAGCCGAGTTTTTTAGCATGAAACGAGCGAACAAACGCATGAATCATGAGTTTTAGGGGCACACAAAGATTGCGGAGAAATATTTTAAAATGGATACAAAATTTGATTTCCATTTGAATAATTTAGTATTTACTATCATTCTTTACGAAAAATCTTTCCGAGTTTTTTTTGAATGAAACGAGCAAACAAATGCACGAAACATAAGTTTAGAGTGGAAACAAAGACTGTGGAGAAATATTTTAAAATGAATACAAATTTTGGTTTGCGTTTGAATAATTTAGTATTTACCATCATTCGTTACGAAAAATTTAGCCGAGTCTTTTAGCATGAAATGAGCGAACAAACGCATAAACAATGAGTTTAAGGGTCACACAAAGATTGCGGAGAAATATTTTAAAATGGATACAAATTTTGATTTCCATTTGAATAATTTAGTATTTACTATCATTCTTTACGAAAAATCTATACGAGTTTTTTTTTAATGTAACGAGCAAACAAACGCACGAAAGATGTGTTTTAGGTGCAAACAAAGATTGTGGAGAAATATTTTAAATTGAATACGAATTTTGGTTTGCATTTGAATAATTTAGTATGTACTATCAATCTTTATGAAAAATGTAGCCGAGATTTTTAACATTAAACGAGCGAACAAACGCATGAAAGATGTGTTTTAGGGGCACACAAAGATTGTGGAGAAATATTTTAAAATGAATACAAATTCTGGTTTGCATTTGAATAATTTAGGATTTATTATCCTTCTTTACAAAAAATCTAGCCGAGTTTTTTAGCATGAAACGAGCGAATAAATGCAGGAAACATGAGCTTTGGGGGCACTCAAAGATTGCGGAGAAATATTTTAAAATGGATACAAATTTTGATTTCCATTTGAATAATTTAGTATTTACTATCATTCTTTACGAAAAATCTATCCGAGTTTTTTTTTGAATGAAACGAGCAAACAAACGCACGAAACATGAGTTTTAGGTGCAAACAAAGATTGTGGAGAAATATTTTAAAATGAATACAAATTTTGGTTTGCATTGGAATAATTTAGGATTTATAATCCTTCTTTACAAAATATTTAGCCGAGTTTTTTAGCATGAAACGAGCGAACAAACGCATGAAACATGAGTTTTAGGGGCACACAAAGATTGCGGAGAAATATTTTAAAATGGATACAAAATTTGATTTCCATTTGAATAATTTAGTATTTACTATCATTCTTTACGAAAAATCTTTCCGAGTTTTTTCTGAATGAAACGAGCAAACAAATGCACGAAACATAAGTTTAGAGTGGAAACAAAGACTGTGGAGAAATATTTTAAAATGAATACAAATTTTGGTTTGCGTTTGAATAATTTAGTATTTACCATCATTCGTTACGAAAAATTTAGCCGAGTCTTTTAGCATGAAATGAGCGAACAAACGCATAAACAATGAGTTTAAGGGTCACACAAAGATTGCGGAGAAATATTTTAAAATGGATACAAATTTTGATTTCCATTTGAATAATTTAGTATTTACTATCATTCTTTACGAAAAATCTATCCGAGTTTTTTTTTAATGTAACGAGCAAACAAACGCACGAAAGATGTGTTTTAGGTGCAAACAAAGATTGTGGAGAAATATTTTAAATTGAATACGAATTTTGGTTTGCATTTGAATAATTTAGTATGTACTATCAATCTTTATGAAAAATGTAGCCGAGATTTTTAACATTAAACGAGCGAACAAACGCATGAAAGATGTGTTTTAGGGGCACACAAAGATTGTGGAGAAATATTTTAAAATGAATACAAATTCTCGTTTGCATTTGAATAATTTTGGATTTATTATCCTTCTTTACAAAAAATCTAGCCGAGTTTTTTAGCATGAAACGAGCGAACAAATGCATGAAACATGAGTCTTAGGGGCACTAAAAGATTGCGGAGAAATATTTTAAAATGGATACAAATTTTGATTTCCATTTGAATAATTTAGTATTTACTATCATTCTTTATGAAAAATCTATCCGAGTTTTTTTTTCAATGAAACGAGCAAACAAACGTACGAAACATGAGTTTTAGGTGGAAACAAAGATTGTGGAGAAATATTTTAAAATGAATACAAATTCTGGTTTGCATTTGATTAATTTAGGATTTATTATCCTTCTTTACAAAAAATCTAGCCGAGTTTTTTAGCATGAAACGAGCGAACAAATCCAGGAAACATGAGCTTTGGGGGCACTCAAAGATTGCGGAGAAATATTTTAAAATGGATACAAATTTTGATTTCCATTTGAATAATTTAGTATTTACTATCATTCTTTACGAAAAATCTATCCGAGTTTTTTTTTGAATGAAACGAGCAAACAAACGCACGAAACATGAGTTTTAGGTGCAAACAAAGATTGTGGAGAAATATTTTAAAATGAATACAAATTTTGGTTTGCATTGGAATAATTTAGGATTTATAATCCTTCTTTACAAAATATTTAGCCGAGTTTTTTAGCATGAAACGAGCGAACAAACGCATGAAACATGAGTTTTAGGGGCACACAAAGATTGCGGAGAAATATTTTAAAATGGATACAAAATTTGATTTCCATTTGAATAATTTAGTATTTACTATCATTCTTTACGAAAAATCTTTCCGAGTTTTTTTTGAATGAAACGAGCAAACAAATGCACGAAACATAAGTTTAGAGTGGAAACAAAGACTGTGGAGAAATATTTTAAAATGAATACAAATTTTGGTTTGCGTTTCAATAATTTAGTATTTACCATCATTCGTTACGAAAAATTTAGCCGAGTCTTTTAGCATGAAATGAGCGAACAAACGCATAAACAATGAGTTTAAGGGTCACACAAAGATTGCGGAGAAATATTTTAAAATGGATACAAATTTTGATTTCCATTTGAATAATTTAGTATTTACTATCATTCTTTACGAAAAATCTATCCGAGTTTTTTTTTAATGTAACGAGCAAACAAACGCACGAAAGATGTGTTTTAGGTGCAAACAAAGATTGTGGAGAAATATTTTAAATTGAATACGAATTTTGGTTTGCATTTGAATAATTTAGTATGTACTATCAATCTTTATGAAAAATGTAGCCGAGATTTTTAACATTAAACGAGCGAACAAACGCATGAAAGATGTGTTTTAGGGGCACACAAAGATTGTGGAGAAATATTTTAAAATGAATACAAATTCTCGTTTGCATTTGAATAATTTTGGATTTATTATCCTTCTTTACAAAAAATCTAGCCGAGTTTTTTAGCATGAAACGAGCGAATAAATGCAGGAAACATGAGCTTTGGGGGCACTCAAAGATTGCGGAGAAATATTTTAAAATGGATACAAATTTTGATTTCCATTTGAATAATTTAGTATTTACTATCATTCTTTACGAAAAATCTATCCGAGTTTTTTTTTGAATGAAACGAGCAAACAAACGCACGAAACATGAGTTTTAGGTGCAAACAAAGATTGTGGAGAAATATTTTAAAATGAATACAAATTTTGGTTTGCATTGGAATAATTTAGGATTTATAATCCTTCTTTACAAAATATTTAGCCGAGTTTTTTAGCATGAAACGAGCGAACAAACGCATGAAACATGAGTTTTAGGGGCACACAAAGATTGCGGAGAAATATTTTAAAATGGATACAAAATTTGATTTCCATTTGAATAATTTAGTATTTACTATCATTCTTTACGAAAAATCTTTCCGAGTTTTTTTTGAATGAAACGAGCAAACAAATGCACGAAACATCAGTTTAGAGTGGAAACAAAGACTGTGGAGAAATATTTTAAAATGAATACAAATTTTGGTTTGCGTTTGAATAATTTAGTATTTACCATCATTCGTTACGAAAAATTTAGCCGAGTCTTTTAGCATGAAATGAGCGAACAAACGCATAAACAATGAGTTTAAGGGTCACACAAAGATTGCGGAGAAATATTTTAAAATGGATACAAATTTTGATTTCCATTTGAATAATTTAGTATTTACTATCATTCTTTACGAAAAATCTATCCGAGTTTTTTTTTAATGTAACGAGCAAACAAACGCACGAAAGATGTGTTTTAGGTGCAAACAAAGATTGTGGAGAAATATTTTAAATTGAATACGAATTTTGGTTTGCATTTGAATAATTTAGTATGTACTATCAATCTTTATGAAAAATGTAGCCGAGATTTTTAACATTAAACGAGCGAACAAACGCATGAAAGATGTGTTTTAGGGGCACACAAAGATTGTGGAGAAATATTTTAAAATGAATACAAATTCTCGTTTGCATTTGAATAATTTTGGATTTATTATCCTTCTTTACAAAAAATCTAGCCGAGTTTTTTAGCATGAAACGAGCGAACAAATGCATGAAACATGAGTCTTAGGGGCACTAAAAGATTGCGGAGAAATATTTTAAAATGGATACAAATTTTGATTTCCATTTGAATAATTTAGTATTTACTATCATTCTTTATGAAAAATCTATCCGAGTTTTTTTTTCAATGAAACGAGCAAACAAACGTACGAAACATGAGTTTTAGGTGGAAACAAAGATTGTGGAGAAATATTTTAAAATGAATACAAATTCTGGTTTGCATTTGATTAATTTAGGATTTATTATCCTTCTTTACAAAAAATCTAGCCGAGTTTTTTAGCATGAAACGAGCGAACAAATCCAGGAAACATGAGCTTTGGGGGCACTCAAAGATTGCGGAGAAATATTTTAAAATGGATACAAATTTTGATTTCCATTTGAATAATTTAGTATTTACTATCATTCTTTACGAAAAATCTATCCGAGTTTTTTTTTGAATGAAACGAGCAAACAAACGCACGAAACATGAGTTTTAGGTGCAAACAAAGATTGTGGAGAAATATTTTAAAATGAATACAAATTTTGGTTTGCATTGGAATAATTTAGGATTTATAATCCTTCTTTACAAAATATTTAGCCGAGTTTTTTAGCATGAAACGAGCGAACAAACGCATGAAACATGAGTTTTAGGGGCACACAAAGATTGCGGAGAAATATTTTAAAATGGATACAAAATTTGATTTCCATTTGAATAATTTAGTATTTACTATCATTCTTTACGAAAAATCTTTCCGAGTTTTTTTTGAATGAAACGAGCAAACAAATGCACGAAACATAAGTTTAGAGTGGAAACAAAGACTGTGGAGAAATATTTTAAAATGAATACAAATTTTGGTTTGCGTTTCAATAATTTAGTATTTACCATCATTCGTTACGAAAAATTTAGCCGAGTCTTTTAGCATGAAATGAGCGAACAAACGCATAAACAATGAGTTTAAGGGTCACACAAAGATTGCGGAGAAATATTTTAAAATGGATACAAATTTTGATTTCCATTTGAATAATTTAGTATTTACTATCATTCTTTACGAAAAATCTATCCGAGTTTTTTTTTAATGTAACGAGCAAACAAACGCACGAAAGATGTGTTTTAGGTGCAAACAAAGATTGTGGAGAAATATTTTAAATTGAATACGAATTTTGGTTTGCATTTGAATAATTTAGTATGTACTATCAATCTTTATGAAAAATGTAGCCGAGATTTTTAACATTAAACGAGCGAACAAACGCATGAAAGATGTGTTTTAGGGGCACACAAAGATTGTGGAGAAATATTTTAAAATGAATACAAATTCTGGTTTGCATTTGAATAATTTAGGATTTATTATCCTTCTTTACAAAAAATCTAGCCGAGTTTTTTAGCATGAAACGAGCGAATAAATGCAGGAAACATGAGCTTTGGGGGCACTCAAAGATTGCGGAGAAATATTTTAAAATGGATACAAATTTTGATTTCCATTTGAATAATTTAGTATTTACTATCATTCTTTACGAAAAATCTATCCGAGTTTTTTTTTGAATGAAACGAGCAAACAAACGCACGAAACATGAGTTTTAGGTGCAAACAAAGATTGTGGAGAAATATTTTACAATGAATACAAATTTTGGTTTGCATTGGAATAATTTAGGATTTATAATCCTTCTTTACAAAATATTTAGCCGAGTTTTTTAGCATGAAACGAGCGAACAAACGCATGAAACATGAGTTTTAGGGGCACACAAAGATTGCGGAGAAATATTTTAAAATGGATACAAAATTTGATTTCCATTTGAATAATTTAGTATTTACTATCATTCTTTACGAAAAATCTTTCCGAGTTTTTTTTGAATGAAACGAGCAAACAAATGCACGAAACATAAGTTTAGAGTGGAAACAAAGACTGTGGAGAAATATTTTAAAATGAATACAAATTTTGGTTTGCGTTTGAATAATTTAGTATTTACCATCATTCGTTACGAAAAATTTAGCCGAGTCTTTTAGCATGAAATGAGCGAACAAACGCATAAACAATGAGTTTAAGGGTCACACAAAGATTGCGGAGAAATATTTTAAAATGGATACAAATTTTGATTTCCATTTGAATAATTTAGTATTTACTATCATTCTTTACGAAAAATCTATCCGAGTTTTTTTTTAATGTAACGAGCAAACAAACGCACGAAAGATGTGTTTTAGGTGCAAACAAAGATTGTGGAGAAATATTTTAAATTGAATACGAATTTTGGTTTGCATTTGAATAATTTAGTATGTACTATCAATCTTTATGAAAAATGTAGCCGAGATTTTTAACATTAAACGAGCGAACAAACGCATGAAAGATGTGTTTTAGGGGCACACAAAGATTGTGGAGAAATATTTTAAAATGAATACAAATTCTCGTTTGCATTTGAATAATTTAGGATTTATTATCCTTCTTTACAAAAAATCTAGCCGAGTTTTTTAGCATGAAACGAGCGAATAAATGCAGGAAACATGAGCTTTGGGGGCACTCAAAGATTGCGGAGAAATATTTTAAAATGGATACAAATTTTGATTTCCATTTGAATAATTTAGTATTTACTATCATTCTTTACGAAAAATCTATCCGAGTTTTTTTTTGAATGAAACGAGCAAACAAACGCACGAAACATGAGTTTTAGGTGCAAACAAAGATTGTGGAGAAATATTTTAAAATGAATACAAATTTTGGTTTGCATTGGAATAATTTAGGATTTATAATCCTTCTTTACAAAATATTTAGCCGAGTTTTTTAGCATGAAACGAGCGAACAAACGCATGAAACATGAGTTTTAGGGGCACACAAAGATTGCGGAGAAATATTTTAAAATGGATACAAAATTTGATTTCCATTTGAATAATTTAGTATTTACTATCATTCTTTACGAAAAATCTTTCCGAGTTTTTTTTGAATGAAACGAGCAAACAAATGCACGAAACATCAGTTTAGAGTGGAAACAAAGACTGTGGAGAAATATTTTAAAATGAATACAAATTTTGGTTTGCGTTTGAATAATTTAGTATTTACCATCATTCGTTACGAAAAATTTAGCCGAGTCTTTTAGCATGAAATGAGCGAACAAACGCATAAACAATGAGTTTAAGGGTCACACAAAGATTGCGGAGAAATATTTTAAAATGGATACAAATTTTGATTTCCATTTGAATAATTTAGTATTTACTATCATTCTTTACGAAAAATCTATCCGAGTTTTTTTTTAATGTAACGAGCAAACAAACGCACGAAAGATGTGTTTTAGGTGCAAACAAAGATTGTGGAGAAATATTTTAAATTGAATACGAATTTTGGTTTGCATTTGAATAATTTAGTATGTACTATCAATCTTTATGAAAAATGTAGCCGAGATTTTTAACATTAAACGAGCGAACAAACGCATGAAAGATGTGTTTTAGGGGCACACAAAGATTGTGGAGAAATATTTTAAAATGAATACAAATTCTCGTTTGCATTTGAATAATTTTGGATTTATTATCCTTCTTTACAAAAAATCTAGCCGAGTTTTTTAGCATGAAACGAGCGAACAAATGCATGAAACATGAGTCTTAGGGGCACTAAAAGATTGCGGAGAAATATTTTAAAATGGATACAAATTTTGATTTCCATTTGAATAATTTAGTATTTACTATCATTCTTTATGAAAAATCTATCCGAGTTTTTTTTTCAATGAAACGAGCAAACAAACGTACGAAACATGAGTTTTAGGTGGAAACAAAGATTGTGGAGAAATATTTTAAAATGAATACAAATTCTGGTTTGCATTTGATTAATTTAGGATTTATTATCCTTCTTTACAAAAAATCTAGCCGAGTTTTTTAGCATGAAACGAGCGAACAAATCCAGGAAACATGAGCTTTGGGGGCACTCAAAGATTGCGGAGAAATATTTTAAAATGGATACAAATTTTGATTTCCATTTGAATAATTTAGTATTTACTATCATTCTTTACGAAAAATCTATCCGAGTTTTTTTTTGAATGAAACGAGCAAACAAACGCACGAAACATGAGTTTTAGGTGCAAACAAAGATTGTGGAGAAATATTTTAAAATGAATACAAATTTTGGTTTGCATTTGAATAATTTAGGATTTATAATCCTTCTTTACAAAATATTTAGCCGAGTTTTTTAGCATGAAACGAGCGAACAAACGCATGAAACATGAGTTTTAGGGGCACACAAAGATTGCGGAGAAATATTTTAAAATGGATACAAAATTTGATTTCCATTTGAATAATTTAGTATTTACTATCATTCTTTACGAAAAATCTTTCCGAGTTTTTTTTGAATGAAACGAGCAAACAAATGCACGAAACATAAGTTTAGAGTGGAAACAAAGACTGTGGAGAAATATTTTAAAATGAATACAAATTTTGGTTTGCGTTTGAATAATTTACTATTTACCATCATTCGTTACGAAAAATTTAGCCGAGTCTTTTAGCATGAAATGAGCGAACAAACGCATAAACAATGAGTTTAAGGGTCACACAAAGATTGCGGAGAAATATTTTAAAATGGATACAAATTTTGATTTCCATTTGAATAATTTAGTATTTACTATCATTCTTTATGAAAAATCTATCCGAGTTTTTTTTTAATGTAACGAGCAAACAAACGCACGAAAGATGTGTTTTAGGTGCAAACAAAGATTGTGGAGAAATATTTTAAATTGAATATGAATTTTGGTTTGCATTTGAATAATTTAGTATGTACTATCAATCTTTATGAAAAATGTAGCCGAGATTTTTAACATTAAACGAGCGAACAAACGCATGAAAGATGTGTTTTAGGGGCACACAAAGATTGTGGAGAAATATTTTAAAATGAATACAAATTCTCGTTTGCATTTGAATAATTTTGGATTTATTATCCTTCTTTACAAAAAATCTAGCCGAGTTTTTTAGCATGAAACGAGCGAACAAATGCATGAAACATGAGTCTTAGGGGCACTAAAAGATTGCGGAGAAATATTTTAAAATGGATACAAATTTTGATTTCCATTTGAATAATTTAGTATTTACTATCATTCTTTATGAAAAATCTATCCGAGTTTTTTTTTCAATGAAACGAGCAAACAAACGTACGAAACATGAGTTTTAGGTGGAAACAAAGATTGTGGAGAAATATTTTAAAATGAATACAAATTCTGGTTTGCATTTGATTAATTTAGGATTTATTATCCTTCTTTACAAAAAATCTAGCCGAGTTTTTTAGCATGAAACGAGCGAACAAATGCAGGAAACATGAGCTTTGGGGGCACTCAAAGATTGCGGAGAAATATTTTAAAATGGATACAAATTTTGATTTCCATTTGAATAATTTAGTATTTACTATCATTCTTTACGAAAAATCTATCCGAGTTTTTTTTTGAATGAAACGAGCAAACAAACGCACGAAACATGAGTTTTAGGTGCAAACAAAGATTGTGGAGAAATATTTTAAAATGAATACAAATTTTGGTTTGCATTGGAATAATTTAGGATTTATAATCCTTCTTTACAAAATATTTAGACGAGTTTTTTAGCATGAAACGAGCGAACAAACGCATGAAACATGAGTTTTAGGGGCACACAAAGATTGCGGAGAAATATTTTAAAATGGATACAAAATTTGATTTCCATTTGAATAATTTAGTATTTACTATCATTCTTTACGAAAAATCTTTCCGAGTTTTTTTTGAATGAAACGAGCAAACAAATGCACGAAACATAAGTTTAGAGTGGAAACAAAGACTGTGGAGAAATATTTTAAAATGAATACAAATTTTGGTTTGCGTTTGAATAATTTAGTATTTACCATCATTCGTTACGAAAAATTTAGCCGAGTCTTTTAGCATGAAATGAGCGAACAAACGCATAAACAATGAGTTTAAGGGTCACACAAAGATTGCGGAGAAATATTTTAAAATGGATACAAATTTTGATTTCCATTTGAATAATTTAGTATTTACTATCATTCTTTACGAAAAATCTATCCGAGTTTTTTTTTAATGTAACGAGCAAACAAACGCACGAAAGATGTGTTTTAGGTGCAAACAAAGATTGTGGAGAAATATTTTAAATTGAATACGAATTTTGGTTTGCATTTGAATAATTTAGTATGTACTATCAATCTTTATGAAAAATGTAGCCGAGATTTTTAACATTAAACGAGCGAACAAACGCATGAAAGATGTGTTTTAGGGGCACACAAAGATTGTGGAGAAATATTTTAAAATGAATACAAATTCTGGTTTGCATTTGAATAATTTAGGATTTATTATCCTTCTTTACAAAAAATCTAGCCGAGTTTTTTAGCATGAAACGAGCGAATAAATGCAGGAAACATGAGCTTTGGGGGCACTCAAAGATTGCGGAGAAATATTTTAAAATGGATACAAATTTTGATTTCCATTTGAATAATTTAGTATTTACTATCATTCTTTACGAAAAATCTATCCGAGTTTTTTTTTGAATGAAACGAGCAAACAAACGCACGAAACATGAGTTTTAGGTGCAAACAAAGATTGTGGAGAAATATTTTAAAATGAATACAAATTTTGGTTTGCATTGGAATAATTTAGGATTTATAATCCTTCTTTACAAAATATTTAGCCGAGTTTTTTAGCATGAAACGAGCGAACAAACGCATGAAACATGAGTTTTAGGGGCACACAAAGATTGCGGAGAAATATTTTAAAATGGATACAAAATTTGATTTCCATTTGAATAATTTAGTATTTACTATCATTCTTTACGAAAAATCTTTCCGAGTTTTTTTTGAATGAAACGAGCAAACAAATGCACGAAACATAAGTTTAGAGTGGAAACAAAGACTGTGGAGAAATATTTTAAAATGAATACAAATTTTGGTTTGCGTTTGAATAATTTAGTATTTACCATCATTCGTTACGAAAAATTTAGCCGAGTCTTTTAGCATGAAATGAGCGAACAAACGCATAAACAATGAGTTTAAGGGTCACACAAAGATTGCGGAGAAATATTTTAAAATGGATACAAATTTTGATTTCCATTTGAATAATTTAGTATTTACTATCATTCTTTACGAAAATTCTATCCGAGTTTTTTTTTAATGTAACGAGCAAACAAACGCACGAAAGATGTGTTTTAGGTGCAAACAAAGATTGTGGAGAAATATTTTAAATTGAATACGAATTTTGGTTTGCATTTGAATAATTTAGTATGTACTATCAATCTTTATGAAAAATGTAGCCGAGATTTTTAACATTAAACGAGCGAACAAACGCATGAAAGATGTGTTTTAGGGGCACACAAAGATTGTGGAGAAATATTTTAAAATGAATACAAATTCTCGTTTGCATTTGAATAATTTTGGATTTATTATCCTTCTTTACAAAAAATCTAGCCGAGTTTTTTAGCATGAAACGAGCGAATAAATGCAGGAAACATGAGCTTTGGGGGCACTCAAAGATTGCGGAGAAATATTTTAAAATGGATACAAATTTTGATTTCCATTTGAATAATTTAGTATTTACTATCATTCTTTACGAAAAATCTATCCGAGTTTTTTTTTGAATGAAACGAGCAAACAAACGCACGAAACATGAGTTTTAGGTGCAAACAAAGATTGTGGAGAAATATTTTAAAATGAATACAAATTTTGGTTTGCATTGGAATAATTTAGGATTTATAATCCTTCTTTACAAAATATTTAGCCGAGTTTTTTAGCATGAAACGAGCGAACAAACGCATGAAACATGAGTTTTAGGGGCACACAAAGATTGCGGAGAAATATTTTAAAATGGATACAAAATTTGATTTCCATTTGAATAATTTAGTATTTACTATCATTCTTTACGAAAAATCTTTCCGAGTTTTTTTTGAATGAAACGAGCAAACAAATGCACGAAACATCAGTTTAGAGTGGAAACAAAGACTGTGGAGAAATATTTTAAAATGAATACAAATTTTGGTTTGCGTTTGAATAATTTAGTATTTACCATCATTCGTTACGAAAAATTTAGCCGAGTCTTTTAGCATGAAATGAGCGAACAAACGCATAAACAATGAGTTTAAGGGTCACACAAAGATTGCGGAGAAATATTTTAAAATGGATACAAATTTTGATTTCCATTTGAATAATTTAGTATTTACTATCATTCTTTACGAAAAATCTATCCGAGTTTTTTTTTAATGTAACGAGCAAACAAACGCACGAAAGATGTGTTTTAGGTGCAAACAAAGATTGTGGAGAAATATTTTAAATTGAATACGAATTTTGGTTTGCATTTGAATAATTTAGTATGTACTATCAATCTTTATGAAAAATGTAGCCGAGATTTTTAACATTAAACGAGCGAACAAACGCATGAAAGATGTGTTTTAGGGGCACACAAAGATTGTGGAGAAATATTTTAAAATGAATACAAATTCTCGTTTGCATTTGAATAATTTTGGATTTATTATCCTTCTTTACAAAAAATCTAGCCGAGTTTTTTAGCATGAAACGAGCGAACAAATGCATGAAACATGAGTCTTAGGGGCACTAAAAGATTGCGGAGAAATATTTTAAAATGGATACAAATTTTGATTTCCATTTGAATAATTTAGTATTTACTATCATTCTTTATGAAAAATCTATCCGAGTTTTTTTTTCAATGAAACGAGCAAACAAACGTACGAAACATGAGTTTTAGGTGGAAACAAAGATTGTGGAGAAATATTTTAAAATGAATACAAATTCTGGTTTGCATTTGATTAATTTAGGATTTATTATCCTTCTTTACAAAAAATCTAGCCGAGTTTTTTAGCATGAAACGAGCGAACAAATCCAGGAAACATGAGCTTTGGGGGCACTCAAAGATTGCGGAGAAATATTTTAAAATGGATACAAATTTTGATTTCCATTTGAATAATTTAGTATTTACTATCATTCTTTACGAAAAATCTATCCGAGTTTTTTTTTGAATGAAACGAGCAAACAAACGCACGAAACATGAGTTTTAGGTGCAAACAAAGATTGTGGAGAAATATTTTAAAATGAATACAAATTTTGGTTTGCATTGGAATAATTTAGGATTTATAATCCTTCTTTACAAAATATTTAGCCGAGTTTTTTAGCATGAAACGAGCGAACAAACGCATGAAACATGAGTTTTAGGGGCACACAAAGATTGCGGAGAAATATTTTAAAATGGATACAAAATTTGATTTCCATTTGAATAATTTAGTATTTACTATCATTCTTTACGAAAAATCTTTCCGAGTTTTTTTTGAATGAAACGAGCAAACAAATGCACGAAACATAAGTTTAGAGTGGAAACAAAGACTGTGGAGAAATATTTTAAAATGAATACAAATTTTGGTTTGCGTTTCAATAATTTAGTATTTACCATCATTCGTTACGAAAAATTTAGCCGAGTCTTTTAGCATGAAATGAGCGAACAAACGCATAAACAATGAGTTTAAGGGTCACACAAAGATTGCGGAGAAATATTTTAAAATGGATACAAATTTTGATTTCCATTTGAATAATTTAGTATTTACTATCATTCTTTACGAAAAATCTATCCGAGTTTTTTTTTAATGTAACGAGCAAACAAACGCACGAAAGATGTGTTTTAGGTGCAAACAAAGATTGTGGAGAAATATTTTAAATTGAATACGAATTTTGGTTTGCATTTGAATAATTTAGTATGTACTATCAATCTTTATGAAAAATGTAGCCGAGATTTTTAACATTAAACGAGCGAACAAACGCATGAAAGATGTGTTTTAGGGGCACACAAAGATTGTGGAGAAATATTTTAAAATGAATACAAATTCTGGTTTGCATTTGAATAATTTAGGATTTATTATCCTTCTTTACAAAAAATCTAGCCGAGTTTTTTAGCATGAAACGAGCGAATAAATGCAGGAAACATGAGCTTTGGGGGCACTCAAAGATTGCGGAGAAATATTTTAAAATGGATACAAATTTTGATTTCCATTTGAATAATTTAGTATTTACTATCATTCTTTACGAAAAATCTATCCGAGTTTTTTTTTGAATGAAACGAGCAAACAAACGCACGAAACATGAGTTTTAGGTGCAAACAAAGATTGTGGAGAAATATTTTACAATGAATACAAATTTTGGTTTGCATTGGAATAATTTAGGATTTATAATCCTTCTTTACAAAATATTTAGCCGAGTTTTTTAGCATGAAACGAGCGAACAAACGCATGAAACATGAGTTTTAGGGGCACACAAAGATTGCGGAGAAATATTTTAAAATGGATACAAAATTTGATTTCCATTTGAATAATTTAGTATTTACTATCATTCTTTACGAAAAATCTTTCCGAGTTTTTTTTGAATGAAACGAGCAAACAAATGCACGAAACATAAGTTTAGAGTGGAAACAAAGACTGTGGAGAAATATTTTAAAATGAATACAAATTTTGGTTTGCGTTTGAATAATTTAGTATTTACCATCATTCGTTACGAAAAATTTAGCCGAGTCTTTTAGCATGAAATGAGCGAACAAACGCATAAACAATGAGTTTAAGGGTCACACAAAGATTGCGGAGAAATATTTTAAAATGGATACAAATTTTGATTTCCATTTGAATAATTTAGTATTTACTATCATTCTTTACGAAAAATCTATCCGAGTTTTTTTTTAATGTAACGAGCAAACAAACGCACGAAAGATGTGTTTTAGGTGCAAACAAAGATTGTGGAGAAATATTTTAAATTGAATACGAATTTTGGTTTGCATTTGAATAATTTAGTATGTACTATCAATCTTTATGAAAAATGTAGCCGAGATTTTTAACATTAAACGAGCGAACAAACGCATGAAAGATGTGTTTTAGGGGCACACAAAGATTGTGGAGAAATATTTTAAAATGAATACAAATTCTCGTTTGCATTTGAATAATTTAGGATTTATTATCCTTCTTTACAAAAAATCTAGCCGAGTTTTTTAGCATGAAACGAGCGAATAAATGCAGGAAACATGAGCTTTGGGGGCACTCAAAGATTGCGGAGAAATATTTTAAAATGGATACAAATTTTGATTTCCATTTGAATAATTTAGTATTTACTATCATTCTTTACGAAAAATCTATCCGAGTTTTTTTTTGAATGAAACGAGCAAACAAACGCACGAAACATGAGTTTTAGGTGCAAACAAAGATTGTGGAGAAATATTTTAAAATGAATACAAATTTTGGTTTGCATTGGAATAATTTAGGATTTATAATCCTTCTTTACAAAATATTTAGCCGAGTTTTTTAGCATGAAACGAGCGAACAAACGCATGAAACATGAGTTTTAGGGGCACACAAAGATTGCGGAGAAATATTTTAAAATGGATACAAAATTTGATTTCCATTTGAATAATTTAGTATTTACTATCATTCTTTACGAAAAATCTTTCCGAGTTTTTTTTGAATGAAACGAGCAAACAAATGCACGAAACATCAGTTTAGAGTGGAAACAAAGACTGTGGAGAAATATTTTAAAATGAATACAAATTTTGGTTTGCGTTTGAATAATTTAGTATTTACCATCATTCGTTACGAAAAATTTAGCCGAGTCTTTTAGCATGAAATGAGCGAACAAACGCATAAACAATGAGTTTAAGGGTCACACAAAGATTGCGGAGAAATATTTTAAAATGGATACAAATTTTGATTTCCATTTGAATAATTTAGTATTTACTATCATTCTTTACGAAAAATCTATCCGAGTTTTTTTTTAATGTAACGAGCAAACAAACGCACGAAAGATGTGTTTTAGGTGCAAACAAAGATTGTGGAGAAATATTTTAAATTGAATACGAATTTTGGTTTGCATTTGAATAATTTAGTATGTACTATCAATCTTTATGAAAAATGTAGCCGAGATTTTTAACATTAAACGAGCGAACAAACGCATGAAAGATGTGTTTTAGGGGCACACAAAGATTGTGGAGAAATATTTTAAAATGAATACAAATTCTCGTTTGCATTTGAATAATTTTGGATTTATTATCCTTCTTTACAAAAAATCTAGCCGAGTTTTTTAGCATGAAACGAGCGAACAAATGCATGAAACATGAGTCTTAGGGGCACTAAAAGATTGCGGAGAAATATTTTAAAATGGATACAAATTTTGATTTCCATTTGAATAATTTAGTATTTACTATCATTCTTTATGAAAAATCTATCCGAGTTTTTTTTTCAATGAAACGAGCAAACAAACGTACGAAACATGAGTTTTAGGTGGAAACAAAGATTGTGGAGAAATATTTTAAAATGAATACAAATTCTGGTTTGCATTTGATTAATTTAGGATTTATTATCCTTCTTTACAAAAAATCTAGCCGAGTTTTTTAGCATGAAACGAGCGAACAAATCCAGGAAACATGAGCTTTGGGGGCACTCAAAGATTGCGGAGAAATATTTTAAAATGGATACAAATTTTGATTTCCATTTGAATAATTTAGTATTTACTATCATTCTTTACGAAAAATCTATCCGAGTTTTTTTTTGAATGAAACGAGCAAACAAACGCACGAAACATGAGTTTTAGGTGCAAACAAAGATTGTGGAGAAATATTTTAAAATGAATACAAATTTTGGTTTGCATTTGAATAATTTAGGATTTATAATCCTTCTTTACAAAATATTTAGCCGAGTTTTTTAGCATGAAACGAGCGAACAAACGCATGAAACATGAGTTTTAGGGGCACACAAAGATTGCGGAGAAATATTTTAAAATGGATACAAAATTTGATTTCCATTTGAATAATTTAGTATTTACTATCATTCTTTACGAAAAATCTTTCCGAGTTTTTTTTGAATGAAACGAGCAAACAAATGCACGAAACATAAGTTTAGAGTGGAAACAAAGACTGTGGAGAAATATTTTAAAATGAATACAAATTTTGGTTTGCGTTTGAATAATTTACTATTTACCATCATTCGTTACGAAAAATTTAGCCGAGTCTTTTAGCATGAAATGAGCGAACAAACGCATAAACAATGAGTTTAAGGGTCACACAAAGATTGCGGAGAAATATTTTAAAATGGATACAAATTTTGATTTCCATTTGAATAATTTAGTATTTACTATCATTCTTTATGAAAAATCTATCCGAGTTTTTTTTTAATGTAACGAGCAAACAAACGCACGAAAGATGTGTTTTAGGTGCAAACAAAGATTGTGGAGAAATATTTTAAATTGAATATGAATTTTGGTTTGCATTTGAATAATTTAGTATGTACTATCAATCTTTATGAAAAATGTAGCCGAGATTTTTAACATTAAACGAGCGAACAAACGCATGAAAGATGTGTTTTAGGGGCACACAAAGATTGTGGAGAAATATTTTAAAATGAATACAAATTCTCGTTTGCATTTGAATAATTTTGGATTTATTATCCTTCTTTACAAAAAATCTAGCCGAGTTTTTTAGCATGAAACGAGCGAACAAATGCATGAAACATGAGTCTTAGGGGCACTAAAAGATTGCGGAGAAATATTTTAAAATGGATACAAATTTTGATTTCCATTTGAATAATTTAGTATTTACTATCATTCTTTATGAAAAATCTATCCGAGTTTTTTTTTCAATGAAACGAGCAAACAAACGTACGAAACATGAGTTTTAGGTGGAAACAAAGATTGTGGAGAAATATTTTAAAATGAATACAAATTCTGGTTTGCATTTGATTAATTTAGGATTTATTATCCTTCTTTACAAAAAATCTAGCCGAGTTTTTTAGCATGAAACGAGCGAACAAATGCAGGAAACATGAGCTTTGGGGGCACTCAAAGATTGCGGAGAAATATTTTAAAATGGATACAAATTTTGATTTCCATTTGAATAATTTAGTATTTACTATCATTCTTTACGAAAAATCTATCCGAGTTTTTTTTTGAATGAAACGAGCAAACAAACGCACGAAACATGAGTTTTAGGTGCAAACAAAGATTGTGGAGAAATATTTTAAAATGAATACAAATTTTGGTTTGCATTGGAATAATTTAGGATTTATAATCCTTCTTTACAAAATATTTAGACGAGTTTTTTAGCATGAAACGAGCGAACAAACGCATGAAACATGAGTTTTAGGGGCACACAAAGATTGCGGAGAAATATTTTAAAATGGATACAAAATTTGATTTCCATTTGAATAATTTAGTATTTACTATCATTCTTTACGAAAAATCTTTCCGAGTTTTTTTTGAATGAAACGAGCAAACAAATGCACGAAACATAAGTTTAGAGTGGAAACAAAGACTGTGGAGAAATATTTTAAAATGAATACAAATTTTGGTTTGCGTTTGAATAATTTAGTATTTACCATCATTCGTTACGAAAAATTTAGCCGAGTCTTTTAGCATGAAATGAGCGAACAAACGCATAAACAATGAGTTTAAGGGTCACACAAAGATTGCGGAGAAATATTTTAAAATGGATACAAATTTTGATTTCCATTTGAATAATTTAGTATTTACTATCATTCTTTACGAAAAATCTATCCGAGTTTTTTTTTAATGTAACGAGCAAACAAACGCACGAAAGATGTGTTTTAGGTGCAAACAAAGATTGTGGAGAAATATTTTAAATTGAATACGAATTTTGGTTTGCATTTGAATAATTTAGTATGTACTATCAATCTTTATGAAAAATGTAGCCGAGATTTTTAACATTAAACGAGCGAACAAACGCATGAAAGATGTGTTTTAGGGGCACACAAAGATTGTGGAGAAATATTTTAAAATGAATACAAATTCTGGTTTGCATTTGAATAATTTAGGATTTATTATCCTTCTTTACAAAAAATCTAGCCGAGTTTTTTAGCATGAAACGAGCGAATAAATGCAGGAAACATGAGCTTTGGGGGCACTCAAAGATTGCGGAGAAATATTTTAAAATGGATACAAATTTTGATTTCCATTTGAATAATTTAGTATTTACTATCATTCTTTACGAAAAATCTATCCGAGTTTTTTTTTGAATGAAACGAGCAAACAAACGCACGAAACATGAGTTTTAGGTGCAAACAAAGATTGTGGAGAAATATTTTAAAATGAATACAAATTTTGGTTTGCATTGGAATAATTTAGGATTTATAATCCTTCTTTACAAAATATTTAGCCGAGTTTTTTAGCATGAAACGAGCGAACAAACGCATGAAACATGAGTTTTAGGGGCACACAAAGATTGCGGAGAAATATTTTAAAATGGATACAAAATTTGATTTCCATTTGAATAATTTAGTATTTACTATCATTCTTTACGAAAAATCTTTCCGAGTTTTTTTTGAATGAAACGAGCAAACAAATGCACGAAACATAAGTTTAGAGTGGAAACAAAGACTGTGGAGAAATATTTTAAAATGAATACAAATTTTGGTTTGCGTTTGAATAATTTAGTATTTACCATCATTCGTTACGAAAAATTTAGCCGAGTCTTTTAGCATGAAATGAGCGAACAAACGCATAAACAATGAGTTTAAGGGTCACACAAAGATTGCGGAGAAATATTTTAAAATGGATACAAATTTTGATTTCCATTTGAATAATTTAGTATTTACTATCATTCTTTACGAAAATTCTATCCGAGTTTTTTTTTAATGTAACGAGCAAACAAACGCACGAAAGATGTGTTTTAGGTGCAAACAAAGATTGTGGAGAAATATTTTAAATTGAATACGAATTTTGGTTTGCATTTGAATAATTTAGTATGTACTATCAATCTTTATGAAAAATGTAGCCGAGATTTTTAACATTAAACGAGCGAACAAACGCATGAAAGATGTGTTTTAGGGGCACACAAAGATTGTGGAGAAATATTTTAAAATGAATACAAATTCTCGTTTGCATTTGAATAATTTAGGATTTATTATCCTTCTTTACAAAAAATCTAGCCGAGTTTTTTAGCATGAAACGAGCGAATAAATGCAGGAAACATGAGCTTTGGGGGCACTCAAAGATTGCGGAGAAATATTTTAAAATGGATACAAATTTTGATTTCCATTTGAATAATTTAGTATTTACTATCATTCTTTACGAAAAATCTATCCGAGTTTTTTTTTGAATGAAACGAGCAAACAAACGCACGAAACATGAGTTTTAGGTGCAAACAAAGATTGTGGAGAAATATTTTAAAATGAATACAAATTTTGGTTTGCATTGGAATAATTTAGGATTTATAATCCTTCTTTACAAAATATTTAGCCGAGTTTTTTAGCATGAAACGAGCGAACAAACGCATGAAACATGAGTTTTAGGGGCACACAAAGATTGCGGAGAAATATTTTAAAATGGATACAAAATTTGATTTCCATTTGAATAATTTAGTATTTACTATCATTCTTTACGAAAAATCTTTCCGAGTTTTTTTTGAATGAAACGAGCAAACAAATGCACGAAACATCAGTTTAGAGTGGAAACAAAGACTGTGGAGAAATATTTTAAAATGAATACAAATTTTGGTTTGCGTTTGAATAATTTAGTATTTACCATCATTCGTTACGAAAAATTTAGCCGAGTCTTTTAGCATGAAATGAGCGAACAAACGCATAAACAATGAGTTTAAGGGTCACACAAAGATTGCGGAGAAATATTTTAAAATGGATACAAATTTTGATTTCCATTTGAATAATTTAGTATTTACTATCATTCTTTACGAAAAATCTATCCGAGTTTTTTTTTAATGTAACGAGCAAACAAACGCACGAAAGATGTGTTTTAGGTGCAAACAAAGATTGTGGAGAAATATTTTAAATTGAATACGAATTTTGGTTTGCATTTGAATAATTTAGTATGTACTATCAATCTTTATGAAAAATGTAGCCGAGATTTTTAACATTAAACGAGCGAACAAACGCATGAAAGATGTGTTTTAGGGGCACACAAAGATTGTGGAGAAATATTTTAAAATGAATACAAATTCTCGTTTGCATTTGAATAATTTTGGATTTATTATCCTTCTTTACAAAAAATCTAGCCGAGTTTTTTAGCATGAAACGAGCGAACAAATGCATGAAACATGAGTCTTAGGGGCACTAAAAGATTGCGGAGAAATATTTTAAAATGGATACAAATTTTGATTTCCATTTGAATAATTTAGTATTTACTATCATTCTTTATGAAAAATCTATCCGAGTTTTTTTTTCAATGAAACGAGCAAACAAACGTACGAAACATGAGTTTTAGGTGGAAACAAAGATTGTGGAGAAATATTTTAAAATGAATACAAATTCTGGTTTGCATTTGATTAATTTAGGATTTATTATCCTTCTTTACAAAAAATCTAGCCGAGTATTTTAGCATGAAACGAGCGAACAAATCCAGGAAACATGAGCTTTGGGGGCACTCAAAGATTGCGGAGAAATATTTTAAAATGGATACAAATTTTGATTTCCATTTGAATAATTTAGTATTTACTATCATTCTTTACGAAAAATCTATCCGAGTTTTTTTTTGAATGAAACGAGCAAACAAACGCACGAAACATGAGTTTTAGGTGCAAACAAAGATTGTGGAGAAATATTTTAAAATGAATACAAATTTTGGTTTGCATTTGAATAATTTAGGATTTATAATCCTTCTTTACAAAATATTTAGCCGAGTTTTTTAGCATGAAACGAGCGAACAAACGCATGAAACATGAGTTTTAGGGGCACACAAAGATTGCGGAGAAATATTTTAAAATGGATACAAAATTTGATTTCCATTTGAATAATTTAGTATTTACTATCATTCTTTACGAAAAATCTTTCCGAGTTTTTTTTGAATGAAACGAGCAAACAAATGCACGAAACATAAGTTTAGAGTGGAAACAAAGACTGTGGAGAAATATTTTAAAATGAATACAAATTTTGGTTTGCGTTTGAATAATTTACTATTTACCATCATTCGTTACGAAAAATTTAGCCGAGTCTTTTAGCATGAAATGAGCGAACAAACGCATAAACAATGAGTTTAAGGGTCACACAAAGATTGCGGAGAAATATTTTAAAATGGATACAAATTTTGATTTCCATTTGAATAATTTAGTATTTACTATCATTCTTTATGAAAAATCTATCCGAGTTTTTTTTTAATGTAACGAGCAAACAAACGCACGAAAGATGTGTTTTAGGTGCAAACAAAGATTGTGGAGAAATATTTTAAATTGAATATGAATTTTGGTTTGCATTTGAATAATTTAGTATGTACTATCAATCTTTATGAAAAATGTAGCCGAGATTTTTAACATTAAACGAGCGAACAAACGCATGAAAGATGTGTTTTAGGGGCACACAAAGATTGTGGAGAAATATTTTAAAATGAATACAAATTCTCGTTTGCATTTGAATAATTTTGGATTTATTATCCTTCTTTACAAAAAATCTAGCCGAGTTTTTTAGCATGAAACGAGCGAACAAATGCATGAAACATGAGTCTTAGGGGCACTAAAAGATTGCGGAGAAATATTTTAAAATGGATACAAATTTTGATTTCCATTTGAATAATTTAGTATTTACTATCATTCTTTATGAAAAATCTATCCGAGTTTTTTTTTCAATGAAACGAGCAAACAAACGTACGAAACATGAGTTTTAGGTGGAAACAAAGATTGTGGAGAAATATTTTAAAATGAATACAAATTCTGGTTTGCATTTGATTAATTTAGGATTTATTATCCTTCTTTACAAAAAATCTAGCCGAGTTTTTTAGCATGAAACGAGCGAACAAATGCAGGAAACATGAGCTTTGGGGGCACTCAAAGATTGCGGAGAAATATTTTAAAATGGATACAAATTTTGATTTCCATTTGAATAATTTAGTATTTACTATCATTCTTTACGAAAAATCTATCCGAGTTTTTTTTTGAATGAAACGAGCAAACAAACGCACGAAACATGAGTTTTAGGTGCAAACAAAGATTGTGGAGAAATATTTTAAAATGAATACAAATTTTGGTTTGCATTTGAATAATTTAGGATTTATAATCCTTCTTTACAAAATATTTAGCCGAGTTTTTTAGCATGAAACGAGCGAACAAACGCATGAAACATGAGTTTTAGGGGCACACAAAGATTGCGGAGAAATATTTTAAAATGGATACAAATTTGATTTCCATTTGAATAATTTAGTATTTACTATCATTCTTTACGAAAAATCTTTCCGAGTTTTTTTTGAATGAAACGAGCAAACAAATGCACGAAACATAAGTTTAGAGTGGAAACAAAGACTGTGGAGAAATATTTTAAAATGAATACAAATTTTGGTTTGCATTTGAATAATTTAGTATTTACCATCATTCGTTACGAAAAATTTAGCCGAGTCTTTTAGCATGAAATGAGCGAACAAACGCATAAACAATGAGTTTAAGGGTCACACAAAGATTGCGGAGAAATATTTTAAAATGGATACAAATTTTGATTTCCATTTGAATAATTTAGTATTTACTATCATTCTTTACGAAAAATCTATCCGAGTTTTTTTTTGAATGAAACGAGCAAACAAACGCACGAAACATGAGTTTTAGGTGCAAACAAAGATTGTGGAGAAATATTTTAAAATGAATACAAATTTTGGTTTGCATTGGAATAATTTAGTATGTACTATCAATCTTTATGAAAAATGTAGCCGAGATTTTTAACATTAAACGAGCGAACAAACGCATGAAAGATGTGTTTTAGGGGCACACAAAGATTGTGGAGAAATATTTTAAAATGAATACAAATTCTGGTTTGCATTTGAATAATTTAGGATTTATTATCCTTCTTTACAAAAAATCTAGCCGAGTTTTTTAGCATGAAACGAGCGAATAAATGCAGGAAACATGAGCCTTGGGGGCACTCAAAGATTGCGGAGAAATATTTTAAAATGGATACAAATTTTGATTTCCATTTGAATAATTTAGTATTTACTATCATTCTTTACGAAAAATCTATCCGAGTTTTTTTTTGAATGAAACGAGCAAACAAACGCACGAAACATGAGTTTTAGGTGCAAACAAAGATTGTGGAGAAATATTTTAAAATGAATACAAATTTTGGTTTGCATTGGAATAATTTAGGATTTATAATCCTTCTTTACAAAATATTTAGCCGAGTTTTTTAGCATGAAACGAGCGAACAAACGCATGAAACATGAGTTTTAGGGGCACACAAAGATTGCGGAGAAATATTTTAAAATGGATACAAAATTTGATTTCCATTTGAATAATTTAGTATTTACTATCATTCTTTACGAAAAATCTTTCCGAGTTTTTTTTGAATGAAACGAGCAAACAAATGCACGAAACATAAGTTTAGAGTGGAAACAAAGACTGTGGAGAAATATTTTAAAATGAATACAAATTTTGGTTTGCGTTTGAATAATTTAGTATTTACGATCATTCGTTACGAAAAATTTAGCCGAGTCTTTTAGCATGAAATGAGCGAACAAACGCATAAACAATGAGTTTAAGGGTCACACAAAGATTGCGGAGAAATATTTTAAAATGGATACAAATTTTGATTTCCATTTGAATAATTTAGTATTTACTATCATTCTTTACGAAAAATCTATCCGAGTTTTTTTTTAATGTAACGAGCAAACAAACGCACGAAAGATGTGTTTTAGGTGCAAACAAAGATTGTGGAGAAATATTTTAAATTGAATACGAATTTTGGTTTGCATTTGAATAATTTAGTATGTACTATCAATCTTTATGAAAAATGTAGCCGAGATTTTTAACATTAAACGAGCGAACAAACGCATGAAAGATGTGTTTTAGGGGCACACAAAGATTGTGGAGAAATATTTTAAAATGAATACAAATTCTCGTTTGCATTTGAATAATTTTGGATTTATTATCCTTCTTTACAAAAAATCTAGCCGAGTTTTTTAGCATGAAACGAGCGAACAAATGCATGAAACATGAGTCTTAGGGGCACTAAAAGATTGCGGAGAAATATTTTAAAATGGATACAAATTTTGATTTCCATTTGAATAATTTAGTATTTACTATCATTCTTTATGAAAAATCTATCCGAGTTTTTTTTTCAATGAAACGAGCAAACAAACGTACGAAACATGAGTTTTAGGTGGAAACAAAGATTGTGGAGAAATATTTAAAATGAATACAAATTCTGGTTTGCATTTGATTAATTTAGGATTTATTATCCTTCTTTACAAAAAATCTAGCCGAGTTTTTTAGCATGAAACGAGCGAACAAATCCAGGAAACATGAGCTTTGGGGGCACTCAAAGATTGCGGAGAAATATTTTAAAATGGATACAAATTTTGATTTCCATTTGAATAATTTAGTATTTACTATCATTCTTTACGAAAAATCTATCCGAGTTTTTTTTTGAATGAAACGAGCAAACAAACGCACGAAACATGAGTTTTAGGTGCAAACAAAGATTGTGGAGAAATATTTTAAAATGAATACAAATTTTGGTTTGCATTTGAATAATTTAGGATTTATAATCCTTCTTTACAAAATATTTAGCCGAGTTTTTTAGCATGAAACGAGCGAACAAACGCATGAAACATGAGTTTTAGGGGCACACAAAGATTGCGGAGAAATATTTTAAAATGGATACAAAATTTGATTTCCATTTGAATAATTTAGTATTTACTATCATTCTTTACGAAAAATCTTTCCGAGTTTTTTTTGAATGAAACGAGCAAACAAATGCACGAAACATAAGTTTAGAGTGGAAACAAAGACTGTGGAGAAATATTTTAAAATGAATACAAATTTTGGTTTGCGTTTGAATAATTTACTATTTACCATCATTCGTTACGAAAAATTTAGCCGAGTCTTTTAGCATGAAATGAGCGAACAAACGCATAAACAATGAGTTTAAGGGTCACACAAAGATTGCGGAGAAATATTTTAAAATGGATACAAATTTTGATTTCCATTTGAATAATTTAGTATTTACTATCATTCTTTATGAAAAATCTATCCGAGTTTTTTTTTAATGTAACGAGCAAACAAACGCACGAAAGATGTGTTTTAGGTGCAAACAAAGATTGTGGAGAAATATTTTAAATTGAATATGAATTTTGGTTTGCATTTGAATAATTTAGTATGTACTATCAATCTTTATGAAAAATGTAGCCGAGATTTTTAACATTAAACGAGCGAACAAACGCATGAAAGATGTGTTTTAGGGGCACACAAAGATTGTGGAGAAATATTTTAAAATGAATACAAATTCTCGTTTGCATTTGAATAATTTTGGATTTATTATCCTTCTTTACAAAAAATCTAGCCGAGTTTTTTAGCATGAAACGAGCGAACAAATGCATGAAACATGAGTCTTAGGGGCACTAAAAGATTGCGGAGAAATATTTTAAAATGGATACAAATTTTGATTTCCATTTGAATAATTTAGTATTTACTATCATTCTTTATGAAAAATCTATCCGAGTTTTTTTTTCAATGAAACGAGCAAACAAACGTACGAAACATGAGTTTTAGGTGGAAACAAAGATTGTGGAGAAATATTTTAAAATGACTACAAATTCTGGTTTGCATTTGATTAATTTAGGATTTATTATCCTTCTTTACAAAAAATCTAGCCGAGTTTTTTAGCATGAAACGAGCGAACAAATGCAGGAAACATGAGCTTTGGGGGCACTCAAAGATTGCGGAGAAATATTTTAAAATGGATACAAATTTTGATTTCCATTTGAATAATTTAGTATTTACTATCATTCTTTACGAAAAATCTATCCGAGTTTTTTTTTGAATGAAACGAGCAAACAAACGCACGAAACATGAGTTTTAGGTGCAAACAAAGATTGTGGAGAAATATTTTAAAATGAATACAAATTTTGGTTTGCATTTGAATAATTTAGTATTTACCATCATTCGTTACGAAAAATTTAGCCGAGTCTTTTAGCATGAAATGAGCGAACAAACGCATAAACAATGAGTTTAAGGGTCACACAAAGATTGCGGAGAAATATTTTAAAATGGATACAAATTTTGATTTCCATTTGAATAATTTAGTATTTACTATCATTCTTTACGAAAAATCTATCCGAGTTTTTTTTTGAATGAAACGAGCAAACAAACGCACGAAACATGAGTTTTAGGTGCAAACAAAGATTGTGGAGAAATATTTTAAAATGAATACAAATTTTGGTTTGCATTGGAATAATTTAGTATGTACTATCAATCTTTATGAAAAATGTAGCCGAGATTTTTAACATTAAACGAGCGAACAAACGCATGAAAGATGTGTTTTAGGGGCACACAAAGATTGTGGAGAAATATTTTAAAATGAATACAAATTCTTGTTTGCATTTGAATAATTTTGGATTTATTATCCTTCTTTACAAAAAATCTAGCCGAGTTTTTTAGCATGAAACGAGCGAACAAATGCATGAAACAAGAGTCTTAGGGTCACTAAAAGATTGCGGAGAAATATTTTAAAATGGATACAAATTTTGATTTCCATTTGAATAATTTAGTATTTACTATCATTCTTTACGAAAAATCTTTCCGAGTTTTTTTTGAATGAAACGAGCAAACAAATGCACGAAACATAAGTTTAGAGTGGAAACAAAGACTGTGGAGAAATATTTTAAAATGAATACAAATTTTGGTTTGCGTTTGAATAATTTAGTATTTACGATCATTCGTTACGAAAAATTTAGCCGAGTCTTTTAGCATGAAATGAGCGAACAAACGCATAAACAATGAGTTTAAGGGTCACACAAAGATTGCGGAGAAATATTTTAAAATGGATACAAATTTTGATTTCCATTTGAATAATTTAGTATTTACTATCATTCTTTACGAAAAATCTATCCGAGTTTTTTTTTAATGTAACGAGCAAACAAACGCACGAAAGATGTGTTTTAGGTGCAAACAAAGATTGTGGAGAAATATTTTAAATTGAATACGAATTTTGGTTTGCATTTGAATAATTTAGTATGTACTATCAATCTTTATGAAAAATGTAGCCGAGATTTTTAACATTAAACGAGCGAACAAACGCATGAAAGATGTGTTTTAGGGGCACACAAAGATTGTGGAGAAATATTTTAAAATGAATACAAATTCTCGTTTGCATTTGAATAATTTTGGATTTATTATCCTTCTTTACAAAAAATCTAGCCGAGTTTTTTAGCATGAAACGAGCGAACAAATGCATGAAACATGAGTCTTAGGGGCACTAAAAGATTGCGGAGAAATATTTTAAAATGGATACAAATTTTGATTTCCATTTGAATAATTTAGTATTTACTATCATTCTTTATGAAAAATCTATCCGAGTTTTTTTTTCAATGAAACGAGCAAACAAACGTACGAAACATGAGTTTTAGGTGGAAACAAAGATTGTGGAGAAATATTTAAAATGAATACAAATTCTGGTTTGCATTTGATTAATTTAGGATTTATTATCCTTCTTTACAAAAAATCTAGCCGAGTTTTTTAGCATGAAACGAGCGAACAAATCCAGGAAACATGAGCTTTGGGGGCACTCAAAGATTGCGGAGAAATATTTTAAAATGGATACAAATTTTGATTTCCATTTGAATAATTTAGTATTTACTATCATTCTTTACGAAAAATCTATCCGAGTTTTTTTTTGAATGAAACGAGCAAACAAACGCACGAAACATGAGTTTTAGGTGCAAACAAAGATTGTGGAGAAATATTTTAAAATGAATACAAATTTTGGTTTGCATTTGAATAATTTAGGATTTATAATCCTTCTTTACAAAATATTTAGCCGAGTTTTTTAGCATGAAACGAGCGAACAAACGCATGAAACATGAGTTTTAGGGGCACACAAAGATTGCGGAGAAATATTTTAAAATGGATACAAAATTTGATTTCCATTTGAATAATTTAGTATTTACTATCATTCTTTACGAAAAATCTTTCCGAGTTTTTTTTGAATGAAACGAGCAAACAAATGCACGAAACATAAGTTTAGAGTGGAAACAAAGACTGTGGAGAAATATTTTAAAATGAATACAAATTTTGGTTTGCGTTTGAATAATTTACTATTTACCATCATTCGTTACGAAAAATTTAGCCGAGTCTTTTAGCATGAAATGAGCGAACAAACGCATAAACAATGAGTTTAAGGGTCACACAAAGATTGCGGAGAAATATTTTAAAATGGATACAAATTTTGATTTCCATTTGAATAATTTAGTATTTACTATCATTCTTTATGAAAAATCTATCCGAGTTTTTTTTTAATGTAACGAGCAAACAAACGCACGAAAGATGTGTTTTAGGTGCAAACAAAGATTGTGGAGAAATATTTTAAATTGAATATGAATTTTGGTTTGCATTTGAATAATTTAGTATGTACTATCAATCTTTATGAAAAATGTAGCCGAGATTTTTAACATTAAACGAGCGAACAAACGCATGAAAGATGTGTTTTAGGGGCACACAAAGATTGTGGAGAAATATTTTAAAATGAATACAAATTCTCGTTTGCATTTGAATAATTTTGGATTTATTATCCTTCTTTACAAAAAATCTAGCCGAGTTTTTTAGCATGAAACGAGCGAACAAATGCATGAAACATGAGTCTTAGGGGCACTAAAAGATTGCGGAGAAATATTTTAAAATGGATACAAATTTTGATTTCCATTTGAATAATTTAGTATTTACTATCATTCTTTATGAAAAATCTATCCGAGTTTTTTTTTCAATGAAACGAGCAAACAAACGTACGAAACATGAGTTTTAGGTGGAAACAAAGATTGTGGAGAAATATTTTAAAATGACTACAAATTCTGGTTTGCATTTGATTAATTTAGGATTTATTATCCTTCTTTACAAAAAATCTAGCCGAGTTTTTTAGCATGAAACGAGCGAACAAATGCAGGAAACATGAGCTTTGGGGGCACTCAAAGATTGCGGAGAAATATTTTAAAATGGATACAAATTTTGATTTCCATTTGAATAATTTAGTATTTACTATCATTCTTTACGAAAAATCTATCCGAGTTTTTTTTTGAATGAAACGAGCAAACAAACGCACGAAACATGAGTTTTAGGTGCAAACAAAGATTGTGGAGAAATATTTTAAAATGAATACAAATTTTGGTTTGCATTTGAATAATTTAGTATTTACCATCATTCGTTACGAAAAATTTAGCCGAGTCTTTTAGCATGAAATGAGCGAACAAACGCATAAACAATGAGTTTAAGGGTCACACAAAGATTGCGGAGAAATATTTTAAAATGGATACAAATTTTGATTTCCATTTGAATAATTTAGTATTTACTATCATTCTTTACGAAAAATCTATCCGAGTTTTTTTTTGAATGAAACGAGCAAACAAACGCACGAAACATGAGTTTTAGGTGCAAACAAAGATTGTGGAGAAATATTTTAAAATGAATACAAATTTTGGTTTGCATTGGAATAATTTAGTATGTACTATCAATCTTTATGAAAAATGTAGCCGAGATTTTTAACATTAAACGAGCGAACAAACGCATGAAAGATGTGTTTTAGGGGCACACAAAGATTGTGGAGAAATATTTTAAAATGAATACAAATTCTTGTTTGCATTTGAATAATTTTGGATTTATTATCCTTCTTTACAAAAAATCTAGCCGAGTTTTTTAGCATGAAACGAGCGAACAAATGCATGAAACAAGAGTCTTAGGGTCACTAAAAGATTGCGGAGAAATATTTTAAAATGGATACAAATTTTGATTTCCATTTGAATAATTTAGTATTTACTATCATTCTTTACGAAAAATCTTTCCGAGTTTTTTTTGAATGAAACGAGCAAACAAATGCACGAAACATAAGTTTAGAGTGGAAACAAAGACTGTGGAGAAATATTTTAAAATGAATACAAATTTTGGTTTGCGTTTGAATAATTTAGTATTTAGCATCATTCGTTACGAAAAATTTAGCCGAGTCTTTTAGCATGAAATGAGCGAACAAACGCATAAACAATGAGTTTAAGGGTCACACAAAGATTGCGGAGAAATATTTTAAAATGGATACAAATTTTGATTTCCATTTGAATAATTTAGTATTTACTATCATTCTTTACGAAAAATCTATCCGAGTTTTTTTTTAATGTAACGAGCAAACAAACGCACGAAAGATGTGTTTTAGGTGCAAACAAAGATTGTGGAGAAATATTTTAAATTGAATACGAATTTTGGTTTGCATTTGAATAATTTAGTATGTACTATCAATCTTTATGAAAAATGTAGCCGAGATTTTTAACATTAAACGAGCGAACAAACGCATGAAAGATGTGTTTTAGGGGCACACAAAGATTGTGGAGAAATATTTTAAAATGAATACAAATTCTCGTTTGCATTTGAATAATTTTGGATTTATTATCCTTCTTTACAAAAAATCTAGCCGAGTTTTTTAGCATGAAACGAGCGAACAAATGCATGAAACATGAGTCTTAGGGGCACTAAAAGATTGCGGAGAAATATTTTAAAATGGATACAAATTTTGATTTCCATTTGAATAATTTAGTATTTACTATCATTCTTTATGAAAAATCTATCCGAGTTTTTTTTTCAATGAAACGAGCAAACAAACGTACGAAACATGAGTTTTAGGTGGAAACAAAGATTGTGGAGAAATATTTTAAAATGAATACAAATTCTGGTTTGCATTTGATTAATTTAGGATTTATTATCCTTCTTTACAAAAAATCTAGCCGAGTTTTTTAGCATGAAACGAGCGAACAAATGCAGGAAACATGAGCTTTGGGGGCACTCAAAGATTGCGGAGAAATATTTTAAAATGGATACAAATTTTGATTTCCATTTGAATAATTTAGTATTTACTATCATTCTTTACGAAAAATCTATCCGAGTTTTTTTTTGAATGAAACGAGCAAACAAACGCACGAAACATGAGTTTTAGGTGCAAACAAAGATTGTGGAGAAATATTTTAAAATGAATACAAATTTTGGTTTGCATTTGAATAATTTAGGATTTATAATCCTTCTTTACAAAATATTTAGCCGAGTTTTTTAGCATGAAACGAGCGAACAAACGCATGAAACATGAGTTTTAGGGGCACACAAAGATTGCGGAGAAATATTTTAAAATGGATACAAAATTTGATTTCCATTTGAATAATTTAGTATTTACTATCATTCTTTACGAAAAATCTTTCCGAGTTTTTTTTGAATGAAACGAGCAAACAAATGCACGAAACATAAGTTTAGAGTGGAAACAAAGACTGTGGAGAAATATTTTAAAATGAATACAAATTTTGGTTTGCGTTTGAATAATTTACTATTTACCATCATTCGTTACGAAAAATTTAGCCGAGTCTTTTAGCATGAAATGAGCGAACAAACGCATAAACAATGAGTTTAAGGGTCACACAAAGATTGCGGAGAAATATTTTAAAATGGATACAAATTTTGATTTCCATTTGAATAATTTAGTATTTACTATCATTCTTTATGAAAAATCTATCCGAGTTTTTTTTTAATGTAACGAGCAAACAAACGCACGAAAGATGTGTTTTAGGTGCAAACAAAGATTGTGGAGAAATATTTTAAATTGAATATGAATTTTGGTTTGCATTTGAATAATTTAGTATGTACTATCAATCTTTATGAAAAATGTAGCCGAGATTTTTAACATTAAACGAGCGAACAAACGCATGAAAGATGTGTTTTAGGGGCACACAAAGATTGTGGAGAAATATTTTAAAATGAATACAAATTCTCGTTTGCATTTGAATAATTTTGGATTTATTATCCTTCTTTACAAAAAATCTAGCCGAGTTTTTTAGCATGAAACGAGCGAACAAATGCATGAAACATGAGTCTTAGGGGCACTAAAAGATTGCGGAGAAATATTTTAAAATGGATACAAATTTTGATTTCCATTTGAATAATTTAGTATTTACTATCATTCTTTATGAAAAATCTATCCGAGTTTTTTTTTCAATGAAACGAGCAAACAAACGTACGAAACATGAGTTTTAGGTGGAAACAAAGATTGTGGAGAAATATTTTAAAATGAATACAAATTCTGGTTTGCATTTGATTAATTTAGGATTTATTATCCTTCTTTACAAAAAATCTAGCCGAGTTTTTTAGCATGAAACGAGCGAACAAATGCAGGAAACATGAGCTTTGGGGGCACTCAAAGATTGCGGAGAAATATTTTAAAATGGATACAAATTTTGATTTCCATTTGAATAATTTAGTATTTACTATCATTCTTTACGAAAAATCTATCCGAGTTTTTTTTTGAATGAAACGAGCAAACAAACGCACGAAACATGAGTTTTAGGTGCAAACAAAGATTGTGGAGAAATATTTTAAAATGAATACAAATTTTGGTTTGCATTTGAATAATTTAGTATTTACCATCATTCGTTACGAAAAATTTAGCCGAGTCTTTTAGCATGAAATGAGCGAACAAACGCATAAACAATGAGTTTAAGGGTCACACAAAGATTGCGGAGAAATATTTTAAAATGGATACAAATTTTGATTTCCATTTGAATAATTTAGTATTTACTATCATTCTTTACGAAAAATCTATCCGAGTTTTTTTTTGAATGAAACGAGCAAACAAACGCACGAAACATGAGTTTTAGGTGCAAACAAAGATTGTGGAGAAATATTTTAAAATGAATACAAATTTTGGTTTGCATTGGAATAATTTAGTATGTACTATCAATCTTTATGAAAAATGTAGCCGAGATTTTTAACATTAAACGAGCGAACAAACGCATGAAAGATGTGTTTTAGGGGCACACAAAGATTGTGGAGAAATATTTTAAAATGAATACAAATTCTGGTTTGCATTTGAATAATTTAGGATTTATTATCCTTCTTTACAAAAAATCTAGCCGAGTTTTTTAGCATGAAACGAGCGAATAAATGCAGGAAACATGAGCCTTGGGGGCACTCAAAGATTGCGGAGAAATATTTTAAAATGGATACAAATTTTGATTTCCATTTGAATAATTTAGTATTTACTATCATTCTTTACGAAAAATCTATCCGAGTTTTTTTTTGAATGAAACGAGCAAACAAACGCACGAAACATGAGTTTTAGGTGCAAACAAAGATTGTGGAGAAATATTTTAAAATGAATACAAATTTTGGTTTGCATTGGAATAATTTAGGATTTATAATCCTTCTTTACAAAATATTTAGCCGAGTTTTTTAGCATGAAACGAGCGAACAAACGCATGAAACATGAGTTTTAGGGGCACACAAAGATTGCGGAGAAATATTTTAAAATGGATACAAAATTTGATTTCCATTTGAATAATTTAGTATTTACTATCATTCTTTACGAAAAATCTTTCCGAGTTTTTTTTGAATGAAACGAGCAAACAAATGCACGAAACATAAGTTTAGAGTGGAAACAAAGACTGTGGAGAAATATTTTAAAATGAATACAAATTTTGGTTTGCGTTTGAATAATTTAGTATTTACCATCATTCGTTACGAAAAATTTAGCCGAGTCTTTTAGCATGAAATGAGCGAACAAACGCATAAACAATGAGTTTAAGGGTCACACAAAGATTGCGGAGAAATATTTTAAAATGGATACAAATTTTGATTTCCATTTGAATAATTTAGTATTTACTATCATTCTTTACGAAAAATCTATCCGAGTTTTTTTTTAATGTAACGAGCAAACAAACGCACGAAAGATGTGTTTTAGGTGCAAACAAAGATTGTGGAGAAATATTTTAAATTGAATACGAATTTTGGTTTGCATTTGAATAATTTAGTATGTACTATCAATCTTTATGAAAAATGTAGCCGAGATTTTTAACATTAAACGAGCGAACAAACGCATGAAAGATGTGTTTTAGGGGCACACAAAGATTGTGGAGAAATATTTTAAAATGAATACAAATTCTCGTTTGCATTTGAATAATTTTGGATTTATTATCCTTCTTTACAAAAAATCTAGCCGAGTTTTTTAGCATGAAACGAGCGAACAAATGCATGAAACATGAGTCTTAGGGGCACTAAAAGATTGCGGAGAAATATTTTAAAATGGATACAAATTTTGATTTCCATTTGAATAATTTAGTATTTACTATCATTCTTTATGAAAAATCTATCCGAGTTTTTTTTTCAATGAAACGAGCAAACAAACGTACGAAACATGAGTTTTAGGTGGAAACAAAGATTGTGGAGAAATATTTTAAAATGAATACAAATTCTGGTTTGCATTTGATTAATTTAGGATTTATTATCCTTCTTTACAAAAAATCTAGCCGAGTTTTTTAGCATGAAACGAGCGAACAAATGCAGGAAACATGAGCTTTGGGGGCACTCAAAGATTGCGGAGAAATATTTTAAAATGGATACAAATTTTGATTTCCATTTGAATAATTTAGTATTTACTATCATTCTTTACGAAAAATCTATCCGAGTTTTTTTTTGAATGAAACGAGCAAACAAACGCACGAAACATGAGTTTTAGGTGCAAACAAAGATTGTGGAGAAATATTTTAAAATGAATACAAATTTTGGTTTGCATTTGAATAATTTAGGATTTATAATCCTTCTTTACAAAATATTTAGCCGAGTTTTTTAGCATGAAACGAGCGAACAAACGCATGAAACATGAGTTTTAGGGGCACACAAAGATTGCGGAGAAATATTTTAAAATGGATACAAAATTTGATTTCCATTTGAATAATTTAGTATTTACTATCATTCTTTACGAAAAATCTTTCCGAGTTTTTTTTGAATGAAACGAGCAAACAAATGCACGAAACATAAGTTTAGAGTGGAAACAAAGACTGTGGAGAAATATTTTAAAATGAATACAAATTTTGGTTTGCGTTTGAATAATTTACTATTTACCATCATTCGTTACGAAAAATTTAGCCGAGTCTTTTAGCATGAAATGAGCGAACAAACGCATAAACAATGAGTTTAAGGGTCACACAAAGATTGCGGAGAAATATTTTAAAATGGATACAAATTTTGATTTCCATTTGAATAATTTAGTATTTACTATCATTCTTTATGAAAAATCTATCCGAGTTTTTTTTTAATGTAACGAGCAAACAAACGCACGAAAGATGTGTTTTAGGTGCAAACAAAGATTGTGGAGAAATATTTTAAATTGAATATGAATTTTGGTTTGCATTTGAATAATTTAGTATGTACTATCAATCTTTATGAAAAATGTAGCCGAGATTTTTAACATTAAACGAGCGAACAAACGCATGAAAGATGTGTTTTAGGGGCACACAAAGATTGTGGAGAAATATTTTAAAATGAATACAAATTCTCGTTTGCATTTGAATAATTTTGGATTTATTATCCTTCTTTACAAAAAATCTAGCCGAGTTTTTTAGCATGAAACGAGCGAACAAATGCATGAAACATGAGTCTTAGGGGCACTAAAAGATTGCGGAGAAATATTTTAAAATGGATACAAATTTTGATTTCCATTTGAATAATTTAGTATTTACTATCATTCTTTATGAAAAATCTATCCGAGTTTTTTTTTCAATGAAACGAGCAAACAAACGTACGAAACATGAGTTTTAGGTGGAAACAAAGATTGTGGAGAAATATTTTAAAATGAATACAAATTCTGGTTTGCATTTGATTAATTTAGGATTTATTATCCTTCTTTACAAAAAATCTAGCCGAGTTTTTTAGCATGAAACGAGCGAACAAATGCAGGAAACATGAGCTTTGGGGGCACTCAAAGATTGCGGAGAAATATTTTAAAATGGATACAAATTTTGATTTCCATTTGAATAATTTAGTATTTACTATCATTCTTTACGAAAAATCTATCCGAGTTTTTTTTTGAATGAAACGAGCAAACAAACGCACGAAACATGAGTTTTAGGTGCAAACAAAGATTGTGGAGAAATATTTTAAAATGAATACAAATTTTGGTTTGCATTTGAATAATTTAGGATTTATAATCCTTCTTTACAAAATATTTAGCCGAGTTTTTTAGCATGAAACGAGCGAACAAACGCATGAAACATGAGTTTTAGGGGCACACAAAGATTGCGGAGAAATATTTTAAAATGGATACAAAATTTGATTTCCATTTGAATAATTTAGTATTTACTATCATTCTTTACGAAAAATCTTTCCGAGTTTTTTTTGAATGAAACGAGCAAACAAATGCACGAAACATAAGTTTAGAGTGGAAACAAAGACTGTGGAGAAATATTTTAAAATGAATACAAATTTTGGTTTGCGTTTGAATAATTTACTATTTACCATCATTCGTTACGAAAAATTTA
This sequence comes from Juncus effusus, assembly GCA_027726005.1. Lineage (NCBI taxonomy): Eukaryota > Viridiplantae > Streptophyta > Magnoliopsida > Poales > Juncaceae > Juncus > Juncus effusus. The sequence goes on from CM050901.1 coordinate 5,468,385, forward strand.
GCCGAGTCTTTTAGCATGAAATGAGCGAACAAACGCATAAACAATGAGTTTAAGGGTCACACAAAGATTGCGGAGAAATATTTTAAAATGGATACAAATTTTGATTTCCATTTGAATAATTTAGTATTTACTATCATTCTTTATGAAAAATCTATCCGAGTTTTTTTTTAATGTAACGAGCAAACAAACGCACGAAAGATGTGTTTTAGGTGCAAACAAAGATTGTGGAGAAATATTTTAAATTGAATATGAATTTTGGTTTGCATTTGAATAATTTAGTATGTACTATCAATCTTTATGAAAAATGTAGCCGAGATTTTTAACATTAAACGAGCGAACAAACGCATGAAAGATGTGTTTTAGGGGCACACAAAGATTGTGGAGAAATATTTTAAAATGAATACAAATTCTCGTTCGCATTTGAATAATTTTGGATTTATTATCCTTCTTTACAAAAAATCTAGCCGAGTTTTTTAGCATGAAACGAGCGAACAAATGCATGAAACATGAGTCTTAGGGGCACTAAAAGATTGCGGAGAAATATTTTAAAATGGATACAAATTTTGATTTCCATTTGAATAATTTAGTATTTACTATCATTCTTTATGAAAAATCTATCCGAGTTTTTTTTTCAATGAAACGAGCAAACAAACGTACGAAACATGAGTTTTAGGTGGAAACAAAGATTGTGGAGAAATATTTTAAAATGAATACAAATTCTGGTTTGCATTTGATTAATTTAGGATTTATTATCCTTCTTTACAAAAAATCTAGCCGAGTTTTTTAGCATGAAACGAGCGAACAAATGCAGGAAACATGAGCTTTGGGGGCACTCAAAGATTGCGGAGAAATATTTTAAAATGGATACAAATTTTGATTTCCATTTGAATAATTTAGTATTTACTATCATTCTTTACGAAAAATCTATCCGAGTTTTTTTTTGAATGAAACGAGCAAACAAACGCACGAAACATGAGTTTTAGGTGCAAACAAAGATTGTGGAGAAATATTTTAAAATGAATACAAATTTTGGTTTGCATTTGAATAATTTAGGATTTATAATCCTTCTTTACAAAATATTTAGCCGAGTTTTTTAGCATGAAACGAGCGAACAAACGCATGAAACATGAGTTTTAGGGGCACACAAAGATTGCGGAGAAATATTTTAAAATGGATACAAATTTGATTTCCATTTGAATAATTTAGTATTTACTATCATTCTTTACGAAAAATCTTTCCGAGTTTTTTTTGAATGAAACGAGCAAACAAATGCACGAAACATAAGTTTAGAGTGGAAACAAAGACTGTGGAGAAATATTTTAAAATGAATACAAATTTTGGTTTGCATTTGAATAATTTAGTATTTACCATCATTCGTTACGAAAAATTTAGCCGAGTCTTTTAGCATGAAATGAGCGAACAAACGCATAAACAATGAGTTTAAGGGTCACACAAAGATTGCGGAGAAATATTTTAAAATGGATACAAATTTTGATTTCCATTTGAATAATTTAGTATTTACTCTCATTCTTTACGAAAAATCTATCCGAGTTTTTTTTTGAATGAAACGAGCAAACAAACGCACGAAACATGAGTTTTAGGTGCAAACAAAGATTGTGGAGAAATATTTTAAAATGAATACAAATTTTGGTTTGCATTGGAATAATTTAGTATGTACTATCAATCTTTATGAAAAATGTAGCCGAGATTTTTAACATTAAACGAGCGAACAAACGCATGAAAGATGTGTTTTAGGGGCACACAAAGATTGTGGAGAAATATTTTAAAATGAATACAAATTCTGGTTTGCATTTGAATAATTTAGGATTTATTATCCTTCTTTACAAAAAATCTAGCCGAGTTTTTTAGCATGAAACGAGCGAATAAATGCAGGAAACATGAGCCTTGGGGGCACTCAAAGATTGCGGAGAAATATTTTAAAATGGATACAAATTTTGATTTCCATTTGAATAATTTAGTATTTACTATCATTCTTTACGAAAAATCTATCCGAGTTTTTTTTTGAATGAAACGAGCAAACAAACGCACGAAACATGAGTTTTAGGTGCAAACAAAGATTGTGGAGAAATATTTTAAAATGAATACAAATTTTGGTTTGCATTGGAATAATTTAGGATTTATAATCCTTCTTTACAAAATATTTAGCCGAGTTTTTTAGCATGAAACGAGCGAACAAACGCATGAAACATGAGTTTTAGGGGCACACAAAGATTGCGGAGAAATATTTTAAAATGGATACAAAATTTGATTTCCATTTGAATAATTTAGTATTTACTATCATTCTTTACGAAAAATCTTTCCGAGTTTTTTTTGAATGAAACGAGCAAACAAATGCACGAAACATAAGTTTAGAGTGGAAACAAAGACTGTGGAGAAATATTTTAAAATGAATACAAATTTTGGTTTGCGTTTGAATAATTTAGTATTTACCATCATTCGTTACGAAAAATTTAGCCGAGTCTTTTAGCATGAAATGAGCGAACAAACGCATAAACAATGAGTTTAAGGGTCACACAAAGATTGCGGAGAAATATTTTAAAATGGATACAAATTTTGATTTCCATTTGAATAATTTAGTATTTACTATCATTCTTTACGAAAAATCTATCCGAGTTTTTTTTTAATGTAACGAGCAAACAAACGCACGAAAGATGTGTTTTAGGTGCAAACAAAGATTGTGGAGAAATATTTTAAATTGAATACGAATTTTGGTTTGCATTTGAATAATTTAGTATGTACTATCAATCTTTATGAAAAATGTAGCCGAGATTTTTAACATTAAACGAGCGAACAAACGCATGAAAGATGTGTTTTAGGGGCACACAAAGATTGTGGAGAAATATTTTAAAATGAATACAAATTCTCGTTTGCATTTGAATAATTTTGGATTTATTATCCTTCTTTACAAAAAATCTAGCCGAGTTTTTTAGCATGAAACGAGCGAACAAATGCATGAAACATGAGTCTTAGGGGCACTAAAAGATTGCGGAGAAATATTTTAAAATGGATACAAATTTTGATTTCCATTTGAATAATTTAGTATTTACTATCATTCTTTATGAAAAATCTATCCGAGTTTTTTTTTCAATGAAACGAGCAAACAAACGTACGAAACATGAGTTTTAGGTGGAAACAAAGATTGTGGAGAAATATTTTAAAATGAATACAAATTCTGGTTTGCATTTGATTAATTTAGGATTTATTATCCTTCTTTACAAAAAATCTAGCCGAGTTTTTTAGCATGAAACGAGCGAACAAATGCAGGAAACATGAGCTTTGGGGGCACTCAAAGATTGCGGAGAAATATTTTAAAATGGATACAAATTTTGATTTCCATTTGAATAATTTAGTATTTACTATCATTCTTTACGAAAAATCTATCCGAGTTTTTTTTTGAATGAAACGAGCAAACAAACGCACGAAACATGAGTTTTAGGTGCAAACAAAGATTGTGGAGAAATATTTTAAAATGAATACAAATTTTGGTTTGCATTTGAATAATTTAGGATTTATAATCCTTCTTTACAAAATATTTAGCCGAGTTTTTTAGCATGAAACGAGCGAACAAACGCATGAAACATGAGTTTTAGGGGCACACAAAGATTGCGGAGAAATATTTTAAAATGGATACAAAATTTGATTTCCATTTGAATAATTTAGTATTTACTATCATTCTTTACGAAAAATCTTTCCGAGTTTTTTTTGAATGAAACGAGCAAACAAATGCACGAAACATAAGTTTAGAGTGGAAACAAAGACTGTGGAGAAATATTTTAAAATGAATACAAATTTTGGTTTGCGTTTGAATAATTTACTATTTACCATCATTCGTTACGAAAAATTTAGCCGAGTCTTTTAGCATGAAATGAGCGAACAAACGCATAAACAATGAGTTTAAGGGTCACACAAAGATTGCGGAGAAATATTTTAAAATGGATACAAATTTTGATTTCCATTTGAATAATTTAGTATTTACTATCATTCTTTATGAAAAATCTATCCGAGTTTTTTTTTAATGTAACGAGCAAACAAACGCACGAAAGATGTGTTTTAGGTGCAAACAAAGATTGTGGAGAAATATTTTAAATTGAATATGAATTTTGGTTTGCATTTGAATAATTTAGTATGTACTATCAATCTTTATGAAAAATGTAGCCGAGATTTTTAACATTAAACGAGCGAACAAACGCATGAAAGATGTGTTTTAGGGGCACACAAAGATTGTGGAGAAATATTTTAAAATGAATACAAATTCTCGTTCGCATTTGAATAATTTTGGATTTATTATCCTTCTTTACAAAAAATCTAGCCGAGTTTTTTAGCATGAAACGAGCGAACAAATGCATGAAACATGAGTCTTAGGGGCACTAAAAGATTGCGGAGAAATATTTTAAAATGGATACAAATTTTGATTTCCATTTGAATAATTTAGTATTTACTATCATTCTTTATGAAAAATCTATCCGAGTTTTTTTTTCAATGAAACGAGCAAACAAACGTACGAAACATGAGTTTTAGGTGGAAACAAAGATTGTGGAGAAATATTTTAAAATGAATACAAATTCTGGTTTGCATTTGATTAATTTAGGATTTATTATCCTTCTTTACAAAAAATCTAGCCGAGTTTTTTAGCATGAAACGAGCGAACAAATGCAGGAAACATGAGCTTTGGGGGCACTCAAAGATTGCGGAGAAATATTTTAAAATGGATACAAATTTTTATTTCCATTTGAATAATTTAGTATTTACTATCATTCTTTACGAAAAATCTATCCGAGTTTTTTTTTGAATGAAACGAGCAAACAAACGCACGAAACATGAGTTTTAGGTGCAAACAAAGATTGTGGAGAAATATTTTAAAATGAATACAAATTTTGGTTTGCATTTGAATAATTTAGGATTTATAATCCTTCTTTACAAAATATTTAGCCGAGTTTTTTAGCATGAAACGAGCGAACAAACGCATGAAACATGAGTTTTAGGGGCACACAAAGATTGCGGAGAAATATTTTAAAATGGATACAAATTTGATTTCCATTTGAATAATTTAGTATTTACTATCATTCTTTACGAAAAATCTTTCCGAGTTTTTTTTGAATGAAACGAGCAAACAAATGCACGAAACATAAGTTTAGAGTGGAAACAAAGACTGTGGAGAAATATTTTAAAATGAATACAAATTTTGGTTTGCATTTGAATAATTTAGTATTTACCATCATTCGTTACGAAAAATTTAGCCGAGTCTTTTAGCATGAAATGAGCGAACAAACGCATAAACAATGAGTTTAAGGGTCACACAAAGATTGCGGAGAAATATTTTAAAATGGATACAAATTTTGATTTCCATTTGAATAATTTAGTATTTACTCTCATTCTTTACGAAAAATCTATCCGAGTTTTTTTTTGAATGAAACGAGCAAACAAACGCACGAAACATGAGTTTTAGGTGCAAACAAAGATTGTGGAGAAATATTTTAAAATGAATACAAATTTTGGTTTGCATTGGAATAATTTAGTATGTACTATCAATCTTTATGAAAAATGTAGCCGAGATTTTTAACATTAAACGAGCGAACAAACGCATGAAAGATGTGTTTTAGGGGCACACAAAGATTGTGGAGAAATATTTTAAAATGAATACAAATTCTGGTTTGCATTTGAATAATTTAGGATTTATTATCCTTCTTTACAAAAAATCTAGCCGAGTTTTTTAGCATGAAACGAGCGAATAAATGCAGGAAACATGAGCCTTGGGGGCACTCAAAGATTGCGGAGAAATATTTTAAAATGGATACAAATTTTGATTTCCATTTGAATAATTTAGTATTTACTATCATTCTTTACGAAAAATCTATCCGAGTTTTTTTTTGAATGAAACGAGCAAACAAACGCACGAAACATGAGTTTTAGGTGCAAACAAAGATTGTGGAGAAATATTTTAAAATGAATACAAATTTTGGTTTGCATTGGAATAATTTAGGATTTATAATCCTTCTTTACAAAATATTTAGCCGAGTTTTTTAGCATGAAACGAGCGAACAAACGCATGAAACATGAGTTTTAGGGGCACACAAAGATTGCGGAGAAATATTTTAAAATGGATACAAAATTTGATTTCCATTTGAATAATTTAGTATTTACTATCATTCTTTACGAAAAATCTTTCCGAGTTTTTTTTGAATGAAACGAGCAAACAAATGCACGAAACATAAGTTTAGAGTGGAAACAAAGACTGTGGAGAAATATTTTAAAATGAATACAAATTTTGGTTTGCGTTTGAATAATTTAGTATTTACCATCATTCGTTACGAAAAATTTAGCCGAGTCTTTTAGCATGAAATGAGCGAACAAACGCATAAACAATGAGTTTAAGGGTCACACAAAGATTGCGGAGAAATATTTTAAAATGGATACAAATTTTGATTTCCATTTGAATAATTTAGTATTTACTATCATTCTTTACGAAAAATCTATCCGAGTTTTTTTTTAATGTAACGAGCAAACAAACGCACGAAAGATGTGTTTTAGGTGCAAACAAAGATTGTGGAGAAATATTTTAAATTGAATACGAATTTTGGTTTGCATTTGAATAATTTAGTATGTACTATCAATCTTTATGAAAAATGTAGCCGAGATTTTTAACATTAAACGAGCGAACAAACGCATGAAAGATGTGTTTTAGGGGCACACAAAGATTGTGGAGAAATATTTTAAAATGAATACAAATTCTCGTTTGCATTTGAATAATTTTGGATTTATTATCCTTCTTTACAAAAAATCTAGCCGAGTTTTTTAGCATGAAACGAGCGAACAAATGCATGAAACATGAGTCTTAGGGGCACTAAAAGATTGCGGAGAAATATTTTAAAATGGATACAAATTTTGATTTCCATTTGAATAATTTAGTATTTACTATCATTCTTTATGAAAAATCTATCCGAGTTTTTTTTTCAATGAAACGAGCAAACAAACGTACGAAACATGAGTTTTAGGTGGAAACAAAGATTGTGGAGAAATATTTTAAAATGAATACAAATTCTGGTTTGCATTTGATTAATTTAGGATTTATTATCCTTCTTTACAAAAAATCTAGCCGAGTTTTTTAGCATGAAACGAGCGAACAAATGCAGGAAACATGAGCTTTGGGGGCACTCAAAGATTGCGGAGAAATATTTTAAAATGGATACAAATTTTGATTTCCATTTGAATAATTTAGTATTTACTATCATTCTTTACGAAAAATCTATCCGAGTTTTTTTTTGAATGAAACGAGCAAACAAACGCACGAAACATGAGTTTTAGGTGCAAACAAAGATTGTGGAGAAATATTTTAAAATGAATACAAATTTTGGTTTGCATTTGAATAATTTAGGATTTATAATCCTTCTTTACAAAATATTTAGCCGAGTTTTTTAGCATGAAACGAGCGAACAAACGCATGAAACATGAGTTTTAGGGGCACACAAAGATTGCGGAGAAATATTTTAAAATGGATACAAAATTTGATTTCCATTTGAATAATTTAGTATTTACTATCATTCTTTACGAAAAATCTTTCCGAGTTTTTTTTGAATGAAACGAGCAAACAAATGCACGAAACATAAGTTTAGAGTGGAAACAAAGACTGTGGAGAAATATTTTAAAATGAATACAAATTTTGGTTTGCGTTTGAATAATTTACTATTTACCATCATTCGTTACGAAAAATTTAGCCGAGTCTTTTAGCATGAAATGAGCGAACAAACGCATAAACAATGAGTTTAAGGGTCACACAAAGATTGCGGAGAAATATTTTAAAATGGATACAAATTTTGATTTCCATTTGAATAATTTAGTATTTACTATCATTCTTTATGAAAAATCTATCCGAGTTTTTTTTTAATGTAACGAGCAAACAAACGCACGAAAGATGTGTTTTAGGTGCAAACAAAGATTGTGGAGAAATATTTTAAATTGAATATGAATTTTGGTTTGCATTTGAATAATTTAGTATGTACTATCAATCTTTATGAAAAATGTAGCCGAGATTTTTAACATTAAACGAGCGAACAAACGCATGAAAGATGTGTTTTAGGGGCACACAAAGATTGTGGAGAAATATTTTAAAATGAATACAAATTCTCGTTTGCATTTGAATAATTTTGGATTTATTATCCTTCTTTACAAAAAATCTAGCCGAGTTTTTTAGCATGAAACGAGCGAACAAATGCATGAAACATGAGTCTTAGGGGCACTAAAAGATTGCGGAGAAATATTTTAAAATGGATACAAATTTTGATTTCCATTTGAATAATTTAGTATTTACTATCATTCTTTATGAAAAATCTATCCGAGTTTTTTTTTCAATGAAACGAGCAAACAAACGTACGAAACATGAGTTTTAGGTGGAAACAAAGATTGTGGAGAAATATTTTAAAATGAATACAAATTCTGGTTTGCATTTGATTAATTTAGGATTTATTATCCTTCTTTACAAAAAATCTAGCCGAGTTTTTTAGCATGAAACGAGCGAACAAATGCAGGAAACATGAGCTTTGGGGGCACTCAAAGATTGCGGAGAAATATTTTAAAATGGATACAAATTTTTATTTCCATTTGAATAATTTAGTATTTACTATCATTCTTTACGAAAAATCTATCCGAGTTTTTTTTTGAATGAAACGAGCAAACAAACGCACGAAACATGAGTTTTAGGTGCAAACAAAGATTGTGGAGAAATATTTTAAAATGAATACAAATTTTGGTTTGCATTTGAATAATTTAGGATTTATAATCCTTCTTTACAAAATATTTAGCCGAGTTTTTTAGCATGAAACAAGCGAACAAACGCATGAAACATGAGTTTTAGGGGCACACAAAGATTGCGGAGAAATATTTTAAAATGGATACAAAATTTGATTTCCATTTGAATAATTTAGTATTTACTATCATTCTTTACGAAAAATCTTTCCTAGTTTTTTTTGAATGAAACAAGCAACCAAATGCACGAAACATAAGTTTAGAGTGGAAACAAAGACTGTGGAGAAATATTTTAAAATGAATACAAATTTTGGTTTGCGTTTGAATAATTTACTATTTACCATCATTCGTTACGAAAAATTGAGCCGAGTCTTTTAGCATGAAATGAGCGAACAAACGCATAAACAATGAGTTTAAGGGTCACACAAAGATTGCGGAGAAATATTTTAAAATGGATACAAATTTTGATTTCCATTTGAATAATTTAGTATTTACTATCATTCTTTATGAAAAATCTATCCGAGTTTTTTTTTAATGTAACGAGCAAACAAACGCACGAAAGATGTGTTTTAGGTGCAAACAAAGATTGTGGAGAAATATTTTAAATTGAATATGAATTTTGGTTTGCATTTGAATAATTTAGTATGTACTATCAATCTTTATGAAAAATGTAGCCGAGATTTTTAACATTAAACGAGCGAACAAACGCATGAAAGATGTGTTTTAGGGGCACACAAAGATTGTGGAGAAATATTTTAAAATGAATACAAATTCTCGTTTGCATTTGAATAATTTTGGATTTATTATCCTTCTTTACAAAAAATCTAGCCGAGTTTTTTAGCATGAAACGAGCGAACAAATGCATGAAACATGAGTCTTAGGGGCACTAAAAGATTGCGGAGAAATATTTTAAAATGGATACAAATTTTGATTTCCATTTGAATAATTTAGTATTTACTATCATTCTTTATGAAAAATCTATCCGAGTTTTTTTTTCAATGAAACGAGCAAACAAACGTACGAAACATGAGTTTTAGGTGGAAACAAAGATTGTGGAGAAATATTTTAAAATGAATACAAATTCTGGTTTGCATTTGATTAATTTAGGATTTATTATCCTTCTTTACAAAAAATCTAGCCGAGTTTTGTAGCATGAAACGAGCGAACAAATGCAGGAAACATGAGCTTTGGGGGCACTCAAAGATTGCGGAGAAATATTTTAAAATGGATACAAATTTTGATTTCCATTTGAATAATTTAGTATTTACTATCATTCTTTACGAAAAATCTATCCGAGTTTTTTTTTGAATGAAACGAGCAAACAAACGCACGAAACATGAGTTTTAGGTGCAAACAAAGATTGTGGAGAAATATTTTAAAATGAATACAAATTTTGGTTTGCATTTGAATAATTTAGGATTTATAATCCTTCTTTACAAAATATTTAGCCGAGTTTTTTAGCATGAAACGAGCGAACAAACGCATGAAACATGAGTTTTAGGGGCACACAAAGATTGCGGAGAAATATTTTAAAATGGATACAAATTTGATTTCCATTTGAATAATTTAGTATTTACTATCATTCTTTACGAAAAATCTTTCCGAGTTTTTTTTGAATGAAACGAGCAAACAAATGCACGAAACATAAGTTTAGAGTGGAAACAAAGACTGTGGAGAAATATTTTAAAATGAATACAAATTTTGGTTTGCATTTGAATAATTTAGTATTTACCATCATTCGTTACGAAAAATTTAGCCGAGTCTTTTAGCATGAAATGAGCGAACAAACGCATAAACAATGAGTTTAAGGGTCACACAAAGATTGCGGAGAAATATTTTAAAATGGATACAAATTTTGATTTCCATTTGAATAATTTAGTATTTACTATCATTCTTTACGAAAAATCTATCCGAGTTTTTTTTTAATGTAACGAGCAAACAAACGCACAAAAGATGTGTTTTAGGTGCAAACAAAGATTGTGGAGAAATATTTTAAATTGAATACGAATTTTGGTTTGCATTTGAATAATTTAGTATGTACTATCAATCTTTATGAAAAATGTAGCCGAGATTTTTAACATTAAACGAGCGAACAAACGCATGAAAGATGTGTTTTAGGGGCACACAAAGATTGTGGAGAAATATTTTAAAATGAATACAAATTCTCGTTTGCATTTGAATAATGTTGGATTTATTATCCTTCTTTACAAAAAATCTAGCCGAGTTTTTTAGCATGAAACGAGCGAACAAATGCATGAAACATGAGTCTTAGGGGCACTAAAAGATTGCGGAGAAATATTTTAAAATGGATACAAATTTTGATTTCCATTTGAATAATTTAGTATTTACTATCATTCTTTATGAAAAATCTATCCGAGTTTTTTTTTCAATGAAACGAGCAAACAAACGTACGAAACATGAGTTTTAGGTGGAAACAAAGATTGTGGAGAAATATTTTAAAATGAATACAAATTCTGGTTTGCATTTGATTAATTTAGGATTTATTATCCTTCTTTACAAAAAATCTAGCCGAGTTTTTTAGCATGAAACGAGCGAACAAATGCAGGAAACATGAGCTTTGGGGGCACTCAAAGATTGCGGAGAAATATTTTAAAATGGATACAAATTTTGATTTCCATTTGAATAATTTAGTATTTACTATCATTCTTTACGAAAAATCTATCCGAGTTTTTTTTTGAATGAAACGAGCAAACAAACGCACGAAACATGAGTTTTAGGTGCAAACAAAGATTGTGGAGAAATATTTTAAAATGAATACAAATTTTGGTTTGCATTTGAATAATTTAGGATTTATAATCCTTCTTTACAAAATATTTAGCCGAGTTTTTTAGCATGAAACGAGCGAACAAACGCATGAAACAGGAGTTTTAGGGGCACACAAAGATTGCGGAGAAATATTTTAAAATGGATACAAAATTTGATTTCCATTTGAATAATTTAGTATTTACTATCATTCTTTACGAAAAATCTTTCCGAGTTTTTTTTGAATGAAACGAGCAAACAAATGCACGAAACATAAGTTTAGAGTGGAAACAAAGACTGTGGAGAAATATTTTAAAATGAATACAAATTTTGGTTTGCGTTTGAATAATTTAGTATTTACCATCATTCGTTACGAAAAATTTAGCCGAGTCTTTTAGCATGAAATGAGCGAACAAACGCATAAACAATGAGTTTAAGGGTCACACAAAGATTGCGGAGAAATATTTTAAAATGGATACAAATTTTGATTTCCATTTGAATAATTTAGTATTTACTATCATTCTTTACGAAAAATCTATCCGAGTTTTTTTTTAATGTAACGAGCAAACAAACGCACGAAAGATGTGTTTTAGGTGCAAACAAAGATTGTGGGGAAATATTTTAAATTGAATACGAATTTTGGTTTGCATTTGAATAATTTAGTATGTACTATCAATCTTTATGAAAAATGTAGCCGAGATTTTTAACATTAAACGAGCGAACAAACGCATGAAAGATGTGTTTTAGGGGCACACAAAGATTGTGGAGAAATATTTTAAAATGAATACAAATTCTCGTTTGCATTTGAATAATTTTGGATTTATTATCCTTCTTTACAAAAAATCTAGCCGAGTTTTTTAGCATGAAACGAGCGAACAAATGCATGAAACATGAGTCTTAGGGGCACTAAAAGATTGCGGAGAAATATTTTAAAATGGATACAAATTTTGATTTCCATTTGAATAATTTAGTATTTACTATCATTCTTTATGAAAAATCTATCCGAGTTTTTTTTTCAATGAAACGAGCAAACAAAGGTACGAAACATGAGTTTTAGGTGGAAACAAAGATTGTGGAGAAATATTTTAAAATGAATACAAATTCTGGTTTGCATTTGATTAATTTAGGATTTATTATCCTTCTTTACAAAAAATCTAGCCGAGTTTTTTAGCATGAAACGAGCGAACAAATGCAGGAAACATGAGCTTTGGGGGCACTCAAAGATTGCGGAGAAATATTTTAAAATGGATACAAATTTTGATTTCCATTTGAATAATTTAGTATTTACTATCATTCTTTACGAAAAATCTATCCGAGTTTTTTTTTGAATGAAACGAGCAAACAAACGCACGAAACATGAGTTTTAGGTGCAAACAAAGATTGTGGAGAAATATTTTAAAATGAATACAAATTTTGGTTTGCATTTGAATAATTTAGGATTTATAATCCTTCTTTACAAAATATTTAGCCGAGTTTTTTAGCATGAAACGAGCGAACAAACGCATGAAACATGAGTTTTAGGGGCACACAAAGATTGCGGAGAAATATTTTAAAATGGATACAAAATTTGATTTCCATTTGAATAATTTAGTATTTACTATCATTCTTTACGAAAAATCTTTCCGAGTTTTTTTTGAATGAAACGAGCAAACAAATGCACGAAACATAAGTTTAGAGTGGAAACAAAGACTGTGGAGAAATATTTTAAAATGAATACAAATTTTGGTTTGCGTTTGAATAATTTACTATTTACCATCATTCGTTACGAAAAATTTAGCCGAGTCTTTTAGCATGAAATGAGCGAACAAACGCATAAACAATGAGTTTAAGGGTCACACAAAGATTGCGGAGAAATATTTTAAAATGGATACAAATTTTGATTTCCATTTGAATAATTTAGTATTTACTATCATTCTTTATGAAAAATCTATCCGAGTTTTTTTTTAATGTAACGAGCAAACAAACGCACGAAAGATGTGTTTTAGGTGCAAACAAAGATTGTGGAGAAATATTTTAAATTGAATACGAATTTTGGTTTGCATTTGAATAATTTAGTATGTACTATCAATCTTTATGAAAAATGTAGCCGAGATTTTTAACATTAAACGAGCGAACAAACGCATGAAAGATGTGTTTTAGGGGCACACAAAGATTGTGGAGAAATATTTTAAAATGAATACAAATTCTCGTTTGCATTTGAATAATGTTGGATTTATTATCCTTCTTTACAAAAAATCTAGCCGAGTTTTTTAGCATGAAACGAGCGAACAAATGCATGAAACATGAGTCTTAGGGGCACTAAAAGATTGCGGAGAAATATTTTAAAATGGATACAAATTTTGATTTCCATTTGAATAATTTAGTATTTACTATCATTCTTTATGAAAAATCTATCCGAGTTTTTTTTTCAATGAAACGAGCAAACAAACGTACGAAACATGAGTTTTAGGTGGAAACAAAGATTGTGGAGAAATATTTTAAAATGAATACAAATTCTGGTTTGCATTTGATTAATTTAGGATTTATTATCCTTCTTTACAAAAAATCTAGCCGAGTTTTTTAGCATGAAACGAGCGAACAAATGCAGGAAACATGAGCTTTGGGGGCACTCAAAGATTGCGGAGAAATATTTTAAAATGGATACAAATTTTGATTTCCATTTGAATAATTTAGTATTTACTATCATTCTTTACGAAAAATCTATCCGAGTTTTTTTTTGAATGAAACGAGCAAACAAACGCACGAAACATGAGTTTTAGGTGCAAACAAAGATTGTGGAGAAATATTTTAAAATGAATACAAATTTTGGTTTGCATTTGAATAATTTAGGATTTATAATCCTTCTTTACAAAATATTTAGCCGAGTTTTTTAGCATGAAACGAGCGAACAAACGCATGAAACATGAGTTTTAGGGGCACACAAAGATTGCGGAGAAATATTTTAAATTGGATACAAAATTTGATTTCCATTTGAATAATTTAGTATTTACTATCATTCTTTACGAAAAATCTTTCCGAGTTTTTTTTGAATGAAACGAGCAAACAAATGCACGAAACATAAGTTTAGAGTGGAAACAAAGACTGTGGAGAAATATTTTAAAATCAATACAAATTTTGGTTTGCGTTTGAATAATTTAGTATTTACCATCATTCGTTACGAAAAATTTAGCCGAGTCTTTTAGCATGAAATGAGCGAACAAACGCATAAACAATGAGTTTAAGGGTCACACAAAGATTGCGGAGAAATATTTTAAAATGGATACAAATTTTGATTTCCATTTGAATAATTTAGTATTTACTATCATTCTTTACGAAAAATCTATCCGAGTTTTTTTTTAATGTAACGAGCAAACAAACGCACGAAATATTAATTTTAGGTGCAAACAAAGATTGTGGAGAAATATTTTAAATTGAATACGAATTTTGGTTTGCATTTGAATAATTTAGTATGTACTATCAATCTTTATGAAAAATGTAGCCGAGATTTTTAACATTAAACGAGCGAACAAACGCATGAAAGATGTGTTTTAGGGGCACACAAAGATTGTGGAGAAATATTTTAAAATGAATACAAATTCTCGTTTGCATTTGAATAATTTTGGATTTATTATCCTTCTTTACAAAAAATCTAGCCGAGTTTTTTAGCATGAAACGAGCGAACAAATGCATGAAACATGAGTCTTA
This sequence comes from Juncus effusus, assembly GCA_027726005.1. NCBI lineage: Eukaryota > Viridiplantae > Streptophyta > Magnoliopsida > Poales > Juncaceae > Juncus > Juncus effusus. Next base: position 5,483,592 of record CM050901.1, read on the forward strand.
GGGGCACTAAAAGATTGCGGAGAAATATTTTAAAATGGATACAAATTTTGATTTCCATTTGAATAATTTAGTATTTACTATCATTCTTTATGAAAAATCTATCCGAGTTTTTTTTTCAATGAAACGAGCAAACAAACGTACGAAACATGAGTTTTAGGTGGAAACAAAGATTGTGGAGAAATATTTTAAAATGAATACAAATTCTGGTTTGCATTTGATTAATTTAGGATTTATTATCCTTCTTTACAAAAAATCTAGCCGAGTTTTTTAGCATGAAACGAGCGAACAAATGCAGGAAACAAGAGCTTTGGGGGCACTCAAAGATTGCGGAGAAATATTTTAAAATGGATACAAATTTTGATTTCCATTTGAATAATTTAGTATTTACTATCATTCTTTACGAAAAATCTATCCGAGTTTTTTTTTGAATGAAACGAGCAAACAAACGCACGAAACATGAGTTTTAGGTGCAAACAAAGATTGTGGAGAAATATTTTAAAATGAATACAAATTTTGGTTTGCATTTGAATAATTTAGGATTTATAATCCTTCTTTACAAAATATTTAGCCGAGTTTTTTAGCATGAAACGAGCGAACAAACGCATGAAACATGAGTTTTAGGGGCACACAAAGATTGCGGAGAAATATTTTAAAATGGATACAAATTTGATTTCCATTTGAATAATTTAGTATTTACTATCATTCTTTACGAAAAATCTTTCCGAGTTTTTTTTGAATGAAACGAGCAAACAAATGCACGAAACATAAGTTTAGAGTGGAAACAAAGACTGTGGAGAAATATTTTAAAATGAATACAAATTTTGGTTTGCATTTGAATAATTTAGTATTTACCATCATTCGTTACGAAAAATTTAGCCGAGTCTTTTAGCATGAAATGAGCGAACAAACGCATAAACAATGAGTTTAAGGGTCACACAAAGATTGCGGAGAAATATTTTAAAATGGATACAAATTTTGATTTCCATTTGAATAATTTAGTATTTACTATCATTCTTTACGAAAAATCTATCCGAGTATTTTTTTAATGTAACGAGCAAACAAACGCACAAAAGATGTGTTTTAGGTGCAAACAAAGATTGTGGAGAAATATTTTAAATTGAATACGAATTTTGGTTTGCATTTGAATAATTTAGTATGTACTATCAATCTTTATGAAAAATGTAGCCGAGATTTTTAACATTAAACGAGCGAACAAACGCATGAAAGATGTGTTTTAGGGGCACACAAAGATTGTGGAGAAATATTTTAAAATGAATACAAATTCTCGTTTGCATTTGAATAATGTTGGATTTATTATCCTTCTTTACAAAAAATCTAGCCGAGTTTTTTAGCATGAAACGAGCGAACAAATGCAGGAAACATGAGCTTTGGGGGCACTCAAAGATTGCGGAGAAATATTTTAAAATGGATACAAATTTTGATTTCCATTTGAATAATTTAGTATTTACTATCATTCTTTACGAAAAATCTATCCGAGTTTTTTTTTGAATCAAACGAGCAAACAAACGCACGAAACATGAGTTTTAGGTGCAAACAAAGATTGTGGAGAAATATTTTAAAATGAATACAAATTTTGGTTTGCATTTGAATAATTTAGGATTTATAATCCTTCTTTACAAAATATTTAGCCGAGTTTTTTAGCATGAAACGAGCGAACAAACGCATGAAACATGAGTTTTAGGGGCACACAAAGATTGCGGAGAAATATTTTAAATTGGATACAAAATTTGATTTCCATTTGAATAATTTAGTATTTACTATCATTCTTTACGAAAAATCTTTCCGAGTTTTTTTTGAATGAAACGAGCAAACAAATGCACGAAACATAAGTTTAGAGTGGAAACAAAGACTGTGGAGAAATATTTTAAAATGAATACAAATTTTGGTTTGCGTTTGAATAATTTAGTATTTACCATCATTCGTTACGAAAAATTTAGCCGAGTCTTTTAGCATGAAATGAGCGAACAAACGCATAAACAATGAGTTTAAGGGTCACACAAAGATTGCGGAGAAATATTTTAAAATGGATACAAATTTTGATTTCCATTTGAATAATTTAGTATTTACTATCATTCTTTACGAAAAATCTATCCGAGTTTTTTTTTAATGTAACGAGCAAACAAAAGCACGAAATATGTGTTTTAGGTGCAAACAAAGATTGTGGAGAAATATTTTAAATTGAATACGAATTTTGGTTTGCATTTGAATAATTTAGTATGTACTATCAATCTTTATGAAAAATGTAGCCGAGATTTTTAACATTAAACGAGCGAACAAACGCATGAAAGATGTGTTTTAGGGGCACACAAAGATTGTGGAGAAATATTTTAAAATGAATACAAATTCTCGTTTGCATTTGAATAATTTTGGATTTATTATCCTTCTTTACAAAAAATCTAGCCGAGTTTTTTAGCATGAAACGAGCGAACAAATGCATGAAACATGAGTCTTAGGGGCACTAAAAGATTGCGGAGAAATATTTTAAAATGGATACAAATTTTGATTTCCATTTGAATAATTTAGTATTTACTATCATTCTTTATGAAAAATCTATCCGAGTTTTTTTTTCAATGAAACGAGCAAACAAACGTACGAAACATGAGTTTTAGGTGGAAACAAAGATTGTGGAGAAATATTTTAAAATGAATACAAATTCTGGTTTGCATTTGATTAATTTAGGATTTATTATCCTTCTTTACAAAAAATCTAGCCGAGTTTTTTAGCATGAAACGAGCGAACAAATGCAGGAAACAAGAGCTTTGGGGGCACTCAAAGATTGCGGAGAAATATTTTAAAATGGATACAAATTTTGATTTCCATTTGAATAATTTAGTATTTACTATCATTCTTTACGAAAAATCTATCCGAGTTTTTTTTTGAATGAAACGAGCAAACAAACGCACGAAACATGAGTTTTAGGTGCAAACAAAGATTGTGGAGAAATATTTTAAAAGGAATACAAATTTTGGTTTGCATTTGAATAATTTAGGATTTATAATCCTTCTTTACAAAATATTTAGCCGAGTTTTTTAGCATGAAACGAGCGAACAAACGCATGAAACATGAGTTTTAGGGGCACACAAAGATTGCGGAGAAATATTTTAAAATGGATACAAATTTGATTTCCATTTGAATAATTTAGTATTTACTATCATTCTTTACGAAAAATCTTTCCGAGTTTTTTTTGAATGAAACGAGCAAACAAATGCACGAAACATAAGTTTAGAGTGGAAACAAAGACTGTGGAGAAATATTTTAAAATGAATACAAATTTTGGTTTGCATTTGAATAATTTAGTATTTACCATCATTCGTTACGAAAAATTTAGCCGAGTCTTTTAGCATGAAATGAGCGAACAAACGCATAAACAATGAGTTTAAGGGTCACACAAAGATTGCGGAGAAATATTTTAAAATGGATACAAATTTTGATTTCCATTTGAATAATTTAGTATTTACTATCATTCTTTACGAAAAATCTATCCGAGTTTTTTTTTAATGTAACGAGCAAACAAACGCACAAAAGATGTGTTTTAGGTGCAAACAAAGATTGTGGAGAAATATTTTAAATTGAATACGAATTTTGGTTTGCATTTGAATAATTTAGTATGTACTATCAATCTTTATGAAAAATGTAGCCGAGATTTTTAACATTAAACGAGCGAACAAACGCATGAAAGATGTGTTTTAGGGGCACACAAAGATTGTGGAGAAATATTTTTAAATGAATACAAATTCTCGTTTGCATTTGAATAATGTTGGATTTATTATCCTTCTTTACAAAAAATCTAGCCGAGTTTTTTAGCATGAAACGAGCGAACAAATGCATGAAACATGAGTCTTAGGGGCACTAAAAGATCGCGGAGAAATATTTTAAAATGGATACAAATTTTGATTTCCATTTGAATAATTTAGTATTTACTATCATTCTTTATGAAAAATCTATCCGAGTTTTTTTTTCAATGAAACGAGCAAACAAACGTACGAAACATGAGTTTTAGGTGGAAACAAAGATTGTGGAGAAATATTTTAAAATGAATACAAATTCTGGTTTGCATTTGATTAATTTAGGATTTATTATCCTTCTTTACAAAAAATCTAGCCGAGTTTTTTAGCATGAAACGAGCGAACAAATGCAGGAAACATGAGCTTTGGGGGCACTCAAAGATTGCAGAGAAATATTTTAAAATGGATACAAATTTTGATTTCCATTTGAATAATTTAGTATTTACTATCATTCTTTACGAAAAATCTATCCGAGTTTTTTTTTGAATGAAACGAGCAAACAAACGCACGAAACATGAGTTTTAGGTGCAAACAAAGATTGTGGAGAAATATTTTAAAATGAATACAAATTTTGGTTTGCATTTGAATAATTTAGGATTTATAATCCTTCTTTACAAAATATTTAGCCTAGTTTTTTAGCATGAAACGAGCGAACAAACGCATGAAACATGAGTTTTAGGGGCACACAAAGATTGCGGAGAAATATTTTAAAATGGATACAAAATTTGATTTCCATTTGAATAATTTAGTATTTACTATCATTCTGTACGAAAAATCTTTCCGAGTTTTTTTTGAATGAAACGAGCAAACAAATGCACGAAACATAAGTTTAGAGTGGAAACAAAGACTGTGGAGAAATATTTTAAAATGAATACAAATTTTGGTTTGCGTTTGAATAATTTAGTATTTACCATCATTCGTTACGAAAAATTTAGCCGAGTCTTTTAGCATGAAATGAGCGAACAAACGCATAAACAATGAGTTTAAGGGTCACACAAAGATTGCGGAGAAATATTTTAAAATGGATACAAATTTTGATTTCCATTTGAATAATTTAGTATTTACTATCATTCTTTACGAAAAATCTATCCGAGTTTTTTTTTATTGTAACGAGCAAACAAACGCACAAAAGATGTGTTTTAGGTGCAAACAAAGATTGTGGAGAAATATTTTAAATTGAATACGAATTTTGGTTTGCATTTGAATAATTTAGTATGTACTATCAATCTTTATGAAAAATGTAGCCGAGATTTTTAACATTAAACGAGCGAACAAACGCATGAAAGATGTGTTTTAGGGGCACACAAAGATTGTGGAGAAATATTTTAAAATGAATACAAATTCTCGTTTGCATTTGAATAATGTTGGATTTATTATCCTTCTTTACAAAAAATCTAGCCGAGTTTTTTAGCATGAAACGAGCGAACAAATGCATGAAACATGAGTCTTAGGGGCACTAAAAGATTGCGGAGAAATATTTTAAAATGGATACAAATTTTGATTTCCATTTGAATAATTTAGTATTTACTATCATTCTTTATGAAAAATCTATCCGAGTTTTTTTTTCAATGAAACGAGCAAACAAACGTACGAAACATGAGTTTTAGGTGGAAACAAAGATTGTGGAGAAATATTTTAAAATGAATACAAATTCTGGTTTGCATTTGATTAATTTAGGATTTATTATCCTTCTTTACAAAAAATCTAGCCAAGTTTTTTAGCATGAAACGAGCGAACAAATGCAGGAAACATGAGCTTTGGGGGCACTCAAAGATTGCGGAGAAATATTTTAAAATGGATACAAATTTTGATTTCCATTTGAATAATTTAGTATTTACTATCATTCTTTACGAAAAATCTATCCGAGTTTTTTTTTGAATGAAACGAGCAAACAAACGCACGAAACATGAGTTTTAGGTGCAAACAAAGATTGTGGAGAAATATTTTAAAATGAATACAAATTTTGGTTTGCATTTGAATAATTTAGGATTTATAATCCTTCTTTACAAAATATTTAGCCGAGTTTTTTAGCATGAAACGAGCGAACAAACGCATGAAACATGAGTTTTAGGGGCACACAAAGATTGCGGAGAAATATTTTAAAATGGATACAAAATTTGATTTCCATTTGAATAATTTAGTATTTACTATCATTCTGTACGAAAAATCTTTCCGAGTTTTTTTTGAATGAAACGAGCAAACAAATGCACGAAACATAAGTTTAGAGTGGAAACAAAGACTGTGGAGAAATATTTTAAAATGAATACAAATTTTGGTTTGCGTTTGAATAATTTAGTATTTACCATCATTCGTTACGAAAAATTTAGCCGAGTCTTTTAGCATGAAATGAGCGAACAAACGCATAAACAATGAGTTTAAGGGTCACACAAAGATTGCGGAGAAATATTTTAAAATGGATACAAATTTTGATTTCCATTTGAATAATTTAGTATTTACTATCATTCTTTACGAAAAATCTATCCGAGTTTTTTTTTAATGTAACGAGCAAACAAACGCACGAAAGATGTGTTTTAGGTGCAAACAAAGATTGTGGAGAAATATTTTAAATTGAATACGAATTTTGGTTTGCATTTGAATAATTTAGTATGTACTATCAATCTTTATGAAAAATGTAGCCGAGATTTTTAACATTAAACGAGCGAACAAACGCATGAAAGATGTGTTTTAGGGGCACACAAAGATTGTGGAGAAATATTTTAAAATGAATACAAATTCTCGTTTGCATTTGAATAATTTTGGATTTATTATCCTTCTTTACAAAAAATCTAGCCGAGTTTTTTAGCATGAAACGAGCGAACAAATGCATGAAACATGAGTCTTAGGGGCACTAAAAGATTGCGGAGAAATATTTTAAAATGGATACAAATTTTGATTTCCATTTGAATAATTTAGTATTTACTATCATTCTTTATGAAAAATCTATCCGAGTTTTTTTTTCAATGAAACGAGCAAACAAACGTACGAAAAATGAGTTTTAGGTGGAAACAAAGATTGTGGAGAAATATTTTAAAATGAATACAAATTCTGGTTTGCATTTGATTAATTTAGGATTTATTATCCTTCTTTACAAAAAATCTAGCCGAGTTTTTTAGCATGAAACGAGCGAACAAATGCAGGAAACAAGAGCTTTGGGGGCACTCAAAGATTGCGGAGAAATATTTTAAAATGGATACAAATTTTGATTTCCATTTGAATAATTTAGTATTTACTATCATTCTTTACGAAAAATCTATCCGAGTTTTTTTTTGAATGAAACGAGCAAACAAACGCACGAAACATGAGTTTTAGGTGCAAACAAAGATTGTGGAGAAATATTTTAAAATGAATACAAATTTTGGTTTGCATTTGAATAATAAACGAGCAAACAAACGCACGAAACATGAGTTTTAGGTGCAAACAAAGATTGTGGAGAAATATTTTAAAATGAATACAAATTTTGGTTTGCATTTGAATAATTTAGGATTTATAATCCTTCTTTACAAAATATTTAGCCGAGTTTTTTAGCATGAAACGAGCGAACAAACGCATGAAACATGAGTTTTAGGGGCACACAAAGATTGCGGAGAAATATTTTAAAATGGATACAAATTTGATTTCCATTTGAATAATTTAGTATTTACTATCATTCTTTACGAAAAATCTTTCCGAGTTTTTTTTGAATGAAACGAGCAAACAAATGCACGAAACATAAGTTTAGAGTGGAAACAAAGACTGTGGAGAAATATTTTAAAATGAATACAAATTTTGGTTTGCATTTGAATAATTTAGTATTTACCATCATTCGTTACGAAAAATTTAGCCGAGTCTTTTAGCATGAAATGAGCGAACAAACGCATAAACAATGAGTTTAAGGGTCACACAAAGATTGCGGAGAAATATTTTAAAATGGATACAAATTTTGATTTCCATTTGAATAATTTAGTATTTACTATCATTCTTTACGAAAAATCTATCCGAGTTTTTTTTTAATGTAACGAGCAAACAAACGCACAAAAGATGTGTTTTAGGTGCAAACAAAGATTGTGGAGAAATATTTTAAATTGAATACGAATTTTGGTTTGCATTTGAATAATTTAGTATGTACTATCAATCTTTATGAAAAATGTAGCCGAGATTTTTAACATTAAACGAGCGAACAAACGCATGAAAGATGTGTTTTAGGGGCACACAAAGATTGTGGAGAAATATTTTAAAATGAATACAAATTCTCGTTTGCATTTGAATAATGTTGGATTTATTATCCTTCTTTACAAAAAATCTAGCCGAGTTTTTTAGCATGAAACGAGCGAACAAATGCATGAAACATGAGTCTTAGGGGCACTAAAAGATTGCGGAGAAATATTTTAAAATGGATACAAATTTTGATTTCCATTTGAATAATTTAGTATTTACTATCATTCTTTATGAAAAATCTATCCGAGTTTTTTTTTCAATGAAACGAGCAAACAAACGTACGAAACATGAGTTTGAGGTGGAAACAAAGATTGTGGAGAAATATTTTAAAATGAATACAAATTCTGGTTTGCATTTGATTAATTCAGGATTTATTATCCTTCTTTACAAAAAATCTAGCCGAGTTTTTTAGCATGAAACGAGCGAACAAATGCAGGAAACATGAGCTTTGGGGGCACTCAAAGATTGCGGAGAAATATTTTAAAATGGATACAAATTTTGATTTCCATTTGAATAATTTAGTATTTACTATCATTCTTTACGAAAAATCTATCCGAGTTTTTTTTTGAATGAAACGAGCAAACAAACGCACGAAACATGAGTTTTAGGTGCAAACAAAGATTGTGGAGAAATATTTTAAAATGAATACAAATTTTGGTTTGCATTTGAATAATTTAGGATTTATAATCCTTCTTTACAAAATATTTAGCCGAGTTTTTTAGCATGAAACGAGCGAACAAACGCATGAAACATGAGTTTTAGGGGCACACAAAGATTGCGGAGAAATATTTTAAAATGGATACAAAATTTGATTTCCATTTGAATAATTTAGTATTTACTATCATTCTGTACGAAAAATCTTTCCGAGTTTTTTTTGAATGAAACGAGCAAACAAATGCACGAAACATAAGTTTAGAGTGGAAACAAAGACTGTGGAGAAATATTTTAAAATGAATACAAATTTTGGTTTGCGTTTGAATAATTTAGTATTTACCATCATTCGTTACGAAAAATTTAGCCGAGTCTTTTAGCATGAAATGAGCGAACAAACGCATAAACAATGAGTTTAAGGGTCACACAAAGATTGCGGAGAAATATTTTAAAATGGATACAAATTTTGATTTCCATTTGAATAATTTAGTATTTACTATGATTCTTTACGAAAAATCTATCCGAGTTTTTTTTTAATGTAACGAGCAAACAAACGCACGAAAGATGTGTTTTAGGTGCAAACAAAGATTGTGGAGAAATATTTTAAATTGAATACGAATTTTGGTTTGCATTTGAATAATTTAGTATGTACTATCAATCTTTATGAAAAATGTAGCCGAGATTTTTAACATTAAACGAGCGAACAAACGCATGAAAGATGTGTTTTAGGGGCACACAAAGATTGTGGAGAAATATTTTAAAATGAATACAAATTCTCGTTTGCATTTGAATAATTTTGGATTTATTATCCTTCTTTACAAAAAATCTAGCCGAGTTTTTTAGCATGAAACGAGCGAACAAATGCATGAAACATGAGTCTTAGGGGCACTAAAAGATTGCGGAGAAATATTTTAAAATGGATACAAATTTTGATTTCCATTTGAATAATTTAGTATTTACTATCATTCTTTATGAAAAATCTATCCGAGTTTTTTTTTCAATGAAACGAGCAAACAAACGTACGAAACATGAGTTTTAGGTGGAAACAAAGATTGTGGAGAAATATTTTAAAATGAATACAAATTCTGGTTTGCATTTGATTAATTTAGGATTTATTATCCTTCTTTACAAAAAATCTAGCCGAGTTTTTTAGCATGAAACGAGCGAACAAATGCAGGAAACATGAGCTTTGGGGGCACTCAAAGATTGCGGAGAAATATTTTAAAATGGATACAAATTTTGATTTCCATTTGAATAATTTAGTATTTACTATCATTCTTTACGAAAAATCTATCCGAGTTTTTTTTTGAATGAAACGAGCAAACAAACGCACGAAACATGAGTTTTAGGTGCAAACAAAGATTGTGGAGAAATATTTTAAAATGAATACAAATTTTGGTTTGCATTTGAATAATTTAGGATTTATAATCCTTCTTTACAAAATATTTAGCCGAGTTTTTTAGCATGAAACGAGCGAACAAACGCATGAAACATGAGTTTTAGGGGCACACAAAGATTGCGGAGAAATATTTTAAAATGGATACAAATTTGATTTCCATTTGAATAATTTAGTATTTACTATCATTCTTTACGAAAAATCTTTCCGAGTTTTTTTTGAATGAAACGAGCAAACAAATGCACGAAACATAAGTTTAGAGTGGAAACAAAGACTGTGGAGAAATATTTTAAAATGAATACAAATTTTGGTTTGCATTTGAATAATTTAGTATTTACCATCATTCGTTACGAAAAATCTAGCCGAGTCTTTTAGCATGAAATGAGCGAACAAACGCATAAACAATGAGTTTAAGGGTCACACAAAGATTGCGGAGAAATATTTTAAAATGGATACAAATTTTGATTTCCATTTGAATAATTTAGTATTTACTATCATTCTTTACGAAAAATCTATCCGAGTTTTTTTTTAATGTAACGAGCAAACAAACGCACAAAAGATGTGTTTTAGGTGCAAACAAAGATTGTGGAGAAATATTTTAAATTGAATACGAATTTTGGTTTGCATTTGAATAATTTAGTATGTACTATCAATCTTTATGAAAAATGTAGCCGAGATTTTTAACATTAAACGAGCGAACAAACGCATGAAAGATGTGTTTTAGGGGCACACAAAGATTGTGGAGAAATATTTTAAAATGAATACAAATTCTCGTTTGCATTTGAATAATGTTGGATTTATTATCCTTCTTTACAAAAAATCTAGCCGAGTTTTTTAGCATGAAACGAGCGAACAAATGCATGAAACATGAGTCTTAGGGGCACTAAAAGATTGCGGAGAAATATTTTAAAATGGATACAAATTTTGATTTCCATTTGAATAATTTAGTATTTACTATCATTCTTTATGAAAAATCTATCCGAGTTTTTTTTTCAATGAGACGAGCAAACAAACGTACGAAACATGAGTTTTAGGTGGAAACAAAGATTGTGGAGAAATATTTTAAAATGAATACAAATTCTGGTTTGCATTTGATTAATTTAGGATTTATTATCCTTCTTTACAAAAAATCTAGCCGAGTTTTTTAGCATGAAACGAGCGAACAAATGCAGGAAACATGAGCTTTGGGGGCACTCAAAGATTGCGGAGAAATATTTTAAAATGGATACAAAATTTGATTTCCATTTGAATAATTTAGTATTTACTATCATTCTTTACGAAAAATCTTTCCGAGTTTTTTTTGAATGAAACGAGCAAACAAATGCACGAAACATAAGTTTAGAGTGGAAACAAAGACTGTGGAGAAATATTTTAAAATGAATACAAATTTTGGTTTGCGTTTGAATAATTTAGTATTTACCATCATTCGTTACGAAAAATTTAGCCGAGTCTTTTAGCATGAAATGAGCGAACAAACGCATAAACAATGAGTTTAAGGGTCACACAAAGATTGCGGAGAAATATTTTAAAATGGATACAAATTTTGATTTCCATTTGAATAATTTAGTATTTACTATCATTCTTTACGAAAAATCTATCCGAGTTTTTTTTTAATGTAACGAGCAAACAAACGCACGAAAGATGTGTTTTAGGTGCAAACAAAGATTGTGGAGAAATATTTTAAATTGAATACGAATTTTGGTTTGCATTTGAATAATTTAGTATGTACTATCAATCTTTATGAAAAATGTAGCCGAGATTTTTAACATTAAACGAGCGAACAAACGCATGAAAGATGTGTTTTAGGGGCACACAAAGATTGTGGAGAAATATTTTAAAATGAATACAAATTCTCGTTTGCATTTGAATAATTTTGGATTTATTATCCTTCTTTACAAAAAATCTAGCCGAGTTTTTTAGCATGAAACGAGCGAACAAATGCATGAAACATGAGTCTTAGGGGCACTAAAAGATTGCGGAGAAATATTTTAAAATGGATACAAATTTTGATTTCCATTTGAATAATTTAGTATTTACTATCATTCTTTATGAAAAATCTATCCGAGTTTTTTTTTCAATGAAACGAGCAAACAAACGTACGAAACATGAGTTTTAGGTGGAAACAAAGATTGTGGAGAAATATTTTAAAATGAATACAAATTCTGGTTTGCATTTGATTAATTTAGGATTTATTATCCTTCTTTACAAAAAATCTAGCCGAGTTTTTTAGCATGAAACGAGCGAACAAATGCAGGAAACATGAGCTTTGGGGGCACTCAAAGATTGCGGAGAAATATTTTAAAATGGATACAAATTTTGATTTCCATTTGAATAATTTAGTATTTACTATCATTCTTTACGAAAAATCTATCCGAGTTTTTTTTTGAATGAAACGAGCAAACAAACGCACGAAACATGAGTTTTAGGTGCAAACAAAGATTGTGGAGAAATATTTTAAAATGAATACAAATTTTGGTTTGCATTTGAATAATTTAGGATTTATAATCCTTCTTTACAAAATATTTAGCCGAGTTTTTTAGCATGAAACGAGCGAACAAACGCATGAAACATGAGTTTTAGGGGCACACAAAGATTGCGGAGAAATATTTTAAAATGGATACAAATTTGATTTCCATTTGAATAATTTAGTATTTACTATCATTCTTTACGAAAAATCTTTCCGAGTTTTTTTTGAATGAAACGAGCAAACAAATGCACGAAACATAAGTTTAGAGTGGAAACAAAGACTGTGGAGAAATATTTTAAAATGAATACAAATTTTGGTTTGCATTTGAATAATTTAGTATTTACCATCATTCGTTACGAAAAATCTAGCCGAGTCTTTTAGCATGAAATGAGCGAACAAACGCATAAACAATGAGTTTAAGGGTCACACAAAGATTGCGGAGAAATATTTTAAAATGGATACAAATTTTGATTTCCATTTGAATAATTTAGTATTTACTATCATTCTTTACGAAAAATCTATCCGAGTATTTTTTTAATGTAACGAGCAAACAAACGCACAAAAGATGTGTTTTAGGTGCAAACAAAGATTGTGGAGAAATATTTTAAATTGAATACGAATTTTGGTTTGCATTTGAATAATTTAGTATGTACTATCAATCTTTATGAAAAATGTAGCCGAGATTTTTAACATTAAACGAGCGAACAAACGCATGAAAGATGTGTTTTAGGGGCACACAAAGATTGTGGAGAAATATTTTAAAATGAATACAAATTCTCGTTTGCATTTGAATAATTTTGGATTTATTATCCTTCTTTACAAAAAATCTAGCCGAGTTTTTTAGCATGAAACGAGCGAACAAATGCATGAAACATGAGTCTTAGGGGCACTAAAAGATTGCGGAGAAATATTTTAAAATGGATACAAATTTTGATTTCCATTTGAATAATTTAGTATTTACTATCATTCTTTATGAAAAATCTATCCGAGTTTTTTTTTCAATGAAACGAGCAAACAAACGTACGAAACATGAGTTTTAGGTGGAAACAAAGATTGTGGAGAAATATTTTAAAATGAATACAAATTCTGGTTTGCATTTGATTAATTTAGGATTTATTATCCTTCTTTACAAAAAATCTAGCCGAGTTTTTTAGCATGAAACGAGCGAACAAATCCAGGAAACATGAGCTTTGGGGGCACTCAAAGATTGCGGAGAAATATTTTAAAATGGATACAAATTTTGATTTCCATTTGAATAATTTAGTATTTACTATCATTCTTTACGAAAAATCTATCCGAGTTTTTTTTTGAATGAAACGAGCAAACAAACGCACGAAACATGAGTTTTAGGTGCAAACAAAGATTGTGGAGAAATATTTTAAAATGAATACAAATTTTGGTTTGCATTTGAATAATTTAGGATTTATAATCCTTCTTTACAAAATATTTAGCCGAGTTTTTTAGCATGAAACGAGCGAACAAACGCATGAAACATGAGTTTTAGGGGCACACAAAGATTGCGGAGAAATATTTTAAAATGGATACAAATTTGATTTCCATTTGAATAATTTAGTATTTACTATCATTCTTTACGAAAAATCTTTCCGAGTTTTTTTTGAATGAAACGAGCAAACAAATGCACGAAACATAAGTTTAGAGTGGAAACAAAGACTGTGGAGAAATATTTTAAAATGAATACAAATTTTGGTTTGCATTTGAATAATTTAGTATTTACCATCATTCGTTACGAAAAATCTAGCCGAGTCTTTTAGCATGAAATGAGCGAACAAACGCATAAACAATGAGTTTAAGGGTCACACAAAGATTGCGGAGAAATATTTTAAAATGGATACAAATTTTGATTTCCATTTGAATAATTTAGTATTTACTATCATTCTTTACGAAAAATCTATCCGAGTTTTTTTTTAATGTAACGAGCAAACAAACGCACAAAAGATGTGTTTTAGGTGCAAACAAAGATTGTGGAGAAATATTTTAAATTGAATACGAATTTTGGTTTGCATTTGAATAATTTAGTATGTACTATCAATCTTTATGAAAAATGTAGCCGAGATTTTTAACATTAAACGAGCGAACAAACGCATGAAAGATGTGTTTTAGGGGCACACAAAGATTGTGGAGAAATATTTTAAAATGAATACAAATTCTCGTTTGCATTTGAATAATTTTGGATTTATTATCCTTCTTTACAAAAAATCTAGCCGAGTTTTTTAGCATGAAACGAGCGAACAAATGCATGAAACATGAGTCTTAGGGGCACTAAAAGATTGCGGAGAAATATTTTAAAATGGATACAAATTTTGATTTCCATTTGAATAATTTAGTATTTACTATCATTCTTTATGAAAAATCTATCCGAGTTTTTTTTTCAATGAGACGAGCAAACAAACGTACGAAACATGAGTTTTAGGTGGAAACAAAGATTGTGGAGAAATATTTTAAAATGAATACAAATTCTGGTTTGCATTTGATTAATTTAGGATTTATTATCCTTCTTTACAAAAAATCTAGCCGAGTTTTTTAGCATGAAACGAGCGAACAAATGCAGGAAACATGAGCTTTGGGGGCACTCAAAGATTGCGGAGAAATATTTTAAAATGGATACAAATTTTGATTTCCATTTGAATAATTTAGTATTTACTATCATTCTTTACGAAAAATCTATCCGAGTTTTTTTTTGAATGAAACGAGCAAACAAACGCACGAAACATGAGTTTTAGGTGCAAACAAAGATTGTGGAGAAATATTTTAAAATGAATACAAATTTTGGTTTGCATTTGAATAATTTAGGATTTATAATCCTTCTTTACAAAATATTTAGCCGAGTTTTTTAGCATGAAACGAGCGAACAAACGCATGAAACATGAGTTTTAGGGGCACACAAAGATTGCGGAGAAATATTTTAAAATGGATACAAAATTTGATTTCCATTTGAATAATTTAGTATTTACTATCATTCTGTACGAAAAATCTTTCCGAGTTTTTTTTGAATGAAACGAGCAAACAAATGCACGAAACATAAGTTTAGAGTGGAAACAAAGACTGTGGAGAAATATTTTAAAATGAATACAAATTTTGGTTTGCGTTTGAATAATTTAGTATTTACCATCATTCGTTACGAAAAATTTAGCCGAGTCTTTTAGCATGAAATGAGCGAACAAACGCATAAACAATGAGTTTAAGGGTCACACAAAGATTGCGGAGAAATATTTTAAAATGGATACAAATTTTGATTTCCATTTGAATAATTTAGTATTTACTATCATTCTTTACGAAAAATCTATCCGAGTTTTTTTTTAATGTAACGAGCAAACAAACGCACGAAAGATGTGTTTTAGGTGCAAACAAAGATTGTGGAGAAATATTTTAAATTGAATACGAATTTTGGTTTGCATTTGAATAATTTAGTATGTACTATCAATCTTTATGAAAAATGTAGCCGAGATTTTTAACATTAAACGAGCGAACAAACGCATGAAAGATGTGTTTTAGGGGCACACAAAGATTGTGGAGAAATATTTTAAAATGAATACAAATTCTCGTTTGCATTTGAATAATTTTGGATTTATTATCCTTCTTTACAAAAAATCTAGCCGAGTTTTTTAGCATGAAACGAGCGAACAAATGCATGAAACATGAGTCTTAGGGGCACTAAAAGATTGCGGAGAAATATTTTAAAATGGATACAAATTTTGATTTCCATTTGAATAATTTAGTATTTACTATCATTCTTTATGAAAAATCTATCCGAGTTTTTTTTTCAATGAAACGAACAAACAAACGTACGAAACATGAGTTTTAGGTGGAAACAAAGATTGTGGAGAAATATTTTAAAATGAATACAAATTCTGGTTTGCATTTGATTAATTTAGGATTTATTATCCTTCTTTACAAAAAATCTAGCCGAGTTTTTTAGCATGAAACGAGCGAACAAATGCAGGAAACATGAGCTTTGGGGGCACTCAAAGATTGCGGAGAAATATTTTAAAATGGATACAAATTTTGATTTCCATTTGAATAATTTAGTATTTACTATCATTCTTTACGAAAAATCTATCCGAGTTTTTTTTTGAATGAAACGAGCAAACAAACGCACGAAACATGAGTTTTAGGTGCAAAAAAAGATTGTGGAGAAATATTTTAAAATGAATACAAATTTTGGTTTGCATTTGAATAATTTAGGATTTATAATCCTTCTTTACAAAATATTTAGCCGAGTTTTTTAGCATGAAACGAGCGAACAAACGCATGAAACATGAGTTTTAGGGGCACACAAAGATTGCGGAGAAATATTTTAAAATGGATACAAATTTGATTTCCATTTGAATAATTTAGTATTTACTATCATTCTTTACGAAAAATCTTTCCGAGTTTTTTTTGAATGAAACGAGCAAACAAATGCACGAAACATAAGTTTAGAGTGGAAACAAAGACTGTGGAGAAATATTTTAAAATGAATACAAATTTTGGTTTGCATTTGAATAATTTAGTATTTACCATCATTCGTTACGAAAAATCTAGCCGAGTCTTTTAGCATGAAATGAGCGAACAAACGCATAAACAATGAATTTAAGGGTCACACAAAGATTGCGGAGAAATATTTTAAAATGGATACAAATTTTGATTTCCATTTGAATAATTTAGTATTTACTATCATTCTTTACGAAAAATCTATCCGAGTTTTTTTTTAATGTAACGAGCAAACAAACGCACAAAATATGTGTTTTAGGTGCAAACAAAGATTGTGGAGAAATATTTTAAATTGAATACGAATTTTGGTTTGCATTTGAATAATTTAGTATGTACTATCAATCTTTATGAAAAATGTAGCCGAGATTTTTAACATTAAACGAGCGAACAAACGCATGAAAGATGTGTTTTAGGGGCACACAAAGATTGTGGAGAAATATTTTAAAATGAATACAAATTCTCGTTTGCATTTGAATAATTTTGGATTTATTATCCTTCTTTACAAAAAATCTAGCCGAGTTTTTTAGCATGAAACGAGCGAACAAATGCATGAAACATGAGTCTTAGGGGCACTAAAAGATTGCGGAGAAATATTTTAAAATGGATACAAATTTTGATTTCCATTTGAATAATTTAGTATTTACTATCATTCTTTATGAAAAATCTATCCGAGTTATTTTTTCAATGAAACGAGCAAACAAACGTACGAAACATGAGTTTTAGGTCGAAACAAAGATTGTGGAGAAATATTTTAAAATGAATACAAATTCTGGTTTGCATTTGATTAATTTAGGATTTATTATCCTTCTTTACAAAAAATCTAGCCGAGTTTTTTAGCATGAAACGAGCGAACAAATGCAGGAAACATGAGCTTTGGGGGCACTCAAAGATTGCGGAGAAATATTTTAAAATGGATACAAATTTTGATTTCCATTTGAATAATAGAGTATTTACTATCATTCTTTACGAAAAATCTATCCGAGTTTTTTTTTGAATGAAACGAGCAAACAAACGCACGAAACATGAGTTTTAGGTGCAAACAAAGATTGTGGAGAAATATTTTAAAATGAATACAAATTTTGGTTTGCATTTGAATAATTTAGGATTTATAATCCTTCTTTACAAAATATTTAGCCGAGTTTTTTAGCATGAAACGAGCGAACAAACGCATGAAACATGAGTTTTAGGGGCACACAAAGATTGCGGAGAAATATTTTAAAATGGATACAAATTTGATTTCCATTTGAATAATTTAGTATTTACTATCATTCTTTACGAAAAATCTTTCCGAGTTTTTTTTGAATGAAACGAGCAAACAAATGCACGAAACATAAGTTTAGAGTGGAAACAAAGACTGTGGAGAAATATTTTAAAATGAATACAAATTTTGGTTTGCATTTGAATAATTTAGTATTTACCATCATTCGTTACGAAAAATCTAGCCGAGTCTTTTAGCATGAAATGAGCGAACAAACGCATAAACAATGAGTTTAAGGGTCACACAAAGATTGCGGAGAAATATTTTAAAATGGATACAAATTTTGATTTCCATTTGAATAATTTAGTATTTACTATCATTCTTTACGAAAAATCTATCCGAGTTTTTTTTTAATGTAACGAGCAAACAAACGCACAAAAGATGTGTTTTAGGTGCAAACAAAGATTGTGGAGAAATATTTTAAATTGAATACGAATTTTGGTTTGCATTTGAATAATTTAGTATGTACTATCAATCTTTATGAAAAATGTAGCCGAGATTTTTAACATTAAACGAGCGAACAAACGCATGAAAGATGTGTTTTAGGGGCACACAAAGATTGTGGAGAAATATTTTAAAATGAATACAAATTCTCGTTTGCATTTGAATAATTTTGGATTTATTATCCTTCTTTACAAAAAATCTAGCCGAGTTTTTTAGCATGAAACGAGCGAACAAATGCATGAAACATGAGTCTTAGGGGCACTAAAAGATTGCGGAGAAATATTTTAAAATGGATACAAATTTTGATTTCCATTTGAATAATTTAGTATTTACTATCATTCTTTATGAAAAATCTATCCGAGTTTTTTTTTCAATGAAACGAGCAAACAAACGTACGAAACATGAGTTTTAGGTCGAAACAAAGATTGTGGAGAAATATTTTAAAATGAATACAAATTCTGGTTTGCATTTGATTAATTTAGGATTTATTATCCTTCTTTACAAAAAATCTAGCCGAGTTTTTTAGCATGAAACGAGCGAACAAATGCAGGAAACATGAGCTTTGGGGGCACTCAAAGATTGCGGAGAAATATTTTAAAATGGATACAAATTTTGATTTCCATTTGAATAATAGAGTATTTACTATCATTCTTTACGAAAAATCTATCCGAGTTTTTTTTTGAATGAAACGAGCAAACAAACGCACGAAACATGAGTTTTAGGTGCAAACAAAGATTGTGGAGAAATATTTTAAAATGAATACAAATTTTGGTTTGCATTTGAATAATTTAGGATTTATAATCCTTCTTTACAAAATATTTAGCCGAGTTTTTTAGCATGAAACGAGCGAACAAACGCATGAAACATGAGTTTTAGGGGCACACAAAGATTGCGGAGAAATATTTTAAAATGGATACAAATTTGATTTCCATTTGAATAATTTAGTATTTACTATCATTCTTTACGAAAAATCTTTCCGAGTTTTTTTTGAATGAAACGAGCAAACAAATGCACGAAACATAAGTTTTGAGTGGAAACAAAGACTGTGGAGAAATATTTTAAAATGAATACAAATTTTGGTTTGCATTTGAATAATTTAGTATTTACCATCATTCGTTACGAAAAATTTAGCCGAGTCTTTTAGCATGAAATGAGCGAACAAACGCATAAACAATGAGTTTAAGGGTCACACAAAGATTGCGGAGAAATATTTTAAAATGGATACAAATTTTGATTTCCATTTGAATAATTTAGTATTTACTATCATTCTTTACGAAAAATCTATCCGAGTTTTTTTTTAATGTAACGAGCAAACAAACGCACAAAAGATGTGTTTTAGGTGCAAACAAAGATTGTGGAGAAATATTTTAAATTGAATACGAATTTTGGTTTGCATTTGAATAATTTAGTATGTACTATCAATCTTTATGAAAAATGTAGCCGAGATTTTTAACATTAAACGAGCGAACAAACGCATGAAAGATGTGTTTTAGGGGCACACAAAGATTGTGGAGAAATATTTTAAAATGAATACAAATTCTCGTTTGCATTTGAATAATGTTGGATTTATTATCCTTCTTTACAAAAAATCTAGCCGAGTTTTTTAGCATGAAACGAGCGAACAAATGCATGAAACATGAGTCTTAGGGGCACTAAAAGATTGCGGAGAAATATTTTAAAATGGATACAAATTTTGATTTCCATTTGAATAATTTAGTATTTACTATCATTCTTTATGAAAAATCTATCCGAGTTTTTTTTTCAATGAAACGAGCAAACAAACGTACAAAACATGAGTTTTAGGTGGAAACAAAGATTGTGGAGAAATATTTTAAAATGAATACAAATTCTGGTTTGCATTTGATTAATTTAGGATTTATTATCCTTCTTTACAAAAAATCTAGCCGAGTTTTTTAGCATGAAACGAGCGAACAAATGCAGGAAACATGAGCTTTGGGGGCACTCAAAGATTGCGGAGAAATATTTTAAAATGGATACAAATTTTGATTTCCATTTGAATAATTTAGTATTTCCTATCATTCTTTACGAAAAATCTATCCGAGTTTTTTTTTAATGTAACGAGCAAACAAACGCACAAAAGATGTGTTTTAGGTGCAAACAAAGATTGTGGAGAAATATTTTAAATTGAATACGAATTTTGGTTTGCATTTGAATAATTTAGTATGTACTATCAATCTTTATGAAAAATGTAGCCGAGATTTTTAACATTAAACGAGCGAACAAACGCATGAAAGATGTGTTTTAGGGGCACACAAAGATTGTGGAGAAATATTTTAAAATGAATACAAATTCTCGTTTGCATTTGAATAATTTAGTATTTACCATCATTCGTTACGAAAAATTTAGCCGAGTCTTTTAGCATGAAATGAGCGAACAAACGCATAAACAATGAGTTTAAGGGTCACACAAAGATTGCGGAGAAATATTTTAAAATGGATACAAATTTTGATTTCCATTTGAATAATTTAGTATTTACTATCATTCTTTACGAAAAATCTATCCGAGTTTTTTTTTAATGTAACGAGCAAACAAACGCACAAAAGATGTGTTTTAGGTGCAAACAAAGATTGTGGAGAAATATTTTAAATTGAATACGAATTTTGGTTTGCATTTGAATAATTTAGTATGTACTATCAATCTTTATGAAAAATGTAGCCGAGATTTTAAACATTAAACGAGCGAACAAACGCATGAAAGATGTGTTTTAGGGGCACACAAAGATTGTGGAGAAATATTTTAAAATGAATACAAATTCTCGTTTGCATTTGAATAATGTTGGATTTATTATCCTTCTTTACAAAAAATCTAGCCGAGTTTTTTAGCATGAAACGAGCGAACAAATGCATGAAACATGAGTCTTAGGGGCACTAAAAGATTGCGGAGAAATATTTTAAAATGGATACAAATTTTGATTTCCATTTGAATAATTTAGTATTTACTATCATTCTTTATGAAAAATCTATCCGAGTTTTTTTTTCAATGAAACGAGCAAACAAACGTACAAAACATGAGTTTTAGGTGGAAACAAAGATTGTGGAGAAATATTTTAAAATGAATACAAATTCTGGTTTGCATTTGATTAATTTAGGATTTATTATCCTTCTTTACAAAAAATCTAGCCGAGTTTTTTAGCATGAAACGAGCGAACAAATGCAGGAAACATGAGCTTTGGGGGCACTCAAAGATTGCGGAGAAATATTTTAAAATGGATACAAATTTTGATTTCCATTTGAATAATTTAGTATTTACTATCATTCTTTACGAAAAATCTATCCGAGTTTTTTTTTAATGTAACGAGCAAACAAACGCACAAAAGATGTGTTTTAGGTGCAAACAAAGATTGTGGAGAAATATTTTAAATTGAATACGAATTTTGGTTTGCATTTGAATAATTTAGTATGTACTATCAATCTTTATGAAAAATGTAGCCGAGATTTTTAACATTAAACGAGCGAACAAACGCATGAAAGATGTGTTTTAGGGGCACACAAAGATTGTGGAGAAATATTTTAAAATGAATACAAATTCTCGTTTGCATTTGAATAATTTTGGATTTATTATCCTTCTTTACAAAAAATCTAGCCGAGTTTTTTAGCATGAAACGAGCGAACAAATGCATGAAACGTGAGTCTTAGGGGCACTAAAAGATTGCGGAGAAATATTTTAAAATGGATACAAATTTTGATTTCCATTTGAATAATTTAGTATTTACTATCATTCTTTATGAAAAATCTATCCGAGTTTTTTTTTCAATGAAACGAGCAAACAAACGTACGAAACATGAGTTTTAGGTTGAAACAAAGATTGTGGAGAAATATTTTAAAATGAATACAAATTCTGGTTTGCATTTGATTAATTTAGGATTTATTATCCTTCTTTACAAAAAATCTAGCCGAGTTTTTTAGCATGAAACGAGCGAACAAATGCAGGAAACATGAGCTTTGGGGGCACTCAAAGATTGCGGAGAAATATTTTAAAATGGATACAAATTTTGATTTCCATTTGAATAATAGAGTATTTACTATCATTCTTTACGAAAAATCTATCCGAGTTTTTTTTTGAATGAAACGAGCAAACAAACGCACGAAACATGAGTTTTAGGTGCAAACAAAGATTGTGGTGAAATATTTTAAAATGAATACAAATTTTGGTTTGCATTTGAATAATTTAGGATTTATAATCCTTCTTTACAAAATATTTAGCCGAGTTTTTTAGCATGAAACGAGCGAACAAACGCATGAAACATGAGTTTTAGGGGCACACAAAGATTGCGGAGAAATATTTTAAAATGGATACAAATTTGATTTCCATTTGAATAATTTAGTATTTACTATCATTCTTTACGAAAAATCTTTCCGAGTTTTTTTTGAATGAAACGAGCAAACAAATGCACGAAACATAAGTTTAGAGTGGAAACAAAGACTGTGGAGAAATATTTTAAAATGAATACAAATTTTGGTTTGCATTTGAATAATTTAGTATTTACCATCATTCGTTACGAAAAATCTAGCCGAGTCTTTTAGCATGAAATGAGCGAACAAACGCATAAACAATGAGTTTAAGGGTCACACAAAGATTGCGGAGAAATATTTTAAAATGGATACAAATTTTGATTTCCATTTGAATAATTTAGTATTTACTATCATTCTTTACGAAAAATCTATCCGAGTTTTTTTTTAATGTAACGAGCAAACAAACGCACAAAAGATGTGTTTTAGGTGCAAACAAAGATTGTGGAGAAATATTTTAAATTGAATACGAATTTTGGTTTGCATTTGAATAATTTAGTATGTACTATCAATCTTTATGAAAAATGTAGCCGAGATTTTTAACATTAAACGAGCGAACAAACGCATGAAAGATGTGTTTTAGGGGCACACAAAGATTGTGGAGAAATATTTTAAAATGAATACAAATTCTCGTTTGCATTTGAATAATTTTGGATTTATTATCCTTCTTTACAAAAAATCTAGCCGAGTTTTTTAGCATGAAACGAGCGAACAAATGCATGAAACATGAGTCTTAGGGGCACTAAAAGATTGCGGAGAAATATTTTAAAATGGATACAAATTTTGATTTCCATTTGAATAATTTAGTATTTACTATCATTCTTTATGAAAAATCTATCCGAGTTTTTTTTTCAATGAAACGAGCAAACAAACGTACGAAACATGAGTTTTAGGTTGAAACAAAGATTGTGGAGAAATATTTTAAAATGAATACAAATTCTGGTTTGCATTTGATTAATTTAGGATTTATTATCCTTCTTTACAAAAAATCTAGCCGAGTTTTTTAGCATGAAACGAGCGAACAAATGCAGGAAACATGAGCTTTGGGGGCACTCAAAGATTGCGGAGAAATATTTTAAAATGGATACAAATTTTGATTTCCATTTGAATAATAGAGTATTTACTATCATTCTTTACGAAAAATCTATCCGAGTTTTTTTTTGAATGAAACGAGCAAACAAACGCACGAAACATGAGTTTTAGGTGCAAACAAAGATTGTGGATAAATATTTTAAAATGAATACAAATTTTGGTTTGCATTTGAATAATTTAGGATTTATAATCCTTCTTTACAAAATATTTAGCCGAGTTTTTTAGCATGAAACGAGCGAACAAACGCATGAAACATGAGTTTTAGGGGCACACAAAGATTGCGGAGAAATATTTTAAAATGGATACAAATTTGATTTCCATTTGAATAATTTAGTATTTACTATCATTCTTTACGAAAAATCTTTCCGAGTTTTTTTTGAATGAAACGAGCAAACAAATGCACGAAACATAAGTTTAGAGTGGAAACAAAGACTGTGGAGAAATATTTTAAAATGAATACAAATTTTGGTTTGCATTTGAATAATTTAGTATTTACCATCATTCGTTACGAAAAATTTAGCCGAGTCTTTTAGCATGAAATGAGCGAACAAACGCATAAACAATGAGTTTAAGGGTCACACAAAGATTGCGGAGAAATATTTTAAAATGGATACAAATTTTGATTTCCATTTGAATAATTTAGTATTTACTATCATTCTTTACGAAAAATCTATCCGAGTTTTTTTTTAATGTAACGAGCAAACAAACGCACAAAAGATGTGTTTTAGGTGCAAACAAAGATTGTGGAGAAATATTTTAAATTGAATACGAATTTTGGTTTGCATTTGAATAATTTAGTATGTACTATCAATCTTTATGAAAAATGTAGCCGAGATTTTTAACATTAAACGAGCGAACAAACGCATGAAAGATGTGTTTTAGGGGCACACAAAGATTGTGGAGAAATATTTTAAAATGAATACAAATTCTCGTTTGCATTTGAATAATGTTGGATTTATTATCCTTCTTTACAAAAAATCTAGCCGAGTTTTTTAGCATGAAACGAGCGAACAAATGCATGAAACATGAGTCTTAGGGGCACTAAAAGATTGCGGAGAAATATTTTAAAATGGATACAAATTTTGATTTCCATTTGAATAATTTAGTATTTACTATCATTCTTTATGAAAAATCTATCCGAGTTTTTTTTTCAATGAAACGAGCAAACAAACGTACAAAACATGAGTTTTAGGTGGAAACAAAGATTGTGGAGAAATATTTTAAAATGAATACAAATTCTGGTTTGCATTTGATTAATTTAGGATTTATTATCCTTCTTTACAAAAAATCTAGCCGAGTTTTTTAGCATGAAACGAGCGAACAAATGCAGGAAACATGAGCTTTGGGGGCACTCAAAGATTGCGGAGAAATATTTTAAAATGGATACAAATTTTGATTTCCATTTGAATAATTTAGTATTTACTATCATTCTTTACGAAAAATCTATCCGAGTTTTTTTTTGAATGAAACGAGCAAACAAACGCACGAAACATGAGTTTTAGGTGCAAACAAAGATTGTGGAGAAATATTTTAAAATGAATACAAATTTTGGTTTGCATTTGAATAATTTAGGATTTATAATCCTTCTTTACAAAATATTTAGCCGAGTTTTTTAGCATGAAACGAGCGAACAAACGCATGAAACATGAGTTTTAGGGGCACACAAAGATTGCGGAGAAATATTTTAAAGTGGATACAAATTTTGATTTCCATTTGAATAATTTAGTATTTACTATCATTCTTTACGAAAAATCTATCCGAGTTTTTTTTTAATGTAACGAGCAAACAAACGCACAAAAGATGTGTTTTAGGTGCAAACAAAGATTGTGGAGAAATATTTTAAATTGAATACATAATTTAGTATGTACTATCAATCTTTATGAAAAATGTAGCCGAGATTTTTAACATTAAACGAGCGAACAAACGCATGAAAGATGTGTTTTAGGGGCACACAAAGATTGTGGAGAAATATTTTAAAATGAATACAAATTCTCGTTTGCATTTGAATAATGTTGGATTTATTATCCTTCTTTACAAAAAATCTAGCCGAGTTTTTTAGCATGAAACGAGCGAACAAATGCATGAAACATGAGTCTTAGGGGCACTAAAAGATTGCGGAGAAATATTTTAAAATGGATACAAATTTTGATTTCCATTTGAATAATTTAGTATTTACTATCATTCTTTATGAAAAATCTATCCGAGTTTTTTTTTCAATGAAACGAGCAAACAAACGTACAAAACATGAGTTTTAGGTGGAAACAAAGATTGTGGAGAAATATTTTAAAATGAATACAAATTCTGGTTTGCATTTGATTAATTTAGGATTTATTATCCTTCTTTACAAAAAATCTAGCCGAGTTTTTTAGCATGAAACGAGCGAACAAATGCAGGAAACATGAGCTTTGGGGGCACTCAAAGATTGCGGAGAAATATTTTAAAATGGATACAAATTTTGATTTCCATTTGAATAATTTAGTATTTACTATCATTCTTTACGAAAAATCTATCCGAGTTTTTTTTTGAATGAAACGAGCAAACAAACGCACGAAACATGAGTTTTAGGTGCAAACAAAGATTGTGGAGAAATATTTTAAAATGAATACAAATTTTGGTTTGCATTTGAATAATTTAGGATTTATAATCCTTCTTTACAAAATATTTAGCCGAGTTTTTTAGCATGAAACGAGCGAACAAACGCATGAAACATGAGTTTTAGGGGCACACAAAGATTGCGGAGAAATATTTTAAAATGGATACAAAATTTCATTTCCATTTGAATAATTTAGTATTTACTATCATTCTTTACGAAAAATCTTTCCGAGTTTTTTTTGAATGAAACGAGCAAACAAATGCACGAAACATAAGTTTAGAGTGGAAACAAAGACTGTGGAGAAATATTTTAAAATGAATACAAATTTTGGTTTGCGTTTGAATAATTTAGTATTTACCATCATTCGTTACGAAAAATTTAGCCGAGTCTTTTAGCATGAAATGAGCGAACAAACGCATAAACAATGAGTTTAAGGGTCACACAAAGATTGCGGAGAAATATTTTAAAATGGATACAAATTTTGA
Organism: Juncus effusus; assembly: GCA_027726005.1. Lineage (NCBI taxonomy): Eukaryota > Viridiplantae > Streptophyta > Magnoliopsida > Poales > Juncaceae > Juncus > Juncus effusus. Next base: position 5,510,779 of record CM050901.1, read on the forward strand.
TTTCCATTTGAATAATTTAGTATTTACTATCATTCTTTACGAAAAATCTATCCGAGTTTTTTTTTAATGTAACGAGCAAACAAACGCACGAAAGATGTGTTTTAGGTGCAAACAAAGATTGTGGAGAAATATTTTAAATTGAATACGAATTTTGGTTTGCATTTGAATAATTTAGTATGTACTATCAATCTTTATGAAAAATGTAGCCGAGATTTTTAACATTAAACGAGCGAACAAACGCATGAAAGATGTGTTTTAGGGGCACACAAAGATTGTGGAGAAATATTTTAAAATGAATACAAATTCTCGTTTGCATTTGAATAATTTTGGATTTATTATCCTTCTTTACAAAAAATCTAGCCGAGTTTTTTAGCATGAAACGAGCGAACAAATGCATGAAACATGAGTCTTAGGGGCACTAAAAGATTGCGTAGAAATATTTTAAAATGGATACAAATTTTGATTTCCATTTGAATAATTTAGTATTTACTATCATTCTTTATGAAAAATCTATCCGAGTTTTTTTTTCAATGAAACGAGCAAACAAACGTACGAAACATGAGTTTTAGGTGGAAACAAAGATTGTGGAGAAATATTTTAAAATGAATACAAATTCTGGTTTGCATTTGATTAATTTAGGATTTATTATCCTTCTTTACAAAAAATCTAGCCGAGTTTTTTAGCATGAAACGAGCGAACAAATGCAGGAAACATGAGCTTTGGGGGCACTCAAAGATTGCGGAGAAATATTTTAAAATGGATACAAATTTTGATTTCCATTTGAATAATTTAGTATTTACTATCATTCTTTACGAAAAATCTATCCGAGTTTTTTTTTGAATGATACGAGCAAACAAACGCACGAAACATGAGTATTAGGTGCAAACAAAGATTGTGGAGAAATATTTTAAAATGAATACAAATTTTGGTTTGCATTTGAATAATTTAGGATTTATAATCCTTCTTTACAAAATATTTAGCCGAGTTTTTTAGCATGAAACGAGCGAACAAACGCATGAAACATGACTTTTAGGGGCACACAAAGATTGCGGAGAAATATTTTAAAATGGATACAAATTTGATTTCCATTTGAATAATTTAGTATTTACTATCATTCTTTACGAAAAATCTTTCCGAGTTTTTTTTGAATGAAACGAGCAAACAAATGCACGAAACATAAGTTTAGAGTGGAAACAAAGACTGTGGAGAAATATTTTAAAATGAATACAAATTTTGGTTTGCATTTGAATAATTTAGTATTTACCATCATTCGTTACGAAAAATCTATCCGAGTTTTTTTTTCAATGAAACGAGCAAACAACCGTACGAAACATGAGTTTTAGGTGGAAACAAAGATTGTGGAGAAATATTTTAAAATGAATACATATTCTGGTTTGCATTTGATTAATTTAGGATTTATTATCCTTCTTTAGAAAAAATCTTGCCGAGTTTTTTAGCATGAAACGAGCGAACAAATGCAGGAAACATGAGCTTTGGGGGCACTCAAAGATTGCGGAGAAATATTTTAAAATGGATACAAATTTTGATTTCCATTTGAATAATTTAGTATTTACTATCATTCTTTACGAAAAATCTATCCGAGTTTTTTTTTGAATGAAACGAGCAAACAAATGCACGAAACATGAGTTTTAGGTGCAAACAAAGATTGTGGAGAAATATTTTAAATTGAATAGGAATTTTGGTTTGCATTTGAATAATTTAGTACGTACTATCAATCTTTATGAAAAATGTAGCCGAGCTTTTTAACATTAAACGAGCGAACAAACGCATGAAAGATGAGTATTAGGGGCACAGAAAGACTGTGGAGAAATAATTTAAAATCAATACAAATTCTGGTTTGCATTCTAATAATTTTGGATTTATTATCCTTCTTTACAAAAAATCTAGCCGAGTTTTTTAGCATGAAACGAGCGAACAAATGCATGAAACATGAGTCTTAGGGGCACTTAAAGATTGCGGAGAAATATTTTAAAATGGATACAAATTTTGATTTCCATTTGAATAATTTAGTATATACTATCATTCTTTACGAAAAATCTATCCGAGTTTTTTTTTCAATGAAACGAGCAAACAACCATACGAAACATGAGTTTTAGGTGGAAACAAAGATTGTGGAGAAATATTTTAAAATGAATACATATTCTTGTTTGCATTTGATTAATTTAGGATTTATTATCCTTCTTTACAAAAAATCTAGCCGAGTTTTTTAGCATGAAACGAGCGAACAAATGCAGGAAACATAAGTTTAGAGTGGAAACAAAGACTGTGGAAAATATTTTAAAATGAATACAAATTTTGATTTGCATTTGAATAATTTAGTATTTACCATCATTCGTTACGAAAAATTTAGCCGAGTCTTTTAGCATGAAATGAGCGAACAAACGCATAAACAATGAGTCTAAGGGTCACACAAAGATTGCGGAGAAATATTTTAAAATGGATACAAATTTTGATTTCCATTTGAATAATTTAGTATTTACTATCATTCTTTACAAAAAATCTATCCGAGTTTTTTTTTCAATGAAACGAGTAAACTACCGTACAAAACATGAGTTTTAGGTGGAAACAAAGATTGTGGAGAAATATTTTAAAATGAATACATATTCTGGTTTGCATTTGATTAATTAAGGATTTATTATCCTTCTTTACAAAAAATCTAGCCGAGTTTTTTAGCATGAAACGACCGAACAAATGCAGGAAACATGAGCTTTGGGGGCACTCAAAGATTGCGGAGAAATATTTTAAAATGGATACAAATTTTGATTTCCATTTGAATAATTTAGTATTTACAATCATTCTTTACGAAAAATCTATCCGAGTTTTTTTTTGAATGAAACGAGCAAACAAACGCACGAAACATGAGTTTTAGGTGCAAACAAAGATTGTGGAGAAATATTTTAAATTGAATAGGAATTTTGGTTTGCATTTGAATAATTTAGTATGTACTTTCAATCTTTATGAAAAATGTAGCCGAGTTTTTTAACATTAAACGAGCGAACAAACGCATGAAAGATGAGTATTAGGGGCACAGAAAGATTGTGGAGAAATAATTTAAAATCAATACAAATTCGGGTTTGCATTCTAATAATTTTGGATTTATTATCCTTCTTTACAAAAAATCTAGCCGAGTTTTTTAGCATGAAACGAGCGAACAAATGCATGAAACATGAGTCTTAGGGGCACTCAAAGATTGCGGAGAAATATTTTAAAATGGATACAAATTTTGATTTCCATTTGAATAATTTAGTATATACTATCATTCTTTACGAAAAATCTATCCGAGTTTTTTTTTCAATGAAACGAGCAAACAACCGTACGAAACATGAGTTTTAGGTGGAAACAAAGATTGTGGAGAAATATTTTAAAATGAATACATATTCTGGTTTGCATTTGATTAATTTAGGATTTATTATCCTTCTTTACAAAAAATCTAGCCGAGTTTTTTAGCATGAAACGAGCGAACAAATGCAGGAAACATAAGTTTATAGTGGAAACAAAGACTGTGGAGAAATATTTTAAAATGAATACAAATTTTGGTTTGCATTTGAATAATTTAGTATTTACTATCATTCTTTACGAAAAATCTATCCGAGTTTTTTTTTCAATGAAACGAGCAAACAACCGTACGAAACATGAGTTTTAGGTGGAAACAAAGATTGTGGAGAAATATTTTAAAATGAATACATATTCTAGTTTGCATTTGATTAATTTAGGATTTATTATCCTTCTTTACAAAAAATCTAGCCGAGTTTTTTTGCATGAAACGAGCGAACAAATGCAGGAAACATGAGCTTTGGGGGCACTCAAAGATTGCGGAGAAATATTTTAAAATGGATACAAATTTTGATTTCCATTTGAATAATTTAGTATTTACTATCATTCTTTACGAAAAATCTATCCGAGTTTTTTTTTCAATGAAACGAGCAAACAACCATACGAAACATGAGTTTTAGGTGGAAACAAAGATTGTGGAGAAATATTTTAAAATGAATACATATTCTGGTTTGCATTTGATTAATTTAGGATTTATTATCCTTCTTTACAAAAAATCTAGCCGAGTTTTTTAGCATGAAACGAGCGAACAAATGCAGGAAACATAAGTTTAGAGTGGAAACAAAGACTGTGGAAAATATTTTAAAATGAATACAAATTTTGGTTTGCATTTGAATAATTTAGTATTTACCATCATTCGTTACGAAAAATTTAGCCGAGTCTTTTAGCATGAAATGAGCGAACAAACGCATAAACAATGAGTTTTAGGGGCACACAAAGATTGCGGAGAAATATTTTAAAATGGATACAAATTTTGATTTCCATTTGAATAATTTAGTATTTACTATCATTCTTTACGAAAAATCTATCCGAGTTTTTTTTTAATGTAACGAGCAAACAAACGCACAAAAGATGTGTTTTAGGTGCAAACAAAGATTGTGGAGAAATATTTTAAATTGAATACGAATTTTGGTTTGCATTTGAATAATTTAGTATGTACTATCAATCTTTATGAAAAATGTAGCCGAGATTTTTAACATTAAACGAGCGAACAAACGCATGAAAGATGTGTTTTAGGGGCACACAAAGATTGTGGAGAAATATTTTAAAATGAATACAAATTCTCGTTTGCATTTGAATAATGTTGGATTTATTATCCTTCTTTACAAAAAATCTAGCCGAGTTTTTTAGCATGAAACGAACGAACAAATGCATGAAACATGAGTCTTAGGGGCACTAAAAGATTGCGGAGAAATATTTTAAAATGGATACAAATTTTGATTTCCATTTGAATAATTTAGTATTTACTATCATTCTTTATGAAAAATCTATCCGAGTTTTTTTTTCAATGAAACGAGCAAACAAACGTACAAAACATGAGTTTTAGGTGGAAACAAAGATTGTGGAGAAATATTTTAAAATGAATACAAATTCTGGTTTGCATTTGATTAATTTAGGATTTATTATCCTTCTTTACAAAAAATCTAGCCGAGTTTTTTAGCATGAAACGAGCGAACAAATGCAGGAAACATGAGCTTTGGGGGCACTCAAAGATTGCGGAGAAATATTTTAAAATGGATACAAATTTTGATTTCCATTTGAATAATTTAGTATTTACTATCATTCTTTACGAAAAATCTATCCGAGTTTTTTTTTGAATGAAACGAGCAAACAAACGCACGAAACATGAGTTTTAGGTGCAAACAAAGATTGTGGAGAAATATTTTAAAATGAATACAAATTTTGGTTTGCATTTGAATAATTTAGGATTTATAATCCTTCTTTACAAAATATTTAGCCGAGTTTTTTAGCATGAAACGAGCGAACAAACGCATGAAACATGAGTTTTAGGGGCACACAAAGATTGCGGAGAAATATTTTAAAATGGATACAAAATTTCATTTCCATTTGAATAATTTAGTATTTACTATCATTCTTTACGAAAAATCTTTCCGAGTTTTTTTTGAATGAAACGAGCAAACAAATGCACGAAACATAAGTTTAGAGTGGAAACAAAGACTGTGGAGAAATATTTTAAAATGAATACAAATTTTGGTTTGCGTTTGAATAATTTAGTATTTACCATCATTCGTTACGAAAAATTTAGCCGAGTCTTTTAGCATGAAATGAGCGAACAAACGCATAAACAATGAGTTTAAGGGTCACACAAAGATTGCGGAGAAATATTTTAAAATGGATACAAATTTTGATTTCCATTTGAATAATTTAGTATTTACTATCATTCTTTACGAAAAATCTATCCGAGTTTTTTTTTAATGTAACGAGCAAACAAACGCACGAAAGATGTGTTTTAGGTGCAAACAAAGATTGTGGAGAAATATTTTAAATTGAATACGAATTTTGGTTTGCATTTGAATAATTTAGTATGTACTATCAATCTTTATGAAAAATGTAGCCGAGATTTTTAACATTAAACGAGCGAACAAACGCATGAAAGATGTGTTTTAGGGGCACACAAAGATTGTGGAGAAATATTTTAAAATGAATACAAATTCTCGTTTGCATTTGAATAATTTTGGATTTATTATCCTTCTTTACAAAAAATCTAGCCGAGTTTTTTAGCATGAAACGAGCGAACAAATGCATGAAACATGAGTCTTAGGGGCACTAAAAGATTGCGTAGAAATATTTTAAAATGGATACAAATTTTGATTTCCATTTGAATAATTTAGTATTTACTATCATTCTTTATGAAAAATCTATCCGAGTTTTTTTTTCAATGAAACGAGCAAACAAACGTACGAAACATGAGTTTTAGGTGGAAACAAAGATTGTGGAGAAATATTTTAAAATGAATACAAATTCTGGTTTGCATTTGATTAATTTAGGATTTATTATCCTTCTTTACAAAAAATCTAGCCGAGTTTTTTAGCATGAAACGAGCGAACAAATGCAGGAAACATGAGCTTTGGGGGCACTCAAAGATTGCGGAGAAATATTTTAAAATGGATACAAATTTTGATTTCCATTTGAATAATTTAGTATTTACTATCATTCTTTACGAAAAATCTATCCGAGTTTTTTTTTGAATGATACGAGCAAACAAACGCACGAAACATGAGTATTAGGTGCAAACAAAGATTGTGGAGAAATATTTTAAAATGAATACAAATTTTGGTTTGCATTTGAATAATTTAGGATTTATAATCCTTCTTTACAAAATATTTAGCCGAGTTTTTTAGCATGAAACGAGCGAACAAACGCATGAAACATGACTTTTAGGGGCACACAAAGATTGCGGAGAAATATTTTAAAATGGATACAAATTTGATTTCCATTTGAATAATTTAGTATTTACTATCATTCTTTACGAAAAATCTTTCCGAGTTTTTTTTGAATGAAACGAGCAAACAAATGCACGAAACATAAGTTTAGAGTGGAAACAAAGACTGTGGAGAAATATTTTAAAATGAATACAAATTTTGGTTTGCATTTGAATAATTTAGTATTTACCATCATTCGTTACGAAAAATCTATCCGAGTTTTTTTTTCAATGAAACGAGCAAACAACCGTACGAAACATGAGTTTTAGGTGGAAACAAAGATTGTGGAGAAATATTTTAAAATGAATACATATTCTGGTTTGCATTTGATTAATTTAGGATTTATTATCCTTCTTTAGAAAAAATCTTGCCGAGTTTTTTAGCATGAAACGAGCGAACAAATGCAGGAAACATGAGCTTTGGGGGCACTCAATGATTGCGGAGAAATATTTTAAAATGGATACAAATTTTGATTTCCATTTGAATAATTTAGTATTTACTATCATTCTTTACGAAAAATCTATCCGAGTTTTTTTTTGAATGAAACGAGCAAACAAATGCACGAAACATGAGTTTTAGGTGCAAACAAAGATTGTGGAGAAATATTTTAAATTGAATAGGAATTTTGGTTTGCATTTGAATAATTTAGTACGTACTATCAATCTTTATGAAAAATGTAGCCGAGCTTTTTAACATTAAACGAGCGAACAAACGCATGAAAGATGAGTATTAGGGGCACAGAAAGACTGTGGAGAAATAATTTAAAATCAATACAAATTCTGGTTTGCATTCTAATAATTTTGGATTTATTATCCTTCTTTACAAAAAATCTAGCCGAGTTTTTTAGCATGAAACGAGCGAACAAATGCATGAAACATGAGTCTTAGGGGCACTTAAAGATTGCGGAGAAATATTTTAAAATGGATACAAATTTTGATTTCCATTTGAATAATTTAGTATATACTATCATTCTTTACGAAAAATCTATCCGAGTTTTTTTTTCAATGAAACGAGCAAACAACCATACGAAACATGAGTTTTAGGTGGAAACAAAGATTGTGGAGAAATATTTTAAAATGAATACATATTCTTGTTTGCATTTGATTAATTTAGGATTTATTATCCTTCTTTACAAAAAATCTAGCCGAGTTTTTTAGCATGAAACGAGCGAACAAATGCAGGAAACATAAGTTTAGAGTGGAAACAAAGACTGTGGAAAATATTTTAAAATGAATACAAATTTTGATTTGCATTTGAATAATTTAGTATTTACCATCATTCGTTACGAAAAATTTAGCCGAGTCTTTTAGCATGAAATGAGCGAACAAACGCATAAACAATGAGTCTAAGGGTCACACAAAGATTGCGGAGAAATATTTTAAAATGGATACAAATTTTGATTTCCATTTGAATAATTTAGTATTTACTATCATTCTTTACAAAAAATCTATCCGAGTTTTTTTTTCAATGAAACGAGTAAACAACCGTACGAAACATGAGTTTTAGGTGGAAACAAAGATTGTGGAGAAATATTTTAAAATGAATACATATTCTGGTTTGCATTTGATTAATTAAGGATTTATTATCCTTCTTTACAAAAAATCTAGCCGAGTTTTTTAGCATGAAACGAGCGAACAAATGCAGGAAACATGAGCTTTGGGGGCACTCAAAGATTGCGGAGAAATATTTTAAAATGGATACAAATTTTGATTTCCATTTGAATAATTTAGTATTTACAATCATTCTTTACGAAAAATCTATCCGAGTTTTTTTTTGAATGAAACGAGCAAACAAACGCACGAAACATGAGTTTTAGGTGCAAACAAAGATTGTGGAGAAATATTTTAAATTGAATAGGAATTTTGGTTTGCATTTGAATAATTTAGTATGTACTTTCAATCTTTATGAAAAATGTAGCCGAGTTTTTTAACATTAAACGAGCGAACAAACGCATGAAAGATGAGTATTAGGGGCACAGAAAGATTGTGGAGAAATAATTTAAAATCAATACAAATTCGGGTTTGCATTCTAATAATTTTGGATTTATTATCCTTCTTTACAAAAAATCTAGCCGAGTTTTTTAGCATGAAACGAGCGAACAAATGCATGAAACATGAGTCTTAGGGGCACTCAAAGATTGCGGAGAAATATTTTAAAATGGATACAAATTTTGATTTCCATTTGAATAATTTAGTATATACTATCATTCTTTACGAAAAATCTATCCGAGTTTTTTTTTCAATGAAACGAGCAAACAACCGTACGAAACATGAGTTTTAGGTGGAAACAAAGATTGTGGAGAAATATTTTAAAATGAATACATATTCTGGTTTGCATTTGATTAATTAAGGATTTATTATCCTTCTTTACAAAAAATCTAGCCGAGTTTTTTAGCATGAAACGAGCGAACAAATGCAGGAAACATAAGTTTATAGTGGAAACAAAGACTGTGGAGAAATATTTTAAAATGAATACAAATTTTGGTTTGCATTTGAATAATTTAGTATTTACTATCATTCTTTACGAAAAATCTATCCGAGTTTTTTTTTCAATGAAACGAGCAAACAACCGTACGAAACATGAGTTTTAGGTGGAAACAAAGATTGTGGAGAAATATTTTAAAATGAATACATATTCTAGTTTGCATTTGATTAATTTAGGATTTATTATCCTTCTTTACAAAAAATCTAGCCGAGTTTTTTTGCATGAAACGAGCGAACAAATGCAGGAAACATGAGCTTTGGGGGCACTCAAAGATTGCGGAGAAATATTTTAAAATGGATACAAATTTTGATTTCCATTTGAATAATTTAGTATTTACTATCATTCTTTACGAAAAATCTATCCGAGTTTTTTTTTCAATGAAACGAGCAAACAACCATACGAAACATGAGTTTTAGGTGGAAACAAAGATTGTGGAGAAATATTTTAAAATGAATACATATTCTGGTTTGCATTTGATTAATTTAGGATTTATTATCCTTCTTTACAAAAAATCTAGCCGAGTTTTTTAGCATGAAACGAGCGAACAAATGCAGGAAACATAAGTTTAGAGTGGAAACAAAGACTGTGGAAAATATTTTAAAATGAATACAAATTTTGGTTTGCATTTGAATAATTTAGTATTTACCATCATTCGTTACGAAAAATTTAGCCGAGTCTTTTAGCATGAAATGAGCGAACAAACGCATAAACAATGAGTTTAAGGGTCACACAAAGATTGCGGAGAAATATTTTAAAATGGATACAAATTTTGATTTCCATTTGAATAATTTAGTATTTACTATCATTCTTTACGAAAAATCTATCCGAGTTTTTTTTTCAATGAAACGAGTAAACAACCGTACGAAACATGAGTTTTAGGTGGAAACAAAGATTGTGGAGAAATATTTTAAAATGAATACATATTCTGGTTTGCATTTGATTAATTAAGGATTTATTATCCTTCTTTACAAAAAATCTAGCTGAGTTTTTTAGCATGAAACGAGCGAACAAATGCAGGAAACATGAGCTTTGGGGGCACTCAAAGATTGCGGAGAAATATTTTAAAATGGATACAAATTTTGATTTCCATTTGAATAATTTAGTATTTACTATCATTCTTTACGAAAAATCTATCCGAGTTTTTTTTTGAATGAAACGAGCAAACAAACGCACGAAACATGAGTTTTAGGTGCAAACAAAGATTGTGGAGAAATATTTTAAATTGAATAGGAATTTTGGTTTGCATTTGAATAATTTAGTATGTACTTTCAATCTTTATGAAAAATGTAGCCGAGTTTTTTAACATTAAACGAGCGAACAAACGCATGAAAGATGAGTATTAGGGGCACAGAAAGATTGTGGAGAAATAATTTAAAATCAATACAAATTCGGGTTTGCATTCTAATAATTTTGGATTTATTATCCTTCTTTACAAAAAATCTAGCCGAGTTTTTTAGCATGAAACGAGCGAACAAATGCAGGAAACATAAGTTTATAGTGGAAACAAAGACTGTGGAGAAATATTTTAAAATGAATACAAATTTTGGTTTGCATTTGAATAATTTAGTATTTACTATCATTCTTTACGAAAAATCTATCCGAGTTTTTTTTTCAATGAAACGAGCAAACAACTGTACGAAACATGAGTTTTAGGTGGAAACAAAGATTGTGGAGAAATATTTTAAAATGAATACATATTCTAGTTTGCATTTGATTAATTTAGGATTTATTATCCTTCTTTACAAAAAATCTAGCCGAGTTTTTTTGCATGAAACGAGCGAACAAATGCAGGAAACATGAGCTTTGGGGGCACTCAAAGATTGCGGAGAAATATTTTAAAATGGATACAAATTTTGATTTCCATTTGAATAATTTAGTATTTACTATCATTCTTTACGAAAAATCTATCCGAGTTTTTTTTTCAATGAAACGAGCAAACAACCATACGAAACATGAGTTTTAGGTGGAAACAAAGATTGTGGAGAAATATTTTAAAATGAATACATATTCTGGTTTGCATTTGATTAATTTAGGATTTATTATCCTTCTTTACAAAAAATCTAGCCGAGTTTTTTAGCATGAAACGAGCGAACAAATGCAGGAAACATAAGTTTAGAGTGGAAACAAAGACTGTGGAAAATATTTTAAAATGAATACAAATTTTGGTTTGCATTTGAATAATTTAGTATTTACCATCATTCGTTACGAAAAATTTAGCCGAGTCTTTTAGCATGAAATGAGCGAACAAACGCATAAACAATGAGTTTAAGGGTCACACAAAGATTGCGGAGAAATATTTTAAAATGGATACAAATTTTGATTTCCATTTGAATAATTTAGTATTTACTATCATTCTTTACGAAAAATCTATCCGAGTTTTTTTTTCAATGAAACGAGTAAACAACCGTACGAAACATGAGTTTTAGGTGGAAACAAAGATTGTGGAGAAATATTTTAAAATGAATACATATTCTGGTTTGCATTTGATTAATTAAGGATTTATTATCCTTCTTTACAAAAAATCTAGCCGAGTTTTTTAGCATGAAACGAGCGAACAAATGCAGGAAACATGAGCTTTGGGGGCACTCAAAGATTGCGGAGAAATATTTTAAAATGGATACAAATTTTGATTTCCATTTGAATAATTTAGTATTTACTATCATTCTTTACGAAAAATCTATCCGAGTTTTTTTTTGAATGAAACGAGCAAACAAACGCACGAAACATGAGTTTTAGGTGCAAACAAAGATTGTGGAGAAATATTTTAAATTGAATAGGAATTTTGGTTTGCATTTGAATAATTTAGTATGTACTTTCAATCTTTATGAAAAATGTAGCCGAGTTTTTTAACATTAAACGAGCGAACAAACGCATGAAAGATGAGTATTAGGGGCACAGAAAGATTGTGGAGAAATAATTTAAAATCAATACAAATTCGGGTTTGCATTCTAATAATTTTGGATTTATTATCCTTCTTTACAAAAAATCTAGCCGAGTTTTTTAGCATGAAACGAGCGAACAAATGCATGAAACATGAGTCTTAGGGGCACTCAAAGATTGCGGAGAAATATTTTAAAATGGATACAAATTTTGATTTCCATTTGAATAATTTAGTATATACTATCATTCTTTACGAAAAATCTATCCGAGTTTTTTTTTCAATGAAACGAGCAAACAACCGTACGAAACATGAGTTTTAGGTGGAAACAAAGATTGTGGAGAAATATTTTAAAATGAATACATATTCTGGTTTGCATTTGATTAATTAAGGATTTATTATCCTTCTTTACAAAAAATCTAGCCGAGTTTTTTAGCATGAAACGAGCGAACAAATGCAGGAAACATAAGTTTATAGTGGAAACAAAGACTGTGGAGAAATATTTTAAAATGAATACAAATTTTGGTTTGCATTTGAATAATTTAGTATTTACTATCATTCTTTACGAAAAATCTATCCGAGTTTTTTTTTCAATGAAACGAGCAAACAACCGTACGAAACATGAGTTTTAGGTGGAAACAAAGATTGTGGAGAAATATTTTAAAATGAATACATATTCTAGTTTGCATTTGATTAATTTAGGATTTATTATCCTTCTTTACAAAAAATCTAGCCGAGTTTTTTTGCATGAAACGAGCGAACAAATGCAGGAAACATGAGCTTTGGGGGCACTCAAAGATTGCGGAGAAATATTTTAAAATGGATACAAATTTTGATTTCCATTTGAATAATTTAGTATTTACTATCATTCTTTACGAAAAATCTATCCGAGTTTTTTTTTCAATGAAACGAGCAAACAACCATACGAAACATGAGTTTTAGGTGGAAACAAAGATTGTGGAGAAATATTTTAAAATGAATACATATTCTGGTTTGCATTTGATTAATTTAGGATTTATTATCCTTCTTTACAAAAAATCTAGCCGAGTTTTTTAGCATGAAACGAGCGAACAAATGCAGGAAACATAAGTTTAGAGTGGAAACAAAGACTGTGGAAAATATTTTAAAATGAATACAAATTTTGGTTTGCATTTGAATAATTTAGTATTTACCATCATTCGTTACGAAAAATTTAGCCGAGTCTTTTAGCATGAAATGAGCGAACAAACGCATAAACAATGAGTTTAAGGGTCACACAAAGATTGCGGAGAAATATTTTAAAATGGATACAAATTTTGATTTCCATTTGAATAATTTAGTATTTACTATCATTCTTTACGAAAAATCTATCCGAGTTTTTTTTTCAATGAAACGAGTAAACAACCGTACGAAACATGAGTTTTAGGTGGAAACAAAGATTGTGGAGAAATATTTTAAAATGAATACATATTCTGGTTTGCATTTGATTAATTAAGGATTTATTATCCTTCTTTACAAAAAATCTAGCTGAGTTTTTTAGCATGAAACGAGCGAACAAATGCAGGAAACATGAGCTTTGGGGGCACTCAAAGATTGCGGAGAAATATTTTAAAATGGATACAAATTTTGATTTCCATTTGAATAATTTAGTATTTACTATCATTCTTTACGAAAAATCTATCCGAGTTTTTTTTTGAATGAAACGAGCAAACAAACGCACGAAACATGAGTTTTAGGTGCAAACAAAGATTGTGGAGAAATATTTTAAATTGAATAGGAATTTTGGTTTGCATTTGAATAATTTAGTATGTACTTTCAATCTTTATGAAAAATGTAGCCGAGTTTTTTAACATTAAACGAGCGAACAAACGCATGAAAGATGAGTATTAGGGGCACAGAAAGATTGTGGAGAAATAATTTAAAATCAATACAAATTCGGGTTTGCATTCTAATAATTTTGGATTTATTATCCTTCTTTACAAAAAATCTAGCCGAGTTTTTTAGCATGAAACGAGCGAACAAATGCAGGAAACATAAGTTTATAGTGGAAACAAAGACTGTGGAGAAATATTTTAAAATGAATACAAATTTTGGTTTGCATTTGAATAATTTAGTATTTACTATCATTCTTTACGAAAAATCTATCCGAGTTTTTTTTTCAATGAAACGAGCAAACAACTGTACGAAACATGAGTTTTAGGTGGAAACAAAGATTGTGGAGAAATATTTTAAAATGAATACATATTCTAGTTTGCATTTGATTAATTTAGGATTTATTATCCTTCTTTACAAAAAATCTAGCCGAGTTTTTTTGCATGAAACGAGCGAACAAATGCAGGAAACATGAGCTTTGGGGGCACTCAAAGATTGCGGAGAAATATTTTAAAATGGATACAAATTTTGATTTCCATTTGAATAATTTAGTATTTACTATCATTCTTTACGAAAAATCTATCCGAGTTTTTTTTTCAATGAAACGAGCAAACAACCATACGAAACATGAGTTTTAGGTGGAAACAAAGATTGTGGAGAAATATTTTAAAATGAATACATATTCTGGTTTGCATTTGATTAATTTAGGATTTATTATCCTTCTTTACAAAAAATCTAGCCGAGTTTTTTAGCATGAAACGAGCGAACAAATGCAGGAAACATAAGTTTAGAGTGGAAACAAAGACTGTGGAAAATATTTTAAAATGAATACAAATTTTGGTTTGCATTTGAATAATTTAGTATTTACCATCATTCGTTACGAAAAATTTAGCCGAGTCTTTTAGCATGAAATGAGCGAACAAACGCATAAACAATGAGTTTAAGGGTCACACAAAGATTGCGGAGAAATATTTTAAAATGGATACAAATTTTGATTTCCATTTGAATAATTTAGTATTTACTATCATTCTTTACGAAAAATCTATCCGAGTTTTTTTTTCAATGAAACGAGTAAACAACCGTACGAAACATGAGTTTTAGGTGGAAACAAAGATTGTGGAGAAATATTTTAAAATGAATACATATTCTGGTTTGCATTTGATTAATTAAGGATTTATTATCCTTCTTTACAAAAAATCTAGCCGAGTTTTTTAGCATGAAACGAGCGAACAAATGCAGGAAACATGAGCTTTGGGGGCACTCAAAGATTGCGGAGAAATATTTTAAAATGGATACAAATTTTGATTTCCATTTGAATAATTTAGTATTTACTATCATTCTTTACGAAAAATCTATCCGAGTTTTTTTTTGAATGAAACGAGCAAACAAACGCACGAAACATGAGTTTTAGGTGCAAACAAAGATTGTGGAGAAATATTTTAAATTGAATAGGAATTTTGGTTTGCATTTGAATAATTTAGTATGTACTTTCAATCTTTATGAAAAATGTAGCCGAGTTTTTTAACATTAAACGAGCGAACAAACGCATGAAAGATGAGTATTAGGGGCACAGAAAGATTGTGGAGAAATAATTTAAAATCAATACAAATTCGGGTTTGCATTCTAATAATTTTGGATTTATTATCCTTCTTTACAAAAAATCTAGCCGAGTTTTTTAGCATGAAACGAGCGAACAAATGCATGAAACATGAGTCTTAGGGGCACTCAAAGATTGCGGAGAAATATTTTAAAATGGATACAAATTTTGATTTCCATTTGAATAATTTAGTATATACTATCATTCTTTACGAAAAATCTATCCGAGTTTTTTTTTCAATGAAACGAACAAACAACCGTACGAAACATGAGTTTTAGGTGGAAACAAAGATTGTGGAGAAATATTTTAAAATGAATACATATTCTGGTTTGCATTTGATTAATTTAGGATTTATTATCCTTCTTTACAAAAAATCTAGCCGAGTTTTTTAGCATGAAACGAGCGAACAAATGCAGGAAACATAAGTTTATAGTGGAAACAAAGACTGTGGAGAAATATTTTAAAATGAATACAAATTTTGGTTTGCATTTGAATAATTTAGTATTTACTATCATTCTTTACGAAAAATCTATCCGAGTTTTTTTTTCAATGAAACGAGCAAACAACCGTACGAAACATGAGTTTTAGGTGGAAACAAAGATTGTGGAGAAATATTTTAAAATGAATACATATTCTAGTTTGCATTTGATTAATTTAGGATTTATTATCCTTCTTTACAAAAAATCTAGCCGAGTTTTTTTGCATGAAACGAGCGAACAAATGCAGGAAACATGAGCTTTGGGGGCACTCAAAGATTGCGGAGAAATATTTTAAAATGGATACAAATTTTGATTTCCATTTGAATAATTTAGTATTTACTATCATTCTTTACGAAAAATCTATCCGAGTTTATTTTTAATGAAACGAGCAAACAAACGCACGAAACATGAGTTTTAGGTGCAAACAAAGATTGTGGAGAAATATTTTAAATTGAATAGGAATTTTGGTTTGCATTTGAATAATTTAGTATGTACTTTCAATCTTTATGAAAAATGTAGCCGAGTTTTTTAACATTAAACGAGCGAACAAACGCATGAAAGATGAGTATTAGGGGCACAGAAAGATTGTGGAGAAATAATTTAAAATCAATACAAATTCGGGTTTGCATTCTAATAATTTTGGATTTATTATCCTTCTTTACAAAAAATCTAGCCGAGTTTTTTAGCATGAAACGAGCGAACAAATGCATGAAACATGAGTCTTAGGGGCACTCAAAGATTGCGGAGAAATATTTTAAAATGGATACAAATTTTGATTTCCATTTGAATAATTTAGTATATACTATCATTCTTTACGAAAAATCTATCCGAGTTTTTTTTTCAATGAAACGAGCAAACAACCGTACGAAACATGAGTTTTAGGTGGAAACAAAGATTGTGGAGAAATATTTTAAAATGAATACATATTCTGGTTTGCATTTGATTAATTTAGGATTTATTATCCTTCTTTACAAAAAATCTAGCCGAGTTTTTTAGCATGAAACGAGCGAACAAATGCAGGAAACATAAGTTTATAGTGGAAACAAAGACTGTGGAGAAATATTTTAAAATGAATACAAATTTTGGTTTGCATTTGAATAATTTAGTATTTACTATCATTCTTTACGAAAAATCTATCCGAGTTTTTTTTTCAATGAAACGAGCAAACAATCGTACGAAACATGAGTTTTAGGTGGAAACAAAGATTGTGGAGAAATATTTTAAAATGAATACATATTCTAGTTTGCATTTGATTAATTTAGGATTTATTATCCTTCTTTACAAAAAATCTAGCCGAGTTTTTTTGCATGAAACGAGCGAACAAATGCAGGAAACATGAGCTTTGGGGGCACTCAAAGATTGCGGAGAAATATTTTAAAATGGATACAAATTTTGATTTCCATTTGAATAATTTAGTATTTACTATCATTCTTTACGAAAAATCTATCCGAGTTTATTTTTAATGAAACGAGCAAACAAACGCACGAAACATGAGTTTTAGGTGCAAACAAAGATTGTGGAGAAATATTTTAAATTGAATAGGAATTTTGGTTTGCATTTGAATAATTTAGTATGTACTTTCAATCTTTATGAAAAATGTAGCCGAGTTTTTTAACATTAAACGAGCGAACAAACGCATGAAAGATGAGTATTAGGGGCACAGAAAGATTGTGGAGAAATAATTTAAAATCAATACAAATTCGGGTTTGCATTCTAATAATTTTCGATTTATTATCCTTCTTTACAAAAAATCTAGCCGAGTTTTTTAGCATGAAACGAGCGAACAAATGCATGAAACATGAGTCTTAGGGGCACTCAAAGATTGCGGAGAAATATTTTAAAATGGATACAAATTTTGATTTCCATTTGAATAATTTAGTATATACTATCATTCTTTACGAAAAATCTATCCGAGTTTTTTTTTCAATGAAACGAGCAAACAACCGTACGAAACATGAGTTTTAGGTGGAAACAAAGATTGTGGAGAAATATTTTAAAATGAATACATATTCTGGTTTGCATTTGATTAATTTAGGATTTATTATCCTTCTTTACAAAAAATCTAGCCGAGTTTTTTAGCATGAAACGAGCGAACAAATGCAGGAAACATAAGTTTATAGTGGAAACAAAGACTGTGGAGAAATATTTTAAAATGAATACAAATTTTGGTTTGCATTTGAATAATTTAGTATTTACTATCATTCTTTACGAAAAATCTATCCGAGTTTTTTTTTCAATGAAACGAGCAAACAACCGTACGAAACATGAGTTTTAGGTGGAAACAAAGATTGTGGAGAAATATTTTAAAATGAATACATATTCTAGTTTGCATTTGATTAATTTAGGATTTATTATCCTTCTTTACAAAAAATCTAGCCGAGTTTTTTTGCATGAAACGAGCGAACAAATGCAGGAAACATGAGCTTTGGGGGCACTCAAAGATTGCGGAGAAATATTTTAAAATGGATACAAATTTTGATTTCCATTTGAATAATTTAGTATTTACTATCATTCTTTACGAAAAATCTATCCGAGTTTTTTTTTGAATGAAACGAGCAAACAAACGCACGAAACATGAGTTTTAGGTGCAAACAAAGATTGTGGAGAAATATTTTAAATTGAATAGGAATTTTGGTTTGCATTTGAATAATTTAGTATGTACTATCAATCTTTATGAAAAATGTAGCCGAGTTTTTTAACATTAAACGAGCGAACAAACGCATGAAAGATGAGTATTAGGGGCACAGAAAGACTGTGGAGAAATAATTTAAAATCAATACAAATTCTGGTTTGCATTCTAATAATTTTGGATTTATTATCCTTCTTTACAAAAAATCTAGCCGAGTTTTTTAGCATGAAACGAGCGAACAAATGCATGAAACATGAGTCTTAGGGGCACTCAAAGATTGCGGAGAAATATTTTAAAATGGATACAAATTTTGATTTCCATTTGAATAATTTAGTATTTACTATCATTCTTTACGAAAAATCTATCCGAGTTTTTTTTTCAATGAAACGAGCAAACAACCGTACGAAACATGAGTTTTAGGTGGAAACAAAGATTGTGGAGAAATATTTTAAAATGAATACATATTCTGGTTTGCATTTGATTAATTTAGGATTTATTATCCTTCTTTACAAAAAATCTAGCCGAGTTTTTTAGCATGAAACGAGCGAACAAATGCAGGAAACATAAGTTTATAGTGGAAACAAAGACTGTGGAGAAATATTTTAAAATGAATACAAATTTTGGTTTGCATTTGAATAATTTAGTATTTACTATCATTCTTTACGAAAAATCTATCCGAGTTTTTTTTTCAATGAAACGAGCAAACAATCGTACGAAACATGAGTTTTAGGTGGAAACAAAGATTGTGGAGAAATATTTTAAAATGAATACATATTCTAGTTTGCATTTGATTAATTTAGGATTTATTATCCTTCTTTACAAAAAATCTAGCCGAGTTTTTTTGCATGAAACGAGCGAACAAATGCAGGAAACATGAGCTTTGGGGGCACTCAAAGATTGCGGAGAAATATTTTAAAATGGATACAAATTTTGATTTCCATTTGAATAATTTAGTATTTACTATCATTCTTTACGAAAAATCTATCCGAGTTTATTTTTAATGAAACGAGCAAACAAACGCACGAAACATGAGTTTTAGGTGCAAACAAAGATTGTGGAGAAATATTTTAAATTGAATAGGAATTTTGGTTTGCATTTGAATAATTTAGTATGTACTTTCAATCTTTATGAAAAATGTAGCCGAGTTTTTTAACATTAAACGAGCGAACAAACGCATGAAAGATGAGTATTAGGGGCACAGAAAGATTGTGGAGAAATAATTTAAAATCAATACAAATTCGGGTTTGCATTCTAATAATTTTGGATTTATTATCCTTCTTTACAAAAAATCTAGCCGAGTTTTTTAGCATGAAACGAGCGAACAAATGCATGAAACATGAGTCTTAGGGGCACTCAAAGATTGCGGAGAAATATTTTAAAATGGATACAAATTTTGATTTCCATTTGAATAATTTAGTATATACTATCATTCTTTACGAAAAATCTATCCGAGTTTTTTTTTCAATGAAACGAGCAAACAACCGTACGAAACATGAGTTTTAGGTGGAAACAAAGATTGTGGAGAAATATTTTAAAATGAATACATATTCTGGTTTGCATTTGATTAATTTAGGATTTATTATCCTTCTTTACAAAAAATCTAGCCGAGTTTTTTAGCATGAAACGAGCGAACAAATGCAGGAAACATAAGTTTATAGTGGAAACAAAGACTGTGGAGAAATATTTTAAAATGAATACAAATTTTGGTTTGCATTTGAATAATTTAGTATTTACTATCATTCTTTACGAAAAATCTATCCGAGTTGTTTTTTCAATGAAACGAGCAAACAACCGTACGAAACATGAGTTTTAGGTGGAAACAAAGATTGTGGAGAAATATTTTAAAATGAATACATATTCTAGTTTGCATTTGATTAATTTAGGATTTATTATCCTTCTTTACAAAAAATCTAGCCGAGTTTTTTTGCATGAAACGAGCGAACAAATGCAGGAAACATGAGCTTTGGGGGCACTCAAAGATTGCGGAGAAATATTTTAAAATGGATACAAATTTTGATTTCCATTTGAATAATTTAGTATTTACTATCATTCTTTACGAAAAATCTATCCGAGTTTTTTTTTGAATGAAACGAGCAAACAAATGCACGAAACATGAGTTTTAGGTGCAAACAAAGATTGTGGAGAAATATTTTAAATTGAATAGGAATTTTGGTTTGCATTTGAATAATTTAGTATGTACTATCAATCTTTATGAAAAATGTAGCCGAGTTTTTTAACATTAAACGAGCGAACAAACGCATGAAAGATGAGTATTAGGGGCACAGAAAGACTGTGGAGAAATAATTTAAAATCAATACAAATTCTGGTTTGCATTCTAATAATTTTGGATTTATTATCCTTCTTTACAAAAAATCTAGCCGAGTTTTTTAGCATGAAACATGCGAACAAATGCATGAAACATGAGTCTTAGGGGCACTCAAAGATTGCGGAGAAATATTTTAAAATGGATACAAATTTTGATTTCCATTTGAATAATTTAGTATATACTATCATTCTTTACGAAAAATCTATCCGAGTTTTTTTTTCAATGAAACGAACAAACAACCGTACGAAACATGAGTTTTAGGTGGAAACAAAGATTGTTGAGAAATATTTTAAAATGAATACATATTCTGGTTTGCATTTGATTAATTTAGGATTTATTATCCTTCTTTACAAAAAATCTAGCCGAGTTTTTTAGCATGAAACGAGCGAACAAATGCAGGAAACATAAGTTTATAGTGGAAACAAAGACTGTGGAGAAATATTTTAAAATGAATACAAATTTTGGTTTGCATTTGAATAATTTAGTATTTACTATCATTCTTTACGAAAAATCTATCCGAGTTTTTTTTTCAATGAAACGAGCAAACAACCGTACGAAACATGAGTTTTAGGTGGAAACAAAGATTGTGGAGAAATATTTTAAAATGAATACATATTCTAGTTTGCATTTGATTAATTTAGGATTTATTATCCTTCTTTACAAAAAATCTAGCCGAGTTTTTTTGCATGAAACGAGCGAACAAATGCAGGAAACATGAGCTTTGGGGGCACTCAAAGATTGCGGAGAAATATTTTAAAATGGATACAAATTTTGATTTCCATTTGAATAATTTAGTATTTACTATCATTCTTTACGAAAAATCTATCCGAGTTTTTTTTTGAATGAAACGAGCAAACAAACGCACGAAACATGAGTTTTAGGTGCAAACAAAGATTGTGGAGAAATATTTTAAATTGAATAGGAATTTTGGTTTGCATTTGAATAATTTAGTATGTACTTTCAATCTTTATGAAAAATGTAGCCGAGTTTTTTAACATTAAACGAGCGAACAAACGCATGAAAGATGAGTATTAGGGGCACAGAAAGATTGTGGAGAAATAATTTAAAATCAATACAAATTCGGGTTTGCATTCTAATAATTTTGGATTTATTATCCTTCTTTACAAAAAATCTAGCCGAGTTTTTTAGCATGAAACGAGCGAACAAATGCATGAAACATGAGTCTTAGGGGCACTCAAAGATTGCGGAGAAATATTTTAAAATGGATACAAATTTTGATTTCCATTTGAATAATTTAGTATATACTATCATTCTTTACGAAAAATCTATCCGAGTTTTTTTTTCAATGAAACGAGCAAACAACCGTACGAAACATGAGTTTTAGGTGGAAACAAAGATTGTGGAGAAATATTTTAAAATGAATACATATTCTGGTTTGCATTTGATTAATTTAGGATTTATTATCCTTCTTTACAAAAAATCTAGCCGAGTTTTTTAGCATGAAACGAGCGAACAAATGCAGGAAACATAAGTTTATAGTGGAAACAAAGACTGTGGAGAAATATTTTAAAATGAATACAAATTTTGGTTTGCATTTGAATAATTTAGTATTTACTATCATTCTTTACGAAAAATCTATCCGAGTTTTTTTTTCAATGAAACGAGCAAACAACCGTACGAAACATGAGTTTTAGGTGGAAACAAAGATTGTGGAGAAATATTTTAAAATGAATACATATTCTAGTTTGCATTTGATTAATTTAGGATTTATTATCCTTCTTTACAAAAAATCTAGCCGAGTTTTTTTGCATGAAACGAGCGAACAAATGCAGGAAACATGAGCTTTGGGGGCACTCAAAGATTGCGGAGAAATATTTTAAAATGGATACAAATTTTGATTTCCATTTGAATAATTTAGTATTTACTATCATTCTTTACGAAAAATCTATCCGAGTTTATTTTTAATGAAACGAGCAAACAAACGCACGAAACATGAGTTTTAGGTGCAAACAAAGATTGTGGAGAAATATTTTAAATTGAATAGGAATTTTGGTTTGCATTTGAATAATTTAGTATGTACTTTCAATCTTTATGAAAAATGTAGCCGAGTTTTTTAACATTAAACGAGCGAACAAACGCATGAAAGATGAGTATTAGGGGCACAGAAAGACTGTGGAGAAATAATTTAAAATCAATACAAATTCTGGTTTGCATTCTAATAATTTTGGATTTATTATCCTTCTTTACAAAAAATCTAGCCGAGTTTTTTAGCATGAAACAAGCGAACAAATGCATGAAACATGAGTCTTAGGGGCACTCAAAGATTGCGGAGAAATATTTTAAAATGGATACAAATTTTGATTTCCATTTGAATAATTTAGTATATACTATCATTCTTTACGAAAAATCTATCCGAGTTTTTTTTTCAATGAAACGAGCAAACAACCATACGAAACATGAGTTTTAGGTGGAAACAAAGATTGTGGAGAAATATTTTAAAATGAATACATATTCTGGTTTGCATTTGATTAATTTAGGATTTATTATCCTTCTTTACAAAAAATCTAGCCGAGTTTTTTAGCATGAAACGAGCGAACAAATGCAGGAAACATAAGTTTAGAGTGGAAACAAAGACTGTGGAAAATATTTTAAAATGAATACAAATTTTGGTTTGCATTTGAATAATTTAGTATTTACCATCATTCGTTACGAAAAATTTAGCCGAGTCTTTTAGCATGAAATGAGCGAACAAACGCATAAACAATGAGTTTAAGGGTCACACAAAGATTGCGGAGAAATATTTTAAAATGGATACAAATTTTGATTTCCATTTGAATAATTTAGTATTTACTATCATTCTTTACGAAAAATCTATCCGAGTTTTTTTTTCAATGAAACGAGTAAACAACCGTACGAAACATGAGTTTTAGGTGGAAACAAAGATTGTGGAGAAATATTTTAAAATGAATACATATTCTGGTTTGCATTTGATTAATTAAGGATTTATTATCCTTCTTTACAAAAAATCTAGCCGAGTTTTTTAGCATGAAACGAGCGAACAAATGCAGGAAACATGAGCTTTGGGGGCACTCAAAGATTGCGGAGAAATATTTTAAAATGGATACAAATTTTGATTTCCATTTGAATAATTTAGTATTTACTATCATTCTTTACGAAAAATCTATCCGAGTTTTTTTTTGAATGAAACGAGCAAACAAACGCACGAAACATGAGTTTTAGGTGCAAACAAAGATTGTGGAGAAATATTTTAAATTGAATAGGAATTTTGGTTTGCATTTGAATAATTTAGTATGTACTTTCAATCTTTATGAAAAATGTAGCCGAGTTTTTTAACATTAAACGAGCGAACAAACGCATGAAAGATGAGTATTAGGGGCACAGAAAGATTGTGGAGAAATAATTTAAAATCAATACAAATTCGGGTTTGCATTCTAATAATTTTGGATTTATTATCCTTCTTTACAAAAAATCTAGCCGAGTTTTTTAGCATGAAACGAGCGAACAAATGCATGAAACATGAGTCTTAGGGGCACTCAAAGATTGCGGAGAAATATTTTAAAATGGATACAAATTTTGATTTCCATTTGAATAATTTAGTATATACTATCATTCTTTACGAAAAATCTATCCGAGTTTTTTTTTCAATGAAACGAACAAACAACCGTACGAAACATGAGTTTTAGGTGGAAACAAAGATTGTGGAGAAATATTTTAAAATGAATACATATTCTGGTTTGCATTTGATTAATTTAGGATTTATTATCCTTCTTTACAAAAAATCTAGCCGAGTTTTTTAGCATGAAACGAGCGAACAAATGCAGGAAACATAAGTTTATAGTGGAAACAAAGACTGTGGAGAAATATTTTAAAATGAATACAAATTTTGGTTTGCATTTGAATAATTTAGTATTTACTATCATTCTTTACGAAAAATCTATCCGAGTTTTTTTTTCAATGAAACGAGCAAACAACCGTACGAAACATGAGTTTTAGGTGGAAACAAAGATTGTGGAGAAATATTTTAAAATGAATACATATTCTAGTTTGCATTTGATTAATTTAGGATTTATTATCCTTCTTTACAAAAAATCTAGCCGAGTTTTTTTGCATGAAACGAGCGAACAAATGCAGGAAACATGAGCTTTGGGGGCACTCAAAGATTGCGGAGAAATATTTTAAAATGGATACAAATTTTGATTTCCATTTGAATAATTTAGTATTTACTATCATTCTTTACGAAAAATCTATCCGAGTTTATTTTTAATGAAACGAGCAAACAAACGCACGAAACATGAGTTTTAGGTGCAAACAAAGATTGTGGAGAAATATTTTAAATTGAATAGGAATTTTGGTTTGCATTTGAATAATTTAGTATGTACTTTCAATCTTTATGAAAAATGTAGCCGAGTTTTTTAACATTAAACGAGCGAACAAACGCATGAAAGATGAGTATTAGGGGCACAGAAAGACTGTGGAGAAATAATTTAAAATCAATACAAATTCTGGTTTGCATTCTAATAATTTTGGATTTATTATCCTTCTTTACAAAAAATCTAGCCGAGTTTTTTAGCATGAAACAAGCGAACAAATGCATGAAACATGAGTCTTAGGGGCACTCAAAGATTGCGGAGAAATATTTTAAAATGGATACAAATTTTGATTTCCATTTGAATAATTTAGTATATACTATCATTCTTTACGAAAAATCTATCCGAGTTTTTTTTTCAATGAAACGAGCAAACAACCATACGAAACATGAGTTTTAGGTGGAAACAAAGATTGTGGAGAAATATTTTAAAATGAATACATATTCTGGTTTGCATTTGATTAATTTAGGATTTATTATCCTTCTTTACAAAAAATCTAGCCGAGTTTTTTAGCATGAAACGAGCGAACAAATGCAGGAAACATAAGTTTAGAGTGGAAACAAAGACTGTGGAAAATATTTTAAAATGAATACAAATTTTGGTTTGCATTTGAATAATTTAGTATTTACCATCATTCGTTACGAAAAATTTAGCCGAGTCTTTTAGCATGAAATGAGCGAACAAACGCATAAACAATGAGTTTAAGGGTCACACAAAGATTGCGGAGAAATATTTTAAAATGGATACAAATTTTGATTTCCATTTGAATAATTTAGTATTTACTATCATTCTTTACGAAAAATCTATCCGAGTTTTTTTTTCAATGAAACGAGTAAACAACCGTACGAAACATGAGTTTTAGGTGGAAACAAAGATTGTGGAGAAATATTTTAAAATGAATACATATTCTGGTTTGCATTTGATTAATTAAGGATTTATTATCCTTCTTTACAAAAAATCTAGCCGAGTTTTTTAGCATGAAACGAGCGAACAAATGCAGGAAACATGAGCTTTGGGGGCACTCAAAGATTGCGGAGAAATATTTTAAAATGGATACAAATTTTGATTTCCATTTGAATAATTTAGTATTTACTATCATTCTTTACGAAAAATCTATCCGAGTTTTTTTTTGAATGAAACGAGCAAACAAACGCACGAAACATGAGTTTTAGGTGCAAACAAAGATTGTGGAGAAATATTTTAAATTGAATAGGAATTTTGGTTTGCATTTGAATAATTTAGTATGTACTTTCAATCTTTATGAAAAATGTAGCCGAGTTTTTTAACATTAAACGAGCGAACAAACGCATGAAAGATGAGTATTAGGGGCACAGAAAGATTGTGGAGAAATAATTTAAAATCAATACAAATTCGGGTTTGCATTCTAATAATTTTGGATTTATTATCCTTCTTTACAAAAAATCTAGCCGAGTTTTTTAGCATGAAACGAGCGAACAAATGCATGAAACATGAGTCTTAGGGGCACTCAAAGATTGCGGAGAAATATTTTAAAATGGATACAAATTTTGATTTCCATTTGAATAATTTAGTATATACTATCATTCTTTACGAAAAATCTATCCGAGTTTTTTTTTCAATGAAACGAACAAACAACCGTACGAAACATGAGTTTTAGGTGGAAACAAAGATTGTGGAGAAATATTTTAAAATGAATACATATTCTGGTTTGCATTTGATTAATTTAGGATTTATTATCCTTCTTTACAAAAAATCTAGCCGAGTTTTTTAGCATGAAACGAGCGAACAAATGCAGGAAACATAAGTTTATAGTGGAAACAAAGACTGTGGAGAAATATTTTAAAATGAATACAAATTTTGGTTTGCATTTGAATAATTTAGTATTTACTATCATTCTTTACGAAAAATCTATCCGAGTTTTTTTTTCAATGAAACGAGCAAACAACCGTACGAAACATGAGTTTTAGGTGGAAACAAAGATTGTGGAGAAATATTTTAAAATGAATACATATTCTAGTTTGCATTTGATTAATTTAGGATTTATTATCCTTCTTTACAAAAAATCTAGCCGAGTTTTTTTGCATGAAACGAGCGAACAAATGCAGGAAACATGAGCTTTGGGGGCACTCAAAGATTGCGGAGAAATATTTTAAAATGGATACAAATTTTGATTTCCATTTGAATAATTTAGTATTTACTATCATTCTTTACGAAAAATCTATCCGAGTTTATTTTTAATGAAACGAGCAAACAAACGCACGAAACATGAGTTTTAGGTGCAAACAAAGATTGTGGAGAAATATTTTAAATTGAATAGGAATTTTGGTTTGCATTTGAATAATTTAGTATGTACTTTCAATCTTTATGAAAAATGTAGCCGAGTTTTTTAACATTAAACGAGCGAACAAACGCATGAAAGATGAGTATTAGGGGCACAGAAAGATTGTGGAGAAATAATTTAAAATCAATACAAATTCGGGTTTGCATTCTAATAATTTTGGATTTATTATCCTTCTTTACAAAAAATCTAGCCGAGTTTTTTAGCATGAAACGAGCGAACAAATGCATGAAACATGAGTCTTAGGGGCACTCAAAGATTGCGGAGAAATATTTTAAAATGGATACAAATTTTGATTTCCATTTGAATAATTTAGTATATACTATCATTCTTTACGAAAAATCTATCCGAGTTTTTTTTTCAATGAAACGAGCAAACAACCGTACGAAACATGAGTTTTAGGTGGAAACAAAGATTGTGGAGAAATATTTTAAAATGAATACATATTCTGGTTTGCATTTGATTAATTTAGGATTTATTATCCTTCTTTACAAAAAATCTAGCCGAGTTTTTTAGCATGAAACGAGCGAACAAATGCAGGAAACATAAGTTTATAGTGGAAACAAAGACTGTGGAGAAATATTTTAAAATGAATACAAATTTTGGTTTGCATTTGAATAATTTAGTATTTACTATCATTCTTTACGAAAAATCTATCCGAGTTTTTTTTTCAATGAAACGAGCAAACAACCGTACGAAACATGAGTTTTAGGTGGAAACAAAGATTGTGGAGAAATATTTTAAAATGAATACATATTCTAGTTTGCATTTGATTAATTTAGGATTTATTATCCTTCTTTACAAAAAATCTAGCCGAGTTTTTTTGCATGAAACGAGCGAACAAATGCAGGAAACATGAGCTTTGGGGGCACTCAAAGATTGCGGAGAAATATTTTAAAATGGATACAAATTTTGATTTCCATTTGAATAATTTAGTATTTACTATCATTCTTTACGAAAAATCTATCCGAGTTTATTTTTAATGAAACGAGCAAACAAACGCACGAAACATGAGTTTTAGGTGCAAACAAAGATTGTGGAGAAATATTTTAAATTGAATAGGAATTTTGGTTTGCATTTGAATAATTTAGTATGTACTTTCAATCTTTATGAAAAATGTAGCCGAGTTTTTTAACATTAAACGAGCGAACAAACGCATGAAAGATGAGTATTAGGGGCACAGAAAGATTGTGGAGAAATAATTTAAAATCAATACAAATTCGGGTTTGCATTCTAATAATTTTGGATTTATTATCCTTCTTTACAAAAAATCTAGCCGAGTTTTTTAGCATGAAACAAGCGAACAAATGCATGAAACATGAGTCTTAGGGGCACTCAAAGATTGCGGAGAAATATTTTAAAATGGATACAAATTTTGATTTCCATTTGAATAATTTAGTATATACTATCATTCTTTACGAAAAATCTATCCGAGTTTTTTTTTCAATGAAACGAGCAAACAACCGTACGAAACATGAGTTTTAGGTGGAAACAAAGATTGTGGAGAAATATTTTAAAATGAATACATATTCTGGTTTGCATTTGATTAATTTAGGATTTATTATCCTTCTTTACAAAAAATCTAGCCGAGTTTTTTAGCATGAAACGAGCGAACAAATGCAGGAAACATAAGTTTATAGTGGAAACAAAGACTGTGGAGAAATATTTTAAAATGAATACAAATTTTGGTTTGCATTTGAATAATTTAGTATTTACTATCATTCTTTACGAAAAATCTATCCGAGTTTTTTTTTCAATGAAACGAGCAAACAACCGTACGAAACATGAGTTTTAGGTGGAAACAAAGATTGTGGAGAAATATTTTAAAATGAATACATATTCTAGTTTGCATTTGATTAATTTAGGATTTATTATCCTTCTTTACAAAAAATCTAGCCGAGTTTTTTTGCATGAAACGAGCGAACAAATGCAGGAAACATGAGCTTTGGGGGCACTCAAAGATTGCGGAGAAATATTTTAAAATGGATACAAATTTTGATTTCCATTTGAATAATTTAGTATTTACTATCATTCTTTACGAAAAATCTATCCGAGTTTTTTTTTGAATGAAACGAGCAAACAAACGCACGAAACATGAGTTTTAGGTGCAAACAAAGATTGTGGAGAAATATTTTAAATTGAATAGGAATTTTGGTTTGCATTTGAATAATTTAGTATGTACTTTCAATCTTTATGAAAAATGTAGCCGAGTTTTTTAACATTAAACGAGCGAACAAACGCATGAAAGATGAGTATTAGGGGCACAGAAAGATTGTGGAGAAATAATTTAAAATCAATACAAATTCGGGTTTGCATTCTAATAATTTTGGATTTATTATCCTTCTTTACAAAAAATCTAGCCGAGTTTTTTAGCATGAAACGAGCGAACAAATGCATGAAACATGAGTCTTAGGGGCACTCAAAGATTGCGGAGAAATATTTTAAAATGGATACAAATTTTGATTTCCATTTGAATAATTTAGTATATACTATCATTCTTTACGAAAAATCTATCCGAGTTTTTTTTTCAATGAAACGAGCAAACAACCGTACGAAACATGAGTTTTAGGTGGAAACAAAGATTGTGGAGAAATATTTTAAAATGAATACATATTCTGGTTTGCATTTGATTAATTTAGGATTTATTATCCTTCTTTACAAAAAATCTAGCCGAGTTTTTTAGCATGAAACGAGCGAACAAATGCAGGAAACATAAGTTTATAGTGGAAACAAAGACTGTGGAGAAATATTTTAAAATGAATACAAATTTTGGTTTGCATTTGAATAATTTAGTATTTACTATCATTCTTTACGAAAAATCTATCCGAGTTTTTTTTTCAATGAAACGAGCAAACAACCGTACGAAACATGAGTTTTAGGTGGAAACAAAGATTGTGGAGAAATATTTTAAAATGAATACATATTCTAGTTTGCATTTGATTAATTTAGGATTTATTATCCTTCTTTACAAAAAATCTAGCCGAGTTTTTTTGCATGAAACGAGCGAACAAATGCAGGAAACATGAGCTTTGGGGGCACTCAAAGATTGCGGAGAAATATTTTAAAATGGATACAAATTTTGATTTCCATTTGAATAATTTAGTATTTACTATCATTCTTTACGAAAAATCTATCCGAGTTTTTTTTTGAATGAAACGAGCAAACAAACGCACGAAACATGAGTTTTAGGTGCAAACAAAGATTGTGGAGAAATATTTTAAA
Source organism: Juncus effusus (assembly GCA_027726005.1). Taxonomy (NCBI): domain Eukaryota; kingdom Viridiplantae; phylum Streptophyta; class Magnoliopsida; order Poales; family Juncaceae; genus Juncus; species Juncus effusus. Next base: position 5,541,708 of record CM050901.1, read on the forward strand.
TTGAATAGGAATTTTGGTTTGCATTTGAATAATTTAGTATGTACTTTCAATCTTTATGAAAAATGTAGCCGAGTTTTTTAACATTAAACGAGCGAACAAACGCATGAAAGATGAGTATTAGGGGCACAGAAAGACTGTGGAGAAATAATTTAAAATCAATACAAATTCTGGTTTGCATTCTAATAATTTTGGATTTATTATCCTTCTTTACAAAAAATCTAGCCGAGTTTTTTAGCATGAAACGAGCGAACAAATGCATGAAACATGAGTCTTAGGGGCACTCAAAGATTGCGGAGAAATATTTTAAAATGGATACAAATTTTGATTTCCATTTGAATAATTTAGTATATACTATCATTCTTTACGAAAAATCTATCCGAGTTTTTTTTTCAATGAAACGAGCAAACAACCGTACGAAACATGAGTTTTAGGTGGAAACAAAGATTGTGGAGAAATATTTTAAAATGAATACATATTCTGGTTTGCATTTGATTAATTTAGGATTTATTATCCTTCTTTACAAAAAATCTAGCCGAGTTTTTTAGCATGAAACGAGCGAACAAATGCAGGAAACATAAGTTTATAGTGGAAACAAAGACTGTGGAGAAATATTTTAAAATGAATACAAATTTTGGTTTGCATTTGAATAATTTAGTATTTACTATCATTCTTTACGAAAAATCTATCCGAGTTTTTTTTTCAATGAAACGAGCAAACAACCGTACGAAACATGAGTTTTAGGTGGAAACAAAGATTGTGGAGAAATATTTTAAAATGAATACATATTCTAGTTTGCATTTGATTAATTTAGGATTTATTATCCTTCTTTACAAAAAATCTAGCCGAGTTTTTTTGCATGAAACGAGCGAACAAATGCAGGAAACATGAGCTTTGGGGGCACTCAAAGATTGCGGAGAAATATTTTAAAATGGATACAAATTTTGATTTCCATTTGAATAATTTAGTATTTACTATCATTCTTTACGAAAAATCTATCCGAGTTTTTTTTTGAATGAAACGAGCAAACAAATGCACGAAACATGAGTTTTAGGTGCAAACAAAGATTGTGGAGAAATATTTTAAATTGAATAGGAATTTTGGTTTGCATTTGAATAATTTAGTATGTACTATCAATCTTTATGAAAAATGTAGCCGAGTTTTTTAACATTAAACGAGCGAACAAACGCATGAAAGATGAGTATTAGGGGCACAGAAAGACTGTGGAGAAATAATTTAAAATCAATACAAATTCTGGTTTGCATTCTAATAATTTTGGATTTATTATCCTTCTTTACAAAAAATCTAGCCGAGTTTTTTAGCATGAAACAAGCGAACAAATGCATGAAACATGAGTCTTAGGGGCACTCAAAGATTGCGGAGAAATATTTTAAAATGGATACAAATTTTGATTTCCATTTGAATAATTTAGTATATACTATCATTCTTTACGAAAAATCTATCCGAGTTTTTTTTTCAATGAAACGAGCAAACAACCATACGAAACATGAGTTTTAGGTGGAAACAAAGATTGTGGAGAAATATTTTAAAATGAATACATATTCTGGTTTGCATTTGATTAATTTAGGATTTATTATCCTTCTTTACAAAAAATCTAGCCGAGTTTTTTAGCATGAAACGAGCGAACAAATGCAGGAAACATAAGTTTAGAGTGGAAACAAAGACTGTGGAAAATATTTTAAAATGAATACAAATTTTGGTTTGCATTTGAATAATTTAGTATTTACCATCATTCGTTACGAAAAATTTAGCCGAGTCTTTTAGCATGAAATGAGCGAACAAACGCATAAACAATGAGTTTAAGGGTCACACAAAGATTGCGGAGAAATATTTTAAAATGGATACAAATTTTGATTTCCATTTGAATAATTTAGTATTTACTATCATTCTTTACGAAAAATCTATCCGAGTTTTTTTTCAATGAAACGAGCAAACAACCGTACGAAACATGAGTTTTAGGTGGAAACAAAGATTGTGGAGAAATATTTTAAAATGAATACATATTCTGGTTTGCATTTGATTAATTAAGGATTTATTATCCTTCTTTACAAAAAATCTAGCCGAGTTTTTTAGCATGAAACGAGCGAACAAATGCAGGAAACATGAGCTTTGGGGGCACTCAAAGATTGCGGAGAAATATTTTAAAATGGATACAAATTTTGATTTCCATTTGAATAATTTAGTATTTACTATCATTCTTTACGAAAAATCTATCCGAGTTTTTTTTTGAATGAAATGAGCAAACAAACGCACGAAACATGAGTTTTAGGTGCAAACAAAGATTGTGGAGAAATATTTTAAATTGAATAGGAATTTTGGTTTGCATTTGAATAATTTAGTATGTACTTTCAATCTTTATGAAAAATGTAGCCGAGTTTTTTAACATTAAACGAGCGAACAAACGCATGAAAGATGAGTATTAGGGGCACAGAAAGATTGTGGAGAAATAATTTAAAATCAATACAAATTCGGGTTTGCATTCTAATAATTTTGGATTTATTATCCTTCTTTACAAAAAATCTAGCCGAGTTTTTTAGCATGAAACGAGCGAACAAATGCATGAAACATGAGTCTTAGGGGCACTCAAAGATTGCGGAGAAATATTTTAAAATGGATACAAATTTTGATTTCCATTTGAATAATTTAGTATATACTATCATTCTTTACGAAAAATCTATCCGAGTTTTTTTTTCAATGAAACGAGCAAACAACCGTACGAAACATGAGTTTTAGGTGGAAACAAAGATTGTGGAGAAATATTTTAAAATGAATACATATTCTGGTTTGCATTTGATTAATTTAGGATTTATTATCCTTCTTTACAAAAAATCTAGCCGAGTTTTTTAGCATGAAACGAGCGAACAAATGCAGGAAACATAAGTTTATAGTGGAAACAAAGACTGTGGAGAAATATTTTAAAATGAATACAAATTTTGGTTTGCATTTGAATAATTTAGTATTTACTATCATTCTTTACGAAAAATCTATCCGAGTTTTTTTTTCAATGAAACGAGCAAACAACCATACGAAACATGAGTTTTAGGTGGAAACAAAGATTGTGGAGAAATATTTTAAAATGAATACATATTCTAGTTTGCATTTGATTAATTTAGGATTTATTATCCTTCTTTACAAAAAATCTAGCCGAGTTTTTTTGCATGAAACGAGCGAACAAATGCAGGAAACATGAGCTTTGGGGGCACTCAATGATTGCGGAGAAATATTTTAAAATGGATACAAATTTTGATTTCCATTTGAATAATTTAGTATTTACTATCATTCTTTACGAAAAATCTATCCGAGTTTTTTTTTGAATGAAACGAGCAAACAAATGCACGAAACATGAGTTTTAGGTGCAAACGAAGATTGTGGAGAAATATTTTAAATTGAATAGGAATTTTGGTTTGCATTTGAATAATTTAGTATGTACTATCAATCTTTATGAAAAATGTAGCCGAGTTTTTTAACATTAAACGAGCGAACAAACGCATGAAAGATGAGTATTAGGGGCACAGAAAGACTGTGGAGAAATAATTTAAAATCAATACAAATTCTGGTTTGCATTCTAATAATTTTGGATTTATTATCCTTCTTTACAAAAAATCTAGCCGAGTTTTTTTAGCATGAAACGAGCGAATAAATGCATGAAACATGAGTCTTTGGGGCACTCAAAGATTGCGGAGAAATATTTTAAAATGGATACAAATTTTGATTTCCATTTGAATAATTTAGTATATACTATCATTCTATACGAAAAATCTATCCGAGTTTTTTTTTCAATGAAACGAGCAAACAACCATACGAAACATGAGTTTTAGGTGGAAACAAAGATTGTGGAGAAATATTTTAAAATGAATACATATTCTGGTTTGCATTTGATTAATTTAGGATTTATTATCCTTCTTTACAAAAAATCTAGCCGAGTTTTTTAGCATGAAACGAGCGAACAAATGCAGGAAACATAAGTTTAGAGTGGAAACAAAGACTGTGGAAAATATTTTAAAATGAATACAAATTTTGGTTTCCATTTGAATAATTTTGGATTATGGAGAAATAATTTAAAATCAATACAAATTCTGGTATAATAAATCCAAAATTATTCAAATGCAAACGAGAATTTGTATTCTTTTTAAAATATTTCTCCACAATCTTTGTTTGCACCTAAAACTCATCTTTCGTGCGTTTGTTTGCTCGTTTCATTCAAAAAAAAACTCGGATATATTTTCCGTAAAGAATGATAGTAAATACTAAATTATTCAAATGGAAATCAAAATTTGTATCCATTTTAAAATATTTCTCCGCAATCTTTGTCTGACCCTTAAACTCATTGTTTATGCGTTTGTTCGCTCATTTCATGCTAAAAGACCCGGCTAAATTTTTCGTAACGAATGATGGTAAATACTAAATTATTCAAATGCAAACCAAAATTTGTATTCATTTTAAAATATTTCTCCACAGTCTTTGTTTCCACTCTAAACTTATGTTTCGTGCATTTGTTTGCTCGTTTCATTCAAAAAAAACTCGGAAAGATTTTTCGTAAAGAATGATAGTAAATACTAAATTATTCAAATGGAAATCAAATTTGTATCCATTTTAAAATATTTCTCCGCAATCTTTGTGTGCCCCTAAAACTCATGTTTCATGCGTTCGTTCGCTCGTTTCATGCTAAAAAACTCGGCTAAATTTTTTGTAAAGAAGGATAATAAATCCTAAATTATTCAAATGCAAACCAAATTTGTATTCATTTTAAAATATTTCTCCACAATCTTTGTTTGCACCTAAAACTCATGTTTCGTGCGTTTGTTTGCTCGTTTCATTCAAAAAAAAACTCGGATAGATTTTCGTAAAGAATGATAGTAAATACTAAATTATTCAAATGGAAATCAAAATTTGTATCCATTTTAAAATATTTCTCCGCAATCTTTGAGTGCCCCTAAAGCTCATGTTTCATGCATTTGTTCGCTCGTTTCATGTTAAAAAACTCGGCTAGATTTTTTGTAAAGAAGGATAATAAATCCTAAATTAATCAAATGCAAACAAGAATTTGTATTCATTTTAAAATATTTCTCCACAATCTTTGTGTGCCCCTAAAACTCATCTTTCATGCGTTTGTTCGCTCGTTTAATGTTAAAAAACTCGGCTACATTTTTCATAAAGATTGATAGTACATACTAAATTATTCAAATTCGAACCAAAATTCGTATTCAATTTAAAATATTTCTCCATAATCTTTTAGTGCCCCTAAGACTCATGTTTCATGCATTGGTTCGCTCGTTTCATGCTAAAAAACTCGGCTAGATTTTTTGTAAAGAAGGATAATAAATCCAAAATTATTCAAATGCAAACGAGAATTTGTATTCATTTTAAAATATTTCTCCACAATCTTTGTGTGCCCCTAAAACTCATCTTTCATGCGTTTGTTCGCTCGTTTAATGTTAAAAAACTCGGCTACATTTTTCATAAAGATTGATAGTACATACTAAATTATTCAAATGCAAACCAAAATTCGTATTCAATTTAAAGTATTTCTCCACAATCTTTGTTTGCACCTAAAACTCATCTTTCGTGCGTTTGTTTGCTCGTTTCATTAAAAACAAACTCGGATAGATTTTTCGTAAAGAATGATAGTAAATACTAAATTATTCAAATGGAAATCAAAATTTGTATCCATTTTCAAATATTTCTCCGCAATCTTTGTCTGACCCTTAAACTCATTGTTTATGCGTTTGTTCGCTCATTTAATGCTAAAAGACTCGGCTTAATTTTTCGTAACGAATGATTGTAAATACTAAATTATTCAAATGCAAACCAAAATTTGTATTCATTTTAAAATATTTCTCCACAGTCTTTGTTTCCACTCTAAACTTATGTTTCGTGCATTTGTTTGCTCGTTTCATTCAAAAGAAACTCGGAAAGATTTTTCGTAAAGAATGATAGTAAATACTAAATTATTCAAATGGAAATCAAAATTGTATCCATTTTAAAATATTTCTCCGCAATCTTTGTGTGCCCCTAAAACTCATGTTTCATGCGTTCGTTCGCTCGTTTCATGCTAAAAAACTCGGCTAAATTTTTTGTAAAGAAGGATAATAAATCCTAAATTATTCAAATCCAAACCAAATTTGTATTCATTTTAAAATATTTCTCCACAATCTTTGTTTGCACCTAAAACTCATGTTTCGTGCGTTTGTTTGCTCGTTTCATTCAAAAAAAAACTCGGATAGATTTTCGTAAAGAATGATAGTAAATACTAAATTATTCAAATGGAAATCAAAATTTGTATCCATTTTAAAATATTTCTCCGCAATCTTTGAGTGCCCCTAAATCTCATTTTTCATGCATTTGTTCGCTCGTTTCATGTTAAAAAACTCGGCTAGAATTTTTGTAAAGAAGGATAATAAATCCTAAATTAATCAAATGCAAACCAGAATTTGAATTCATTTTAAAATATTTCTCCACAATCTTTGTTTCCACCTAAAACTCATGTTTCGTACGTTTGTTTGGTCGTTTCATTGAAAAAAAAACTCGGATAGATTTTTCGTAAAGAATGATAGTAAATACTAAATTATTCAAATGGAAATCAAAATTTGTATCCAGTTTAAAATATTTCTCCACAATCTTTGTGTGCCCCTAAAACTCATGTTTCATGCGTTCGTTCGCTCGTTTCATTCAAAAAAAAACTCGGATATATTTTCCGTAAAGAATGATAGTAAATACTAAATTATTCAAATGGAAATCAAAATTTGTATCCATTTTAAAATATTTCTCCGCAATCTTTGAGCGCCCCTAAAGCTCATGTTTCATGCATTTGTTCGCTCGTTTCATGCTAAAAAACTCGGCTAGATTTTTTGTAAAGAAGGATAATAAATCCAAAATTATTCAAATGCAAACGAGAATTTGTATTCATTTTAAAATATTTCTCCACAATCTTTGTTTGCACCTAAAACTCATCTTTCGTGCGTTTGTTTGCTCGTTTCATTCAAAAAAAAACTCGGATATATTTTCCGTAAAGAATGATAGTAAATACTAAATTATTCAAATGGAAATCAAAATTTGTATCCATTTTAAAATATTTCTCCGCAATCTTTGTCTGACCCTTAAACTCATTGTTTATGCGTTTGTTCGCTCATTTCATGCTAAAAGACCCGGCTAAATTTTTCGTAACGAATGATGGTAAATACTAAATTATTCAAATGCAAACCAAAATTTGTATTCATTTTAAAATATTTCTCCACAGTCTTTGTTTCCACTCTAAACTTATGTTTCGTGCATTTGTTTGCTCGTTTCATTCAAAAAAAACTCGGAAAGATTTTTCGTAAAGAATGATAGTAAATACTAAATTATTCAAATGGAAATAAAAATTGTATCCATTTTAAAATATTTCTCCGCAATCTTTGTGTGCCCCTAAAACTCATGTTTCATGCGTTCGTACGCTCGTTTCATGCTAAAAAACTCGGCTAAATTTTTTGTAAAGAAGGATAATAAATCCTAAATTATTCAAATGCAAACCAAATTTGTATTCATTTTAAAATATTTCTCCACAATCTTTGTTTGCACCTAAAACTCATGTTTCGTGCGTTTGTTTGCTCGTTTCATTCAAAAAAAAACTCGGATAGATTTTCGTAAAGAATGATAGTAAATACTAAATTATTCAAATGGAAATAAAAATTGTATCCATTTTAAAATATTTCTCCGCAATCTTTGTGTGCCCCTAAAACTCATGTTTCATGCGTTCGTTCGCTCGTTTCATGCTAAAAAACTCGGCTAAATTTTTTGTAAAGAAGGATAATAAATCCTAAATTATTCAAATGCAAACCAAATTTGTATTCATTTTAAAATGTTTCTCCACAATCTTTGTTTGCACCTAAAACTCATGTTTCGTGCGTTTGTTTGCTCGTTTCATTCAAAAAAAAACTCGGATAGATTTTCGTAAAGAATGATAGTAAATACTAAATTATTCAAATGGAAATCAAAATTTGTATCCATTTTAAAATATTTCTCCACAATCTTTGTGTGCCCCTAAAACTCATCTTTCATGCGTTTGTTCGCTCGTTTAATGTTAAAAAACTCGGCTACATTTTTCATAAAGATTGATAGTACATACTAAATTATTCAAATGCAAACCAAAATTCGTATTCAATTTAAAGTATTTCTCCACAATCTTTGTTTGCACCTAAAACTCATCTTTCGTGCGTTTGTTTGCTCGTTTCATTAAAAACAAACTCGGATAGATTTTTCGTAAAGAATGATAGTAAATACTAAATTATTCAAATGGAAATCAAAATTTGTATCCATTTTAAAATATTTCTCCGCAATCTTTGTCTGACCCTTAAACTCATTGTTTATGCGTTTGTTCGCTCATTTAATGCTAAAAGACTCGGCTTAATTTTTCGTAACGAATGATTGTAAATACTAAATTATTCAAATGCAAACCAAAATTTGTATTCATTTTAAAATATTTCTCCACAGTCTTTGTTTCCACTCTAAACTTATGTTTCGTGCATTTGTTTGCTCGTTTCATTCAAAAAAAAACTCGGATAGATTTTCGTAAAGAATGATAGTAAATACTAAATTATTCAAATGGAAATAAAAATTGTATCCATTTTAAAATATTTCTCCGCAATCTTTGTGTGCCCCTAAAACTCATGTTTCATGCGTTCGTTCGCTCGTTTCATGCTAAAAAACTCGGCTAAATTTTTTGTAAAGAAGGATAATAAATCCTAAATTATTCAAATGCAAACCAAATTTGTATTCATTTTAAAATGTTTCTCCACAATCTTTGTTTGCACCTAAAACTCATGTTTCGTGCGTTTGTTTGCTCGTTTCATTCAAAAAAAAACTCGGATAGATTTTCGTAAAGAATGATAGTAAATACTAAATTATTCAAATGGAAATCAAAATTTGTATCCATTTTAAAATATTTCTCCACAATCTTTGTGTGCCCCTAAAACTCATCTTTCATGCGTTTGTTCGCTCGTTTAATGTTAAAAAACTCGGCTACATTTTTCATAAAGATTGATAGTACATACTAAATTATTCAAATGCAAACCAAAATTCGTATTCAATTTAAAGTATTTCTCCACAATCTTTGTTTGCACCTAAAACTCATCTTTCGTGCGTTTGTTTGCTCGTTTCATTAAAAACAAACTCGGATAGATTTTTCGTAAAGAATGATAGTAAATACTAAATTATTCAAATGGAAATCAAAATTTGTATCCATTTTCAAATATTTCTCCGCAATCTTTGTCTGACCCTTAAACTCATTGTTTATGCGTTTGTTCGCTCATTTAATGCTAAAAGACTCGGCTTAATTTTTCGTAACGAATGATTGTAAATACTAAATTATTCAAATGCAAACCAAAATTTGTATTCATTTTAAAATATTTCTCCACAGTCTTTGTTTCCACTCTAAACTTATGTTTCGTGCATTTGTTTGCTCGTTTCATTCAAAAGAAACTCGGAAAGATTTTTCGTAAAGAATGATAGTAAATACTAAATTATTCAAATGGAAATCAAAATTGTATCCATTTTAAAATATTTCTCCGCAATCTTTGTGTGCCCCTAAAACTCATGTTTCATGCGTTCGTTCGCTCGTTTCATGCTAAAAAACTCGGCTAAATTTTTTGTAAAGAAGAATAATAAATCCTAAATTATTCAAATGCAAACCAAATTTGTATTCATTTTAAAATATTTCTCCACAATCTTTGTTTGCACCTAAAACTCATGTTTCGTGCGTTTGTTTGCACGTTTCATTCAAAAAAATACTCGGATAGATTTTCGTAAAGAATGATAGTAAATACTAAATTATTCAAATGGAAATCAAAATTTGTGTCCATTTTAAAATATTTCTCCGCAATCTTTGAGTGCCCCTAAATCTCATGTTTCATGCATTTGTTCGCTCGTTTCATGTTAAAAAACTCGGCTAGATTTTTTGTAAAGAAGGATAATAAATCCTAAATTAATCAAATGCAAACCAGAATTTGAATTCATTTTAAAATATTTCTCCACAATCTTTGTTTGCACCTAAAACTCATGTTTCGTGCGTTTGTTTGCTCGTTTCATTCAAAAAAAAACTCGGATAGATTTTCGTAAAGAATGATAGTAAATACTAAATTATTCAAATGGAAATCAAAATTTGTATCCATTTTAAAATATTTCTCCGCAATCTTTGAGTACCCCTAAAGCTCATGTTTCATGCATTTGTTCGCTCGTTTCATGTTAAAAAACTCGGCTAGATTTTTTGTAAAGAAGGATAATAAATCCTAAATTAATCAAATGCAAACAAGAATTTGTATTCATTTTAAAATATTTCTCCACAATCTTTGTGTGCCCCTAAAACTCATCTTTCATGCGTTTGTTCGCTCGTTTAATGTTAAAAAACTCGGCTACATTTTTCATAAAGATTGATAGTACATACTAAATTATTCAAATGCAAACCAAAATTCGTATTCAATTTAAAATATTTCTCCACAATCTTTTAGTGCCCCTAAGACTCATGTTTCATGCATTGGTTCGCTCGTTTCATGCTAAAAAACTCGGCAAGATTTTTTGTAAAGAAGGATAATAAATCCAAAATTATTCAAATGCAAACGAGAATTTGTATTCATTTTAAAATATTTCTCCACAATCTTTGTGTGCCCCTAAAACTCATCTTTCATGCGTTTGTTCGCTCGTTTAATGTTAAAAAACTCGGCTACATTTTTCATAAAGATTGATAGTACGTACTAAATTATTCAAATGCAAACCAAAATTCGTATTCAATTTAAAGTATTTCTCCACAATCTTTGTTTGCACCTAAAACTCATCTTTCGTGCGTTTGTTTGCTCGTTTCATTAAAAAAAAACTCGGATAGATTTTTCGTAAAGAATGATAGTAAATACTAAATTATTCAAATGGAAATCAAAATTTGTATCCATTTTAAAATATTTCTCCGCAATCTTTGTCTGACCCTTAAACTCATTATTTATGCGTTTGTTCGCTCATTTAATGCTAAAAGACTCGGCTTAATTTTTCGTAACGAATGATTGTAAATACTAAATTATTCAAATGCAAACCAAAATTTGTATTCATTTTAAAATATTTCTCCACAGTCTTTGTTTCCACTCTAAACTTATGTTTCGTGCATTTGTTTGCTCGTTTCATTCAAAAGAAACTCGGAAAGATTTTTCGTAAAGAATGATAGTAAATACTAAATTATTCAAATGGAAATCAAAATTGTATCCATTTTAAAATATTTCTCCGCAATCTTTGTGTGCCCCTAAAACTCATGTTTCATGCGTTCGTTCGCTCGTTTCATGCTAAAAAACTCGGCTAAATTTTTTGTAAAGAAGGATAATAAATCCTAAATTATTCAAATCCAAACCAAATTTGTATTCATTTTAAAATATTTCTCCACAATCTTTGTTTGCACCTAAAACTCATGTTTCGTGCGTTTGTTTGCTCGTTTCATTCAAAAAAAAACTCGGATAGATTTTCGTAAAGAATGATAGTAAATACTAAATTATTCAAATGGAAATCAAAATTTGTATCCATTTTAAAATATTTCTCCGCAATCTTTGAGTGCCCCTAAATCTCATGTTTCATGCATTTGTTCGCTCGTTTCATGTTAAAAAACTCGGCTAGAATTTTTGTAAAGAAGGATAATAAATCCTAAATTAATCAAATGCAAACCAGAATTTGAATTCATTTTAAAATATTTCTCCACAATCTTTGTTTCCACCTAAAACTCATGTTTCGTACGTTTGTTTGCTCGTTTCATTGAAAAAAAAACTCGGATAGATTTTTCGTAAAGAATGATAGTAAATACTAAATTATTCAAATGGAAATCAAAATTTGTATCCAGTTTAAAAAATTTCTCCGCAATCTTTGTCTGACCCTTAAACTCATTGTTTATGCGTTTGTTCGCTCATTTCATGCTAAAAGACTCGGCTAAATTTTTCGTAACGAATGATGGTAAATACTAAATTATTCAAATGCAAACCAAAATTTGTATTCGTTTTAATATATTTCTCCACAGTCTTTGTTTCCACTCTAAACTTATGTTTCGTGCATTTGTTTGCTCGTTTCATTCAAAAAAAACTCGGAAAGATTTTTCGTAAAGAATGATAGTAAATACTAAATTATTCAAATGGAAATCAAAATTGTATCCATTTTAAAATATTTCTCCGCAACCTTTGTGTGCCCCTAAAACTCATGTTTCATGCGTTCGTTCGCTCGTTTCATGCTAAAAAACTCGGCTAAATTTTTTGTAAAGAAGGATAATAAATCCTAAATTATTCAAATGCAAACCAAATTTGTATTCATTTTAAAATATTTCTCCACAATCTTTGTTTGCACCTAAAACTCATGTTTCGTGCGTTTGTTTGCTCGTTTCATTCAAAAAAAAACTCGGATAGATTTTCGTAAAGAATGATAGTAAATACTAAATTATTCAAATGGAAATCAAAATTTGTATCCATTTTAAAATATTTCTCCGCAATCTTTGAGTGCCCCTAAAGCTCATGTTTCATGCATTTGTTCGCTCGTTTCATGTTAAAAAACTCGGCTAGATTTTTTGTAAAGAAGGATAATAAATCCTAAATTAATCAAATGCAAACAAGAATTTGTATTCATTTTAAAATATTTCTCCACAATCTTTGTGTGCCCCTAAAACTCATCTTTCATGCGTTTGTTCGCTCGTTTAATGTTAAAAAACTCGGCTACATTTTTCATAAAGATTGATAGTACATACTAAATTATTCAAATGCGAACCAAAATTCGTATTCAATTTAAAATATTTCTCCATAATCTTTTAGTGCCCCTAAGACTCATGTTTCATGCATTGGTTCGCTCGTTTCATGCTAAAAAACTCGGCTAGATTTTTTGTAAAGAAGGATAATAAATCAAAAATTATTCAAATGCAAACGAGAATTTGTATTCATTTTAAAATATTTCTCCACAATCTTTGTGTGCCCCTAAAACTCATCTTTCATGCGTTTGTTCGCTCGTTTAATGTTAAAAAACTCGGCTACATTTTTCATAAAGATTGATAGTACATACTAAATTATTCAAATGCAAACCAAAATTCGTATTCAATTTAAAGTATTTCTCCACAATCTTTGTTTGCACCTAAAACTCATCTTTCGTGCGTTTGTTTGCTCGTTTCATTAAAAACAAACTCGGATAGATTTTTCGTAAAGAATGATAGTAAATACTAAATTATTCAAATGGAAATCAAAATTTGTATCCATTTTCAAATATTTCTCCGCAATCTTTGTCTGACCCTTAAACTCATTGTTTATGCGTTTGTTCGCTCATTTAATGCTAAAAGACTCGGCTTAATTTTTCGTAACGAATGATTGTAAATACTAAATTATTCAAATGCAAACCAAAATTTGTATTCATTTTAAAATATTTCTCCACAGTCTTTGTTTCCACTCTAAACTTATGTTTCGTGCATTTGTTTGCTCGTTTCATTCAAAAGAAACTCGGAAAGATTTTTCGTAAAGAATGATAGTAAATACTAAATTATTCAAATGGAAATCAAAATTGTATCCATTTTAAAATATTTCTCCGCAATCTTTGTGTGCCCCTAAAACTCATGTTTCATGCGTTCGTTCGCTCGTTTCATGCTAAAAAACTCGGCTAAATTTTTTGTAAAGAAGGATAATAAATCCTAAATTATTCAAATCCAAACCAAATTTGTATTCATTTTAAAATATTTCTCCACAATCTTTGTTTGCACCTAAAACTCATGTTTCGTGCGTTTGTTTGCTCGTTTCATTCAAAAAAAAACTCGGATAGATTTTCGTAAAGAATGATAGTAAATACTAAATTATTCAAATGGAAATCAAAATTTGTATCCATTTTAAAATATTTCTCCGCAATCTTTGAGTGCCCCTAAATCTCATGTTTCATGCATTTGTTCGCTCGTTTCATGTTAAAAAACTCGGCTAGAATTTTTGTAAAGAAGGATAATAAATCCTAAATTAATCAAATGCAAACCAGAATTTGAATTCATTTTAAAATATTTCTCCACAATCTTTGTTTCCACCTAAAACTCATGTTTCGTACGTTTGTTTGCTCGTTTCATTGAAAAAAAAACTCGGATAGATTTTTCGTAAAGAATGATAGTAAATACTAAATTATTCAAATGGAAATCAAAATTTGTATCCAGTTTAAAAAATTTCTCCGCAATCTTTGTCTGACCCTTAAACTCATTGTTTATGCGTTTGTTCGCTCATTTCATGCTAAAAGACTCGGCTAAATTTTTCGTAACGAATGATGGTAAATACTAAATTATTCAAATGCAAACCAAAATTTGTATTCGTTTTAATATATTTCTCCACAGTCTTTGTTTCCACTCTAAACTTATGTTTCGTGCATTTGTTTGCTCGTTTCATTCAAAAAAAACTCGGAAAGATTTTTCGTAAAGAATGATAGTAAATACTAAATTATTCAAATGGAAATCAAAATTGTATCCATTTTAAAATATTTCTCCGCAACCTTTGTGTGCCCCTAAAACTCATGTTTCATGCGTTCGTTCGCTCGTTTCATGCTAAAAAACTCGGCTAAATTTTTTGTAAAGAAGGATAATAAATCCTAAATTATTCAAATGCAAACCAAATTTGTATTCATTTTAAAATATTTCTCCACAATCTTTGTTTGCACCTAAAACTCATGTTTCGTGCGTTTGTTTGCTCGTTTCATTCAAAAAAAAACTCGGATAGATTTTCGTAAAGAATGATAGTAAATACTAAATTATTCAAATGGAAATCAAAATTTGTATCCATTTTAAAATATTTCTCCGCAATCTTTGAGTGCCCCTAAAGCTCATGTTTCATGCATTTGTTCGCTCGTTTCATGTTAAAAAACTCGGCTAGATTTTTTGTAAAGAAGGATAATAAATCCTAAATTAATCAAATGCAAACAAGAATTTGTATTCATTTTAAAATATTTCTCCACAATCTTTGTGTGCCCCTAAAACTCATCTTTCATGCGTTTGTTCGCTCGTTTAATGTTAAAAAACTCGGCTACATTTTTCATAAAGATTGATAGTACATACTAAATTATTCAAATGCGAACCAAAATTCGTATTCAATTTAAAATATTTCTCCATAATCTTTTAGTGCCCCTAAGACTCATGTTTCATGCATTGGTTCGCTCGTTTCATGCTAAAAAACTCGGCTAGATTTTTTGTAAAGAAGGATAATAAATCAAAAATTATTCAAATGCAAACGAGAATTTGTATTCATTTTAAAATATTTCTCCACAATCTTTGTGTGCCCCTAAAACTCATCTTTCATGCGTTTGTTCGCTCGTTTAATGTTAAAAAACTCGGCTACATTTTTCATAAAGATTGATAGTACATACTAAATTATTCAAATGCAAACCAAAATTCGTATTCAATTTAAAGTATTTCTCCACAATCTTTGTTTGCACCTAAAACTCATCTTTCGTGCGTTTGTTTGCTCGTATCATTAAAAACAAACTCGGATAGATTTTTCGTAAAGAATGATAGTAAATACTAAATTATTCAAATGGAAATCAAAATTTGTATCCATTTTCAAATATTTCTCCGCAATCTTTGTCTGACCCTTAAACTCATTGTTTATGCGTTTGTTCGCTCATTTAATGCTAAAAGACTCGGCTTAATTTTTCGTAACGAATGATTGTAAATACTAAATTATTCAAATGCAAACCAAAATTTGTATTCATTTTAAAATATTTCTCCACAGTCTTTGTTTCCACTCTAAACTTATGTTTCGTGCATTTGTTTGCTCGTTTCATTCAAAAGAAACTCGGAAAGATTTTTCGTAAAGAATGATAGTAAATATAAATTATTCAAATGGAAATCAAAATTGTATCCATTTTAAAATATTTCTCCGCAATCTTTGTCTGCCCCTAAAACTCATGTTTCATGCGTTCGTTCGCTCGTTTCATGCTAAAAAACTCGGCTAAATTTTTTGTAAAGAAGGATAATAAATCCTAAATTATTCAAATCCAAACCAAATTTGTATTCATTTTAAAATATTTCTCCACAATCTTTGTTTGCACCTAAAACTCATGTTTCGTGCGTTTGTTTGCTCGTTTCATTCAAAAAAAAACTCGGATAGATTTTCGTAAAGAATGATAGTAAATACTAAATTATTCAAATGGAAATCAAAATTTGTATCCATTTTAAAATATTTCTCCGCAATCTTTGAGTGCCCCTAAATCTCATGTTTCATGCATTTGTTCGCTCGTTTCATGTTAAAAAACTCGGCTAGAATTTTTGTAAAGAAGGATAATAAATCCTAAATTAATCAAATGCAAACCAGAATTTGAATTCATTTTAAAATATTTCTCCACAATCTTTGTTTCCACCTAAAACTCATGTTTCGTACGTTTGTTTGCTCGTTTCATTGAAAAAAAAACTCGGATAGATTTTTCGTAAAGAATGATAGTAAATACTAAATTATTCAAATGGAAATCAAAATTTGTATCCAGTTTAAAATATTTCTCCACAATCTTTGTGTGCCCCTAAAACTCATGTTTCATGCGTTCGTTCGCTCGTTTCATTCAAAAAAAAACTCGGATATATTTTCCGTAAAGAATGATAGTAAATACTAAATTATTCAAATGGAAATCAAAATTTGTATCCATTTTAAAATATTTCTCCGCAATCTTTGAGCGCCCCTAAAGCTCATGTTTCATGCATTTGTACGCTCGTTTCATGCTAAAAAACTCGGCTAGATTTTTTGTAAAGAAGGATAATAAATCCAAAATTATTCAAATGCAAACGAGAATTTGTATTCATTTTAAAATATTTCTCCACAATCTTTGTTTGCACCTAAAACTCATCTTTCGTGCGTTTGTTTGCTCGTTTCATTCAAAAAAAAACTCGGATATATTTTCCGTAAAGAATGATAGTAAATACTAAATTATTCAAATGGAAATCAAAATTTGTATCCATTTTAAAATATTTCTCCGCAATCTTTGTCTGACCCTTAAACTCATTGTTTATGCGTTTGTTCGCTCATTTCATGCTAAAAGACCCGGCTAAATTTTTCGTAACGAATGATGGTAAATACTAAATTATTCAAATGCAAACCAAAATTTGTATTCATTTTAAAATATTTCTCCACAGTCTTTGTTTCCACTCTAAACTTATGTTTCGTGCATTTGTTTGCTCGTTTCATTCAAAAAAAACTCGGAAAGATTTTTCGTAAAGAATGATAGTAAATACTAAATTATTCAAATGGAAATAAAAATTGTATCCATTTTAAAATATTTCTCCGCAATCTTTGTGTGCCCCTAAAACTCATGTTTCATGCGTTCGTTCGCTCGTTTCATGCTAAAAAACTCGGCTAAATTTTTTGTAAAGAAGGATAATAAATCCTAAATTATTCAAATGCAAACCAAATTTGTATTCATTTTAAAATATTTCTCCACAATCTTTGTTTGCACCTAAAACTCATGTTTCGTGCGTTTGTTTGCTCGTTTCATTCAAAAAAAAACTCGGATAGATTTTCGTAAAGAATGATAGTAAATACTAAATTATTCAAATGGAAATAAAAATTGTATCCATTTTAAAATATTTCTCCGCAATCTTTGTGTGCCCCTAAAACTCATTTTTCATGCGTTCGTTCGCTCGTTTCATGCTAAAAAACTCGGCTAAATTTTTTGTAAAGAAGGATAATAAATCCTAAATTATTCAAATGCAAACCAAATTTGTATTCATTTTAAAATGTTTCTCCACAATCTTTGTTTGCACCTAAAACTCATGTTTCGTGCGTTTGTTTGCTCGTTTCATTCAAAAAAAAACTCGGATAGATTTTCGTAAAGAATGATAGTAAATACTAAATTATTCAAATGGAAATCAAAATTTGTATCCATTTTAAAATATTTCTCCACAATCTTTGTGTGCCCCTAAAACTCATCTTTCATGCGTTTGTTCGCTCGTTTAATGTTAAAAAACTCGGCTACATTTTTCATAAAGATTGATAGTACATACTAAATTATTCAAATGCAAACCAAAATTCGTATTCAATTTAAAGTATTTCTCCACAATCTTTGTTTGCACCTAAAACTCATCTTTCGTGCGTTTGTTTGCTCGTTTCATTAAAAACAAACTCGGATAGATTTTTCGTAAAGAATGATAGTAAATACTAAATTATTCAAATGGAAATCAAAATTTGTATCCATTTTCAAATATTTCTCCGCAATCTTTGTCTGACCCTTAAACTCATTGTTTATGCGTTTGTTCGCTCATTTAATGCTAAAAGACTCGGCTTAATTTTTCGTAACGAATGATTGTAAATACTAAATTATTCAAATGCAAACCAAAATTCGTATTCAATTTAAAGTATTTCTCCACAATCTTTGTTTGCACCTAAAACTCATCTTTCGTGCGTTTGTTTGCTCGTTTCATTAAAAACAAACTCGGATAGATTTTTCGTAAAGAATGATAGTAAATACTAAATTATTCAAATGGAAATCAAAATTTGTATCCATTTTAAAATATTTTTCCGCAATCTTTGTCTGACCCTTAAACTCATTGTTTATGCGTTTGTTCGCTCATTTAATGCTAAAAGACTCGGCTTAATTTTTCGTAACGAATGATTGTAAATACTAAATTATTCAAATGCAAACCAAAATTTGTATTCATTTTAAAATATTTCTCCACAGTCTTTGTTTCCACTCTAAACTTATGTTTCGTGCATTTGTTTGCTCGTTTCATTCAAAAGAAACTCGGAAAGATTTTTCGTAAAGAATGATAGTAAATACTAAATTATTCAAATGGAAATCAAAATTGTATCCATTTTAAAATATTTCTCCGCAATCTTTGTGTGCCCCTAAAACTCATGTTTCATGCGTTCGTTCGCTCGTTTCATGCTAAAAAACTCGGCTAAATTTTTTGTAAAGAAGAATAATAAATCCTAAATTATTCAAATGCAAACCAAATTTGTATTCATTTTAAAATATTTCTCCACAATCTTTGTTTGCACCTAAAACTCATGTTTCGTGCGTTTGTTTGCACGTTTCATTCAAAAAAATACTCGGATAGATTTTCGTAAAGAATGATAGTAAATACTAAATTATTCAAATGGAAATCAAAATTTGTGTCCATTTTAAAATATTTCTCCGCAATCTTTGAGTGCCCCTAAATCTCATGTTTCATGCATTTGTTCGCTCGTTTCATGTTAAAAAACTCGGCTAGATTTTTTGTAAAGAAGGATAATAAATCCTAAATTAATCAAATGCAAACCAGAATTTGAATTCATTTTAAAATATTTCTCCACAATCTTTGTTTGCACCTAAAACTCATGTTTCGTGCGTTTGTTTGCTCGTTTCATTCAAAAAAAAACTCGGATAGATTTTCGTAAAGAATGATAGTAAATACTAAATTATTCAAATGGAAATCAAAATTTGTATCCATTTTAAAATATTTCTCCGCAATCTTTGAGTACCCCTAAAGCTCATGTTTCATGCATTTGTTCGCTCGTTTCATGTTAAAAAACTCGGCTAGATTTTTTGTAAAGAAGGATAATAAATCCTAAATTAATCAAATGCAAACAAGAATTTGTATTCATTTTAAAATATTTCTCCACAATCTTTGTGTGCCCTTAAAACTCATCTTTCATGCGTTTGTTCGCTCGTTTAATGTTAAAAAACTCGGCTACATTTTTCATAAAGATTGATAGTACATACTAAATTATTCAAATGCAAACCAAAATTCGTATTCAATTTAAAATATTTCTCCACAATCTTTTAGTGCCCCTAAGACTCATGTTTCATGCATTGGTTCGCTCGTTTCATGCTAAAAAACTCGGCAAGATTTTTTGTAAAGAAGGATAATAAATCCAAAATTATTCAAATGCAAACGAGAATTTGTATTCATTTTAAAATATTTCTCCACAATCTTTGTGTGCCCCTAAAACTCATCTTTCATGCGTTTGTTCGCTCGTTTAATGTTAAAAAACTTGGCTACATTTTTCATAAAGATTGATAGTACGTACTAAATTATTCAAATGCAAACCAAAATTCGTATTCAATTTAAAGTATTTCTCCACAATCTTTGTTTGCACCTAAAACTCATCTTTCGTGCGTTTGTTTGCTCGTTTCATTAAAAAAAAACTCGGATAGATTTTTCGTAAAGAATGATAGTAAATACTAAATTATTCAAATGGAAATCAAAATTTGTATCCATTTTAAAATATTTCTCCGCAATCTTTGTCTGACCCTTAAACTCATTATTTATGCGTTTGTTCGCTCATTTAATGCTAAAAGACTCGGCTTAATTTTTCGTAACGAATGATTGTAAATACTAAATTATTCAAATGCAAACCAAAATTTGTATTCATTTTAAAATATTTCTCCACAGTCTTTGTTTCCACTCTAAACTTATGTTTCGTGCATTTGTTTGCTCGTTTCATTCAAAAGAAACTCGGAAAGATTTTTCGTAAAGAATGATAGTAAATACTAAATTATTCAAATGGAAATCAAAATTGTATCCATTTTAAAATATTTCTCCGCAATCTTTGTGTGCCCCTAAAACTCATGTTTCATGCGTTCGTTCGCTCGTTTCATGCTAAAAAACTCGGCTAAATTTTTTGTAAAGAAGGATAATAAATCCTAAATTATTCAAATCCAAACCAAATTTGTGTTCATTTTAAAATATTTCTCCACAATCTTTGTTTGCACCTAAAACTCATGTTTCGTGCGTTTGTTTGCTCGTTTCATTCAAAAAAAAACTCGGATAGATTTTCGTAAAGAATGATAGTAAATACTAAATTATTCAAATGGAAATCAAAATTTGTATCCATTTTAAAATATTTCTCCGCAATCTTTGAGTGCCCCTAAATCTCATGTTTCATGCATTTGTTCGCTCGTTTCATGTTAAAAAACTCGGCTAGAATTTTTGTAAAGAAGGATAATAAATCCTAAATTAATCAAATGCAAACCAGAATTTGAATTCATTTTAAAATATTTCTCCACAATCTTTGTTTCCACCTAAAACTCATGTTTCGTACGTTTGTTTGCTCGTTTCATTGAAAAAAAAACTCGGATAGATTTTTCGTAAAGAATGATAGTAAATACTAAATTATTCAAATGGAAATCAAAATTTGTATCCAGTTTAAAAAATTTCTCCGCAATCTTTGTCTGACCCTTAAACTCATTGTTTATGCGTTTGTTCGCTCATTTCATGCTAAAAGACTCGGCTAAATTTTTCGTAACGAATGATGGTAAATACTAAATTATTCAAATGCAAACCAAAATTTGTATTCGTTTTAATATATTTCTCCACAGTCTTTGTTTCCACTCTAAACTTATGTTTCGTGCATTTGTTTGCTCGTTTCATTCAAAAAAAACTCGGAAAGATTTTTCGTAAAGAATGATAGTAAATACTAAATTATTCAAATGGAAATCAAAATTGTATCCATTTTAAAATATTTCTCCGCAACCTTTGTGTGCCCCTAAAACTCATGTTTCATGCGTTCGTTCGCTCGTTTCATGCTAAAAAACTCGGCTAAATTTTTTGTAAAGAAGGATAATAAATCCTAAATTATTCAAATGCGAACCAAATTTGTATTCATTTTAAAATATTTCTCCACAATCTTTGTTTGCACCTAAAACTCATCTTTCATGCGTTTGTTTGCTCGTTTCATTCAAAAAAAAACTCGGATAGATTTTCGTAAAGAATGATAGTAAATACTAAATTATTCAAATGAAAATCAAAATTTGTATTCATTTTAAAATATTTCTCCGCAATCTTTGAGTGCCCCTAAAGCTCATGTTTCATGCATTTGTTCGCTCGTTTCATGTTAAAAAACTCGGCTAGATTTTTTGTAAAGAAGGATAATAAATCCTAAATTAATCAAATGCAAACCAGAATTTGTATTCATTTTAAAATATTTCTCCACAATCTTTGTGTGCCCCTAAAACTCATCTTTCATGCGTTTGTTCGCTCGTTTAATGTTAAAAAACTCGGCTACATTTTTCATAAAGATTGATAGTACATACTAAATTATTCAAATGCAAACCAAAATTCGTATTCAATTTAAAATATTTCTCCACAATCTTTTAGTGCCCCTAAGACTCATGTTTCATGCATTGGTTCGCTCGTTTCATGCTAAAAAACTCGGCTAGATTTTTTGTAAAGAAGGATAATAAATCCAAAATTATTCAAATGCAAACGAGAATTTGTATTCATTTTAAAATATTTCTCCACAATCTTTGTGTGCCCCTAAAACTCATCTTTCATGCGTTTGTTCGCTCGTTTAATGTTAAAAAACTCGGCTACATTTTTCATAAAGATTGATAGTACATACTAAATTATTCAAATGCAAACCAAAATTCGTATTCAATTTAAAGTATTTCTCCACAATCTTTGTTTGCACCTAAAACTCGTCTTTCGTGCGTTTGTTTGCTCGTTTCATTAAAAAAAAACTCGGATAGATTTTTCGTAAAGAATGATAGTAAATACTAAATTATTCAAATGGAAATCAAAATTTGTATCCATTTTAAAATATTTCTCCGCAATCTTTGTCTGACCCTTAAACTCATTGTTTATGCGTTTGTTCGCTCATTTAATGCTAAAAGACTCGGCTAAATTTTTCGTAACGAATGATGGTAAATACTAAATTATTCAAATGCAAACCAAAATTTGTATTCATTTTAAAATATTTCTCCACAGTCTTTGTTTCCACTCTAAACTTATGTTTCATGCATTTGTTTGCTCGTTTCATTCAAAAAAAACTCGGAAAGATTTTTCGTAAAGAATGATAGTAAATACTAAATTATTCAAATGGAAATCAAAATTGTATCCATTTTAAAATATTTCTCCGCAATCTTTCTGTGCCCCTAAAACTCATGTTTCATGCGTTCGTTCGCTCGTTTCATGCTAAAAAACTCGGCTAAATTTTTTGTAAAGAAGGATAATAAATCCTAAATTATTCAAATGCAAACCAAATTTGTATTCATTTTAAAATATTTCTCCACAATCTTTATTTGCACCTAAAACTCATGTTTCGTGCGTTTGTTTGCTCGTATCATTCAAAAAAAAACTCGGATAGATTTTCGTAAAGAATGATAGTAAATACTAAATTATTAAAATGGAAATCAAAATTTGTATCCATTTTAAAATATTTCTCCGCAATCTTTGAGTGCCCCTAAAGCTCATGTTTCATGCATTTGTTCGCTCGTTTCATGTTAAAAAACTCGGCTAGATTTTTTGTAAAGAAGGATAATAAATCCTAAATTAATCAAATGCAAACCAGAATTTGAATTCATTTTAAAATATTTCTCCACAATCTTTGTTTCCACCTAAAACTCATGTTTCGTACGTTTGTTTGCTCGTTTCATTGAAAAAAAAACTCGGATAGATTTTTCGTAAAGAATGATAGTAAATACTAAATTATTCAAATGGAAATCAAAATTTGTATCCAGTTTAAAATATTTCTCCGCAATCTTTGTCTAACCCTTAAACTCATTGTTTATGCGTTTGTTCGCTCATTTCATGCTAAAAGACTCGGCTAAATTTTTCGTAACGAATGATGGTAAATACTAAATTATTCAAATGCAAACCAAAATTTGTATTCATTTTAAAATATTTCTCCACAGTCTTTGTTTCCACTCTAAACTTATGTTTCGTGCATTTGTTTGCTCGTTTCATTCAAAAAAAACTCGGAAAGATTTTTCGTAAAGAATGATAGTAAATACTAAATTATTCAAATGGAAATCAAAATTGTATCCATTTTAAAATATTTCTCATCAATCTTTGTGTGCCCCTAAAACTCATGTTTCATGCGTTCGTTCGCTCGTTTCATGCTAAAAAACTCGGCTAAATTTTTTGTAAAGAAGGATAATAAATCCTAAATTATAGTAAATACTAAATTATTCAAATGGAAATCAAAATTTGTATCCATTTTAAAATATTTCTCCGCAATCTTTGTGTGCCCCTAAAACTCATGTTTCATGCGTTCGTTCGCTCGTTTCATGCTAAAAAACTCGGCTAAATTTTTTGTAAAGAAGGATAATAAATCCTAAATTATTCAAATGCAAACCAAATTTGTATTCATTTTAAAATATTTCTCCACAATCTTTGTTTGCACCTAAAACTCATCTTTCATGCGTTCGTTTGCTCGTTTCATTCAAAAAAAAACTCGGATAGATTTTCGTAAAGAATGATAGTAAATACTAAATTATTCAAATGAAAATCAAAATTTGTATTCATTTTAAAATATTTCTCCGCAATCTTTGAGTGCCCCTAAAGCTCATGTTTCATGCATTTGTTCGCTCGTTTCATGTTAAAAAACTCGGCTAGATTTTTTGTAAAGAAGGATAAGAAATCCTAAATTAATCAAATGCAAACCAGAATTTGTATTCATTTTAAAATATTTCTCCACAATCTTTGTGTGCCCCTAAAACTCATCTTTCATGCGTTTGTTCGCTCGTTTAATGTTAAAAAACTCGGCTACATTTTTCATAAAGATTGATAGTACATACTAAATTATTCAAATGCAAACCAAAATTCGTATTCAATTTAAAATATTTCTCCACAATCTTTTAGTGCCCCTAAGACTCATGTTTCATGCATTGGTTCGCTCGTTTCATGCTAAAAAACTCGGCTAGATTTTTTGTAAAGAAGGATAATAAATCCAAAATTATTCAAATGCAAACGAGAATTTGTATTCATTTTAAAATATTTCTCCACAATCTTTGTGTGCCCCTAAAACTCATCTTTCATGCGTTTGTTCGCTCGTTTAATGTTAAAAAACTCGGCTACATTTTTCATAAAGATTGATAGTACATACTAAATTATTCAAATGCAAACCAAAATTCGTATTCAATTTAAAGTATTTCTCCACAATCTTTGTTTCCACCTAAAACTCGTCTTTCGTGCGTTTGTTTGCTCGTTTCATTAAAAAAAAACTCGGATAGATTTTTCGTAAAGAATGATAGTAAATACTAAATTATTCAAATGGAAATCAAATTTTGTATCCATTTTAAAATATTTCTCCGCAATCTTTGTCTGACCCTTAAACTCATTGTTTATGCGTTTGTTCGCTCATTTAATGCTAAAAGACTCGGCTAAATTTTTCGTAACGAATGATGGTAAATACTAAATTATTCAAATGCAAACCAAAATTTGTATTCATTTTAAAATATTTCTCCACAGTCTTTGTTTCCACTCTAAACTTATGTTTCATGCATTTGTTTGCTCGTTTCATTCAAAAAAAACTCGGAAAGATTTTTCGTAAAGAATGATAGTAAATACTAAATTATTAAAATGGAAATCAAAATTTGTATCCATTTTAAAATATTTCTCCGCAATCTTTGAGTGCCCCTAAAGCTCATGTTTCATGCATTTGTTCGCTCGTTTCATGTTAAAAAACTCGGCTAGATTTTTTGTAAAGAAGGATAATAAATCCTAAATTATTCAAATGCAAACCAAATTTGTATTCATTTTAAAATATTTCTCCACAATCTTTATTTGCACCTAAAACTCATGTTTCGTGCGTTTGTTTGCTCGTTTCATTCAAAAAAAAACTCGGAAAGATTTTTCGTAAAGAATGATAGTAAATACTAAATTATTCAAATGGAAATCAAAATTGTATCCATTTTAAAATATTTCTCCGCAATCTTTCTGTGCCCCTAAAACTCATGTTTCATGCGTTCGTTCGCTCGTTTCATGCTAAAAAACTCGGCTAAATTTTTTGTAAAGAAGGATAATAAATCCTAAATTATTCAAATGCAAACCTAATTTGTATTCATTTTAAAATATTTCTCCACAATCTTTATTTGCACCTAAAACTCATGTTTCGTGCGTTTGTTTGCTCGTTTCATTCAAAAAAAAACTCGGATAGATTTTTCGTAAAGAATGATAGTAAATACTAAATTATTCAAATGGAAATCAAAATTTGTATCCATTTTAAAATATTTCTCCGCAATCTTTGAGTGCCCCTAAAGCTCATGTTTCATGCATTTGTTCGCTCGTTTCATGTTAAAAAACTCGGCTAGATTTTTTGTAAAGAAGGATAATAAATCCTAAATTAATCAAATGAAAACCAGAATTTGTATTCATTTTAAAATATTTCTCCACAATCTTTGTGTGCCCCTAAAACTCATCTTTCATGCGTTTGTTCGCTCGTTTAATGTTAAAAAACTCGGCTACATTTTTCATAGAGATTGATAGTACATACTAAATTATTCAAATGCAAACCAAAATTCGTATTCAATTTAAAATATTTCTCCACAATCTTTTAGTGCCCCTAAGACTCATGTTTCATGCATTGGTTCGCTCGTTTCATGCTAAAAAACTCGGCTAGATTTTTTGTAAAGAAGGATAATAAATCCAAAATTATTCAAATGCAAACGAGAATTTGTATTCATTTTAAAATATTTCTCCACAATCTTTGTGTGCCCCTAAAACTCATCTTTCATGCGTTTGTTCGCTCGTTTAATGTTAAAAAACTCCGCTACATTTTTCATAAAGATTGATAGTACATACTAAATTATTCAAATGCAAACCAAAATTCGTATTCAATTTAAAGTATTTCTCCACAATCTTTGTTTGCACCTAAAACTCGTCTTTCGTGCGTTTGTTTGCCCGTTTCATTAAAAAAAAACTCGGATAGATTTTTCGTAAAGAATGATAGTAAATACTAAATTATTCAAATGGAAATCAAAATTTGTATCCATTTTAAAATATTTCTCCGCAATCTTTGTCTGACCCTTAAACTCATTGTTTATGCGTTTGTTCGCTCATTTAATGCTAAAAGACTCGGCTAAATTTTTCGTAACGAATGATGGTAAATACTAAATTATTCAAATGCAAACCAAAATTTGTATTCATTTTAAAATATTTCTCCACAGTCTTTGTTTCCACTCTAAACTTATGTTTCATGCATTTGTTTGCTCGTTTCATTCAAAAAAAACTCGGAAAGATTTTTCGTAAAGAATGATAGTAAATACTAAATTATTCAAATGGAAATCAAAATTGTATCCATTTTAAAATATTTCTCCGCAATCTTTCTGTGCCCCTAAAACTCATGTTTCATGCGTTCGTTCGCTCGTTTCATGCTAAAAAACTCGGCTAAATTTTTTGTAAAGAAGGATAATAAATCCTAAATTATTTAAATGCAAACCAAATTTGTATTCATTTTAAAATATTTCTCCACAATCTTTATTTGCACCTAAAACTCATGTTTCGTGCGTTTGTTTGCTCGTTTCATTCAAAAAAAAACTCGGATAGATTTTCGTAAAGAATGATAGTAAATAAATAATTATTCAAATGGAAATCAAAATTTGTATCCATTTTAAAATATTTCTCCGCAATCTTTGTCTGACCCTTAAACTCATTGTTTATGCGTTTGTTCGCTCATTTCATGCTAAAAGACTCGGCTAAATTTTTCGTAACGAATGATGGTAAATACTAAATTATTCAAATGCAAACCAAAATTTGTATTCGTTTTAAAATATTTCTCCACAGTCTTTGTTTCCACTCTAAACTTATGTTTCGTGCATTTGTTTGCTCGTTTCATTCAAAAAAAACTCGGAAAGATTTTTCGTAAAGAATGATAGTAAATACTAAATTATTCAAATGGAAATCAAAATTGTATCCATTTTAAAATATTTCTCCGCAATCTTTGTGTGCCCCTAAAACTCATGTTTCATGCGTTCGTTCGCTCGTTTCATGCTAAAAAACTCGGCTAAATTTTTTGTAAAGAAGGATAATAAATCCTAAATTATTCAAATGCAAACCAAATTTGTATTCATTTTAAAATATTTCTCCACAATCTTTGTTTGCACCTAAAACTCATGTTCCGTGCGTTTGTTTGCTCGTTTCATTCAAAAAAAAACTCGGATAGATTTTCGTAAAGAATAATAGTAAATACTAAATTATTCAAATGGAAATCAAAATTTGTATCCATTTTAAAATATTTCTCCGCAATCTTTGAGTGCCCCTAAAGCTCATGTTTCATGCATTTGTTCGCTCGTTTCATGTTAAAAAACTCGGCTAGATTTTTTGTAAAGAAGGATAATAAATCCTAAATTAATCAAATGAAAACCAGAATTTGTATTCATTTTAAAATATTTCTCCACAATCTTTGTGTGCCCCTAAAACTCATCTTTCATGCGTTTGTTCGCTCGTTTAATGTTAAAAAACTCGGCTACATTTTTCATAGAGATTGATAGTACATACTAAATTATTCAAATGCAAACCAAAATTCGTATTCAATTTAAAATATTTCTCCACAATCTTTTAGTGCCCCTAAGACTCATGTTTCATGCATTGGTTCGCTCGTTTCATGCTAAAAAACTCGGCTAGATTTTTTGTAAAGAAGGATAATAAATCCAAAATTATTCAAATGCAAACGAGAATTTGTATTCATTTTAAAATATTTCTCCACAATCTTTGTGTGCCCCTAAAACTCATCTTTCATGCGTTTGTTCGCCCGTTTAATGTTAAAAAACTCGGCTACATTTTTCATAAAGATTGATAGTACATACTAAATTATTCAAATGCAAACCAAAATTCGTATTCAATTTAAAGTATTTCTCCACAATCTTTGTTTGCACCTAAAACTCGTCTTTCGTGCGTTTGTTTGCCCGTTTCATTAAAAAAAAACTCGGATAGATTTTTCGTAAAGAATGATAGTAAATACTAAATTATTCAAATGGAAATCAAAATTTGTATCCATTTTAAAATATTTCTCCGCAATCTTTGTCTGACCCTTAAACTCATTGTTTATGCGTTTGTTCGCTCATTTAATGCTAAAAGACTCGGCTAAATTTTTCGTAACGAATGATGGTAAATACTAAATTATTCAAATGCAAACCAAAATTTGTATTCATTTTAAAATATTTCTCCACAGTCTTTGTTTCCACTCTAAACTTATGTTTCATGCATTTGTTTGCTCGTTTCATTCAAAAAAAACTCGGAAAGATTTTTCGTAAAGAATGATAGTAAATACTAAATTATTCAAATGGAAATCAAAATTGTATCCATTTTAAAATATTTCTCCGCAATCTTTCTGTGCCCCTAAAACTCATGTTTCATGCGTTCGTTCGCTCGTTTCATGCAAAAAAACTCGGCTAAATTTTTTGTAAAGAAGGATAATAAATCCTAAATTATTTAAATGCAAACCAAATTTGTATTCATTTTAAAATATTTCTCCACAATCTTTATTTGCACCTAAAACTCATGTTTCGTGCGTTTGTTTGCTCGTTTCATTCAAAAAAAAACTCGGATAGATTTTCGTAAAGAATGATAGTAAATACTAAATTATTCAAATGGAAATCAAAATTTGTATCCATTTTAAAATATTTCTCCGCAATCTTTGAGTGCCCCTAAAGCTTATGTTTCATGCATTTGTTCGCTCGTTTCATGTTAAAAAACTCGGCTAGATTTTTTGTAAAGAAGGATAATAAATCCTAAATTAATCAAATGCAAACCAGAATTTGTATTCATTTTAAAATATTTCTCCACAAGCTTTGTTTCCACCTAAAACTCATGTTTCGTACGTTTGTTTGCTCGTTTCATTGAAAAAAAAACTCGGATAGATTTTTCGTAAAGAATGATAGTAAATACTAAATTATTCAAATGGAAATAAAAATTTGTATCCATTTTAAAATATTTCTCCGCAATCTTTTAGTGCCCTTAAGACTCATGTTTCAAGCATTTGTTCACTCGTTTCATGCTAAAAAACTCGGCTAGATTTTTTGTAAAGAAGGATAATAAATCCAAAATTATTCAAATGCAAACGAGAATTTGTATTCATTTTAAAATATTTCTCCACAATCTTTGTGTGCCCCTAAAACTCATCTTTCATGCGTTTGTTCGCTCGTTTAATGTTAAAAAACTCGGCTACATTTTTCAAAAAGATTGATAGTACATACTAAATTATTCAAATGCAAACCGCAATTCGTATTCAATTTAAAATATTTCTCCACAATCTTTGTTTGCACCAAAAACTCATGTTTCGTGCGTTTGTTTGCTCGTTTCATTAAAAAAAAAACTCGGATAGATTTTTCGTAAAGAATGATAGTTAATACAAAATTATTCTAATGGAAATCAAAATTTGTATCCATTTTAAAATATTTCTCCGTAATATTTGTGTGCCCCTAAAACTCATTGTTTATGCGTTTGTTCGGTCATTTCATGCTAAAAAACTCGGCTCAATTTTTTGTAAAGAAGGATAATAAATCCTAAATTATTCAAATGCAAACCAAATTTGTATTCATTTTAAAATATTTCTCCACAATCTTTGTTTGCACCAAAAACTCATGTTTCGTGCGTTTGTTTGCTCGTTTCATTAAAAAAAAAAGTCGGATAGATTTTTCGTAAAGAATGATGGTAAATACTAAATTATTCAAATGCAAACCAAAATTTGTATTCATTTTAAAATATTTCTTCACAATCTTTGTTTCCACTCTAAACTTATGTTTCGTGCATTTGTTTGCTCGTTTCATTCAAAAAAAACTCGGAAAGAATTTTCGTAAAGAATGATAGTAAATACTAAATTATTCAAATGGAAATCAAAATTGTATCCATTTTAAAATATTTCTCCGCAATCTTTGTGTGCCCCTGACACTCATGTTTCATGCGTTCGTTCGCTCGTTTCATGCTAAAAAACTCGGCTCAATTTTTTGTAAAGAAGGATAATAAATCCTAAATTATTCAAATGCAAACGAGAATTTGTATTCATTTTAAAATATTTCTCCACAATCTTTGTTTGCACCTAAAACTCATCTTTCGTGCGTTTGTTTGCTCGTTTCATTAAAAAAAAACTCGGATAGATTTTTCGTAAAGAATGATAGTAAATACTAAACTATTCAAATGGAAATCAAAATTTGTATCCATTTTAAAATATTTCTCCGCAATCTTTGTCTGACCCTTAAACTCATTGTTTATGCGTTTGTTCGCTCATTTCATGCTAAAAGACTCGGCTAAATTTTTCGTAACGAATGATGGTAAATACTAAATTATTCAAATGCAAACCAAAATTTGTATTCATTTTAAAATATTTCTCCACAGTCTTTGTTTCCACTCTAAACTTATGTTTCGTGCATTTGTTTGCTCGTTTCATTCAAAAAAAACTCGGAAAGACTTTTCGTAAAGAATGATAGTAAATACTAAATTATTCAAATGGAAATCAAAATTGTATCCATTTTAAAATATTTCTCCGCAATATTTGTGTGCCCCTAAAACTCATGTTTCATGCGTTCGTTCGCTCGTTTCATGCTAAAAAACTCGGCTAAATTTTTTGTAAAGAAGGATAATAAATCCTAAATTATTCAAATGCAAACCAAATTTGTATTCATTTTAAAATATTTCTCCACAATCTTTGTTTGCACCTAAAACTCATGTTCCGTGCGTTTGTTTGCTCTTTTCATTCAAAAAAAAACTCGGATAGATTTTCGTAAAGAATGATAGTAAATACTAAATTATTCAAATGGAAATCAAAATTTGTATCCATTTTAAAATATTTCTCCGCAATCTTTGAGTGCCCCTAAAGCTCATGTTTCATGCATTTGTTCGCTCGTTTCATGTTAAAAAACTCGGCTAGATTTTTTGTAAAGAAGGATAATAAATCCTAAATTAATCAAATGCAAACCAGAATTTGTATTCATTTTAAAATATTTCTCCACAATCTTTGTTTCCACCTAAAACTCATGTTTCGTACGTTTGTTTGCTCGTTTCATTGAAAAAAAAACTCGGATAGATTTTTCGTAAAGAATGATAGTAAATACTAAATTATTCAAATGGAAATCAAAATTTGTATCCATTTTAAAAAATTTCTCCGCAATCTTTTAGTGCCCCTAAGACTCATGTTTCATGCATTTGTTCACTCGTTTCATGCTAAAAAACTCGGCTAGATTTTTTGTAAAGAAGGATAATAAATCCAAAATTATTCAAATACAAACGAGAATTTGTATTCATTTTAAAATATTTCTCCACAATCTTTGTGTGCCCCTAAAACTCATCTTTCATGCGTTTGTTCGCTCGTTTAATGTTAAAAAACTCGGCTACATTTTTCAAAAAGATTGATAGTACATACTAAATTATTCAAATGCAAACCGCAATTCGTATTCAATTTAAAATATTTCTCCACAATCTTTGTTTGCACCAAAAACTCATGTTTCGTGCGTTTGTTTGCTCGTTTCATTAAAAAAAAAACTCGGATAGATTTTTCGTAAAGAATGATAGTTAATACAAAATTATTCTAATGGAAATCAAAATTTGTATCCATTTTAAAATATTTCTCCGTAATATTTGTGTGCCCCTAAAACTCATTGTTTATGCGTTTGTTCGGTCATTTCATGCTAAAAAACTCGGCTCAATTTTTTGTAAAGAAGGATAATAAATCCTAAATTATTCAAATGCAAACCAAATTTGTATTCATTTTAAAATATTTCTCCACAATCTTTGTTTGCACCAAAAACTCATGTTTCGTGCGTTTGTTTGCTCGTTTCATTAAAAAAAAAACTCGGATAGATTTTTCGTAAAGAATGATGGTAAATACTAAATTATTCAAATGCAAACCAAAAATTGTATTCATTTTAAAATATTTCTCCACAATCTTTGTTTCCACTCTAAACTTATGTTTCGTGCATTTGTTTGCTCGTTTCATTCAAAAAAAACTCGGAAAGAATTTTCGTAAAGAATGATAGTAAATACTAAATTATTCAAATGGAAATCAAAATTGTATCCATTTTAAAATATTTCTCCGCAATCTTTGTGTGCCCCTGACACTCATGTTTCATACGTTCGTTTGCTCGTTTCATGCTAAAAAACTCGGCTCAATTTTTTGTAAAGAAGGACAATAAATCCTAAATTATTCAAATGCAAACGAGAATTTGTATTCATTTTAATATATTTCTCCACAATCTTTGTGTGCCCCTAAAACTCATCTTTCATGCGTTTGTTCGCTCGTTTAATGTTAAAAAACTCGGCTACATTTTTCATAAAGATTGATAGTACATACTAAATTATTCAAATGCAAACCAAAATTCGTATTCAATTTAAAATATTTCTCCACAATTTTTGTTTGCACCTAAAACTCATCTTTCGTGCGTTTGTTTGCTCGTTTCATTAAAAAAAAACTCGGATAGATTTTTCGTAAAGAATGATAGTAAATACTAAACTATTCAAATGGAAATCAAAATTTGTATCCATTTTAAAATATTTCTCCGCAATCTTTGTCTGACCCTTAAACTCATTGTTTATGCGTTTGTTCGCTCATTTCATGCTAAAAGACTCGGCTAAATTTTTCGTAACGAATGATGGTAAATACTAAATTATTCAAATGCAAACCAAAATTTGTATTCATTTTAAAATATTTCTCCACAGTCTTTGTTTCCACTCTAAACTTATGTTTCGTGCATTTGTTTGCTCGTTTCATTCAAAAAAAACTCGGAAAGACTTTTCGTAAAGAATGATAGTAAATACTAAATTATTCAAATGGAAATCAAAATTGTATCCATTTTAAAATATTTCTCCGCAATCTTTGCGTGCCCCTAAAACTCATGTTTCATGCGTTCGTTCGCTCGTTTCATGCTAAAAAACTCGGCTAAATTTTTTGTAAAGAAGGATAATAAATCCTAAATTATTCAAATGCAAACCAAATTTGTATTCATTTTAAAATATTTCTCCACAATCTTTGTTTGCACCTAAAACTCATGTTCCGTGCGTTTGTTTGCTCTTTTCATTCAAAAAAAAACTCGGATAGATTTTCGTAAAGAATGATAGTAAATACTAAATTATTCAAATGGAAATCAAAATTTGTATCCATTTTAAAATATTTGTCCGCAATCTTTGAGTGCCCCTAAAGCTCATGTTTCATGCATTTGTTCGCTCGTTTCATGTTAAAAAACTCGGCTAGATTTTTTGTAAAGAAGGATAATAAATCCTAAATTAATCAAATGCAAACCAGAATTTGTATTCATTTTAAAATATTTCTCCACAATCTTTGTTTCCACCTAAAACTCATGTTTCGTACGTTTGTTTGCTCGTTTCATTGAAAATAAAACTCGGATAGATTTTTCGTAAAGAATGATAGTAAATACTAAATTATTCAAATGGAAATCAAAATTTGTATCCATTTTAAAATATTTCTCTGCAATCTTTTAGTGCCCCTAAGACTCATGTTTCATGCGTTCGTTCGCTCGTTTCATGCTAAAAAACTCGGCTAGATTTTTTGTAAAGAAGGATAATAAATCCTAAATTATTCAAATGCAAACGAGAATTTGTATTCATTTTAAAATATTTCTCCACAATCTTTGTGTGCCCCTAAAACTCATCTTTCATGCGTTTGTTCGCTCGTTTAATGTTAAAAAACTCGGCTACATTTTTCATAAAGATTGATAGTACATACTAAATTATTCAAATGCAAACCAAAATTCGTATTCAATTTAAAATATTTCTCCACAATTTTTGTTTGCACCTAAAACTCATCTTTCGTGCGTTTGTTTGCTCGTTTCATTAAAAAAAAACTCGGATAGATTTTTCGTAAAGAATGATAGTAAATACTAAACTATTCAAATGGAAATCAAAATTTGTATCCATTTTAAAATATTTCTCCGCAATCTTTGTCTGACCCTTAAACTCATTGTTTATGCGTTTGTTCGCTCATTTCATGCCAAAAGACTCGGCTAAATTTTTCGTAACGAATGATGGTAAATACTAAATTATTCAAATGCAAACCAAAATTTGTATTCATTTTAAAATATTTCTCCACAGTCTTTGTTTCCACTCTAAACTTATGTTTCGTGCATTTGTTTGCTCGTTTCATTCAAAAAAAACTCGGAAAGACTTTTCGTAAAGAATGATAGTAAATACTAAATTATTCAAATGGAAATCAAAATTGTATCCATTTTAAAATATTTCTCCGCAATCTTTGTGTGCCCCTAAAACTCATGTTTCATGCGTTCGTTCGCTCGTTTCATGCTAAAAAACTCGGCTAAATTTTTTGTAAAGAAGGATAATAAATCCTAAATTATTCAAATGCAAACCAAATTTGTATTCATTTTAAAATATTTCTCCACAATCTTTGTTTGCACCTAAAACTCATGTTCCGTGCGTTTGTTTGCTCTTTTCATTCAAAAAAAAACTCGGATAGATTTTCGTAAAGAATGATAGTAAATACTAAATTATTCAAATGGAAATCAAAATTTGTATCCATTTTAAAATATTTGTCCGCAATCTTTGAGTGCCCCTAAAGCTCATGTTTCATGCATTTGTTCGCTCGTTTCATGTTAAAAAACTCGGCTAGATTTTTTGTAAAGAAGGATAATAAATCCTAAATTAATCAAATGCAAACCAGAATTTGTATTCATTTTAAAATATTTCTCCACAATCTTTGTTTCCACCTAAAACTCATGTTTCGTACGTTTGTTTGCTCGTTTCATTGCAAAAAAAACTCGGATAGATTTTTCGTAAAGAATGATAGTAAATACTAAATTATTCAAATGGAAATCAAAATTTGTATCCATTTTAAAATATTTCTCCGCAATCTTTTAGTGCCCCTAAGACTCATGTTTCATGCATTTGTTCAATCGTTTCATGCTAAAAAACTCGGCTAGATTTTTTGTAAAGAAGGATAATAAATCCAAAATTATTCAAATACAAACGAGAATTTGTATTCATTTTAAAATATTTCTCCACAATCTTTGTGTGCCCCTAAAACTCATCTTTCATGCGTTTGTTCGCTCGTTTAATGTTAAAAAACTCGGCTACATTTTTCAAAAAGATTGATAGTACATACTAAATTATTCAAATGCAAACCGCAATTCGTATTCAATTTAAAATATTTCTCCACAATCTTTGTTTGCACCAAAAACTCATGTTTCGTGCGTTTGTTTGCTCGTTTCATTAAAAAAAAAACTCGGATAGATTTTTCGTAAAGAATGATAGTTAATACAAAATTATTCTAATGGAAATCAAAATTTGTATCCATTTTAAAATATTTCTCCGTAATATTTGTGTGCCCCTAAAACTCATTGTTTATGCGTTTGTTCGGTCATTTCATGCTAAAAAACTCGGCTAAATTTTTTGTAAAGAAGGATAATAAATCCTAAATTATTCAAATGCAAACCAAATTTGTATTCATTTTAAAATATTTCTCCACAATCTTTGTTTGCACCAAAAACTCATGTTTCGTGCGTTTGTTTGCTCGTTTCATTAAAAAAAAAACTCGGATAGATTTTTCGTAAAGAATGATGGTAAATACTAAATTATTCAAATGCAAACCAAAATTTGTATTCATTTTAAAATATTTCTCCACAATCTTTGTTTCCACTCTAAACTTATGTTTCGTGCATTTGTTTGCTCGTTTCATTCAAAAAAAACTCGGAAAGAATTTTCGTAAAGAAGGATAGTAAATACTAAATTATTCAAATGGAAATCAAAATTGTATCCATTTTAAAATATTTCTCCGCAATCTTTGTGTGCCCCTGACACTCATGTTTCATGCGTTCGTTTGCTCGTTTCATGCTAAAAAACTCGGCTCAATTTTTTGTAAAGAAGGATAATAAATCCTAAATTATTCAAATGCAAACGAGAATTTGTATTCATTTTAAAATATTTCTCCACAATCTTTGTGTGCCCCTAAAACTCATCTTTCATGCGTTTGTTCGCTCGTTTAATGTTAAAAAACTCGGCTACATTTTTCATAAAGATTGATAGTACATACTAAATTATTCAAATGCAAACCAAAATTCGTATTCAATTTAAAATATTTCTCCACAATTTTTGTTTGCACCTAAAACTCATCTTTCGTGCGTTTGTTTGCTCATTTCATTAAAAAAAAACTCGGATAGATTTTTCGTAAAGAATGATAGTAAATACTAAACTATTCAAATGGAAATCAAAATTTGTATCCATTTTAAAATATTTCTCCGCAATCTTTGTCTGACCCTTAAACTCATTGTTTATGCGTTTGTTCGCTCATTTCATGCTAAAAGACTCGGCTAAATTTTTCGTAACGAATGATGGTAAATACTAAATTATTCAAATGCAAACCAAAATTTGTATTCATTTTAAAATATTTCTCCACAGTCTTTGTTTCCACTCTAAACTTATGTTTCGTGCATTTGTTTGCTCGTTTCATTCAAAAAAAACTCGGAAAGACTTTTCGTAAAGAATGATAGTAAATACTAAATTATTCAAATGGAAATCAAAATTGTATCCATTTTAAAATATTTCTCCGCAATCTTTGTGTGCCCCTAAAACTCATGTTTCATCCGTTCGTTCGCTCGTTTCATGCTAAAAAACTCGGCTAAATTTTTTGTAAAGAAGGATAATAAATCCTAAATTATTCAAATGCAAACCAAATTTGTATTCATTTTAAAATATTTCTCCACAATCTTTGTTTGCACCTAAAACTCATGTTCCGTGCGTTTGTTTGCTCGTTTCATTCAAAAAAAAACTCGGATAGATTTTCGTAAAGAATGATAGTAAATACTAAATTATTCAAATGGAAATCAAAATTTGTATCCATTTTAAAATATTTCTCCGCAATCTCTGAGTGCCCCTAAAGCTCATGTTTCATGCATTTGTTCGCTCGTTTCATGTTAAAAAACTCGGCTAGATTTTTTGTAAAGAAGGATAATAAATCCTAAATTAATCAAATGCAAACCAGAATTTGTATTCATTTTAAAATATTTCTCCACAATCTTTGTTTCCACCTAAAACTCATGTTTCGTACGTTTGTTTGCTCGTTTCATTGAAAAAAAAACTCGGATAGATTTTTAGTAAAGAATGATAGTAAATACTAAATTATTCAAATGGAAATCAAAATTTGTATCCATTTTAAAATATTTCTCTGCAATCTTTTAGTGCCCCTAAGACTCATGTTTCATGCATTTGTTCGCTCGTATCATGCTAAAAAACTCGGCTAGATTTTTTGTAAAGAAGGATAATAAATCCAAAATTATTCAAATGCAAACGAGAATTTGTATTCATTTTAAAATATTTCTCCACAATCTTTGTGTGCCCCTAAAACTCATCTTTCATGCGTTTGTTCGCTCGTTTAATGTTAAAAAACTCGGCTACATTTTTCATAAAGATTGATAGTACATACTAAATTATTCAAATGCAAACCAAAATTCGTATTCAATTTAAAATATTTCTCCACAATCTTTGTTTGCACCTAAAACTCTTCTTTTGTGCGTTTGTTTGCTCGTTTCATTAAAACAAAACTCGGATAGATTTTTCGTAAAGAATGATAGTAAATACTAAATTATTCAAATGAAAATCAAATTTTGTATCCATTTTAAAATATTTCTCCGCAATCTTTGTCTGACCCTTAAACTCATTGTTTATGCGTTTGTTCGCTCATTTCGTGCTAAAAGACTCGGCTAAATTTTTCGTAACGAATGATGGTAAATACTAAATTATTCAAATGCAAACCAAAATTTGTATTCATTTTAAAATATTTCTCCACAGTCTTTGTTTCCACTCTAAACTTATGTTTCGTGCATTTGTTTGCTCGTTTCATTCAAAAAAAACTCGGAAAGATTTTTCGTAAAGAATGATAGTAAATACTAAATTATTCAAATGGAAATCAAAATTGTATCCATTTTAAAATATTTCTCCGCAATCTTTGTGTGCCCCTAAAACTCATGTTTCATGCGTTCGTTCGCTCGTTTCATGCTAAAAAACTCGGCTAAATTTTTTGTAAAGAAGAATAATAAATCCTAAATTATTCAAATGCAAACCAAATTTGTATTCATTTTAAAATATTTCTCCACAATCTTTGTTTGCACCTAAAACTCATGTTCCGTGCGTTTGTTTGCTCGTTTCATTCAAAAAAAAACTCGGATAGATTTTCGTAAAGAATGATAGTAAATACTAAATTATTGAAATGGAAATAAAAATTTGTATCCATTTTAAAATATTTCCCCGCAATCTTTGAGTGCCCCTAAAGCTCATGTTTCATGCATTCGTTCGCTCGTTTCATGCTAAAAAACTCGGCTAAATTTTTTGTAAAGAAGGATAATAAATCCTAAATTATTCAAATGCAAACCAAATTTGTATTCATTTTAAAATATTTCTCCACAATCTTTGTTTGCACCTAAAACTCATGTTCCGTGCGTTTGTTTGCTCGTTTCATTCAAAAAAAAACTCGGATAGATTTTCGTAAAGAATGATAGTAAATACTAAATTATTCAAATGGAAATCAAAATTTGTATCCATTTTAAAATATTTCTCCGCAATCTTTGAGTGCCCCTAAAGCTCATGTTTCATGCATTTGTTCGCTCGTTTCATGTTAAAAAACTCGGCTAGATTTTTTGTAAAGAAGGATAATAAATCCTAAATTATTCAAATGCAAACCAAATTTGTATTCATTTTAAAATATTTCTCCACAATCTTTATTTGCACCTAAAACTCATGTTTCGTGCGTTTGTTTGCTCGTTTCATTCAAAAAAAAACTCGGAAAGATTTTTCGTAAAGAATGATAGTAAATACTAAATTATTCAAATGGAAATCAAAATTGTATCCATTTTAAAATATTTCTCCGCAATCTTTCTGTGCCCCTAAAACTCATGTTTCATGCGTTCGTTCGCTCGTTTCATGTTAAAAAACTCGGCTAGATTTTTTGTAAAGAAGGATAATAAATCCAAAATTATTCAAATGCAAACGAGAATT
Source organism: Juncus effusus (assembly GCA_027726005.1). NCBI lineage: Eukaryota > Viridiplantae > Streptophyta > Magnoliopsida > Poales > Juncaceae > Juncus > Juncus effusus. Next base: position 5,581,342 of record CM050901.1, read on the forward strand.
TGTATTCATTTTAAAATATTTCTCCACAATCTATGTGTGCCCCTAAAACTCATCTTTCATGCGTTTGTTCGCTCGTTTAATGTTAAAAAACTCGGCTACATTTTTCATAAAGATTGATAGTACATACTAAATTATTCAAATGCAAACCAAAATTCGTATTCAATTTAAAATATTTCTCCACAATCTTTGTTTGCACCTAAAACTCATCTTTCGTGCGTTTGTTTGCTCGTTTCATTAAAACAAAACTCGGATAGATTTTTCGTAAAGAATGATAGTAAATACTAATTTATTCAAATGGAAATCAAAATTTGTATCCATTTTAAAATATTTCTCCGCAATCTTTGTCTGACCCTTAAACTCATTGTTTATGCGTTTGTTCGCTCATTTCATGCTAAAAGACTCGGCTAAATTTTTCGTAACGAATGATGGTAAATACTAAATTATTCAAATGCAAACCAAAATTTGTATTCGTTTTAAAATATTTCTCCACAGTCTTTGTTTCCACTCTAAACTTATGTTTCGTGCATTTGTTTGCTCGTTTCATTCAAAAAAAACTCGGAAAGATTTTTCGTAAAGAATGATAGTAAATACTAAATTATTCAAATGGAAATCAAAATTGTATCCATTTTAAAATATTTCTCCGCAATCTTTCTGTGCCCCTAAAACTCATGTTTCATGCGTTCGTTCGCTCGTTTCATGTTAAAAAACTCGGCTAGATTTTTTGTAAAGAAGGATAATAAATCCAAAATTATTCAAATGCAAACGAGAATTTGTATTCATTTTAAAATATTTCTCCACAATCTATGTGTGCCCCTAAAACTCATCTTTCATGCGTTTGTTCGCTCGTTTAATGCTAAAAAACTCGGCTACATTTTTCATAAAGATTGATAGTACATACTAAATTATTCAAATGCAAACCAAAATTCGTATTCAATTTAAAATATTTCTCCACAATCTTTGTTTGCACCTAAAACTCATCTTTCGTGCGTTTGTTTGCTCGTTTCATTAAAACAAAACTCGGACAGATTTTTCGTAAAGAATGATAGTAAATAGTAAAGATTGATAGATTTTTCGTAAAGAATGATAGTAAATACTAAATTATTCAAATGGAAATCAAAATTGTATCCATTTTAAAATATTTCTCCGCAATCTTTGTGTGCCCCTAAAACTCATGTTTCATGCGTTCGTTCGCTCGTTTCATGCTAAAAAACTCGGCTAAATTTTTTGTAAAGAAGGATAATAAATCCTAAATTATTCAAATGCAAACCAAATTTGTATTCATTTTAAAATATTTCTCCACAATCTTTGTTTGCACCTAAAACTCATGTTCCGTGCGTTTGTTTGCTCGTTTCATTCAAAAAAAAACTCGGATAGATTTTCGTAAAGAATGATAGTAAATACTAAATTATTCAAATGGAAATCAAAATTTGTATCCATTTTAAAATATTTCTCCGCAATCTTTGAGTGCCCCTAAAGCTTATGTTTCATGCATTTGTTCGCTCGTTTCATGTTAAAAAACTCGGCTAGATTTTTTGTAAAGAAGGATAATAAATCCTAAATTAATCAAATGCAAACCAGAATTTGTATTCATTTTAAAATATTTCTCCACAATCTTTGTTTCCACCTAAAACTCATGTTTCGTACGTTTGTTTGCTCGTTTCATTGAAAAAAAAACTCGGATAGATTTTTCGTAAAGAATGATAGTAAATACTAAATTATTCAAATGGAAATCAAAATTTGTATCCATTTTAAAATATTTCTCTGCAATCTTTTAGTGCCCCTAAGACTCATGTTTCATGCATTTGTTCGCTCGTTTCATGCTAAAAAACTCGGCTAGATTTTTTGTAAAGAATGATAATAAATCCAAAATTATTCAAATGCAAACGAGAATTTGTATTCATTTTAAAATATTTCTCCACAATCTTTGTGTGCCCCTAAAACTCATCTTTCATGCGTTTGTTCGCTCGTTTAATGTTAAAAAACTCGGCTACATTTTTCATAAAGATTGATAGTACATACTAAATTATTCAAACAAACCAAAATTCGTATTCAATTTAAAATATTTCTCCACAATCTTTGTTTGCACCTAAAACTCATCTTTCGTGCGTTTGTTTGCTCGTTTCATTAAAACAAAACTCGGATAGATTTTTCGTAAAGAATGATAGTAAATACTAAATTATTCAAATGAAAATCAAAATTTGTATCCATTTTAAAATATTTCTCCGCAATCTTTGTCTGACCCTTAAACTCATTGTTTATGCGTTTGTTCGCTCATTTCGTGCTAAAAGACTCGGCTAAATTTTTCGTAACGAATGATGGTAAATACTAAATTATTCAAATGCAAACCAAAATTTGTATTCATTTTAAAATATTTCTCCACACTCTTTGTTTCCACTCTAAACTTATGTTTCGTGCATTTGTTTGCTCGTTTCATTCAAAAAAAACTCGGAAAGATTTTTCGTAAAGAATGATAGTAAATACTAAATTATTCAAATGGAAATCAAAATTGTATCCATTTTAAAATATTTCTCCGCAATCTTTGTGTGCCCCTAAAACTCATGTTTCTTGCGTTCGTTCGCTCGTTTCATGCTAAAAAACTCGGCTAAATTTTTTGTAAAGAAGGATAATAAATCCTAAATTATTCAAATGCAAACCAAATTTGTATTCATTTTAAAATATTTCTCCACAATCTTTGTTTGCACCTAAAACTCATGTTCCGTGCGTTTGTTTGCTCGTTTCTTTCAAAAAAAAACTCGGATAGATTTTCGTAAAGAATGATAGTAAATACTAAATTATTCAAATGGAAATAAAAATTTTTATCCATTTTAAAATATTTCTCCGCAATCTTTGAGTGCCCCTAAAGCTCATGTTTCATGCATTTGTTCGCTCGTTTCATGTTAAAAAACTCGGCTAGATTTTTTGTAAAGAAGGATAATAAATCCTAAATTAATCAAATGCAAACCAGAATTTGTATTCATTTTAAAATATTTCTCCACAATCTTTGTTTCCACCTAAAACTCATTTTCGTACGTTTGTTTGCTCGTTTCATTGAAAAAAAAACTCAGATAGATTTTTCGTAGAGAATGATAGTAAATACTAAATTATTCAAATGGAAATCAAAATTTGTATCCATTTTAAAATATTTGTCTGCAATCTTTTAGTGCCCCTAAGACTCATGTTTCATGCATTTGTTCACTCGTTTCATGCTAAAAAACTCGGCTAGATTTTTTGTAAAGAAGGATAATAAATCCAAAATTATTCAAATGCAAACGAGAATTTGTATTCATTTTAAAATATTTCTCCACAATCTTTGTGTGCCCCTAAAACTCATCTTTCATGCGTTTGTTCGCTCGTTTAATGTTAAAAAACTCGGCTACATTTTTCATAAAGATTGATAGTACATACTAAATTATTCAAATGCAAACCAAAATTCGTATTCAATTTAAAATATTTCTCCACAATCTTTGTTTGCACCTAAAACTCATCTTTCGTGCGTTTGTTTGCTCGTTTCATTAAAACAAAACTCGGATAGATTTTTCGTAAAGAATGATAGTAAATACTAAATTATTCAAATGAAAATCAAAATTTGTATCCATTTTAAAATATTTCTCCGCAATCTTTGTCTGACCCTTAAACTCAGTGTTTATGCGTTTGTTCGCTCATTTCATGCTAAAAGACTCGGCTAAATTTTTCGTAACGAATGATGGTAAATACTAAATTATTCAAATGCAAACCAAAATTTGTATTCATTTTAAAATATTTCTCCACAGTCTTTGTTTCCACTCTAAACTTATGTTTCGTGCATTTGTTTGCTCGTTTCATTCAAAAAAACTCGGAAAGATTTTTCGTAAAGAATGATAGTAAATACTAAATTATTCAAATGGAAATCAAAATTGTATCCATTTTAAAATATTTCTCCGCAATCTTTGTGTGCCCCTAAAACTCATGTTTCATGCGTTCGTTCGCTCGTTTCATGCTAAAAAACTCGGCTAAATTTTTTGTAAAGAAGGATAATAAATCCTAAATTATTCAAATGCAAACCAAATTTGTATTCATTTTAAAATATTTCTCCACAATCTTTGTTTGCACCTAAAACTCATGTTCCGTGCGTTTGTTTGCTCGTTTCATTCAAAAAAAAACTCGGATAGATTTTCGTAAAGAATGATAGTAAATACTAAATTATTCAAATGGAAATAAAAATCTGTATCCATTTTAAAATATTTCTCCGCAATCTTTGAGTGCCCCTAAAGCTCATGTTTCATGCATTTGTTCGCTCGTTTCATGTTAAAAAACTCGGCTAGATTTTTTGTAAAGAAGGATAATAAATCCTAAATTAATCAAATGCAAACCAGAATTTGTATTCATTTTAAAATATTTCTCCACAATCTTTGTTTCCACCTAAAACTCATGTTTCGTACGTTTGTTTGCTCGTTTCATTGAAAAAAAAACTCGGATAGATTTTTCGTAGAGAATGATAGTAAATACTAAATTATTCAAATGGAAATCAAAATTTGTATCCATTTTAAAATATTTCTCTGCAATCTTTTAGTGCCCCTAAGACTCATGTTTCATGCATTTGTTCGCTCGTTTCATGCTAAAAAACTCGGCTAGATTTTTTGTAAAGAAGGATAATAAATCCAAAATTATTCAAATGCAAACGAGAATTTGTATTCATTTTAAAATATTTCTCCACAATCTTTGTGTGCCCCTAAAACTCATCTTTCATGCGTTTGTTCGCTCGTTTAATGTTAAAAAACTCGGCTACATTTTTCATAAAGATTGATAGTACATACTAAATTATTCAAATGCAAACCAAAATTCGTATTCAATTTAAAATATTTCTCCACAATCTTTGTTTGCACCTAAAACTCATCTTTCGTGCGTTTGTTTGCTCGTTTCATTAAAACAAAACTCGGATAGATTTTTCGTAAAGAATGATAGTAAATACTAAATTATTCAAATGAAAATCAAAATTTGTATCCATTTTAAAATATTTCTCCGCAATCTTTGTCTGACCCTTAAACTCATTGTTTATGCGTTTGTTCGCTCATTTCATGCTAAAAGACTCGGCTAAATTTTTCGTAACGAATGATGGTAAATACTAAATTATTCAAATGCAAACCAAAATTTGTATTCATTTTAAAATATTTCTCCACAGTCTTTGTTTCCACTCTAAACTTATGTTTCGTGCATTTGTTTGCTCGTTTCATTCAAAAAAAACTCGGAAAGACTTTTCGTAAAGAATGATAGTAAATACTAAATTATTCAAATGGAAATCAAAATTGTATCCATTTTAAAATATTTCTCCGCAATCTTTGTGTGCCCCTAAAACTCATGTTTCATGCGTTCGTTCGCTCGTTTCATGCTAAAAAACTCGGCTAAATTTTTTGTAAAGAAGGATAATAAATCCTAAATTATTCAAATGCAAACCAAATTTGTATTCATTTTAAAATATTTCTCCACAATCTTTGTTTCCACTCTAAACTTATGTTTCGTGCCCCTAAAACTCATCTTTCATGCGTTTGTTCGCTCGTTTAATGTTAAAAAACTCGGCTACATTTTTTCTAAAGAAGGATAATAAATCCTAAATTATTCAAATGCAAACCAAATTTGTATTCATTTTAAAATATTTCTCCACAATCTTTGTTTGCACCTAAAACTCATGTTTCGTGCGTTTGATTGCTCGTTTCATTCAAAAAAAAACTCGGATAGATTTTTCGTAAAGAATGATAGTAAATACTAAATTATTCAAATGGAAATCAAAATTTGTATCCATTTTAAAATATTTCTCCGCAATCTTTGTGTGCCCCTAAAACTCATGTTTCATGAGTTCATTCGCTCGTTTCATGCTAAAAAACTCGGCTAAATTTTTTGTAAAGAAGGATAATAAATCCTAAATTATTCAAATGCAAACGAGAATTTGTATTCATTTTAAAATATTTCTCCACAATCTTTGTGTGCCCCTAAAACTCATCTTTCATGCGTTTGTTCGCTCGTTTAATGTTAAAAAACTCGGCTACATTTTTCATAAAGATTGATAGTACATACTAAATTATTCAAATGCAAACCAAAATTCGTATTCAATTTAAAATATTTCTCCACAATCTTTGTTTGCACCTAAAACTCATCTTTCGTGCGTTTGTTTGCTCGTTTCATTAAAACAAAACTCGGATAGATTTTTCGTAAAGAATGATAGTAAATACTAAATTATTCAAATGGAAATCAAAATTTGTATCCATTTTAAAATATTTCTCCGCAATCTTTGTTTGACCCTTAAACTCATTGTTTATGCGTTTGTTCGCTCATTTCATGCTAAAAGACTCGACTAAATTTTTCGTAACGAATGATGGTAAATACTAAATTATTCAAATGCAAACCAAAATTTGTATTCATTTTAAAATATTTCTCCACAGTCTTTGTTTCCACTCTAAACTTATGTTTCGTGCATTTGTTTGCTCGTTTCATTCAAAAAAAACTCGGAACGATTTTTCGTAAAGAATGATAGTAAATACTAAATTATTCAAATGGAAATCAAAATTGTATCCATTTTAAAATATTTCTCCGCAATCTTTGAGTGCCCCTAAAACTCATGTTTCATGCGTTCGTTCGCTCGTTTCATGCTAAAAAACTCGGCTAAATTTTTTGTAAAGAAGGATAATAAATCCTAAATTATTCAAATGCAAACCAAATTTGTATTCATTTTAAAATATTTCTCCACAATCTTTGTTTCCACTCTAAACTTATGTTTCGTGCCCCTAAAACTCATCTTTCATGCGTTTGTTCGCTCGTTTAATGTTAAAAAACTCGGCTACATTTTTTCTAAAGAAAGATAATAAATCCTAAATTATTCAAATGCAAACCAAATTTGTATTCATTTTAAAATATTTCTCCACAATCTTTGTTTGCACCTAAAACTCATGTTTCGTGCGTTTGTTTGCTCGTTTCATTCAAAAAAAAACTCGGATAGATTTTTCGTAAAGAATGATAGTAAATACTAAATTATTCAAATGGAAATCAAAATTTGTATCCATTTTAAAATATTTCTCCGCAATCTTTGTGTGCCCCTAAAACTCATGTTTCATGAGTTCATTCGCTCGTTTCATGCTAAAAAACTCGGCTAAATTTTTTGTAAAGAAGGATAATAAATCCTAAATTATTCAAATGCAAACCAAATTTGTATTCATTTTAAAATATTTCTCCACAATCTTTGTTTGCACCTAAAACTCATGTTTCGTGCGTTCGTTTGCTCGTTTCATTCAAAAAAAAACTCGGATAGATTTTTCGTAAAGAATGATAGTAAATACTAAATTATTCAAATGGAAATCAAAATTTGTATCCATTTTAAAAAATTTCTCCGCAATCTTTTAGTGCCCCTAAGACTCATGTTTCATGCATTTGTTCGCTCGTTTCATGCTAAAAAACTCGGCTAGATTTTTTGTAAAGAAGGATAATAAATCCAAAATTATTCAAACGCAAACGAGAATTTGTATTCATTTTAAAATATTTCTCCACAATCTTTGTGTGCCCCTAAAACTCATCTTTCATGCGTTTGTTCGCTCGTTTAATGTTAAAAAACTCGGCTACATTTTTCATAAAGATTGATAGTACATACTAAATTATTCAAATGCAAACCAAAATTCGTATTCAATTTAAAATATTTCTCCACAATCTTTGTTTGCACCTAAAACTCATCTTTCGTGCGTTTGTTTGCTCGTTTCAATAAAACAAAACTCGGATAGATTTTTCGTAAAGAATGATAGTAAATACTAAATTATTCAAATGGAAATCAAAATTTGTATCCATTTTAAAATATTTCTCCGCAATCTTTGTCTGACCCTTAAACTCATTGTTTATGCGTTTGTTCGCTCATTTCATGCTAAAAGACTCGGCTAAATTTTTCGTAACGAATGATGGTAAATACTAAATTATTCAAATGCAAACCAAAATTTGTATTCATTTTAAAATATTTCTCCACAGTCTTTGTTTCCACTCTAAACTTATGTTTCGTGCATTTGTTTGCTCGTTTCATTCAAAAAAAACTCGGAACGATTTTTCGTAAAGAATGATAGTAAATACTAAATTATTCAAATGGAAATCAAAATTGTATCCATTTTAAAATATTTCTCCGCAATCTTTGTGTGCCCCTAAAACTCATGTTTCATGCGTTCGTTCGCTCGTTTCATGCTAAAAAACTCGGCTAAATTTTTTGTAAAGAAGGATAATAAATCCTAAATTATTCAAATGCAAACCAAATTTGTATTCATTTTAAAATATTTCTCCACAATCTTTGTTTCCACTCTAAACTTATGTTTCGTGCATTTGTTTGCTCGTTTCATTCAAAAAAAACTCGGAACGATTTTTCGTAAAGAATGATAGTAAATACTAAATTATTCAAATGGAAATCAAAATTGTATCCATTTTAAAATATTTCTCCGAAATCTTTGTGTGCCCCTAAAACTCATGTTTCATGCGTTCGTTCGCTCGTTTCATGCTAAAAAACTCGGCTACATTTTTCATAAAGATTGATAGTACATACTAAATTATTCAAATGCAAACCAAAATTCGTATTCAATTTAAAATATTTCTCCACAATCTTTGTTTGCACCTAAAACTCATCTTTCGTGCGTTTGTTTGCTCGTTTCATTAAAACAAAACTCGGATAGATTTTTCGTAAAGAATGATAGTAAATACTAAATTATTCAAATGGAAATCAAAATTTGTATCCATTTTAAAATATTTCTCCGCAATCTTTGTCTGACCCTTAAACTCATTGTTTATGCGTTTGTTCGCTCATTTCATGCTAAAAGACTCGGCTAAATTTTTCGTAACGAATGATGGTAAATACTAAATTATTCAAATGCAAACCAAAATTCGTATTCAATTTAAAATATTTCTCCACAATCTTTGTTTGCACCTAAAACTCATCTTTCGTGCGTTTGTTTGCTCGTTTCAATAAAACAAAACTCGGATAGATTTTTCGTAAAGAATGATAGTAAATACTAAATTATTCAAATGGAAATCAAAATTGTATCCATTTTAAAATATTTCTCCGCAATCTTTGTGTGCCCCTAAAACTCATGTTTCATGCGTTCGTTCGCTCGTTTCATGCTAAAAAACTCGGCTAAATTTTTTGTAAAGAAGGATAATAAATCCTAAATTATTCAAATGCAAACCAAATTTGTATTCATTTTAAAATATTTCTCCACAATCTTTGTTTGCACCTAAAACTCATGTTTCGTGCGTTCGTTTGCTCGTTTCATTCAAAAAAAAACTCGGATAGATTTTTCGTAAAGAATGATAGTAAATACTAAATTATTCAAATGGAAATCAAAATTTGTATCCATTTTAAAATATTTCTCCGCAATCTTTTAGTGCCCCTAAGACTCATGTTTCATGCATTTGTTCGCTCGTTTCATGCTAAAAAACTCGGCTAGATTTTTTGTAAAGAAGGATAATAAATCCAAAATTATTCAAATGCAAACGAGAATTTGTATTCATTTTAAAATATTTCTCCACAATCTTTGCGTGCCCCTAAAACTCATCTTTCATGCGTTTGTTCGCTCGTTTAATGTTAAAAAACCCGGCTACATTTTTCATAAAGATTGATAGTACAAACTAAATTATTCAAATGCAAACCAAAATTCGTATTCAATTTAAAATATTTCTCCACAATCTTTGTTTGCACCTAAAACTCATCTTTCGTGCGTTTGTTTGCTCGTTTCATTAAAACAAAACTCGGATAGATTTTTCGTAAAGAATGATAGTAAATACTAAATTATTCAAATGGAAATCAAAATTTGTATCCATTTTAAAATATTTCTCCGCAATCTTTGTGTGCCCCTAAAACTCATGTTTCATGAGTTCATTCGCTCGTTTCATGCTAAAAAACTCGGCTAAATTTTTTGTAAAGAAGGATAATAAATCCTAAATTATTCAAATGCAAACCAAATTTGTATTCATTTTAAAATATTTCTCCACAATCTTTGTTTGCACCTAAAACTCATGTTTCGTGCGTTCGTTTGCTCGTTTCATTCAAAAAAAAACTCGGATAGATTTTTCGTAAAGAATGATAGTAAATACTAAATTATTCAAATGGAAATCAAAATATGTATCCATTTTAAAATATTTCTCCGCAATCTTTTAGTGCCCCTAAGACTCATGTTTCATGCATTTGTTCGCTCGTTTCATGCTAAAAAACTCGGCTAGATTTTTTGTAAAGAAGGATAATAAATCCAAAATTATTCAAATGCAAACGAGAATTTGTATTCATTTTAAAATATTTCTCCACAATCTTTGTGTGCCCCTAAAACTCATCTTTCATGCGTTTGTTCGCTCGTTTAATGTTAAAAAACTCGGCTACATTTTTCATAAAGATTGATAGTACATACTAAATTATTCAAATGCAAACCAAAATTCGTATTCAATTTAAAATATTTCTCCACAATCTTTGTTTGCACCTAAAACTCATCTTTCGTGCGTTTGTTTGCTCGTTTCATTAAAACAAAACTCGGATAGATTTTTCGTAAAGAATGATAGTAAATACTAAATTATTCAAATGGAAATCAAAATTTGTATCCATTTTAAAATATTTCTCCGCAATCTTTGTCTGACCCTTAAACTCATTGTTTATGCGTTTGTTCGCTCATTTCATGCTAAAAGACTCGGCTAAATTTTTCGTAACGAATGATGGTAAATACTAAATTATTCAAATGCAAACCAAAATTTGTATTCATTTTAAAATATTTCTCCACAGTCTTTGTTTCCACTCTAAACTTATGTTTCGTGCATTTGTTTGCTCGTTTCATTCAAAAAAAACTCGGAACGATTTTTCGTAAAGAATGATAGTAAATACTAAATTATTCAAATGGAAATCAAAATTGTATCCATTTTAAAATATTTCTCCGAAATCTTTGTGTGCCCCTAAAACTCATGTTTCATGCGTTCGTTCGCTCGTTTCATGCTAAAAAACTCGGCTACATTTTTCATAAAGATTGATAGTACATACTAAATTATTCAAATGCAAACCAAAATTCGTATTCAATTTAAAATATTTCTCCACAATCTTTGTTTGCACCTAAAACTTATCTTTCGTGCGTTTGTTTGCTCGTTTCATTAAAACAAAACTCGGATAGATTTTTCGTAAAGAATGATAGTAAATACTAAATTATTCAAATGGAAATCAAAATTTGTATCCATTTTAAAATATTTCTCCGCAATCTTTGTCTGACCCTTAAACTCATTGTTTATGCGTTTGTTCGCTCATTTCATGCTAAAAGACTCGGCTAAATTTTTCGTAACGAATGATGGTAAATACTAAATTATTCAAATGCAAACCAAAATTTGTATTCATTTTAAAATATTTCTCCACAGTCTTTGTTTCCACTCTAAACTTATGTTTCGTGCATTTGTTTGCTCGTTTCATTCAAAAAAAACTCGGAACGATTTTTCGTAAAGAATGATAGTAAATACTAAATTATTCAAATGGAAATCAAAATTGTATCCATTTTAAAATATTTCTCCGCAATCTTTGTGTGCCCCTAAAACTCATGTTTCATGCGTTCGTTCGCTCGTTTCATGCTAAAAAACTCGGCTAAATTTTTTGTAAAGAAGGATAATAAATCCTAAATTATTCAAATGCAAACCAAATTTGTATTCATTTTAAAATATTTCTCCACAATCTTTGTTTGCACCTAAAACTCATGTTTCGTGCGTTCGTTTGCTCGTTTCATTCAAAAAAAAACTCGGATAGATTTTTCGTAAAGAATGATAGTAAATACTAAATTATTCAAATGGAAATCAAAATTTGTATCCATTTTAAAATATTTCTCCGCAATCTTTTAGTGCCCCTAAGACTCATGTTTCATGCATTTGTTCGCTCGTTTCATGCTAAAAAACTCGGCTAGATTTTTTGTAAAGAAGGATAATAAATCCAAAATTATTCAAATGCAAACGAGAATTTGTATTCATTTTAAAATATTTCTCCACAATCTTTGTGTGCCCCTAAAACTCATCTTTCATGCGTTTGTTCGCTCGTTTAATGTTAAAAAACTCGGCTACATTTTTCATAAAGATTGATAGTACATACTAAATTATTCAAATGCAAACCAAAATTCGTATTCAATTTAAAATATTTCTCCACAATCTTTGTTTGCACCTAAAACTCATCTTTCGTGCGTTTGTTTGCTCGTTTCATTAAAACAAAACTCGGATAGATTTTTCGTAAAGAATGATAGTAAATACTAAATTATTCAAATGGAAATCAAAATTTGTATCCATTTTAAAATATTTCTCCGCAATCTTTGTGTGCCCCTAAAACTCATGTTTCATGAGTTCATTCGCTCGTTTCATGCTAAAAAACTCGGCTAAATTTTTTGTAAAGAAGGATAATAAATCCTAAATTATTCAAATGCAAACCAAATTTGTATTCATTTTAAAATATTTCTCCACAATCTTTGTTTGCACCTAAAACTCATGTTTCGTGCGTTCGTTTGCTCGTTTCATTCAAAAAAAAACTCGGATAGATTTTTCGTAAAGAATGATAGTAAATACTAAATTATTCAAATGGAAATCAAAATATGTATCCATTTTAAAATATTTCTCCGCAATCTTTTAGTGCCCCTAAGACTCATGTTTCATGCATTTGTTCGCTCGTTTCATGCTAAAAAACTCGGCTAGATTTTTTGTAAAGAAGGATAATAAATCCAAAATTATTCAAATGCAAACGAGAATTTGTATTCATTTTAAAATATTTCTCCACAATCTTTGTGTGCCCCTAAAACTCATCTTTCATGCGTTTGTTCGCTCGTTTAATGTTAAAAAACTCGGCTACATTTTTCATAAAGATTGATAGTACATACTAAATTATTCAAATGCAAACCAAAATTCGTATTCAATTTAAAATATTTCTCCACAATCTTTGTTTGCACCTAAAACTCATCTTTCGTGCGTTTGTTTGCTCGTTTCATTAAAACAAAACTCGGATAGATTTTTCGTAAAGAATGATAGTAAATACTAAATTATTCAAATGGAAATCAAAATTTGTATCCATTTTAAAATATTTCTCCGCAATCTTTGTCTGACCCTTAAACTCATTGTTTATGCGTTTGTTCGCTCATTTCATGCTAAAAGACTCGGCTAAATTTTTCGTAACGAATGATGGTAAATACTAAATTATTCAAATGCAAACCAAAATTTGTATTCATTTTAAAATATTTCTCCACAGTCTTTGTTTCCACTCTAAACTTATGTTTCGTGCATTTGTTTGCTCGTTTCATTCAAAAAAAACTCGGAACGATTTTTCGTAAAGAATGATAGTAAATACTAAATTATTCAAATGGAAATCAAAATTGTATCCATTTTAAAATATTTCTCCGAAATCTTTGTGTGCCCCTAAAACTCATGTTTCATGCGTTCGTTCGCTCGTTTCATGCTAAAAAACTCGGCTACATTTTTCATAAAGATTGATAGTACATACTAAATTATTCAAATGCAAACCAAAATTCGTATTCAATTTAAAATATTTCTCCACAATCTTTGTTTGCACCTAAAACTCATGTTTCGTGCGTTCGTTTGCTCGTTTCATTCAAAAAAAAACTCGGATAGATTTTTCGTAAAGAATGATAGTAAATACTAAATTATTCAAATGGAAATCAAAATTTGTATCCATTTTAAAATATTTCTCCGCAATCTTTTAGTGCCCCTAAGACTCATGTTTCATGCATTTGTTCGCTCGTTTCATGCTAAAAAACTCGGCTAGATTTTTTGTAAAGAAGGATAATAAATCCAAAATTATTCAAATGCAAACGAGAATTTGTATTCATTTTAAAATATTTCTCCACAATCTTTGCGTGCCCCTAAAACTCATCTTTCATGCGTTTGTTCGCTCGTTTAATGTTAAAAAACTCGGCTACATTTTTCATAAAGATTGATAGTACAAACTAAATTATTCAAATGCAAACCAAAATTCGTATTCAATTTAAAATATTTCTCCACAATCTTTGTTTGCACCTAAAACTCATCTTTCGTGCGTTTGTTTGCTCGTTTCATTAAAACAAAACTCGGATAGATTTTTCGTAAAGAATGATAGTAAATACTAAATTATTCAAATGGAAATCAAAATTTGTATCCATTTTAAAATATTTCTCCGCAATCTTTGTGTGCCCCTAAAACTCATGTTTCATGAGTTCATTCGCTCGTTTCATGCTAAAAAACTCGGCTAAATTTTTTGTAAAGAAGGATAATAAATCCTAAATTATTCAAATGCAAACCAAATTTGTATTCATTTTAAAATATTTCTCCACAATCTTTGTTTCCACTCTAAACTTATGTTTCGTGCATTTGTTTGCTCGTTTCATTAAAACAAAACTCGGATAGATTTTTCGTAAAGAATGATAGTAAATACTAAATTATTCAAATGGAAATCAAAATTTGTATCCATTTTAAAATATTTCTCCGCAATCTTTGTCTGACCCTTAAACTCATTGTTTATGCGTTTGTTCGCTCATTTCATGCTAAAAGACTCGGCTAAATTTTTCGTAACGAATGATGGTAAATACTAAATTATTCAAATGCAAACCAAAATTTGTATTCATTTTAAAATATTTCTCCACAGTCTTTGTTTCCACTCTAAACTTATGTTTCGTGCATTTGTTTGCTCGTTTCATTCAAAAAAAACTCGGAACGATTTTTCGTAAAGAATGATAGTAAATACTAAATTATTCAAATGGAAATCAAAATTGTATCCATTTTAAAATATTTCTCCGAAATCTTTGTGTGCCCCTAAAACTCATGTTTCATGCGTTCGTTCGCTCGTTTCATGCTAAAAAACTCGGCTACATTTTTCATAAAGATTGATAGTACATACTAAATTATTCAAATGCAAACCAAAATTCGTATTCAATTTAAAATATTTCTCCACAATCTTTGTTTGCACCTAAAACTCATGTTTCGTGCGTTCGTTTGCTCGTTTCATTCAAAAAAAAACTCGGATAGATTTTTCGTAAAGAATGATAGTAAATACTAAATTATTCAAATGGAAATCAAAATTTGTATCCATTTTAAAATATTTCTCCGCAATCTTTTAGTGCCCCTAAGACTCATGTTTCATGCATTTGTTCGCTCGTTTCATGCTAAAAAACTCGGCTAGATTTTTTGTAAAGAAGGATAATAAATCCAAAATTATTCAAATGCAAACGAGAATTTGTATTCATTTTAAAATATTTCTCCACAATCTTTGCGTGCCCCTAAAACTCATCTTTCATGCGTTTGTTCGCTCGTTTAATGTTAAAAAACTCGGCTACATTTTTCATAAAGATTGATAGTACAAACTAAATTATTCAAATGCAAACCAAAATTCGTATTCAATTTAAAATATTTCTCCACAATCTTTGTTTGCACCTAAAACTCATCTTTCGTGCGTTTGTTTGCTCGTTTCATTAAAACAAAACTCGGATAGATTTTTCGTAAAGAATGATAGTAAATACTAAATTATTCAAATGGAAATCAAAATTTGTATCCATTTTAAAATATTTCTCCGCAATCTTTGTGTGCCCCTAAAACTCATGTTTCATGAGTTCATTCGCTCGTTTCATGCTAAAAAACTCGGCTAAATTTTTTGTAAAGAAGGATAATAAATCCTAAATTATTCAAATGCAAACCAAATTTGTATTCATTTTAAAATATTTCTCCACAATCTTTGTTTCCACTCTAAACTTATGTTTCGTGCATTTGTTTGCTCGTTTCATTAAAACAAAACTCGGATAGATTTTTCGTAAAGAATGATAGTAAATACTAAATTATTCAAATGGAAATCAAAATTTGTATCCATTTTAAAATATTTCTCCGCAATCTTTGTCTGACCCTTAAACTCATTGTTTATGCGTTTGTTCGCTCATTTCATGCTAAAAGACTCGGCTAAATTTTTCGTAACGAATGATGGTAAATACTAAATTATTCAAATGCAAACCAAAATTTGTATTCATTTTAAAATATTTCTCCACAGTCTTTGTTTCCACTCTAAACTTATGTTTCGTGCATTTGTTTGCTCGTTTCATTCAAAAAAAACTCGGAACGATTTTTCGTAAAGAATGATAGTAAATACTAAATTATTCAAATGGAAATCAAAATTGTATCCATTTTAAAATATTTCTCCGCAATCTTTGTGTGCCCCTAAAACTCATGTTTCATGCGTTCGTTCGCTCGTTTCATGCTAAAAAACTCGGCTAAATTTTTTGTAAAGAAGGATAATAAATCCTAAATTATTCAAATGCAAACCAAATTTGTATTCATTTTAAAATATTTCTCCACAATCTTTGTTTGCACCTAAAACTCATGTTTCGTGCGTTCGTTTGCTCGTTTCATTCAAAAAAAAACTCGGATAGATTTTTCGTAAAGAATGATAGTAAATACTAAATTATTCAAATGGAAATCAAAATTTGTATCCATTTTAAAATATTTCTCCGCAATCTTTTAGTGCCCCTAAGACTCATGTTTCATGCATTTGTTCGCTCGTTTCATGCTAAAAAACTCGGCTAGATTTTTTGTAAAGAAGGATAATAAATCCAAAATTATTCAAATGCAAACGAGAATTTGTATTCATTTTAAAATATTTCTCCACAATCTTTGCGTGCCCCTAAAACTCATCTTTCATGCGTTTGTTCGCTCGTTTAATGTTAAAAAACTCGGCTACATTTTTCATAAAGATTGATAGTACAAACTAAATTATTCAAATGCAAACCAAAATTCGTATTCAATTTAAAATATTTCTCCACAATCTTTGTTTGCACCTAAAACTCATCTTTCGTGCGTTTGTTTGCTCGTTTCATTAAAACAAAACTCGGATAGATTTTTCGTAAAGAATGATAGTAAATACTAAATTATTCAAATGGAAATCAAAATTTGTATCCATTTTAAAATATTTCTCCGCAATCTTTGTGTGCCCCTAAAACTCATGTTTCATGAGTTCATTCGCTCGTTTCATGCTAAAAAACTCGGCTAAATTTTTTGTAAAGAAGGATAATAAATCCTAAATTATTCAAATGCAAACCAAATTTGTATTCATTTTAAAATATTTCTCCACAATCTTTGTTTGCACCTAAAACTCATGTTTCGTGCGTTCGTTTGCTCGTTTCATTCAAAAAAAAACTCGGATAGATTTTTCGTAAAGAATGATAGTAAATACTAAATTATTCAAATGGAAATCAAAATATGTATCCATTTTAAAATATTTCTCCGCAATCTTTTAGTGCCCCTAAGACTCATGTTTCATGCATTTGTTCGCTCGTTTCATGCTAAAAAACTCGGCTAGATTTTTTGTAAAGAAGGATAATAAATCCAAAATTATTCAAATGCAAACGAGAATTTGTATTCATTTTAAAATATTTCTCCACAATCTTTGTGTGCCCCTAAAACTCATCTTTCATGCGTTTGTTCGCTCGTTTAATGTTAAAAAACTCGGCTACATTTTTCATAAAGATTGATAGTACATACTAAATTATTCAAATGCAAACCAAAATTCGTATTCAATTTAAAATATTTCTCCACAATCTTTGTTTGCACCTAAAACTCATCTTTCGTGCGTTTGTTTGCTCGTTTCATTAAAACAAAACTCGGATAGATTTTTCGTAAAGAATGATAGTAAATACTAAATTATTCAAATGGAAATCAAAATTTGTATCCATTTTAAAATATTTCTCCGCAATCTTTGTCTGACCCTTAAACTCATTGTTTATGCGTTTGTTCGCTCATTTCATGCTAAAAGACTCGGCTAAATTTTTCGTAACGAATGATGGTAAATACTAAATTATTCAAATGCAAACCAAAATTTGTATTCATTTTAAAATATTTCTCCACAGTCTTTGTTTCCACTCTAAACTTATGTTTCGTGCATTTGTTTGCTCGTTTCATTCAAAAAAAACTCGGAACGATTTTTCGTAAAGAATGATAGTAAATACTAAATTATTCAAATGGAAATCAAAATTGTATCCATTTTAAAATATTTCTCCACAATCTTTGTGTGCCCCTAAAACTCATGTTTCATGCGTTCGTTCGCTCGTTTCATGCTAAAAAACTCGGCTAAATTTTTTGTAAAGAAGGATAATAAATCCTAAATTATTCAAATGCAAACCAAATTTGTATTCATTTTAAAATATTTCTCCACAATCTTTGTTTCCACTCTAAACTTATGTTTCGTGCCCCTAAAACTCATCTTTCATGCGTTTGTTCGCTCGTTTAATGTTAAAAAACTCGGCTACATTTTTCATAAAGATTGATAGTACATACTAAATTATTCAAATGCAAACCAAAATTCGTATTCAATTTAAAATATTTCTCCACAATCTTTGTTTGCACCTAAAACTCATCTTTCGTGCGTTTGTTTGCTCGTTTCAATAAAACAAAACTCGGATAGATTTTTCGTAAAGAATGATAGTAAATACTAAATTATTCAAATGGAAATCAAAATTTGTATCCATTTTAAAATATTTCTCCGCAATCTTTGTCTGACCCTTAAACTCATTGTTTATGCGTTTGTTCGCTCATTTCATGCTAAAAGACTCGGCTAAATTTTTCGTAACGAATGATGGTAAATACTAAATTATTCAAATGCAAACCAAAATTTGTATTCATTTTAAAATATTTCTCCACAGTCTTTGTTTCCACTCTAAACTTATGTTTCGTGCATTTGTTTGCTCGTTTCATTCAAAAAAAACTCGGAACGATTTTTCGTAAAGAATGATAGTAAATACTAAATTATTCAAATGGAAATCAAAATTGTATCCATTTTAAAATATTTCTCCGCAATCTTTGTGTGCCCCTAAAACTCATGTTTCATGCGTTCGTTCGCTCGTTTCATGCTAAAAAACTCGGCTAAATTTTTTGTAAAGAAGGATAATAAATCCTAAATTATTCAAATGCAAACCAAATTTGTATTCATTTTAAAATATTTCTCCACAATCTTTGTTTCCACTCTAAACTTATGTTTCGTGCATTTGTTTGCTCGTTTCATTCAAAAAAAACTCGGAACGATTTTTCGTAAAGAATGATAGTAAATACTAAATTATTCAAATGGAAATCAAAATTGTATCCATTTTAAAATATTTCTCCGAAATCTTTGTGTGCCCCTAAAACTCATGTTTCATGCGTTCGTTCGCTCGTTTCATGCTAAAAAACTCGGCTACATTTTTCATAAAGATTGATAGTACATACTAAATTATTCAAATGCAAACCAAAATTCGTATTCAATTTAAAATATTTCTCCACAATCTTTGTTTGCACCTAAAACTCATCTTTCGTGCGTTTGTTTGCTCGTTTCATTAAAACAAAACTCGGATAGATTTTTCGTAAAGAATGATAGTAAATACTAAATTATTCAAATGGAAATCAAAATTTGTATCCATTTTAAAATATTTCTCCGCAATCTTTGTCTGACCCTTAAACTCATTGTTTATGCGTTTGTTCGCTCATTTCATGCTAAAAGACTCGGCTAAATTTTTCGTAACGAATGATGGTAAATACTAAATTATTCAAATGCAAACCAAAATTTGTATTCATTTTAAAATATTTCTCCACAATCTTTGTTTGCACCTAAAACTCATCTTTCGTGCGTTTGTTTGCTCGTTTCATTAAAACAAAACTCGGATAGATTTTTCGTAAAGAATGATAGTAAATACTAAATTATTCAAATGGAAATCAAAATTTGTATCCATTTTAAAATATTTCTCCGCAATCTTTGTGTGCCCCTAAAACTCATGTTTCATGAGTTCATTCGCTCGTTTCATGCTAAAAAACTCGGCTAAATTTTTTGTAAAGAAGGATAATAAATCCTAAATTATTCAAATGCAAACCAAATTTGTATTCATTTTAAAATATTTCTCCACAATCTTTGTTTGCACCTAAAACTCATGTTTCGTGCGTTCGTTTGCTCGTTTCATTCAAAAAAAAACTCGGATAGATTTTTCGTAAAGAATGATAGTAAATACTAAATTATTCAAATGGAAATCAAAATATGTATCCATTTTAAAATATTTCTCCGCAATCTTTTAGTGCCCCTAAGACTCATGTTTCATGCATTTGTTCGCTCGTTTCATGCTAAAAAACTCGGCTAGATTTTTTGTAAAGAAGGATAATAAATCCAAAATTATTCAAATGCAAACGAGAATTTGTATTCATTTTAAAATATTTCTCCACAATCTTTGTGTGCCCCTAAAACTCATCTTTCATGCGTTTGTTCGCTCGTTTAATGTTAAAAAACTCGGCTACATTTTTCATAAAGATTGATAGTACATACTAAATTATTCAAATGCAAACCAAAATTCGTATTCAATTTAAAATATTTCTCCACAATCTTTGTTTGCACCTAAAACTCATCTTTCGTGCGTTTGTTTGCTCGTTTCATTAAAACAAAACTCGGATAGATTTTTCGTAAAGAATGATAGTAAATACTAAATTATTCAAATGGAAATCAAAATTTGTATCCATTTTAAAATATTTCTCCGCAATCTTTGTCTGACCCTTAAACTCATTGTTTATGCGTTTGTTCGCTCATTTCATGCTAAAAGACTCGGCTAAATTTTTCGTAACGAATGATGGTAAATACTAAATTATTCAAATGCAAACCAAAATTTGTATTCATTTTAAAATATTTCTCCACAGTCTTTGTTTCCACTCTAAACTTATGTTTCGTGCATTTGTTTGCTCGTTTCATTCAAAAAAAACTCGGAACGATTTTTCGTAAAGAATGATAGTAAATACTAAATTATTCAAATGGAAATCAAAATTGTATCCATTTTAAAATATTTCTCCACAATCTTTGTGTGCCCCTAAAACTCATGTTTCATGCGTTCGTTCGCTCGTTTCATGCTAAAAAACTCGGCTAAATTTTTTGTAAAGAAGGATAATAAATCCTAAATTATTCAAATGCAAACCAAATTTGTATTCATTTTAAAATATTTCTCCACAATCTTTGTTTCCACTCTAAACTTATGTTTCGTGCCCCTAAAACTCATCTTTCATGCGTTTGTTCGCTCGTTTAATGTTAAAAAACTCGGCTACATTTTTCATAAAGATTGATAGTACATACTAAATTATTCAAATGCAAACCAAAATTCGTATTCAATTTAAAATATTTCTCCACAATCTTTGTTTGCACCTAAAACTCATCTTTCGTGCGTTTGTTTGCTCGTTTCAATAAAACAAAACTCGGATAGATTTTTCGTAAAGAATGATAGTAAATACTAAATTATTCAAATGGAAATCAAAATTTGTATCCATTTTAAAATATTTCTCCGCAATCTTTGTCTGACCCTTAAACTCATTGTTTATGCGTTTGTTCGCTCATTTCATGCTAAAAGACTCGGCTAAATTTTTCGTAACGAATGATGGTAAATACTAAATTATTCAAATGCAAACCAAAATTTGTATTCATTTTAAAATATTTCTCCACAGTCTTTGTTTCCACTCTAAACTTATGTTTCGTGCATTTGTTTGCTCGTTTCATTCAAAAAAAACTCGGAACGATTTTTCGTAAAGAATGATAGTAAATACTAAATTATTCAAATGGAAATCAAAATTGTATCCATTTTAAAATATTTCTCCGCAATCTTTGTGTGCCCCTAAAACTCATGTTTCATGCGTTCGTTCGCTCGTTTCATGCTAAAAAACTCGGCTAAATTTTTTGTAAAGAAGGGTAATAAATCCTAAATTATTCAAATGCAAACCAAATTTGTATTCATTTTAAAATATTTCTCCACAATCTTTGTTTCCACTCTAAACTTATGTTTCGTGCATTTGTTTGCTCGTTTCATTCAAAAAAAACTCGGAACGATTTTTCGTAAAGAATGATAGTAAATACTAAATTATTCAAATGGAAATCAAAATTGTATCCATTTTAAAATATTTCTCCGAAATCTTTGTGTGCCCCTAAAACTCATGTTTCATGCGTTCGTTCGCTCGTTTCATGCTAAAAAACTCGGCTACATTTTTCATAAAGATTGATAGTACATACTAAATTATTCAAATGCAAACCAAAATTCGTATTCAATTTAAAATATTTCTCCACAATCTTTGTTTGCACCTAAAACTCATCTTTCGTGCGTTTGTTTGCTCGTTTCATTAAAACAAAACTCGGATAGATTTTTCGTAAAGAATGATAGTAAATACTAAATTATTCAAATGGAAATCAAAATTTGTATCCATTTTAAAATATTTCTCCGCAATCTTTGTCTGACCCTTAAACTCATTGTTTATGCGTTTGTTCGCTCATTTCATGCTAAAAGACTCGGCTAAATTTTTCGTAACGAATGATGGTAAATACTAAATTATTCAAATGCAAACCAAAATTTGTATTCATTTTAAAATATTTCTCCACAGTCTTTGTTTCCACTCTAAACTTATGTTTCGTGCATTTGTTTGCTCGTTTCATTCAAAAAAAACTCGGAACGATTTTTCGTAAAGAATGATAGTAAATACTAAATTATTCAAATGGAAATCAAAATTGTATCCATTTTAAAATATTTCTCCGCAATCTTTGTGTGCCCCTAAAACTCATGTTTCATGCGTTCGTTCGCTCGTTTCATGCTAAAAAACTCGGCTAAATTTTTTGTAAAGAAGGATAATAAATCCTAAATTATTCAAATGCAAACCAAATTTGTATTCATTTTAAAATATTTCTCCACAATCTTTGTTTCCACTCTAAACTTATGTTTCGTGCCCCTAAAACTCATCTTTCATGCGTTTGTTCGCTCGTTTAATGTTAAAAAACTCGGCTACATTTTTCATAAAGATTGATAGTACATACTAAATTATTCAAATGCAAACCAAAATTCGTATTCAATTTAAAATATTTCTCCACAATCTTTGTTTGCACCTAAAACTCATCTTTCGTGCGTTTGTTTGCTCGTTTCAATAAAACAAAACTCGGATAGATTTTTCGTAAAGAATGATAGTAAATACTAAATTATTCAAATGGAAATCAAAATTGTATCCATTTTAAAATATTTCTCCGAAATCTTTGTGTGCCCCTAAAACTCATGTTTCATGCGTTCGTTCGCTCGTTTCATGCTAAAAAACTCGGCTAAATTTTTTGTAAAGAAGGATAATAAATCCTAAATTATTCAAATGCAAACCAAATTTGTATTCATTTTAAAATATTTCTCCACAATCATTGTTTGCGCCTAAAACTCATGTTCCGTGCGTTTGTTTGCTCGTTTCATTCAAAAAAAAACTCGGATAGATTTTCGTAAAGAATGATAGTAAATACTAAATTATTCAAATGGAAATCAAAATTTGTATCCATTTTAAAATATTTCTCCGCAATCTTTGAGTGCCCCTAAAGCTCATGTTTCATGCATTTGTTCGCTCGTTTCATGTTAAAAAACTCGGCTAGATTTTTTCTAAAGAAGGATAATAAATCCTAAATTATTCAAATGCAAACCAAATTTGTATTCATTTTAAAATATTTCTCCACAATCTTTGTTTGCACCTAAAACTCATGTTTCGTGCGTTTGTTTGCTCGTTTCATTCAAAAAAAAACTCGGATAGATTTTTCGTAAAGAATGATAGTAAATACTAAATTATTCAAATGGAAATCAAAATTTGTATCCATTTTAAAATATTTCTCCGCAATCTTTGTGTGCCCCTAAAACTCATGTTTCATGCGTTCATTCGCTCGTTTCATGCTAAAAAACTCGGCTAAATTTTTTGTAAAGAAGGATAATAAATCCTAAATTATTCAAACGCAGACCAAATTTGTATTCATTTTAAAATATTTCTCCACAATCTTTGTTTGCACCTAAAACTCATGTTTCGTGCGTTTGTTTGCTCGTTTCATTCAAAAAAAAACTCGGATAGATTTTTCGTAAAGAATGATAGTAAATACTAAATTATTCAAATGGAAATCAAAATTTGTATCCATTTTAAAATATTTCTCCGCAATCTTTTAGTGCCCCTAAGACTCATGTTTCATGCATTTGTTCGCTCGTTTCATGCTAAAAAACTCGGCTAGATTTTTTGTAAAGAAGGATAATAAATCCAAAATTATTCAAATGCAAACGAGAATTTGTATTCATTTTAAAATATTTCTCCACAATCTTTGTGTGCCCCTAAAACTCATCTTTCATGCGTTTGTTCGATCGTTTAATGTTAAAAAACTCGGCTACATTTTTCATAAAGATTGATAGTACATAGTAAATTATTCAAATGCAAACCAAAATTCGTATTCAATTTAAAATATTTCTCCACAATCTTTGTTTGCACCTAAAACTTATCTTTCGTGCGTTTGTTTGCTCGTTTCATTAAAAAAAAACTCGGATAGATTTTTCGTAAAGAATGATAGTAAATACTAAATTATTCAAATGGAAATCAAAATTTGTATCCATTTTAAAATATTTCTCCGCAATCTTTGTCTGACCCTTAAACTCATTGTTTATGCGTTTGTTCGCTCATTTCAAGCTAAAAGACTCGGCTAAATTTTTCGTAACGAATGATGATAAATACTAAATTATTCAAATGCAAACCAAAATTTGTATTCATTTTAAAATATTTCTCCACAGTCTTTGTTTCCACTCTAAACTTATGTTTCGTGCATTTGTTTGCTCGTTTCATTCAAAAAAAACTCGGAAAGATTTTTCGTAAAGAATGATAGTAAATACTAAATTATTCAAATGGAAATCAAAATTGTATCCATTTTAAAATATTTCTCCGCAATCTTTGTGTGCCCCTAAAACTCATGTTTCATGCGTTCGTTCGCTCGTTTCATGCTAAAAAACTCGGCTAAATTTTTTGTAAAGAAGGATAATAAATCCTAAATTATTCAAATGCAAACCAAATTTGTATTCATTTTAAAATATTTCTCCACAATCTTTGTTTGCACCTAAAACTCATGTTTCGTGCGTTTGTTTGCTCGTTTCATTCAAAAAAAAACTCGGATAGATTTTCGTAAAGAATGATAGTAAATACTAAATTATTCAAATGGAAATCAACATTTGTATCCATTTTAAAATATTTCTCCGCAATCTTTGAGTGCCCCTAAAGCTCATGTTTCATGCATTTGTTCGCTCGTTTCATGTTAAAAAACTCGGCTAGATTTTTTGTAAAGAAGGATAATAAATCCTAAATTAATCAAATGCAGACCAGAATTTGTATTCATTTTAAAATATTTCTCCACAATCTTTGTTTCCACCTAAAACTCATGTTTCGTACGTTTGTTTGCTCGTTTCATTGAAAAAAAAACTCGGATAGATTTTTCGTAAAGAATGATAGTAAATACTAAATTATTCAAATGGAAATCAAAATTTGTATCCATTTTAAAATATTTCTCCGCAATCTTTTAGTGCCCCTAAGACTCATGTTTCATGCATTTGTTCGCTCGTTTCATGCTAAAAAACTCGGCTAGATTTTTTGTAAAGAAGGATAATAAATCAAAAATTATTCAAATGCAAACGAGAATTCGTATTCATTTTAAAATATTTCTCCACAATCTTTGTGTGCCCCTAAAACTCATCTTTCATGCGTTTGTTCGCTCGTTTAATGTTAAAAAACTCGGCTACATTTTTCATAAAGATTGATAGTACATACTAAATTATTCAAATGCAAACCAAAATTTGTATTCAATTTAAAATATTTCTCCACAATCTTTGTTTGCACCTAAAACTCATCTTTCGTGCGTTTGTTTGCTCGTTTCATTAAAACAAAACTCGGATAGATTTTTCGTAAAGAATGATAGTAAATACTAAATTATTCAAATGGAAATCAAAATTTGTATCCATTTTAAAATATTTCTCCGCAATCTTTGTCTGACCCTAAAACTCATTGTTTATGCGTTTGTTCGCTCATTTCATGCTAAAAGACTCGGCTTAATTTTTCGTAACGAATGATGGTATATACTAAATTATTCAAATGCAAACCAAAATTTGTATTCATTTTAAAATATTTCTCCACAGTCTTTGTTTCCACTCTAAACTTATGTTTCGTGCATTTGTTTGCTCGTTTCATTCAAAAAAAACTCGGAAAGATTTTTCGTAAAGAATGATAGTAAATACTAAATTATTCAAATGGAAATCAAAATTGTATCCATTTTAAAATATTTCTCCGCAATCTTTGTGTGCCCCTAAAACTCATGTTTCGTGCGTTCGTTCGCTCGTTTCGTGCTAAAAAACTCGGCTAAATTTTTTGTAAAGAAGGATAATAAATCCTAAATTATTCAAATGCAAACCAAATTTGTATTCATTTTAAAATATTTCTCCACAATCTTTGTTTGCACCTAAAACTCATGTTCCGTGCGTTTGTTTGCTCGTTTCATTCAAAAAAAAAACTCGGATAGATTTTCGTAAAGAATGATAGTAAATACAAAATTATTCAAATGGAAATCAAAATTTGTATCCATTTTAAAATATTTCTCCGCAATCTTTGAGTGCCCCTAAAGCTCATGTTTCATGCATTTGTTCGCTCGTTTCATGTTAAAAAACTCGGCTAGATTTTTTGTAAAGAAGGATAATAAATCGAAAATTATCCAAATGCAAACGAGAATTTGTATTCATTTTAAAATATTTCTCCACAATCTTTGTTTGCACCTAAAACTCATGTTTCGTGCGTTTGTTTGCTCGTTTCATTCAAAAAAAAACTCGGATAGATTTTCGTAAAGAATGATAGTAAATACTAAATTATTCAAATGGAAATCAACATTTGTATCCATTTTAAAATATTTCTCCGCAATCTTTGAGTGCCCCTAAAGCTCATGTTTCATGCATTTGTTCGCTCGTTTCATGTTAAAAAACTCGGCTAGATTTTTTCTAAAGAAGGATAATAAATCCTAAATTAATCAAATGCAAACCAGAATTTGTATTCATTTTAAAATATTTCTCCACAATCTTTTTTCCACCTAAAACTCATGTTTCGTACGTTTGTTTGCTCGTTTCATTGAAAAAAAAACTCGGATAGATTTTTCGTAAAGAATGATAGTAAATACTAAATTATTCAAATGGAAATCAAAATTTGTATCCATTTTAAAATATTTCTCCGCAATCTTTTAGTGCCCCTAAGACTCATGTTTCATGCATTTGTTCGCTCGTTTCATGCTAAAAAACTCGGCTAGATTTTTTGTAAAGAAGGATAATAAATCGAAAATTATTCAAATGCAAACGAGAATTTGTATTCATTTTAAAATATTTCTCCACAATCTTTGTGTGCCCCTAAAACTCATCTTTCATGCATTTGTTCGCACGTTTAATGTTAAAAAACTCGGCTACATTTGTCATAAAGATTGATAGTACATACTAAATTATTCAAATGCAAACCAAAATTCGTATTCAATTTAAAATATTTCTCCACAATCTTTGTTTGCACCTAAAACTCATCTTTCGTGCGTTTGTTTGCTCGTTTCATTAAAACAAAACTCGGATAGATTTTTCGTAAAGAATGATAGTAAATACTAAATTATTCAAATGGAAATCAAAATTTGTATCCATTTTAAAATATTTCTCCGCAATCTTTGTCTGACCCTAAAACTCATTGTTTATGCGTTTGTTCGCTCATTTCATGCTAAAAGACTCGGCTAAATTTTTCGTAACCAATGATGGTAAATACTAAATTATTCAAATGCAAAGCAAAATTTGTATCCATTTTAAAATATTTCTCCACAATCTTTGTTTCCACTCCAAACTTATGTTTCGTGCAATTGTTTGCTCGTTTCATTCAAAAAAAACTCGGAAAGATTTTTCGTAAAGAATGATAGTAAATACTAAATTATTCAAATGGAAATCAAAATTGTATCCATTTTAAAATATTTCTCCGCAATCTTTGTGTGCCCCTAAAACTCATGTTTCATGCGTTCGTTCGCTCGTTTCGTGCTAAAAAACTCGGCTAAATTTTTTGTAAAGAAGGATAATAAATCCTAAATTATTCAAATGCAAACCAAATTTGTATTCATTTTAAAATATTTCTCCACAATCTTTGTTTGCACCTAAAACTCATGTTCCGTGCGTTTGTTTGCTCGTTTCATTCAAAAAAAAAACTCGGATAGATTTTCGTAAAGAATGATAGTAAATACAAAATTATTCAAATGGAAATCAAAATTTGTATCCATTTTAAAATATTTCTCCGCAATCTTTGAGTGCCCCTAAAGCTCATGTTTCATGCATTTGTTCGCTCGTTTCATGTTAAAAAACTCGGCTAGATTTTTTGTAAAGAAGGATAATAAATCGAAAATTATCCAAATGCAAACGAGAATTTGTATTCATTTTAAAATATTTCTCCACAATCTTTGTGTGCCCCTAAAACTCATCTTTCATGCATTTGTTCGCTCGTTTAATGTTAAAAAACTCGGCTACATTTTTCATAAAGATTGATAGTACATACTAAATTATTCAAATGCAAACCAAAATTCGTATTCAATTTAAAATATTTCTCCACAATCTTTGTTTGCACCTAAAACTCATCTTTCGTGCGTTTGTTTGCTCGTTTCATTAAAACAAAACTCGGATAGATTTTTCGTAAAGAATGATAGTAAATACTAAATTATTCAAATGGAAATCAAAATTTGTATCCATTTTAAAATATTTCTCCGCAATCTTTGTCTCACCCTAAAACTCATTGTTTATGCGTTTGTTCGCTCATTTCATGCTAAAAGACTCGGCTAAATTTTTCGTAACCAATGATGGTAAATACTAAATTATTCAAATGCAAACCAAAATTTGTATCCATTTTAAAATATTTCTCCACAATCTTTGTTTCCACTCCAAACTTATGTTTCGTGCATTTGTTTGCTCGTTTCATTCAAAAAAAACTCGGAAAGATTTTTCGTAAAGAATGATAGTAAATACTAAATTATTCAAATGGAAATCAAAATTGTATCCATTTTAAAATATTTCTCCGCAATCTTTGTGTGCCCCTAAAACTCATGTTTCATGCGTTCGTTCGCTCGTTTCATGCTAAAAAACTCGGCTAAATTTTTTGTAAAGAAGGATAATAAATCCTAAATTATTCAAATGCAAACCAAATTTGTATTCATTTTAAAATATTTCTCCACAATCTTTGTTTGCACCTAAAACTCATGTTCCGTGCGTTTGTTTGCTCGTTTCATTCAAAAAAAAAACTCGGATAGATTTTCGTAAAGAATGATAGTAAATACTAAATTATTCAAATGGAAATCAAAATTTGTATCCATTTTAAAATATTTCTCCGCAATCTTTGAGTGCCCCTAAAGCTCATGTTTCATGCATTTGTTCGCTCGTTTCATGTTAAAAAACTCGGCTAGATTTTTTGTAAAGAAGGATAATAAATCCTAAATTAATCAAATGCAAACCAGAATTTGTATTCATTTTAAAATATTTCTCCACAATCTTTGTTTCCACCTAATACTCATGTTTCGTACGTTTGTCTGCTCGTTTCATTGAAAAAAAAACTCGGATAGATTTTTCGTAAAGAATGATAGTAAATACTAAATTATTCAAATGGAAATCAAAATTTGTATCCATTTTAAAATATTTCTCCGCAATCTTTTAGTGCCCCTAAGACTCATGTTTCATGCATTTGTTCGCTCGTTTCATGCTAAAAAACTCGGCTAGATTTTTTGTAAAGAAGGATAATAAATCGAAAATTATCCAAATGCAAACGAGAATTTGTATTCATTTTAAAATATTTCTCCACAATCTTTGTGTGCCCCTAAAACTCATCTTTCATGCATTTGTTCGCTCGTTTAATGTTAAAAAACTCGGCTACATTTTTCATAAAGATTGATAGTACATACTAAATTATTCAAAAGCAAACCAAAATTCGTATTCAATTTAAAATATTTCTCCACAATCTTTGTTTGCACCTAAAACTCATCTTTCGTGCGTTTGTTTGCTCGTTTCATTAAAACAAAACTCGGATAGATTTTTCGTAAAGAATGATAGTAAATACTAAATTATTCAAATGGAAATCAAAATTTGTATCCATTTTAAAATATTTCTCCGCAATCTTTGTCTCACCCTAAAACTCATTGTTTATGCGTTTGTTCGCTCATTTCATGCTAAAAGACTCGGGTAAATTTTTCGTAACCAATGATGGTAAATACTAAATTATTCAAATGCAAACCAAAATTTGTATCCATTTTAAAATATTTCTCCACAATCTTTGTTTCCACTCCAAACTTATGTTTCGTGCATTTGTTTGCTCGTTTCATTCAAAAAAAACTCGGAAAGATTTTTCGTAAAGAATGATAGTAAATACTAAATTATTCAAATGGAAATCAAAATTGTATCCATTTTAAAATATTTCTCCGCAATCTTTGTGTGCCCCTAAAACTCATGTTTCATGCGTTCGTTCGCTCGTTTCATGCTAAAAAACTCGGCTAAATTTTTTGTAAAGAAGGATAATAAATCCTAAATTATTCAAATGCAAACCAAATTTGTATTCATTTTAAAATATTTCTCCACAATCTTTGTTTGCACCTAAAACTCATGTTCCGTGCGTTTGTTTGCTCGTTTCATTCAAAAAAAAAACTCGGATAGATTTTCGTAAAGATTGATAGTAAATACTAAATTATTCAAATGGAAATCAAAATTTGTATCCATTTTAAAATATTTCTCCGCAATCTTTGAGTGCCCCTAAAGCTCATGTTTCATGCATTTGTTCGCTCGTTTCATGTTAAAAAACTCGGCTAGATTTTTTGTAAAGAAGGATAATAAATCCTAAATTAATCAAATGCAAACCAGAATTTGTATTCATTTTAAAATATTTCTCCACAATCTTTGTTTCCACCTAAAACTCATGTTTCGTACGTTTGTCTGCTCGTTTCATTGAAAAAAAAACTCGGATAGATTTTTCGTAAAGAATGATAGTAAATACTAAATTATTCAAATGGAAATCAAAATTTCTATCCATTTTAAAATATTTCTCCGCAATCTTTTAGTGCCCCTAAGACTCATGTTTCATGCATTTGTTCGCTCGTTTCATGCTAAAAAACTCGGCTAGATTTTTTGTAAAGAAGGATAATAAATCCAAAATTATTCAAATGCAAACGAGAATTTGTATTCATTTTAAAATATTTCTCCACAATCTTTGTGTGCCCCTAAAACTCATCTTTCATGCATTTGTTCGCTCGTTTAATGTTAAAAAACTCGGCTACATTTTTCATAAAGATTGATAGTACATACTAAATTATACAAATGCAAACCAAAATTCGTATTCAATTTAAAATATTTCTCCACAATCTTTGTTTGCACCTAAAACTCATCTTTCGTGCGTTTGTTTGCTCGTTTCATTAAAACAAAACTCGGATAGATTTTTCGTAAAGAATGATAGTAAATACGAAATTATTCAAATGAAAATCAAAATTTGTATCCATTTTAAAATATTTCTCCGCAATCTTTGTCTGACCCTTAAACTCATTGTTTATGCGTTTGTTCGCTCATTTCATGCTAAAAGACTCGGCTAAATTTTTCGTAACGATTGATGGTAAATACTAAATTATTCAAATGCAAACGAAAATTTGTATTCATTTTAAAATATTTCTCCACAGTCTTGGTTTCCACTCTAAACATATGTTTCGTGCATTTGTTTGCTCGTTTCATTGAAAAAAAAACTCGGATAGATTTTTCGTAAAGAATGATAGTAAATACTAAATTATTCAAATGGAAATCAAAATTGTATCCATTTTAAAATATTTCTCCGCAATCTTTGTGTGCCCCTAACACTCATGTTTCATGCGTTCGTTCGCTCGTTTCATGCAAAAAAACTCGGCTAAATTTTTTGTAAAGAAGGATAATAAATCCTAAATTATTCAAATGCACACGAGAATTTGTATTCATTTTAAAATATTTCTCCACAATCTTTGTGTGCCCCTAATACTCACCTTTCATGCGTTTGTTCGCTCGTTTAATGTTAAAAAACTCGGCTACATTTTTCATAAAGATTGATAGTACATACTAAATTATTCAAATGCAAACCAAAATTCGTATTCAATTTAAAATATTTCTCCACAATCTTTGTTCGCACCTAAAACTCATCTTTCGTGCGTTTGTTTGCTCGTTTCATTAAAAAAAAACTCGGATAGATTTTTCGTAAAGAATGATAGTAAATACTAAACTATTCAAATGGAAATCAAAATTTGTATCCATTTTAAAATATTTCTCCGCAATCTTTGTCTGACCCTTAAACTCATTGTTTATGCGTTTGTTCGCTCATTTCATGCTAAAAGACTCGGCTAAATTTTTCGTAACGAATGATGGTAAATACTAAATTATTCAAATGCAAACCAAAATTTGTATTCATTTTAAAATATTTCTCCACAGTCTTTGTTTCCACTCTAAATTTATGTTTCGTGCATTTGTTTGCTCGTTTCATTCAAAAAAAACTCGGAAAGATTTTTCGTAAAGAATGATAGTAAATACTAAATTATTCAAATGGAAATCAAAATTGTATCCATTTTAAAATATTTCTCCGCAATCTTTGTGTGCCCCTAAAACTCATGTTTCATGCGTTCATTCGTTCGTTTCATGCTAAAAAACTCGGATAAATTTTTTGTAAAGAAGGATAATAAATCCTAAATTATTCAAATGCAAACCAAATTTGTATTCATTTTAAAATATTTCTCCACAATCTTTGTTTGCACCTAAAACTCATGTTTCGTGCGTTTGTTTGCTCGTTTCATTCAAAAAAAAACTCGGATAGATTTTTCGTAAAGAATGATAGTAAATACTAAATTATTCAAATGGAAATCAAAATTTGAATCCATTTTAAAATATTTCTCCGCAATCTTTTAGTGCCCCTAAGACTCATGTTTCATGCATTTGTTCGCTCGTTTCATGCTAAAAAACTCGGCTAAATTTTTTGTAAAGAAGGATAATAAATCCTAAATTATTCAAATGCAAACCAAATTTGTATTCATTTTAAAATATTTCTCCACAATCTTTGTTTGCACCTAAAACTCATGTTTCGTGCGTTTGTTTGCTCGTTTCATTCAAAAAAAAACTCGGATAGATTTTCGTAAAGAATGATCGTAAATACTAAATTATTCAAATGGAAATCAAAATTTGTATCCATTTTAAAATATTTCTCCGCAATCTTTGAGTGCCCCTAAAGCTCATGTTTCATGCATTTGTTCGCTCGTTTCATGTTAAAAAACTCGGCTAGATTTTTTCTAAAGAAGGATAATAAATCCAAAATTAATCAAATGCAAACCAGAATTTGTATTCATTTTAAAATATTTCTCCACAATCTTTGTTTCCACCTAAAACTCATGTTTCGTACGTTTGTTTGCTCGTTTCATTGAAAAAAAAACTCGGATAGATTTTTCGTAAAGAATGATAGTAAATACTAAATTATTCAAATGGAAATCAAAATTTGTATGCATTTTAAAATATTTCTCCGCAATCTTTTAGTGCCCCTAAGACTCATGTTTCATGCATTTGTTCGCTCGTTTCATGCTAAAAAACTCGGCTAGATTTTTTGTAAAGAAGGATAATAAATCCAAAATTATTCAAATGCAAACGAGAATTTGTATTCATTTTAAAATATTTCTCCACAATCTTTGTGTGCCCCTAAAACTCATCTTTCATGCATTTGTTCGCTCGTTTAATGTTAAAAAACTCGGCTACATTTTTCATAAAGATTGATAGTACATACTAAATTATTCAAATGCTAACCAAAATTCGTATTCAATTTAAAATATTTCTCCACAATCTTTGTTTGCACGTAAAACTTATCTTTCGTGCGTTTGTTTGCTCGTTTCATTAAAAAAAAACTCGGATAGATTTTTCGTAAAGAATGATAGTAAATACTAAATTATTCAAATGGAAATCAAAATTTGTATCCATTTTAAAATATTTCTCCGCAATCTTTGTCTGACCCTTAAACTCATTGTTTATGCGTTTGTTCGCTCATTTCATGCTAAAAGACTCGGCTAAATTTTTCGTAACGAATGATGATAAATACTAAATTATTCAAATGCAAACCAAAATTTGTATTCATTTTAAAATATTTCTCCACAGTCTTTGTTTCCACTCTAAACTTATGTTTCGTGCATTTGTTTGCTCGTTTCATTGAAAAAAAAACTCGGATAGATTTTTCGTAAAGAATGATAGTAAATACTAAATTATTCAAATGGAAATCAAAATTGTATCCATTTTAAAAATATTTCTCCGCAATCTTTGTGTGCCCCTAACACTCATGTTTCATGCGTTCGCTCGCTCGTTTCATGCTAAAAAACTCGGCTAAATTTTTTGTAAAGAAGGATAATAAATCCTAAATTATTCAAATGCACACGACAATTTGTATTCATTTTAAAATATTTCTCCACAATCTTTGTGTGCCCCTAAAACTCACCTTTCATGCGTTTGTTCGCTCGTTTAATGTGAAAAAACTCGGCTACATTTTTCATAAAGATTGATAGTACATACTAAATTATTGAAATGCAAACCAAAATTCGTATTCAATTTAAAATATTTCTCCACATTCTTTGTTTGCACCTAAAACTCATCTTTCGTGCGTTTGTTTGCTCGTTTCATTAAAAAAAAACTCGGATAGATTTTTCGTAAAGAATGATAGTAAATACTAAACTATTCAAATGGAAATCAAAATTTGTATCCATTTTAAAATATTTCTCCGCAATCTTTGTCTGACCCTTAAACTCATTGTTTATGCGTTTGTTCGCTCATTTCATGCTAAAAGACTCGGCTAAATTTTTCGTAACGAATGATGGTAAATACTAAATTATTCAAATGCAAACCAAAATTTGTATTCATTTTAAAATATTTCTCCACAATCTTTGTTTCCACTCTAAACTTATGTTTCGTGCATTTGTTTGCTCGTTTCATTCAAAAAAAACTCGGAAAGATTTTTCGTAAAGAATGATAGTAAATACTAAATTATTCAAATGGAAATCAAAATTTGTATCCATTTTAAAATATTTCTCTGCAATCTTTTAGTGCCCCTAAGACTCATGTTTCATGCATTTGTTCGCTCGTTTCATGCTAAAAAACTCGGCTAGATTTTTTGTAAAGAAGGATAATAAATCCAAAATTATTCAAATGCAAACGAGAATTTGTATTCATTTTAAAATATTTCTCCACAATCTTTGTGTGCCCCTAAAACTCATCTTTCATGCGTTTGTTCGCTCGTTTAATGTTAAAAAACTCGGCTACATTTTTCATAAAGATTGATAGTACATACTAAATTATTCAAATGCAAACCAAAATTCGTATTCAATTTAAAATATTTCTCCACAATCTTTGTTTGCACCTAAAACTTATCTTTCGTGCGTTTGTTTGCTCGTTTCATTAAAAAAAAACTCGGATAGATTTTTCGTAAAGAATGATAGTAAATACTAAATTATTCAAATGGAAATCAAAATTTGTATCCATTTTAAAATATTTCTCCGCAATCTTTGTTTGACCCTTAAACTCATTGTTTATGCGTTTGTTCGCTCATTTCATGCTAAAAGACTCGACTAAATTTTTCGTAACGAATGATGGTAAATACTAAATTATTCAAATGCAAACCAAAATTTGTATTCATTTTAAAATATTTCTCCACAGTCTTTGTTTCCACTCTAAACTTATGTTTCGTGCATTTGTTTGCTCGTTTCATTCAAACAAAACTCGGAAAGCTTTTTCGTAAAGAATGATAGTAAATACTAAATTATTCAAATGGAAATCAAAATTTGTATCCATTTTAAAATATTTCTCCGCAATATTTGAGTGCCCCTAAAGCTCATGTTTCATGCATTTGTTCGCTCGTTTCATGTTAAAAAACTCGGCTAGATTTTTTGTAAAGAAGGATAATAAATCCTAAATTAATCCAATGCAAACCAGAATTTGTATTCATTTTAAAATATTTCTCCACAATCTTTGTTTCCACCTAAAACTCATGTTTCGTACGTTTGTTTGCTCGTTTCATTGAAAAAAAAACTCGGATAGATTTTTCGTAAAGAATGATAGTAAATACTAAATTATTCAAATGGAAATCAAAATTTGTATCCATTTTAAAATATTTCTCCGCAATCTTTTAGTGCCCCTAAGACTCATGTTTCATGCATTTGTTCGCTCGTTTCATGCTAAAAAACTCGGCTAGATTTTTTGTAAAGAAGGATAATAAATCCAAAATTATTCAAATGCAAACGAGAATTTGTATTCATTTTAAAATATTTCTCCACAATCTTTGTGTGCCCCTAAAACTCATCTTTCATGCGTTTGTTCGCTTGTTTAATGTTAAAAAACTCGGCTATATTTTTCAAAAAGATTGATAGTACATACTAAATTATTCAAATGCAAACCAAAATTCGTATTCAATTTAAAATATTTCTCCACAATCTTTGTTTGCACCAAAAACTCATGTTTCATGCGTTTGTTTGCTCGTTTCATTAAAAAAAAAACTCCGATAGATTTTTCGTAAAGAATGATAGTAAATACTAAATTATTCAAATGGAAATCAAAATTTGTATCCATTTTAAAATATTTCTCCGCAAACTTTGTCTGACCCTTAAACTCATTGTTTATGCGTTTGTTCGCTCATTTCATGCTAAAAGACTCGGCTAAATTTTTCGTAACGAATGATGATAAATACTAAATTATTCAAATGCAAACCAAAATTTGTATTCATTTTAAAATATTTCTCCACAGTCTTTGTTTCCACTCTAAACATATGTTTCGTGCATTTGTTTGCTCGTTTCATTGAAAAAAAAACTCGGATAGATTTTTCGTAAAGAATGATAGTAAATACTAAATTATTCAAATGGAAATCAAAATTGTATCCATTTTAAAATATTTCTCCGCAATCTTTGTGTGCCCCTAACACTCATGTTTCATGCGTTCGTTCGCTCGTTTCATGCTAAAAAACTCGGCTAAATTTTTTGTAAAGAAGGATAATAAATCCTAAATTATTCAAATGCACACGAGAATTTGTATTCATTTTAAAATATTTCTCCACAATCTTTGTGTGCCCCTAAAACTCACCTTTCATGCGTTTGTTCGCTTGTTTAATGTTAAAAAACTCGGCTACATTTTTCATAAAGGTTGATAGTACATACTAAATTATTCAAATGCAAACCAAAATTCGTATTCAATTTAAAATATTTCTCCACAATCTTTGTTTGCACCTATAACTCATCTTTCGTGCGTTTGTTTGCTCGTTTCATTAAAAAAAAACTCGGATAGATTTTTCGTAAAGAATGATAGTAAATACTAAACTATTCAAATGGAAATCAAAATTTGTATCCATTTTAAAATATTTCTCCGCAATCTTTGTCTGACCCTTAAACTCATTGTTTATGCGTTTGTTCGCTCATTTCATGCTAAAAGACTCGGCTAAATTTTTCGTAACGAATGATGGTAAATACTAAATTATTCAAATGCAAACCAAAATTTGTATTCATTTTAAAATATTTCTCCACAGTCTTTGTTTCCACTCTAAACTTATGTTTCGTGCATTTGTTTGCTCGTATCATTCAAAAAAAACTCGGAAAGATTTTTCGTAAAGAATGATAGTAAATACTAAATTATTCAAATGGAAATCAAAATTGTATCCATTTTAAAATATTTCTCCGCAATCTTTGTGTGCCCCTAAAACTCATGTTTCATGCGTTCATTCGCTCGTTTCATGCTAAAAAACTCGGATAAATTTTTTGTAAAGAAGGATAATAAATCCTAAATTATTCAAATGCAAACCAAATTTGTATTCATTTTAAAATATTTCTCCACAATCTTTGTTTGCACCTAAAACTCATGTTTCGTGCGTTTGTTTGCTCGTTTCATTGAAAAAAAAACTCGGATAGATTTTTCGTAAAGAATGATAGTAAATACTAAATTATTCAAATGGAAATCAAAATTTGTATCCATTTTAAAATATTTCTCCGCAATCTTTTAGTGCCCCTAAGACTCATGTTTCATGCATTTGTTCGCTCGTTTCATGCTAAAAAACTCGGCTAGATTTTTTGTAAAGAAGGATAATAAATCCAAAATTATTCAAATGCAAACGAGAATTTGTATTCATTTTAAAATATTTCTCCACAATCTTTGTGTGCCCCTAAAACTCATCTTTCATGCGTTTGTTCGCTCGTTTAATGTTAAAAAACTCGGCTACATTTTTCATAAAGATTGATAGTACATACTAAATTATTCAAATGCAAACCAAAATTCGTATTCAATTTAAAATATTTCTCCACAATCTTTGTTTGCACCTAAAACTTATCTTTCGTGCGTTTGTTTGCTCGTTTCATTAAAAAAAAACTCTGATAGATTTTTCGTAAAGAATGATAGTAAATACTAAATTATTCAAATGGAAATCAAAATTTGTATCCATTTTAAATTATTTCTCCGCAATCTTTGTCTGACCCTTAAACTCATTGTTTATGCGTTTGTTCGCTCATTTCATGCTAAAAGACTCGGCTAAATTTTTCGTAACGAATGATGATAAATACTAAATTATTCAAATGCAAACCAAAATTTGTATTCATTTTAAAATATTTCTCCACAGTCTTTGTTTCCACTCTAAACTTATGTTTCGTGCATTTGTTTGCTCGTTTCATTCAAAAAAAACTCGGAAAGATTTTTCGTAAAGAATGATAGTAAATACTAAATTATTCAAATGGAAATCAAAATTGTATCCATTTTAAAATATTTCTCCGCAATCTTTGTGTGCCCCTAAAACTCATGTTTCATGCGTTCGTTCGCTCGTTTCATGCTAAAAAACTCGGCTAAATTTTTTGTAACGAAGGATAATAAATCCTAAATTATTCAAATGCAAACCAAATTTGTATTCATTTTAAAATATTTCTCCACAATCTTTGTTTGCACCTAAAACTCATGTTCCGTGCGTTTGTTTGCTCGTTTCATTCAAAAAAAAAACTCGGATAGATTTTCGTAAAGAATGATAGTAAATACTAAATTATTCAAATGGAAATCAAAATTTGTATCCATTTTAAAATATTTCTCCGCAATCTTTGAGTGCCCCTAAAGCTCATGTTTCATGCATTTGTTCGCTCGTTTCATGTTAAAAAACTCGGCTAGATTTTTTGTAAAGAAGGATAATAAATCCTAGATTAATCCAATGCAAACCAGAATTTGTATTCATTTTAAAATATTTCTCCACAATCTTTGTGGGCCCCTAAAACTCATCTTTCATGCGTTTGTTCGCTTGTTTAATGTTAAAAAACTCGGTTATATTTTTCAAAAAGATTGATAGTACATACTAAATTATTCAAATGCAAACCAAAATTCGTATTCAATTTAAAATATTTCTCCACAATCTTTGTTTACACCAAAAACTCATGTTTCATGCGTTTGTTTGCTCGTTTCATTAAAAAAAATACTCGGATAGATTTTTCGTAAAGAATGATAGTAAATACAAAATTATTCGAATGGAAATCAAAATTTGTATCCATTTTAAAATATTTCTCCGCAATCTTTGTGTGCCCCTAAAACTCATTGTTTATGCGTTTCTTCGGTCATTTCATGCTAAAAGACTCGGCTAAATTTTTCGTAAAGAATGATGGTAAATACTAAATTATTCAAATGCGAACCAAAATTTGTATCCATTTTAAAATATTTCTCCACAATCTTTGTTTCCACTCCAAACTTATGTTTCGTGCATTTGTTTGCTCGTTTCAATCAAAAAAAACTCGGAAAGATTTTTCGTAAAGAATGATAGTAAATACTAAATTATTCAAATGGAAATCAAAATTGTATCCATTTTAAAATATTTCTCCGCAATCTTTGTGTGCCCCTAAAACTCATGTTTCATGCGTTCGTTCGCTCGTTTCATGCTAAAAAAGCTCGGCTAAATTTTTTGTAAAGAAGGATAATAAATCCTAAATTATTCAAATGCAAACCAAATTTGTATTCATTTTTAAATATTTCTCCACAATCTTTGTTTGCACCTAAAACTCATGTTCCGTGCGTTTGTTTGCTCGTTTCATTCAAAAAAAAAACTCGGATAGATTTTCGTAAAGAATGATAGTAAATACTAAATTATTCAAATGGAAATCAAAATTTGTATCCATTTTAAAATATTTCTCCGCAATCTTTGAGTGCCCCTAAATCTCATGTTTCATGCATTTGTTCGCTCGTCTCATGTTAAAAAACTCGGCTAGATTTTTTGTAAAGAAGGATAATAAATCCTAAATAAATCAAATGCAAACCAGAATTTGTATTCATTTTAAAATATTTCTCCACAATCTTTGTTTCCACCTAAAACTCATGTTTCGTACGTTTGTTTGCTCGTTTCATTGAAAAAAAAACTCGGATAGATTTTTCGTAAAGAATGATAGTAAATACTAAATTATTCAAATGGAAATCAAAATTTGTATCCATTTTAAAATATTTCTCCGCAATCTTTTAGTGCCCCTAAGACTCATGTTTCATGCATTTGTTCGCTCGTTTCCTGCTAAAAAACTCGGCTAGATTTTTTGTAAAGAAGGATAATAAATCCAAAATTATTCAAATGCAAACGAGAATTTGTATTCATTTTAAAATATTTCTCCACAATCTTTGTGTGCCCCTAAAACTCATCTTTCATGTGTTTGTTCGCTCGTTTAATGTTAAAAAACTCGGCTACATTTTTCATAAAGATTGATAGTACATACTAAATTATTCAAATGCAAACCAAAATTCGTATTCAATTTAAAATATTTCTCCACAATCTTTGTTTGCACCTAAAACTCATCTTTCGTGCGTTTGTTTGCTCGTTTCATTAAAACAAAACTCGGATAGATTTTTCGTAAAGAATGATAGTAAATACTAAATTATTCAAATGGAAATCAAAATTTGTATCCATTTTAAAATATTTCTCCGCAATCATTGTCTGACCCTTAAACTCATTGTTTATGCGTTTGTTCGCTCATTTCATGCTAAAAGACTCGGCTAAATTTTTCGTAACCAATGATGGTAAATACTAAATTATTCAAATGCAAACCAAAATTTGTATTCATTTTAAAATATTTCTCCACAGTCTTTGTTTCCACTCTAAACTTATGTTTCGTGCATTTGTTTGCTCGTTTCATTCAAAAAAAACTCGGAAAGATTTTTCGTAAAGAATGATAGTAAATATTAAATTATTCAAATGGAAATCAAAATTGTATCCATTTTAAAATATTTCTCCGCAATCTTTGTGTGCCCCTAAAACTCATGTTTCATGCGTTCGTTCGCTCGTTTCATGCTAAAAAACTCGGCTAAATTTTTTGTAAAGAAGGATAATAAATCCTAAATTATTCAAATGCAAACCAAATTTGTATTCATTTTAAAATATTTCTCCACAATCTTTGTTTGCACCTAAAACTCATGTTTCGTGCGTTTGTTTGCTCGTTTCATTCAAAAAAAAACTCGGATAGATTTTCGTAAAGAATGATAGTAAATACTAAATTATTCAAATGGAAATCAAAATTTGTATCCATTTGAAAATATTTCTCCGCAATCTTTGAGTGCCCCTAAAGCTCATGTTTCATGCATTTGTTCGCTCGTTTCATGTTAAAAAACTCGGCTAGATTTTTTCTAAAGAAGGATAATAAATCCTAAATTAATCAAATGCAAACCAGAATTTGTATTCATTTTAAAATATTTCTCCACAATCTTTGTTTCCACCTAAAACTCATGTTTCGTACGTTTGTTTGCTCGTTTCATTGAAAAAAAAAACTCGGAAAGATTTTTCGTAAAGAATGATAGTAAATACTAAATTATTCAAATGGAAATCAAAATTGTATCCATTTTAAAATATTTC
This sequence comes from Juncus effusus, assembly GCA_027726005.1. Lineage (NCBI taxonomy): Eukaryota > Viridiplantae > Streptophyta > Magnoliopsida > Poales > Juncaceae > Juncus > Juncus effusus. Next base: position 5,623,021 of record CM050901.1, read on the forward strand.
TCCGCAATCTTTGTGTGCCCCTAAAACTCATGTTTCATGCGTTCGTTCGCTCGTTTCATGCTAAAAAAGCTCGGCTAAATTTTTTGTAAAGAAGGATAATAAATCCTAAATTAATCAAATGCAAACCAAATTTGTATTCATTTTTAAATATTTCTCCACAATCTTTGTTTGCACCTAAAACTCATGTTCCGTGCGTTTGTTTGCTCGTTTCATTCAAAAAAAAAACTCGGATAGATTTTCGTAAAGAATGATAGTAAATACTAAATTATTCAAATGGAAATCAAAATTTGTATCCATTTTAAAATATTTCTCCGCAATCTTTGAGTGCCCCTAAATCTCATGTTTCATGCATTTGTTCGCTCGTCTCATGTTAAAAAACTCGGCTAGATTTTTTGTAAAGAAGGATAATAAATCCTAAATTAATCAAATGCAAACCAGAATTTGTATTCATTTTAAAATATTTCTCCACAATCTTTGTTTCCACCTAAAACTCATGTTTCGTACGTTTGTTTGCTCGTTTCATTGAAAAAAAAACTCGGATAGATTTTTCGTAAAGAATGATAGTAAATACTAAATTATTCAAATGGAAATCAAAATTTGTATCCATTTTAAAATATTTCTCCGCAATCTTTTAGTGCCCCTAAGACTCAAGTTTCATGCATTTGTTCGCTCGTTTCCTGCTAAAAAACTCGGCTAGATTTTTTGTAAAGAAGGATAATAAATCCAAAATTATTCAAATGCAAACGAGAATTTGTATTCATTTTAAAATATTTCTCCACAATCTTTGTGTGCCCCTAAAACTCATCTTTCATGCGTTTGTTCGCTCGTTTAATGTTAAAAAACTCGGCTACATTTTTCATAAAGATTGATAGTACATACTAAATTATTCAAATGCAAACCAAAATTCGTATTCAATTTAAAATATTTCTCCACAATCTTTGTTTGCACCTAAAACTCATCTTTCGTGCGTTTGTTTGCTCGTTTCATTAAAACAAAACTCGGATAGATTTTTCGTAAAGAATGATAGTAAATACTAAATTATTCAAATGGAAATCAAAATTTGTATCCATTTTAAAATATTTCTCCGCAATCTTTGTCTGACCCTTAAACTCATTGTTTATGCGTTTGTTCGCTCATTTCATCCTAAAAGACTCGGCTAAATTTTTCGTAACCAATGATGGTAAATACTAAATTATTCAAATGCAAACCAAAATTTGTATTCATTTTAAAATATTTCTCCACAGTCTTTGTTTCCACTCTAAACTTTTGTTTCGTGCATTTGTTTGCTCGTTTCATTCAAAAAAAACTCGGAAAGATTTTTCGTAAAGAATGATAGTAAATATTAAATTATTCAAATGGAAATCAAAATTGTATCCATTTTAAAATATTTCTCCGCAATCTTTGTGTGCCCCTAAAACTCATGTTTCATGCGTTCGTTCGCTCGTTTCATGCTAAAAAACTCGGCTAAATTTTTTGTAAAGAAGGATAATAAATCCTAAATTATTCAAATGCAAACCAAATTTGTATTCATTTTAAAATATTTCTCCACAATCTTTGTTTGCACCTAAAACTCATGTTTCGTGCGTTTGTTTGCTCGTTTCATTCAAAAAAAAACTCGGATAGATTTTCGTAAAGAATGATAGTAAATACTAAATTATTCAAATGGAAATCAAAATTTGTATCCATTTTAAAATATTTCTCCGCAATCTTTGTGTGCCCCTAAATCTCATTGTTTATGCGTTTGTTCGGTCATTTCATGCTAAAAGAATCGGCTAAATTTTTCGTAAAGAATGATGGTAAATACTAAATTATTCAAATTCAAACCAAAATTTGTATTCATTTTAAAATATTTCTCCACAATCATTGTTTCCACTCCAAACTTATGTTTCGTGCATTTGTTTGCTCGTTTCATTCAAAAAAAACTCGGAAATATTTTTCGTAAAGAATGATAGTAAATACTAAATTATTCAAATGGAAATCAAAATTGTATCCATTTTAAAATATTTCTCCGCAATCTTTGTGTGCCCCTAAAACTCATGTTTCATGCGTTCGTTCGCTCGTTTCATGCTAAAAAACTCGGCTAAATTTTTTGTAAAGAAGGATAATAAATCCTAAATTATTCAAATGCAAACCAAATTTGTATTCATTTTAAAATATTTCTCCACAATCTTTGTCTGCACCTAAAATTCATGTTCCGTGCGTTTGTTTGCTCGTTTCATTCAAAAAAAAAACTCGGATAGATTTTCGTAAAGAATGATAGTAAATACTAAATTATTCAAATGGAAATCAAAATTTGTATCCATTTTAAAATATTTCTCCGCAATCTTTGTGTGCCCCTAAAGCTCATGTTTCATGCATTTGTTCGCTCGTTTCATGCTAAAAAACTCGGCTAGATTTTTTGTAAAGAAGGATAATAAATCCAAAATTATTCAAATGCAAACGAGAATTTGTATTCATTTTAAAATATTTCTCCACAATCTTTGTGTGCCCCTAAAACTCATCTTTCATGCGTTTGTTCGCTCGTTTAATGTTAAAAAACTCGGCTACATTTTTCATAAAGATTGATAGTACATACTAAATTATTCAAATGCAAACCAAAATTCGTATTCAATGTAAAATATTTCTCCACAATCTTTGTTTGCACCAAAAACTCATGTTTCATGCGTTTGTTTGCTCGTTTCATTAAAAAAAAAACTCGGATAGATTTTTCGTAAAGAATGATAGTAAATACAAAATTATTCAAATGGAAATCAAAATTTGTATCCATTTTAAAATATTTCTCCGCAATCTTTGTGTGCCCCTAAATCTCATTGTTTATGCGTTTGTTCGGTCATTTCATGCTAAAAGAATCGGCTAAATTTTTCGTAAAGAATGATGGTAAATACTAAATTATTCAAATTCAAACCAAAATTTGTATTCATTTTAAAATATTTCTCCACAATCATTGTTTCCACTCCAAACTTATGTTTCGTGCATTTGTTTGCTCGTTTCATTCAAAAAAAACTCGGAAAGATTTTTCGTAAAGAATGATAGTAAATACTAAATTATTCAAATGGAAATCAAAATTGTATCCATTTTAAAATATTTCTCCGCAATCTTTGTGTGCCCCTAACACTCATGTTTCATGCGTTCGTTCGCTCGTTTCATGCTAAAAAACTCGGCTAAATTTTTTGTAAAGAAGGATAATAAATCCTAAATTATTCAAATGCAAACCAAATTTGTATTCATTTTAAAATATTTCTCCACAATCTTTGTTTGCACCTAAAACTCATGTTCCGTGCGTTTGTTTGCTCGTTTCATTCAAAAAAAAAACTCGGATAGATTTTCGTAAAGAATGATAGTAAATACAAAATTATTCAAATGGAAATCAAAATTTGTATCCATTTTAAAATATTTCTCCGCAATCTTTGTGTGCCCCTAAAACTCATTGTTTATGCGTTTGTTCGGTCATTTCATGCTAAAAGACTCGGCTAAATTTTTCGTAAAGAATGATGGTAAATACTAAATTATTCAAATGCAAACCAAAATTTGTATCCATTTTAAAATATTTCTCCACAATCTTTGTTTCCACTCCAAACTTATGTTTCGTGCATTTGTTTGCTCGTTTCATTCAAAAAAAACTCGGATAGATTTTTCGTAAAGAATGATAGTAAATACTAAATTATTCAAATGGAAATCAAAATTTGTATCCATTTTAAAATATTTCTCCGCAATCTTTTAGTGCCCCTAAGACTCATGTTTCATGCATTTGTTCGCTCGTTTCATGCTAAAAAACTCGGCTAGATTTTTTGTAAAGAAGGATAATAAATCCAAAATTATTCAAATGCAAACGAGAATTTGTATTCATTTTAAAATATTTCTCCACAATCTTTGTGTGCCCCTAAAACTCATCTTTCATGCATTTGTTCGCTCGTTTAATGTTAAAAAACTCGGCTACATTTTTCATAAAGATTGATAGTACATACTAAATTATTCAAATGCAAACCAAAATTCATATTGAATTTAAAATATTTCTCCACAATCTTTGTTTGCACCTAAAACTCATCTTTCGTGCGTTTGTTTGCTCGTTTCATTAAAACAAAACTCGGATAGATTTTTCGTAAAGAATGATGGTAAATACTAAATTATTCAAATGGAAATCAAAATTTGTATCCATTTTAAAATATTTCTCCGCAATCTTTGTGTGCCCCTAAATCTCATTGTTTATGCGTTTGTTCGGTCATTTCATGCTAAAAGAATCGGCTAAATTTTTCGTAAAGAATGATGGTAAATACTAAATTATTCAAATTCAAACCAAAATTTGTATTCATTTTAAAATATTTCTCCACAATCATTGTTTCCACTCCAAACTTATGTTTCGTGCATTTGTTTGCTCGTTTCATTCAAAAAAAACTCGGAAAGATTTTTCGTAAAGAATGATAGTAAATACTAAATTATTCAAATGGAAATCAAAATTGTATCCATTTTAAAATATTTCTCCGCAATCTTTGTGTGCCCCTAACACTCATGTTTCATGCGTTCGTTCGCTCGTTTCATGCTAAAAAACTCGGCTAAATTTTTTGTAAAGAAGGATAATAAATCCTAAATTATTCAAATGCAAACCAAATTTGTATTCATTTTAAAATATTTCTCCACAATCTTTGTTTGCACCTAAAACTCATGTTCCGTGCGTTTGTTTGCTCGTTTCATTCAAAAAAAAAACTCGGATAGATTTTCGTAAAGAATGATAGTAAATACAAAATTATTCAAATGGAAATCAAAATTTGTATCCATTTTAAAATATTTCTCCGCAATCTTTGTGTGCCCCTAAAACTCATTGTTTATGCGTTTGTTCGGTCATTTCATGCTAAAAGACTCGGCTAAATTTTTCGTAAAGAATGATGGTAAATACTAAATTATTCAAATGCAAACCAAAATTTGTATCCATTTTAAAATATTTCTCCACAATCTTTGTTTCCACTCCAAACTTATGTTTCGTGCATTTGTTTGCTCGTTTCATTCAAAAAAAACTCGGATAGATTTTTCGTAAAGAATGATAGTAAATACTAAATTATTCAAATGGAAATCAAAATTTGTATCCATTTTAAAATATTTCTCCGCAATCTTTTAGTGCCCCTAAGACTCATGTTTCATGCATTTGTTCGCTCGTTTCATGCTAAAAAACTCGGCTAGATTTTTTGTAAAGAAGGATAATAAATCCAAAATTATTCAAATGCAAACGAGAATTTGTATTCATTTTAAAATATTTCTCCACAATCTTTGTGTGCCCCTAAAACTCATCTTTCATGCATTTGTTCGCTCGTTTAATGTTAAAAAACTCGGCTACATTTTTCATAAAGATTGATAGTACATACTAAATTATTCAAATGCAAACCAAAATTCATATTGAATTTAAAATATTTCTCCACAATCTTTGTTTGCACCTAAAACTCATCTTTCGTGCGTTTGTTTGCTCGTTTCATTAAAACAAAACTCGGATAGATTTTTCGTAAAGAATGATGGTAAATACTAAATTATTCAAATGGAAATCAAAATTTGTATCCATTTTAAAATATTTCTCCGCAATCTTTGAGTGCCCCTAAAGCTCATGTTTCATGCATTTGTTCGCTCGTCTCATGTTAAAAAACTCGGCTAGATTTTTTGTAAAGAAGGATAATAAATCCTAAATTAATCAAATGCAAACCAGAATTTGTATTCATTTAAAAATATTTCTCCACAATCTTTGTTTCCACCTAAAACTCATGTTTCGTACGTTTGTTTGCTCGTTTCATTGAAAAAAAAACTCGGATAGATTTTTCGTAAAGAATGATAGTAAATACTAAATTATTCAAATGGAAATCAAAATTTGTATCCATTTTAAAATATTTCTCCGCAATCTTTTAGTGCCCCTAAGACTCATGTTTCATGCATTTGTTCGCTCGTTTCATGCTAAAAAACTCGGCTAGATTTTTTGTAAAGAAGGATAATAAATCCAAAATTATTCAAATGCAAACGAGAATTTGTATTCATTTTAAAATATTTCTCCACAATCTTTGTGTGCCCCTAAAACTCATCTTTCATGCGTTTGTTCGCTCGTTTAATGTTAAAAAACTCGGCTACATTTTTGAAAAAGATTGATAGTACATTCTAAATTATTCAAATGCAAACCATAATTCGTATTCAATTTAAAATATTTCTCCACAATCTTTGTTTGCACCAAAAACTCATGTTTCATGCGTTTGTTTGCTCGTTTCATTAAAAAAAAAACTCGGATAGATTTTTCGTAAAGAATGATAGTAAATACAAAATTATTCAAATGGAAATCAAAATTTGTATCCATTTTAAAATATTTCTCCGCAATCTTTGTGTGCCCCTAAAACTCATTGTTTATGCGTTTGTTCGGTCATTTCAAGCTAAAAGACTCGGCTAAAATTTTCGTAAAGAATGATGGTAAATACTAAATTATTCAAATTCAAACCAAAATTTGTATTCATTTTAAAATATTTCTCCACAATCTTTGTTTCCACTCCAAACTTATGTTTCGTGCATTTGTTTGCTCGTTTCATTCAAAAAAAACTCGGAAAGATTTTTCGTAAAGAATGATAGTAAATACTAAATTATTTAAATGGAAATCAGAATTGTCTCCATTTTAAAATATTTCTCCGCAATCTTTGTGTGCCCCTAAAACTCATGTTTCATGCGTTCGTTCGCTCGTTTCATGCTAAAAAACTCGGCTAAATTTTTTGTAAAGAAGGATAATAAATCCTAAATTATTCAAATGCAAACCAAATTTGTATTCATTTTAAAATATTTCTCCACAATCTTTGTTTGCACCTAAAACTCATGTTCCGTGCGTTTATTTGCTCGTTTCATTCAAAAAAAAAACTCGGATAGATTTTCGTAAAGAATGATAGTAAATACTAAATTATTCAAATGGAAATCAAAATTTGTATCCATTTTAAAATATTTCTCCGCAATCTTTGTGTACCCCTAAAGCTCATGTTTCATGCATTTGTTCGCTCGTTTCATGTTAAAAAACTCGGCTAGATTTTTTGTAAAGAAGGATAATAAATCCTAAATTAATCAAATGCAAACCAGAATTTGTATTCACTTTAAAATATTTCTCCACAATCCTTGTTTCCACCTGAAACTCATGTTTCGTACGTTTGTTTGCTCGTTTCATTGAAAAAAAAACTCGGATAGATTTTTCGTAAAGAATGATAGTAAATACTAAATTATTCAAATGGAAATCAAAATTTGTATCCATTTTAAAATATTTCTCCGCAATCTTTGTGTGCCCCTAAAACTCATTGTTTATGCGTTTGTTCGGTCATTTCATGCTAAAAGACTCGGCTAAATTTTTCGTAAAGAATGATGGTAAATACTAAATTATTCAAATGCAAACCAAAATTTGTATCCATTTTAAAATATTTCTCCACAATCTTTGTTTCCACTCCAAACTTATGTTTCGTGCATTTGTTTGCTCGTTTCATTCAAAAAAAACTCGGATAGATTTTTCGTAAAGAATGATAGTAAATACTAAATTATTCAAATGGAAATCAAAATTTGTATCCATTTTAAAATATTTCTCCGCAATCTTTTAGTGCCCCTAAGACTCATGTTTCATGCATTTGTTCGCTCGTTTCATGCTAAAAAACTCGGCTAGATTTTTTGTAAAGAAGGATAATAAATCCAAAATTATTCAAATGCAAACGAGAATTTGTATTCATTTTAAAATATTTCTCCACAATCTTTGTGTGCCCCTAAAACTCATCTTTCATGCATTTGTTCGCTCGTTTAATGTTAAAAAACTCGGCTACATTTTTCATAAAGATTGATAGTACATACTAAATTATTCAAATGCAAACCAAAATTCGTATTGAATTTAAAATATTTCTCCACAATCTTTGTTTGCACCTAAAACTCATCTTTCGTGCGTTTGTTTGCTCGTTTCATTAAAACAAAACTCGGATAGATTTTTCGTAAAGAATGATGGTAAATACTAAATTATTCAAATGGAAATCAAAATTTGTATCCATTTTAAAATATTTCTCCGCAATCTTTGAGTGCCCCTAAAGCTCATGTTTCATGCATTTGTTCGCTCGTCTCATGTTAAAAAACTCGGCTAGATTTTTTGTAAAGAAGGATAATAAATCCTAAATTAATCAAATGCAAACCAGAATTTGTATTCATTTAAAAATATTTCTCCACAATCTTTGTTTCCACCTAAAACTCATGTTTCGTACGTTTGTTTGCTCGTTTCATTGAAAAAAAAACTCGGATAGATTTTTCGTAAAGAATGATAGTAAATACTAAATTATTCAAATGGAAATCAAAATTTGTATCCATTTTAAAATATTTCTCCGCAATCTTTTAGTGCCCCTAAGACTCATGTTTCATGCATTTGTTCGCTCGTTTCATGCTAAAAAACTCGGCTAGATTTTTTGTAAAGAAGGATAATAAATCCAAAATTATTCAAATGCAAACGAGAATTTGTATTCATTTTAAAATATTTCTCCACAATCTTTGTGTGCCCCTAAAACTCATCTTTCATGCGTTTGTTCGCTCGTTTAATGTTAAAAAACTCGGCTACATTTTTGAAAAAGATTGATAGTACATTCTAAATTATTCAAATGCAAACCATAATTCGTATTCAATTTAAAATATTTCTCCACAATCTTTGTTTGCACCAAAAACTCATGTTTCATGCGTTTGTTTGCTCGTTTCATTAAAAAAAAAACTCGGATAGATTTTTCGTAAAGAATGATAGTAAATACAAAATTATTCAAATGGAAATCAAAATTTGTATCCATTTTAAAATATTTCTCCGCAATCTTTGTGTGCCCCTAAAACTCATTGTTTATGCGTTTGTTCGGTCATTTCAAGCTAAAAGACTCGGCTAAAATTTTCGTAAAGAATGATGGTAAATACTAAATTATTCAAATTCAAACCAAAATTTGTATTCATTTTAAAATATTTCTCCACAATCTTTGTTTCCACTCCAAACTTATGTTTCGTGCATTTGTTTGCTCGTTTCATTCAAAAAAAACTCGGAAAGATTTTTCGTAAAGAATGATAGTAAATACTAAATTATTTAAATGGAAATCAGAATTGTCTCCATTTTAAAATATTTCTCCGCAATCTTTGTGTGCCCCTAAAACTCATGTTTCATGCGTTCGTTCGCTCGTTTCATGCTAAAAAACTCGGCTAAATTTTTTGTAAAGAAGGATAATAAATCCTAAATTATTCAAATGCAAACCAAATTTGTATTCATTTTAAAATATTTCTCCACAATCTTTGTTTGCACCTAAAACTCATGTTCCGTGCGTTTATTTGCTCGTTTCATTCAAAAAAAAAACTCGGATAGATTTTCGTAAAGAATGATAGTAAATACTAAATTATTCAAATGGAAATCAAAATTTGTATCCATTTTAAAATATTTCTCCGCAATCTTTGTGTACCCCTAAAGCTCATGTTTCATGCATTTGTTCGCTCGTTTCATGTTAAAAAACTCGGCTAGATTTTTTGTAAAGAAGGATAATAAATCCTAAATTAATCAAATGCAAACCAGAATTTGTATTCACTTTAAAATATTTCTCCACAATCCTTGTTTCCACCTGAAACTCATGTTTCGTACGTTTGTTTGCTCGTTTCATTGAAAAAAAAACTCGGATAGATTTTTCGTAAAGAATGATAGTAAATACTAAATTATTCAAATGGAAATCAAAATTTGTATCCATTTTAAAATATTTCTCCGCAATCTTTTAGTGCCCCTAAGACTCATGTTTCATGCATTTGTTCGCTCGTTTCATGCTAAAAAACTCGGCTAGATTTTTTGTAAAGAAGGATAATAAATCCAAAATTATTCAAATGCAAACGAGAATTTGTATTCATTTTAAAATATTTCTCCACAATCTTTGTGTGCCCCTAAAACTCATCTTTCATGCGTTTGTTCGCTCGTTTAATGTTAAAAAACTCGGCTACATTTTTCATAAAGATTGATAGTACATACTAAATTATTCAAATGCAAACCAAAATTCGTATTCAATTTAAAATATTTCTCCACAATCTTTGTTTGCACCAAAAACTCATGTTTCATGCGTTTGTTTGCTCGTTTCATTAAAAAAAAAACTCGGATAGATTTTTCGTAAAGAATGATATTAAATACAAAATTATTCAAATGGAAATCAAAATTTGTATCCATTTTAAAATATTTCTCCGCAATCTTTGTGTGCCCCTAAAACTCATTGTTTATGCGTTTGTTCGGTCATTTCATGCTAAAAGACTCGGCTAAATTTTTCGTAAAGAATGATGGTAAATACTAAATTATTCAAATTCAAACCAAAATTTGTATTCATTTTAAAATATTTCTCCACAATCTTTGTTTCCACTCCAAACTTATGTTTCGTGCATTTGTTTGCTCGTTTCATTCAAAAAAAACTCGGAAATATTTTTCGTAAAGAATGATAGTAAATACTAAATTATTCAAATGGAAATCAAAATTGTATCCATTTTAAAATATTTCTCCGCAATCTTTGTGTGCCCCTAAAACTCATGTTTCATGCGTTCGTTCGCTCGTTTCATGCTAAAAAACTCGGCTAAATTTTTTGTAAAGAAGGATAATAAATCCTAAATTATTCAAATGCAAACCAAATTTGTATTCATTTTAAAATATTTCTCCACAATCTTTGTCTGCACCTAAAATTCATGTTCCGTGCGTTTGTTTGCTCGTTTCATTCAAAAAAAAAACTCGGATAGATTTTCGTAAAGAATGAAAGTAAATACTAAATTATTCAAATGGAAATCAAAATTTGTATCCATTTTAAAATATTTCTCCGCAATCTTTGTGTGCCCCTAAAGCTCATGTTTCATGCATTTGTTCGCTCGTTTCATGCTAAAAAACTCGGCTAGATTTTTTGTAAAGAAGGATAATAAATCCAAAATTATTCAAATGCAAACGAGAATTTGTATTCATTTTAAAATATTTCTCCACAATCTTTGTGTGCCCCTAAAACTCATCTTTCATGCGTTTGTTCGCTCGTTTAATGTTAAAAAACTCGGCTACATTTTTCATAAAGATTGATAGTACATACTAAATTATTCAAATGCAAACCAAAATTCGTATTCAATTTAAAATATTTCTCCACAATCTTTGTTTGCACCAAAAACTCATGTTTCATGCGTTTGTTTGCTCGTTTCATTAAAAAAAAAACTCGGATAGATTTTTCGTAAAGTATGATAGTAAATACAAAATTATTCAAATGGAAATCAAAATTTGTATCCATTTTAAAATATTTCTCCGCAATCTTTGTGTGACCCTAAAACTCATTGTTTATGCGTTTGTTCGGTCATTTCAAGCTAAAAGACTCGGCTAAAATTTTCGTAAAGAATGATGGTAAATACTAAATTATTCAAATTCAAACCAAAATTTGTATTCATTTTAAAATATTTCTCCACAATCTTTGTTTCCACTCCAAACTTATGTTTCGTGCATTTGTTTGCTCGTTTCATTCAAAAAAAACTCGGAAAGATTTTTCGTAAAGAATGATAGTAAATACTAAATTATTTAAATGGAAATCAGAATTGTCTCCATTTTAAAATATTTCTCCGCAATCTTTGTGTGCCCCTAAAACTCATGTTTCATGCGTTCGTTCGCTCGTTTCATGCTAAAAAACTCGGCAAAATTTTTTGTAAAGAAGGATAATAAATCCTAAATTATTCAAATGCAAACCAAATTTGTATTCATTTTAAAATATTTCTCCACAATCTTTGTTTGCACCTAAAACTCATGTTCCGTGCGTTTATTTGCTCGTTTCATTCAAAAAAAAAACTCGGATAGATTTTCGTAAAGAATGATAGTAAATACTAAATTATTCAAATGGAAATCAAAATTTGTATCCATTTTAAAATATTTCTCCGCAATCTTTGTGTACCCCTAAAGCTCATGTTTCATGCATTTGTTCGCTCGTTTCATGTTAAAAAACTCGGCTAGATTTTTTGTAAAGAAGGATAATAAATCCTAAATTAATCAAATGCAAACCAGAATTTGTATTCACTTTAAAATATTTCTCCACAATCCTTGTTTCCACCTGAAACTCATGTTTCGTACGTTTGTTTGCTCGTTTCATTGAAAAAAAAACTCGGATAGATTTTTCGTAAAGAATGATAGTAAATACTAAATTATTCAAATGGAAATCAAAATTTGTATCCATTTTAAAATATTTCTCCGCAATCTTTTAGTACCCCTAAGACTCATGTTTCATGCATTTGTTCGCTCGTTTCATGCTAAAAAACTCGGCTAGATTTTTTGTAAAGAAGGATAATAAATCCAAAATTATTCAAATGCAAACGAGAATTTGTATTCATTTTAAAATATTTCTCCACAATCTTTGTGTGCCCCTAAAACTCATCTTTCATGCGTTTGTTCGCTCGTTTAATGTTAAAAAACTCGGCTACATTTTTCATAAAGATTGATAGTACATACTAAATTATTCAAATGCAAACCAAAATTCGTATTCAATTTAAAATATTTCTCCACAATCTTTGTTTGCACCAAAAACTCATGTTTCATGCGTTTGTTTGCTCGTTTCATTAAAAAAAAAACTCGGATAGATTTTTCGTAAAGTATGATAGTAAATACAAAATTATTCAAATGGAAATCAAAATTTGTATCCATTTTAAAATATTTCTCCGCAATCTTTGTGTGACCCTAAAACTCATTGTTTATGCGTTTGTTCGGTCATTTCAAGCTAAAAGACTCGGCTAAAATTTTCGTAAAGAATGATGGTAAATACTAAATTATTCAAATTCAAACCAAAATTTGTATTCATTTTAAAATATTTCTCCACAATCTTTGTTTCCACTCCAAACTTATGTTTCGTGCATTTGTTTGCTCGTTTCATTCAAAAAAAACTCGGAAAGATTTTTCGTAAAGAATGATAGTAAATACTAAATTATTTAAATGGAAATCAGAATTGTCTCCATTTTAAAATATTTCTCCGCAATCTTTGTGTGCCCCTAAAACTCATGTTTCATGCGTTCGTTCGCTCGTTTCATGCTAAAAAACTCGGCAAAATTTTTTGTAAAGAAGGATAATAAATCCTAAATTATTCAAATGCAAACCAAATTTGTATTCATTTTAAAATATTTCTCCACAATCTTTGTTTGCACCTAAAACTCATGTTCCGTGCGTTTATTTGCTCGTTTCATTCAAAAAAAAAACTCGGATAGATTTTCGTAAAGAATGATAGTAAATACTAAATTATTCAAATGGAAATCAAAATTTGTATCCATTTTAAAATATTTCTCCGCAATCTTTGTGTACCCCTAAAGCTCATGTTTCATGCATTTGTTCGCTCGTTTCATGTTAAAAAACTCGGCTAGATTTTTTGTAAAGAAGGATAATAAATCCTAAATTAATCAAATGCAAACCAGAATTTGTATTCACTTTAAAATATTTCTCCACAATCCTTGTTTCCACCTGAAACTCATGTTTCGTACGTTTGTTTGCTCGTTTCATTGAAAAAAAAACTCGGATAGATTTTTCGTAAAGAATGATAGTAAATACTAAATTATTCAAATGGAAATCAAAATTTGTATCCATTTTAAAATATTTCTCCGCAATCTTTTAGTGCCCCTAAGACTCATGTTTCATGCATTTGTTCGCTCGTTTCATGCTAAAAAACTCGGCTAGATTTTTTGTAAAGAAGGATAATAAATCCAAAATTATTCAAATGCAAACGAGAATTTGTATTCATTTTAAAATATTTCTCCACAATCTTTGTGTGCCCCTAAAACTCATCTTTCATGCGTTTGTTCGCTCGTTTAATGTTAAAAAACTCGGCTACATTTTTCATAAAGATTGATAGTACATACTAAATTATTCAAATGCAAACCAAAATTCGTATTCAATTTAAAATATTTCTCCACAATCTTTGTTTGCACCAAAAACTCATGTTTCATGCGTTTGTTTGCTCGTTTCATTAAAAAAAAAACTCGGATAGATTTTTCGTAAAGAATGATATTAAATACAAAATTATTCAAATGGAAATCAAAATTTGTATCCATTTTAAAATATTTCTCCGCAATCTTTGTGTGCCCCTAAAACTCATTGTTTATGCGTTTGTTCGGTCATTTCATGCTAAAAGACTCGGCTAAATTTTTCGTAAAGAATGATGGTAAATACTAAATTATTCAAATTCAAACCAAAATTTGTATTCATTTTAAAATATTTCTCCACAATCTTTGTTTCCACTCCAAACTTATGTTTCGTGCATTTGTTTGCTCGTTTCATTCAAAAAAAACTCGGAAATATTTTTCGTAAAGAATGATAGTAAATACTAAATTATTCAAATGGAAATCAAAATTGTATCCATTTTAAAATATTTCTCCGCAATCTTTGTGTGCCCCTAAAACTCATGTTTCATGCGTTCGTTCGCTCGTTTCATGCTAAAAAACTCGGCTAAATTTTTTGTAAAGAAGGATAATAAATCCTAAATTATTCAAATGCAAACCAAATTTGTATTCATTTTAAAATATTTCTCCACAATCTTTGTCTGCACCTAAAATTCATGTTCCGTGCGTTTGTTTGCTCGTTTCATTCAAAAAAAAAAACTCGGATAGATTTTCGTAAAGAATGATAGTAAATACTAAATTATTCAAATGGAAATCAAAATTTGTATCCATTTTAAAATATTTCTCCGCAATCTTTGTGTGCCCCTAAAGCTCATGTTTCATGCATTTGTTCGCTCGTTTCATGTTAAAAAACTCGGCTAGATTTTTTGTAAAGAAGGATAATAAATCCTAAATTAATCAAATGCAAACCAGAATTTGTATTCATTTTAAAATATTTCTCCACAATCTTTGTTTCCACCTAAAACTCATGTTTCGTACGTTTGTTTGCTCGTTTCATTGAAAAAAAAACTCGGATAGATTTTTCGTAAAGAATGATAGTAAATACTAAATTATTCAAATGGAAATCAAAATTTGTATCCATTTTAAAATATTTCTCCGCAATCTTTTAGTACCCCTAAGACTCATGTTTCATGCATTTGTTCGCTCGTTTCATGCTAAAAAACTCGGCTAGATTTTTTGTAAAGAAGGATAATAAATCCAAAATTATTCAAATGCAAACGAGAATTTGTATTCATTTTAAAATATTTCTCCACAATCTTTGTGTGCCCCTAAAACTCATCTTTCATGCGTTTGTTCGCTCGTTTAATGTTAAAAAATTCGGCTACATTTTTCATAAAGATTGATAGTACATACTAAATTATTCAAATGCAAACCAAAATTCGTATTCAATTTAAAATATTTCTCCACAATCTTTGTTTGCACCAAAAACTCATGTTTCATGCGTTTGTTTGCTCGTTTCATTAAAAAAAAAACTCGGATAGATTTTTCGTAAAGAATGATATTAAATACAAAATTATTCAAATGGAAATCAAAATTTGTATCCATTTTAAAATATTTCTCCGCAATCTTTGTGTGCCCCTAAAACTCATTGTTTATGCGTTTGTTCGGTCATTTCAAGCTAAAAGACTCGGCTAAATTTTTCGTAAAGAATGATGGTAAATACTAAATTATTCAAATGCAAACCAAAATTTGTATTCATTTTAAAATATTTCTCCACAATCTTTGTTTCCACTCCAAACTTATGTTTCGTGCATTTGTTTGCTCGTTTCATTCAAAAAAAACTCGGAAAGATTTTTCGTAAAGAATGATAGTAAATACTAAATTATTCAAATGGAAATGAAAATTGTATCCATTTTAAAATATTTCTCCGCAATCTTTGTGTGCCCCTAAAACTCATGTTTCATGCGTTCGTTCGCTCGTTTCATGCTAAAAAGCTCGGCTAAATTTTTTGTAAAGAAGGATAATAAATCCTAAATTATTCAAATGCAAACCAAATTTGTATTCATTTTAAAATATTTCTCCACAATCTTTGTTTGCACCTAAAACTCATGTTTCGTGCGTTTGTTTGCTCGTTTCATTCAAAAAAAAACTCGGATAGATTTTCGTAAAGAATGATAGTAAATACTAAATTATTCAAATGGAAATCAAAATTTGTATCCATTTTAAAATATTTCTCCGCAATCTTTGAGTGCCCCTAAAGCTCATGTTTCATGCATTTGTTCGCTCGTTTCATGTTAAAAAACTCGGCTAGATTTTTTCTAAAGAAGGATAATAAATCCTAAATTAATCAAATGCAAACCAGAATTTGTATTCATTTTAAAATATTTCTCCACAATCTTTGTTTCCACCTAAAACTCATGTATCGTACGTTTGTTTGCTCGTTTCATTGAAAAAAAAACTCGGATAGATTTTTCGTAAAGAATGATAGTAAATACTAAATTATTCAAATGGAAATCAAAATTTGTATCCATTTTAAAATATTTCTCCGCAATCTTTTAGTGCCCCTAAGACTCATGTTTCCTGCATTTGTTCGCTCGTTTCATGCTAAAAAACTCGGCTAGATTTTTTGTAAAGAAGGATAATAAATCCAAAATTATTCAAATGCAAACGAGAATTTGTATTCATTTTAAAATATTTCTCCACAATCTTTGTGTGCCCCTAAAACTCATCTTTCATGCGTTTGTTAGCTCGTTTAATGTTAAAAAACTCGGCTACATTTTTCAAAAAGATTGATAGTACATACTAAATTATTCAAATGCAAACCAAAATTCGTATTCAATTTAAAATATTTCTCCACAATCTTTGTTTGCACCAAAAACTCATGTTTCATGCGTTTGTTTGCTCGTTTCATTAAAAAAAAAACTCGGATAGATTTTTCGTAAAGAATGATAGTAAATACAAAATTATTCAAATGGAAATCAAAATTTGTATCCATTTTAAAATATTTCTCCGCAATCTTTGTGTGCCCCTAAAACTCATTGTTTATGCGTTTGTTCGGTCATTTCATGCTAAAAGACTCGGCTAAATTTTTCGTAAAGAATGATGGTAAATACTAAATTATTCAAATGCAAACCAAAATTTGTTTTGATTTTAAAATATTTCTCCACAATCTTTGTTTCCACTCCAAACTTATGTTTCGTGCATTTGTTTGCTCGTTTCATTCAAAAAAAACTCGGAAAGATTTTTCGTAAAGAATGATAGTAAATACTAAATTATTCAAATGGAAATCAAAATTGTATCCATTTTAAAATATTTCTCCGCATTCTTTGTGTGCCCCTAAAACTCATGTTTCATGCGTTCGTTCGCTCGTTTCATGCTAAAAAACTCGGCTAAATTTTTTGTAAAGAAGGATAATAAATCCTAAATTATTCAAATGCAAACCAAATTTGTATTTATTTTAAAATATTTCTCCACAATCTTTGTTTGCACCTAAAACTCATGTTTCGTGCGTTTGTTTGCTCGTTTCATTCAAAAAAAAACTCGGATAGATTTTCGTAAAGAATGATAGTAAATACTAAATTATTCAAATGGAAATCAAAATTTGTATCCATTTTAAAATATTTTGTCCGCAATCTTTTAGTGCCCCTAAGACTCATGTTTCATGCATTTGTTCGCTCGTTTCATGCTAAAAAACTCGGCTAGATTTTTTGTAAAGAAGGATAATAAATCCAAAATTATTCAAATGCAAACGAGAATTTGTATTCATTTTAAAATATTTCTCCACAATCTTTGTTTCCACCTAAAACTCATGTTTCGTACGTTTGTTTGCTCGTTTCATTGAAAAAAAAACTCGGATAGATTTTTTGTAAAGAATGATAGTAAATACTAAATTATTCAAATGGAAATCAAAATTTGTATCCATTTTAAAATATTTCTCCGCAATCTTTTAGTGCCCCTAAGACTCATGTTTCATGCATTTGTTCGCTCGTTTAATGCTAAAAAACTCGGCTAGATTTTTTGTAAAGAAGGATAATAAATCCTAAATTAATCAAATGCAAACCAGAATTTGTATTCATTTTAAAATATTTCTCCACAATCTTTGTTTCCACCTAAAACTCATGTTTCGTACGTTTGTTTGCTCGTTTCATTGAAAAAAAAACTCGGATAGATTTTTCGTAAAGAATGATAGTAAATACTAAATTATTCAAATGGAAATCAAAATTTGTATCCATTTTAAAATATTTCTCCGCAATCTTTTAGTGCCCCAAAGACTCATGTTTCATGCATTTGTTCGCTCGTTTCATGCTAAAAAACTCGGCTAGATTTTTTGTAAAGAAGGATAATAAATCCAAAATTATTCAAATGCAAACGAGAATTTGTATTCATTTTAAAATATTTCTCCACAATCTTTGTGTGCCCTTAAAACTCATCTTTCATGCGTTTGTTCGCTCATTTAATGTTAAAAAACTCGGCTACATTTTTCATAAAGATTGATAGTACATACTAAATTATTCAAATGCAAACAAAAATTCGTATTCAATTTAAAATATTTCTCCACAATCTTTGTTTGCACCTAAAACTCATCTTTCGTGCGTTTGTTTGCTCGTTTCATTAAAAAAAAACTCGGATAGATTTTTCGTAAAGAATGATAGTAAATACTAAATTATTCAAATGGAAATCAAAATTTGTATCCATTTTAAAATATTTCTCCGCAATCTTTGTCTACCCCTAAAACTCATGTTTCATGTGTTTGTTCGCTCGTTTCATGCTAACAAACTCGGCTAGATTTTTTGTAAAGAAGGATAATAAATCCAAAATTATTCAAATGCAAACGAGAATTTGTATTCATTTTAAAATATTTCTCCACAATCTTTGTGTGCCCTTAAAACTCATCTTTCATGCGTTTGTTCGCTCATTTAATGTTAAAAAACTCGGCTACATTTTTCATAAAGATTGATAGTACATACTAAATTATTCAAATGCAAACAAAAATTCGTATTCAATTTAAAATATTTCTCCACAATCTTTGTTTGCACCTAAAACTCATCTTTCGTGCGTTTGTTTGCTCGTTTCATTAAAAAAAAACTCGGATAGATTTTTCGTAAAGAATGATAGTAAATACTAAATTATTCAAATGGAAATCAAAATTTGTATCCATTTTAAAATATTTCTCCGCAATCTTTGTCTACCCCTAAAACTCATGTTTCATGTGTTTGTTCGCTCGTTTCATGCTAACAAACTCGGCTAGATTTTTTGTAAAGAAGGATAATAAATCCTAAATTCTTCAAATGCAAAGAAAAATTTGTATTCATTTTAAAATATTTCTCCACAATCTTTGTTTGCACCTAAAACTCATGTTTCGTGCGTTTGTTTGCTCGTTTCATTCTAAAAAAAAAACTCCGATAGATTTTTCAGAAAGAATGATAGTAAATACTAAATTATTCAAATGGAAATCAAAATTTGTATCCATTTTAATATATTTCTCCGCAATCTTTGTGTGCCCCTAAAACTCATTGTTCATGCGTTTGTTCACTCGTTTCATGCTAAAAGACTCGGCTAAATTTTTCGTAAAGAATGATGGTAAATACTAAATTATACAAATGCAAACCAAAATTTCTATTCATTTAAAAATATTTCCTCACAATCTTTGTTTCCACTCTAAACTTCTGTTTCGTGCATTTGTTTGCTCGTTTCATTCAAAAAAAAGTCGGATAGATTTTTCGCAAAGAATGATAGTAAATACTAAATTATTCAAATGGAAATCAAAATTTGTATCCATTTTAAAATATTTCTCCGGAATCTTTGTGTGCCTCTAAAACTCATTGTTTATGTGTTTGTTCGGTCATTTCATGCTAAAAGACTTGGCTAAATTTTTCGTAAAGAATGATGGTAAATACTAAATTATTCAAATGCAAACCAAAATTTGTATTCATTTTAAAATATTTCTCCACAATCTTTGTTTCCACTCTAAACTTATGTTTCGTGCATTTGTTCGCTCGTTTCATTCAAAAAAAACTCTGATAGATTTTTCGTAAAGAATGATAGTAAATACTAAATTATTCAAATGGAAATCAAAATTTGTATCCATTTTAAAATATTTCTCCGCAATCTTTGAGTGCCCCTAAGACTCATGTTTCATGAATTTGTTCGCTCGTTTCATGCTAAAAAACTCGGCTAGATTTTTTGTAAAGAAGGATAATAAATCCAAAATTATTCAAATGCAGACCAGAATTGATATTCATTTTAAAATATTTCTCCACAATCTTTGTGTGCCCCTAAAACTCATCTTTCATGCGTTTGTTCGCTCGTTTAATGTTAAAAAACACGGCTACATTTTTTATAAAGATTGATAGTACATACTAAATTATTCAAATGCAAACCAAAATTCGTATTCAATTTAAAATATTTCTCCACAATCTTTGTTTGCACCTAAAACTCATGTTTCGTGCGTTTGTTTGCTCGTTTCATTAAAAAAAAACTCGGATAGATTTTTCGTAAAGAATGAAAGTAAATACTAAATTATTCAAATGGAAATCAAAATTTGTATCCATTTTAAAATATTTCTCCGCAATCCTTGTGTGACCCTTAAACTCATTGTTTATGCGCTTGTTCGCTCATTTCATGCTAAAAGACTCGGCTAAATTTTTCGTAACGAATGATGGTAAATACTAAATTATTCAAATGCAAACCAGAATTTGTATTCAATTTAAAATATTTCTCCACAATCTTTGTTTCCACCTAAAACTCATGTTTCGTGCGTTTGTTTGCTCGTTTCATTCAAAAAAAAACTCTGATAGATTTTTCGTAAAGAATGATATTAAATACTAAATTATTCAAATGGAAATCAAAATTTGTATCCATTTTAAAATATTTCTCCGCAATCTTTTAGTGCCCCTAAGACTCATGTTTCATGCATTTGTTCGCTCGTTTCATGCTAAAAAACTCGGCTAGATTTTTTGTAAAGAAGGATAATAAATCCAAAATTATTCAAATGCAAATGAGAATTTGTATTCATTTTAAAATATTTCTCCACAATCTTTGTGTGCCCTTAAAACTCATCTTTCATGCGTTTGTTCGCTCATTTAATGTTAAAAAACTCGGCTACATTTTTCATAAAGATTGATAGTACATACTAAATTATTCAAATGCAAACAAAAATTCGTATTCAATTTAAAAAATTTCTCCACAATCTTTGTTTGCACCTAAAACTCATCTTTCGTGCGTTTGTTTGCTCGTTTCATTAAAAAAAAACTCGGATAGATTTTTCGTAAAGAATGATAGTAAATACTAAATTATTCAAATGGAAATCAAAATTTGTATCCATTTTAAAATATTTCTCCGCAATCTTTGTGTGACCCTTGAACTCATTGTTTATGCGTTTGTTCGCTCATTTCATGCTAAAAGACTCGGCTAGATTTTTTGTAAAGAAGGATAATAAATCCAAAATTATTCTAATGCAAACCAGAATTTGTATTCATTTTAAAATATATCTCCGCAATCTTTGTGTGACCCTTAAACTCATTGTTTATGCGTTTGTTCGCTCATTTCATGCTAAAGGACTCGGCTAAATTTTTCGTAACGAATGATGGTAAATATTAAATTATTCAAATGCAAACCAAAATTTGTATTCATTTTAAAATATTTCTCCACAGTCTTTGTTTCCACTCTAAACTTTTGTTTCGTGCATTTGCTTGCTCGTTTCATTCAAAAAAAACTCGGAAAGATTTTTCGTAAAGAATGATAGTAAATATTAAATTATTCAAATGGAAATCAAATTTGTATCCATTTTAAAATATTTCTCCGCAATCTTTGTGTGCCCCTAAAACTCATGTTTCATGCGTTTGTTCGCTCGTTTCATGCTAAAAAACTCGGCTAAATTTTTTGTAAAGAAGGATAATAAATCCTAAATTATTCAAATGCAAACCAAAATTTTTATTCATTTTAAAATATTTCTCCACAATCTTTGTTTGCACCTAAAACTCATGTTTCGTGCGTTTGTTTGCTCGTTTCATTCAGAAAAAAACTCGGATAGATTTTTCGTAAAGAATGATAGTAAATACTAAATTATTCAAATGGAAATCAAAATTTGTATCCATTTTAAAATATTTCTCCGCAATCTTTGAGTGCCCCTAAAGCTCATGTTTCATGCATTTGTTCGCTCGTTTCACGCTAAAAAACTCGGCTAGATTTTTTGTAAAGAAGGATAATAAATCCTAAATTAATCAAATGCAAACCAGAATTTGTATTCAATTTAAAATATTTCTCCACAATCTTTGTTGCCACCTAAAACTCATGTTTCGTGCGTTTGTTTGCTCGTTTCATTCAAAAAAAAACTCTCATAGATTTTTCGTAAAGAATGATAGTAAATACTAAATTATTCAAATGGAAATCAAAATTTGTATCCATTTTAAAATATTTCTCCGCAATCTTTTAGTGCCCCTAAGACTCATGTTTCATGCATTTGTTCGCTCGTTTCATGCTAAAAAACTCGGCTAGATTTTTCGTAAAGAATGATAGTAAATACTAAATTATTCAAATGGAAATCAAAATTTGTATCCATTTTAAAATATTTCTCCGCAATCTTTGAGTGCCCCTAAGACTCATGTTTCATGCATTTGTTCGCTCGTTTCAAGCTAAAAAACTAGGCTAGATTTTTTTTAAAGAAGGATAATAAATCCAAAATTATTCAAATGCAGACCAGAATTGATATTCATTTTAAAATATTTCTCCACAATCTTTCTGTGCCCCTAAAACTCATCTTTCATGCGTTTGTTCGCTCGTTTAATGTTAAAAAACACGGCTACATTTTTTATAAAGATTGATAGTACATACTAAATTATTCAAATGCAAACCAAAATTCGTATTCAATTTAAAATATTTCTCCACAATCTTTGTTTGCACCTAAAACTCATATTTCGTGCGTTTGTTTGCTCGTTTCATTAAAAAAAAACTCGGATAGATTTTTCGTAAAGAATGAAAGTAAATACTAAATTATTCAAATGGAAATCAAAATTTGTATCCATTTTAAAATATTTCTCCGCAATCTTTGTGTGACCCTTAAACTCATTGTTTATGCGTTTGTTCGCTCATTTCATGCTAAAAGACTCGGCTAAATTTTTCGTGACGAATGATGGTAAATACTAAATGATTCAAATGCAAACCAGAATTTGTATTCAATTTAAAATATTTCTCCACAATCTTTGTTTCCACCTAAACCTCATGTTTCGTGCGTTTGTTTGCTCGTTTCATTCAAAAAAAAACTCTCATAGATTTTTCGTAAAGAATGATAGTAAATACTAAATTATTCAAATGGAAATCAAAATTTGTATCCATTTTAAAATATTTCTCCGCAATCTTTTAGTGCCCCTAAGACTCATGTTTCATGCATTTGTTCGCTCGTTTCATGCTAAAAAACTCGGCTAGATTTTTCGTAAAGAATGATAGTAAATACTAAATTATTCAAATGGAAATCAAAATTTGTATCCATTTTGAAATATTTCTCCGCAATCTTTGAGTGCCCCCAAAGCTCATGTTTCCTGCATTTGTTCGCTCGTTTCATGCTAAAAAACTCGGCTAGATTTTTTGTAAAGAAGGATAATAAATCCTAAATTATTCAAATGCAAACCAAAATTCGTATTCAATTTAAAATATTTCTCCACAATCTTTGTTTGCACCTAAAACTCATGTTTCGTGCGTTTGTTTGCTCGTTTCATTAAAAAAAAACTCGGATAGATTTTTCGTAAAGAATGAAAGTAAATACTAAATTATTCAAATGGAAATCAAAATTTGTATCCATTTTAAAATATTTCTCCGCAATCCTTGTGTGACCCTTAAACTCATTGTTTATGCGCTTGTTCGCTCATTTCATGCTAAAAGACTCGGCTAAATTTTTCGTAACGAATGATGGTAAATACTAAATTATTCAAATGCAAACCAGAATTTGTATTCAATTTAAAATATTTCTCCACAATCTTTGTTTCCACCTAAAACTCATGTTTCGTGCGTTTGTTTGCTCGTTTCATTCAAGAAAAAACTCTGATAGATTTTTCGTAAAGAATGATATTAAATACTAAATTATTCAAATGGAAATCAAAATTTGTATCCATTTTAAAATATTTCTCCGCAATCTTTTAGTGCCCCTAAGACTCATGTTTCATGCATTTGTTCGCTCGTTTCATGCTAAAAAACTCGGCTAGATTTTTTGTAAAGAAGGATAATAAATCCAAAATTATTCAAATGCAAATGAGAATTTGTATTCATTTTAAAATATTTCTCCACAATCTTTGTGTGCCCTTAAAACTCATCTTTCATGCGTTTGTTCGCTCATTTAATGTTAAAAAACTCGGCTACATTTTTCATAAAGATTGATAGTACATACTAAATTATTCAAATGCAAACAAAAATTCGTATTCAATTTAAAATATTTCTCCACAATCTTTGTTTGCACCTAAAACTCATCTTTCGTGCGTTTGTTTGCTCGTTTCATTAAAAAAAAACTCGGATAGATATTTCGTAAAGAATGATAGTAAATACTAAATTATTCAAATGGAAATCAAAATTTGTATCCATTTTAAAATATTTCTCCGCAATCTTTGTGTGACCCTTAAACTCATTGTTTATGCGTTTGTTCGCTCATTTCATGCTAAAAGACTCGGCTAGATTTTTTGTAAAGAAGGATAATAAATCCAAAATTATTCTAATGCAAACCAGAATTTGTATTCATTTTAAAATATATCTCCGCAATCTTTGTGTGACCCTTAAACTCATTGTTTATGCGTTTGTTCGCTCATTTCATGCTAAAGGACTCGGCTAAATTTTTCGTAACGAATGATGGTAAATATTAAATTATTCAAATGCAAACCAAAATTTGTATTCATTTTAAAATATTTCTCCACAGTCTTTGTTTCCACTCTAAACTTATGTTTCGTGCATTTGCTTGCTCGTTTCATTCA
Organism: Juncus effusus; assembly: GCA_027726005.1. NCBI lineage: Eukaryota > Viridiplantae > Streptophyta > Magnoliopsida > Poales > Juncaceae > Juncus > Juncus effusus. The sequence goes on from CM050901.1 coordinate 5,647,806, forward strand.
AAAAAAACTCGGAAAGATTTTTCGTAAAGAATGATAGTAAATATTAAATTATTCAAATGGAAATCAAATTTGTATCCATTTTAAAATATTTCTCCGCAATCTTTGTGTGCCCCTAAAACTCATGTTTCATGCGTTCGTTCGCTCGTTTCATGCTAAAAAAGCTCGGCTAAATTTTTTGTAAAGAAGGATAATAAATCCTAAATTATTCAAATGCAAACCAAAATTTTTATTCATTTTAAAATATTTCTGCACAATATTTGTTTGCACCTAAAACTCATGTTTCGTGCGTTTGTTTGCTCGTTTCATTCAGAAAAAAACTCGGATAGATTTTTCGTAAAGAATGATAGTAAATACTAAATTATTCAAATGGAAATCAAAATTTGTATCCATTTTAAAATATTTCTCCGCAATCTTTGAGTGCCCCTAAAGCTCATGTTTCATGCATTTGTTCGCTCGTTTCACGCTAAAAAACTCGGCTAGATTTTTTGTAAAGAAGGATAATAAATCCTAAATTAATCAAATGCAAACCAGAATTTGTATTCAATTTAAAATATTTCTCCACAATCTTTGTTGCCACCTAAAACTCATGTTTCGTGCGTTTGTTTGCTCGTTTCATTCAAAAAAAAAATCTGATAGATTTTTCGTAAAGAATGATAGTAAATACTAAATTATTCAAATGGAAATCAAAATTTGTATCCATTTTAAAATATTTGTCCGCAATCTTTGAGTGCCCCTAAGACTCATGTTTCATGCATTTGTTCGCTCGTTTCATGCTAAAAAACTCGGCTAGATTTTTTTTAAAGAAGGATAATAAATCCAAAATTATTCAAATGCAGACCAGAATTTATATTCATTTTAAAATATTTCTCCACAATCTTTCTGTGCCCCTAAAACTCATCTTTCATGCGTTTGTTCGCTCGTTTAATGTTAAAAAACACGGCTACATTTTTTATAAAGATTGATAGTACATACTAAATTATTCAAATGCAAACCAAAATTCGTATTGAATTTAAAATATTTCTCCACAATCTTTGTTTGCACCTAAAACTCATGTTTCGTGCGTTTGTTTGCTCGTTTCATTAAAAAAAAACTCGGATAGATTTTTCGTAAAGAACGAAAGTAAATACTAAATTATTCAAATGGAAATCAAAATTTGTATCCATTTTAAAATATTTCTCCGCAATCTTTGTGTGACCCTTAAACTCATTGTTTATGCGTTTGTTCGCTCATTTCATGCTAAAAGACTCGGCTAAATTTTTCGTAACGAATGATGGTAAATACTAAATTATTCAAATGCAAACCAGAATTTGTATTCAATTTAAAATATTTCTCCACAATCTTTGTTTCCACCTAAACCTCATGTTTCGTGCGTTTGTTTGCTCGTTTCATTCAAAAAAAAACTCTGATAGATTTTTCGTAAAGAATGATAGTAAATACTAAATTATTCAAATGGAAATCAAAATTTGTATCCATTTTAAAATATTTCTCCGCAATCTTTTAGTGCCCCTAAGACTCATGTTTCATGCATTTGTTCGCTCGTTTCGTGCTAAAAAACTCGGCTAGATTTTTCGTAAAGAATGATAGTAAATACTAAATTATTCAAATGGAAATCAAAATTTGTATCCATTTTGAAATATTTCTCCGCAATCTTTGAGTGCCCCCAAAGCTCATGTTTCCTGCATTTGTTCGCTCGTTTCATGCTAAAAAACTCGGCTAGATTTTTTGTAAAGAAGGATAATAAATCCTAAATTATTCAAATGCAAACCAAAATTCGTATTCAATTTAAAATATTTCTCCACAATCTTTGTTTGCACCTAAAACTCATCTTTCGTGCGTTTGTTTGCTCGTTTCATTAAAAAAAAACTCGGATAGATTTTTCGTAAAGAATGATAGTAAATACTAAATTATTCAAATGGAAATCAAAATTTGTATCCATTTTAAAATATTTCTCCGCAATCTTTGTGTGACCCTTAAACTCATTGTTTATGCGTTTGTTCGCTCATTTCATGCTAAAAGACTCGGCTAGATTTTTTGTAAAGAAGGATAATAAATCCAAAATTATTCTAATGCAAACCAGAATTTGTATTCATTTTAAAATATTTCTCCGCAATCTTTGTGTGACCCTTAAACTCATTGTTTATGCGTTTGTTCGCTCATTTCATGCTAAAGGACTCGGCTAAATTTTTCGTAACGAATGATGGTAAATATTAAATTATTCAAATGCAAACCAAAATTTGTATTCATTTTAAAATATTTCTCCACAGTCTTTGTTTCCACTCTAAACTAATGTTTCGTGCATTTGTTTGCTCATTTCATTCAAAAAAAACTCGGAAAGATTTTTCGTAAAGAATGATAGTAAATACTAAATTATTCAAATGGAAATCAAATTTGTATCCATTTTAAAATATTTCTCCGCAATCTTTGTGTGCCCCTAAAACTCATGTTTCATGCGTTTGTTCGCTCGTTTCATGCTAAAATACTCGGCTAAATTTTTTGTAAAGAAGGATAATAAATCCTAAATTATTCAAATGCAAACCAAAATTTGTATTCATTTTAAAATATTTCTCCACAATCTTTGTTTGCACCTAAAACTCATGTTTCGTTCGTTTGTTTGCTCGTTTCATTCAAAAAAAAACTCGGATAGATTTTTCGTAAAGAATGATAGTAAATACTAAATTATTCAAATGGAAATCAAAATTTGTATCCATTTTGAAATATTTCTCCGCAATCTTTGAGTGCCCCCAAAGCTCATGTTTCCTGCATTTGTTCGCTCGTTTCATGCTAAAAAACTCGGCTAGATTTTTTGTAAAGAAGGATAATAAATCCTAAATTATTCAAATGCAAACCAAAATTCGTATTCAATTTAAAATATTTCTCCACAATCTTTGTTTGCACCTAAAACTCATGTTTCGTGCGTTTGTTTGCTCGTTTCATTAAAAAAAAAACTCGGATAGATTTTTCGTAAAGAATGATAGTAAATACTAAATTATTCAAATGGAAATCAAAATTTATATCCATTTTAAAATATTTCTCCGCAATCTTTGTGTGCCCCTAAAACTCATTGTTTATGCGTTTGTTCGCTCATTTCATGCTAAAAGACTCGGCTATATTTTTCGTAAAGAATGATGGTAAATACTAAATTATTCAAATGCAAACCAAAATTTGTATTCATTTTAAAATATTTCTCAACAATCTTTGTTTCCACTCTAAACTTAGGTCTCGTGCATTTGTTTGCTCGTTTCATTCAAAGAAAACTCGGAATGATTTTTCGTAAACAATGATAGTAAATAAAAAATTATTCAAATGGAAATCAAATTTGTATCCATTTTAAAATATTTCTCCGCAATCTTCGTGTGCCCCTAAAACTCATGTTTCATGCGTTTGTTCGCTCGTTTAATGCTAAAAAAACTCGGCTAGATTTTTTGTAAAGAAGGATAATAAATCCTAAATTATTCAAATGCAAACCAAAACTTGTATTCATTTTAAAATATTTCTCCACAATCTTTGTTTGCACCAAAAACTCATGTTTCGTGCGTTTGTTTGCTCGTTTCATTCAAAAAAAAACTCGGATAGATTTTCCGTAAAGAATGATAGTAAATACTAAACTATTCAAATGGAAATCAAAATTTGTATCCATTTTGAAATATTTCTCCGCAATCTTTGAGTGCCCCCAAAGCTCATGTTTCCTGCATTTGTTCGCTCGTTTCATGCTAAAAAACTCGGCTAGATTTTTTGTTAAGAAGGATAATAAATCCTAAATTATTCAAATGCAAACCAGAATTTGTATACATTTTAAAATATTTTTCCACAATTTTTGTTTGCCCCTAAAACTCATGTTTCGTGCGTTTGTTTGCTCCTTTCATTCAAAAAAAGACTCGGACAGATTTTTCGTAAAGAATGATAGTAAATACTAATTTATTCAAATGGAAATCAAAATTTGTATCCATTTTAAAATATTTCTCCGCAATCTTTGAGTGCCCCTAAGACTCATGTTTCATGCATTTGTTCGCTCGTTTCATGCTAAAAAACTCGGCTAGATTTTTTGTAAAGAAGGATAATAAATCGAAAATTATTAGAATGCAAACCAGAATTTGTATTGATTTTAAAATATTTCTCCACAATCTTTGTGTGCCCCTAATACTCATCTTTCATGCGTTTGTTCGCTCGTTTAATGTTAAAAAACTCGGCTACATTTTTCATAAAGATTGATAGTACATACTAAATTATTCAAATGCAAACCAAAATTCGTATTCAATTTAAAATATTTCTCCACAATCTTTGTTTGCACCTAAAACTCATGTTTCGTGCGTTTGTTTGCTCGTTTCATTAAAAAAAAAACTCGGATAGATTTTTCGTAAAGAATGATAGTAAATACTAAATTATTCAAATGGAAATCAAAATTTGTATCCATTTTAAAATATTTCTCCGCAATCTTTGTGTGCCCCTAAAACTCATTGTTTATGCGTTTGTTCGCTCATTTCATGCTAAAAGACTCGGCTAAATTTTTCGTAAAGAATGATGGTAAATACTAAATTATTCAAATGCAAACCAAAATTTGTATTCCTTTTAAAATATTTCTCAACAATCTTTGTTTCCACTCTAAACTTATGTCTCGTGCATTTGTTTGCTCGTTTCATTCAAAAAAAAACTCGGAAAGATTTTTCGTAAAGAATGATAGTAAATACTAAATTATTCAAATGGAAATCAAATTTGTATCCAATTTAAAATATTTCTCCGCAATCTCTGTGTGCCCCTAAAACTCATTGTTTATGCGTTTGTTCGCTCATTTCATGCTAAAAGACTCGGCTAAATTTTTCGTAAAGAATGATGGTAAATACTAAATTATTCAAATGCAAACCAAAATTTGTATTCATTTTAAAATATTTCTCAACAATCTTTGTTTCCACTCTAAACTTATGTCTCGTGCATTTGTTTGCTCGTTTCATTCAAAAAAAACTCGGAATGATTTTTCGTAAACAATGATAGTAAATACAAAATTATTCAAATGGAAATCAAATTTGTATCCATTTTAAAATATTTCTCCGCAATCTTTGTGTGCCCCTAAAACTCATGTTTCATGCGTTTGTTCGCTCGTTTCAGGCAAAAAAAACTCGGCTAGATTTTTTGTAAAGAAGGATAATAAATCCTAAATTATTCAAATGCAAACCAAAATTTGTATTCATTTTAAAATATTTCTCCACAATCTTTGTTTGCACCAAAAACTCATGTTTCGTGCGTTTGTTTGCTCGTTTCATTCAAAAAAAAACTCGGATAGATTTTCCGTAAAGAATGATAGTAAATACTAAACTATTCAAATGGAAATCAAAATTTGTATCCATTTTAAAATATTTCTCCGCAATCTTTGAGTGCCCCTAAAGCTCATGTTTCATGGATTTGTTCGCTCGTTTCATGCTAAAAAACTCGGCTAGATTTTTTGTAAAGAAGGATAATAAATCCTAAATTATTCAAATGCAAACCAAAATTTGTATTCATTTTAAAATATTTCTCCACAATCTTTGTTTGCACCTAAAACTCATGTTTCGTGCGTTTGTTTGCTCGTTTCATTCAAAAAAAAACTCGGATAGATTTTCCGTAAAGAATGATAGTAAATACTAAACTATTCAAATACAAATCAAAATTTGTATCCATTTTAAAATATTTCTCCGCAATCTTTGAGTGCCCCTAAGACTCATGTTTCATGCATTTGTTCGCTCGTTTCATGCTAAAAAACTCGGCTAGATTTTTTGTAAAGAAGGATAATAAATCGAAAATTATTAGAATGCAAACCAGAATTTGTATTGATTTTAAAATATTTCTCCACAATCTTTGTGTGCCCCTAATACTCATCTTTCATGCGTTTGTTCGCTCGTTTAATGTTAAAAAACTCGGCTACATTTTTCATAAAGATTGATAGTACATACTAAATTATTCAAATGCAAACCAAAATTCGTGTTCAATTTAAAATATTTCTCCACAATCTTTGTTTGCACCTAAAACTAATGTTTCGTGCGTTTGTTTGCTCGTTTCATTAAAAAAAAACTCGGATAGATTTTTCGTAAAGAATGATAGTAAATACAAAATTATTCAAATGGAAATCAAAATTTGTATCCATTTTAAAATATTTCTCCGCAATCTTTGTGTGCCCCTAAAACTCATTGTTTATGCGTTTGTTCGCTCATTTCATGCTAAAAGACTCGGCTAAATTTTTCGTAAAGAATGATGGTAAATACTAAATTATTCAAATGCAAACCAAAATTTGTATTCATTTTAAAATATTTCTCAACAATCTTTGTTTCCACTCTAAACTTATGTCTCGTGCATTTGTTTGCTCGTTTCATTCAAAAAAAAACTCGGAAAGATTTTTCGTAAAGAATGATAGTAAATACTAAATTATTCAAATGGAAATCAAATTTGTATCCAATTTAAAATATTTCTCCGCAATCTTTGTGTGCCCCTAAAACTCATGTTTCATGCGTTTGTTCGCTCGTTTCATGCTAAAAAACTCGGCTAAATTTTTTGTAAAGAAGGATAATAAATCCTAAATTATTCAAATGCAAACCATAATTTGTATTCATTTTGAAATATTTCTCCACAATCTTTGTTTGCACCTAAAACTCATGTTTCGTGCGCTTGTTTGCTCGTTTAATTCAAAAAAAAACTCGGATAGATTTTTCGTAAAGAATGATAGTAAATACTAAATTATTCAAATGGAAATCAAAATTTGTATCCATTTTAAAATATTTCTCCGCAATCTTTGAGTGCCCCCAAATCTCATGTTTCCTGCATTTGTTCGCTCGTTTCATGCTAAAAAACTCGGCTAGATTTTTTGTAAAGAAGGATAATAAATTCTAAATTATTCAAATGCAAACCAAAATTTGTATTCATTTTAAAATATTTCTCCACAATCTTTGTTTGCACCTAAAACTCATGTTTCGTGCGTTTGTTTGCTCGTTTCATTCAGAAAAAAACTCGGATAGATTTTTCGTAAAGAATGATAGTAAATACTAAATTATTCAAATGGAAATCAAAATTTGTATCCATTTTAAAATATTTCTCCGCAATCTTTGAGTGCCCCTAAAGCTCATGTTTCATGCATTTGTTCGCTCGTTTCACGCTAAAAAACTCGGCTAGATTTTTTGTAAAGAAGGATAATAAATCCTAAATTAATCAAATGCAAACCAGAATTTGTATTCATTTTAAAATATTTCTCCACAATCTTTGTTTACACCTAAAACTCATGTTTTGTGCGTTTGTTTGCTCGTTTCATTCAAAAAAAAACTCTGATAGATTTTTCGTAAAGAATGATAGTAAATACTAAATTATTCAAATGGAAATGATAATTTGTATCCATTTTAAAATATTTCTCCGCAATCTTTGAGTGCCCCTAAGACTCATGTTTCAAGCATTTGTTCGCTCGTTTCATGCTAAAAAACTCGGCGAGATTTTTTGTAAAGAAGGATAATAAATCCAAAATTATTCAAATGCAGACCAGAATTTGTATTCATTTTAAAATATTTCTCCACAATCTTTGTGTGCCCCTAAAACTCATCTTTCATGCGTTTGTTCGCTCGTTTAATGTTAAAAAACACGGCTACATTTTTTATAAAGATTGATAGTACATACTAAATTATTCAAATGCAAACCAAAATTCGTATTCAATTTAAAATATTTCTCCACAATCTTTGTTTGCACCTAAAACTCATGTTTCGTGCGTTTGTTTGATCGTTTCATTAAAAAAAAACTCGGATAGATTTTTCGTAAAGAATGATAGTAAATACTAAATTATTCAAATGGAAATCACAATTTGTATCCATTTTAAAATATTTCTCCGCAATCTTTGTGTGCCCCTAAAACTCATTGTTTATGCGTTTGTTCGCTCATTTCATGCTAAAAGACTCGGCTAAATTTTTCGTAAAGAATGATGGTAAATACAAAATTATTCAAATGCAAACCAAAATTTGTATTCATTTTAAAATATTTCTCAACAATCTTTGTTTCCACTCAAAACTTATGTCTCGTGCATTTGTTTGCTCGTTTCATTCAAAAAAAAACTCGGAAAGATTTTTCGTAAAGAATGATAGTAAATACTAAATTATTCAAATGGAAATCAAATTTGTATCCAATTTAAAATATTTCTCCGCAATCTTTGTGTGCCCCTAAAACTCATTGTTTATGCGTTTGTTCGCTCATTTCATGCTAAAAGACTCGGCTAAATTTTTCGTAAAGAATGATGGTAAATACTAAATTATTCAAATGCAAACCAAAATTTGTATTCATTTTAAAATATTTCTCAACAATCTTTGTTTCCACTCTAAACTTATGTCTCGTGCATTTGTTTGCTCGTTTCATTCAAAAAAAACTCGGAATGATTTTTCGTAAACAATGATAGTAATACAAAATTATTCAAATGGAAATCAAATTTGTATCCATTTTAAAATATTTCTCCGCAATCTTTGTGTGCCCCTAAAACTCATGTTTCATGCGTTTGTTCGCTCGTTTCATGCTAAAAAAACTCGGCTAGATTTTTTGTAAAGAAGGATAATAAATCCTAAATTATTCAAATGCAAACCAAAATTTGTATTCATTTTAAAATATTTCTCCACAATCTTTGTTTGCACCAAAAACTCATGTTTCGTGCGTTTGTTTGCTCGTTTCATTCAAAAAAAAACTCGGATAGATTTTCCGTAAAGAATGATAGTAAATACTAAACTATTCAAATGGAAATCAAAATTTGTATCCATTTTAAAATATTTCTCCGCAATCTTTGAGTGCCCCTAAAGCTCATGTTTCATTGATTTGTTCGCTCGTTTCATGCTAAAAAACTCGGCTAGATTTTTTGTAAAGAAGGATAATAAATCCTAAATTATTCAAATGCAAACCAAAATTTGTATTCATTTTAAAATATTTCTCCACAATCTTTGTTTGCACCTAAAACTCATGTTTCGTGCGTTTGTTTGCTCGTTTCATTCAAAAAAAAACTCGGATAGATTTTCCGTAAAGAATGATAGTAAATACTAAACAATTCAAATGCAAATCAAAATTTGTATCCATTTTAAAATATTTCTCCGCAATCTTTGAGTGCCCCTAAAGCTCATGTTTCATGGATTTGTTCGCTCGTTTCATGCTAAAAAACTCGGCTAGATTTTTTGTAAAGAAGGATAATAAATCTTAAATTATTCAAATGCAAACCAAAATTTGTATTCATTTTAAAATATTTCTCCACAATCTTTGTTTGCACCAAAAACTCATGTTTCGTGCGTTTGTTTGCTCGTTTCATTCAAAAAAAAACTCGGATAGATTTTCCGTAAAGAATGATAGTAAATACTAAACTATTCAAATGGAAATCAAAATTTGTATCCATTTTGAAATATTTCTCCGCAATCTTTGAGTGGCCCCAAAGCTCATGTTTCCTGCATTTGTTCGCTCGTTTCATGCTAAAAAACTCGGCTAGATTTTTTGTTAAGAAGGATAATAAATCCTAAATTATTCAAATGCAAACCAGAATTTGTATACATTTTTAAATATTTTTCCACAATTTTTGTTTGCACCTAAAACTCATGTTTCGTGCGTTTGTTTGCTCCTTTCATTCAAAAAAAAACTCGGACAGATTTTTCGTAAAGAATGATAGTAAATACTAATTTATTCAAATGGAAATCAAAATTTGTATCCATTTTAAAATATTTCTCCGCAATCTTTGAGTGCCCCTAAGACTCATGTTTCATGCATTTGTTCGCTCGTTTCATGCTAAAAAACTCGGCTAGATTTTTTGTAAAGAAGGATAATAAATCGAAAATTATTAGAATGCAAACCAGAATTTGTATTGATTTTAAAATATTTCTCCACAATCTTTGTGTGCCCCTAATACTCATCTTTCATGCGTTTGTTCGCTCGTTTAATGTTAAAAAACTCGGCTACATTTTTCATAAAGATTGATAGTACATACTAAATTATTCAAATGCAAACCAAAATTCGTGTTCAATTTAAAATATTTCTCCACAATCTTTGTTTGCACCTAAAACTAATGTTTCGTGCGTTTGTTTGCTCGTTTCATTAAAAAAAAAAACTCGCATAGATTTTTCGTAAAGAATGATAGTAAATACTAAATTATTCAAATGGAAATCAAAATTTGTATCCATTTTAAAATAATTCTCCGCAATCTTTGTGTGCCCCTAAAACTCATTGTTTATGCGTTTGTTCGCTCATTTCATGCTAAAAGACTCGGCTAAATTTTTCGTAAAGAATGATGGTAAATACTAAATTATTCAAATGCAAACCAAAATTTGTATTCATTTTAAAATATTTCTCAACAATCTTTGTTTCCACTCTAAACTTATGTCTCGTGCATTTGTTTGCTCGTTTCATTCAAAAAAAAACTCGGAAAGATTTTTCGTAAAGAATGATAGTAAATACTAAATTATTCAAATGGAAATCAAATTTGTATCCAATTTAAAATATTTCTCCGCAATCTTTGTGTGCCCCTAAAACTCATGTTTCATGCGTTTGTTCGCTCGTTTCATGCTAAAAAACTCGGCTAAATTTTTTGTAAAGAAGGATAATAAATCCTAAATTATTCAAATGCAAACCATAATTTGTATTCATTTTGAAATATTTCTCCACAATCTTTGTTTGCACCTAAAACTCATGTTTCGTGCGCTTGTTTGCTCGTTTAATTCAAAAAAAAACTCGGATAGATTTTTCGTAAAGAATGATAGTAAATACTAAATTATTCAAATGGAAATCAAAATTTGTATCCATTTTAAAATATTTCTCCGCAATCTTTGAGTGCCCCCAAATCTCATGTTTCCTGCATTTGTTCGCTCGTTTCATGCTAAAAAACTCGGCTAGATTTTTTGTAAAGAAGGATAATAAATCCTAAATTATTCAAATGCAAACCAAAATTTGTATTCATTTTAAAATATTTCTCCACAATCTTTGTTTGCACCTAAAACTCATGTTTCGTGCGTTTGTTTGCTCGTTTCATTCCGAAAAAAACTCGGATAGATTTTTCGTAAAGAATGATAGTAAATACTAAATTATTCAAATGGAAATCAAAATTTGTATCCATTTTAAAATATTTCTCCGCAATCTTTGAGTGCCCCTAAAGCTCATGTTTCATGCATTTGTTCGTTCGTTTCACGCTAAAAAACTCGGCTAGATTTTTTGTAAAGAAGGATAATAAATCCTAAATTAATCAAATGCAAACCAGAATTTGTATTCATTTTAAAATATTTCTCCACAATCTTTGTTTACACCTAAAACTCTTGTTTGGTGCGTTTGTTTGCTCGTTTCATTCAAAAAAAAACTCTGATAGATTTTTCGTAAAGAATGATAGTAAATACTAAATTATTCAAATGGAAATCATAATTTGTATCCATTTTAAAATATTTCTCCGCAATCTTTGAGTGCCCCTAAGACTCATGTTTCATGCATTTGTTCGCTCGTTTCATGCTAAAAAACTCGGCGAGATTTTTTGTAAAGAAGGATAATAAATCCAAAATTATTCAAATGCAGACCAGAATTTGTATTCATTTTAAAATATTTCTCCACAATCTTTGTGTGCCCCTAAAACTCATCTTTCATGCGTTTGTTCGCTCGTTTAATGTTAAAAAACACGGCTACATTTTTTATAAAGATTGATAGTACATACTAAATTATTCAAATGCAAACCAAAATTCGTATTCAATTTAAAATATTTCTCCACAATCTTTGTTTGCACCTAAAACTCATGTTTCGTGCGTTTGTTTGATCGTTTCATTAAAAAAAGACTCGGATAGATTTTTCGTAAAGAATGATAGTAAATACTAAATTATTCAAATGGTAATCAAAATTTGTATCCATTTTAAAATATTTCTCCGCAATCTTTGAGTGCCCCTAAAGCTCATGTTTCATGGATTTGTTCGCTCGTTTCATGCTAAAAAACTCGGCTAGATTTTTTGTAAAGAAGGATAATAAATCTTAAATTATTCAAATGCAAACCAAAATTTGTATTCATTTTAAAATATTTCTCCACAATCTTTGTTTGCACCAAAAACTCATGTTTCGTGCGTTTGTTTGCTCGTTTCATTCAAAAAAAAACTCGGATAGATTTTCCGTAAAGAATGATAGTAAATACTAAACTATTCAAATGGAAATCAAAATTTGTATCCATTTTGAAATATTTCTCCGCAATCTTTGAGTGCCCCCAAAGCTCATGTTTCCTGCATTTGTTCGCTCGTTTCATGCTAAAAAACTCGGCTAGATTTTTTGTTAAGAAGGATAATAAATCCTAAATTATTCAAATGCAAACCAGAATTTGTATACATTTTAAAATATTTTTCCACAATTTTTGTTTGCACCTAAAACTCATGTTTCGTGCGTTTGTTTGCTCCTTTCATTCAAAAAAAAACTCGGACAGATTTTTCGTAAAGAATGATAGTAAATACTAATTTATTCAAATGGAAATCAAAATTTGTATCCATTTTAAAATATTTCTCCGCAATCTTTGAGTGCCCCTAAGACTCATGTTTCATGCATTTGTTCGCTCGTTTCATGCTAAAAAACTCGGCTAGATTTTTTGTAAAGAAGGATAATAAATCGAAAATTATTAGAATGCAAACCAGAATTTGTATTGATTTTAAAATATTTCTCCACAATCTTTGTGTGCCCCTAATACTCATCTTTCATGCGTTTGTTCGCTCGTTTAATGTTAAAAAACTCGGCTACATTTTTCATAAAGATTGATAGTACATACTAAATTATTCAAATGCAAACCAAAATTCGTGTTCAATTTAAAATATTTCTCCACAATCTTTGTTTGCACCTAAAACTAATGTTTCGTGCGTTTGTTTGCTCGTTTCATTAAAAAAAAAAACTCGCATAGATTTTTCGTAAAGAATGATAGTAAATACTAAATTATTCAAATGGAAATCAAAATTTGTATCCATTTTAAAATATTTCTCCGCAATCTTTGTGTGCCCCTAAAACTCATTGTTTATGCGTTTGTTCGCTCATTTCATGCTAAAAGACTCGGCTAAATTTTTCGTAAAGAATGATGGTAAATACTAAATTATTCAAATGCAAACCAAAATTTGTATTCATTTTAAAATATTTCTCAACAATCTTTGTTTCCACTCTAAACTTATGTCTCGTGCATTTGTTTGCTCGTTTCATTCAAAAAAAAACTCGGAAAGATTTTTCGTAAAGAATGATAGTAAATACTAAATTATTCAAATGGAAATCAAATTTGTATCCAATTTAAAATATTTCTCCGCAATCTTTGTGTGCCCCTAAAACTCATGTTTCATGCGTTTGTTCGCTCGTTTCATGCTAAAAAACTCGGCTAAATTTTTTGTAAAGAAGGATAATAAATCCTAAATTATTCAAATGCAAACCATAATTTGTATTCATTTTGAAATATTTCTCCACAATCTTTGTTTGCACCTAAAACTCGTGTTTCGTGCGCTTGTTTGCTCGTTTAATTCAAAAAAAAACTCGGATAGATTTTTCGTAAAGAATGATAGTAAATACTAAATTATTCAAATGGAAATCAAAATTTGTATCCATTTTAAAATATTTCTCCGCAATCTTTGAGTGCCCCCAAATCTCATGTTTCCTGCATTTGTTCGCTCGTTTCATGCTAAAAAACTCGGCTAGATTTTTTGTAAAGAAGGATAATAAATCCTAAATTATTCAAATGCAAACCAAAATTTGTATTCATTTTAAAATATTTCTCCACAATCTTTGTTTGCACCTAAAACTCATGTTTCGTGCGTTTGTTTGCTCGTTTCATTCAGAAAAAAACTCGGATAGATTTTTCGTAAAGAATGATAGTAAATACTAAATTATTCAAATGGAAATCAAAATTTGTATCCATTTTAAAATATTTCTCCGCAATCTTTGAGTGCCCCTAAAGCTCATGTTTCATGCATTTGTTCGCTCGTTTCACGCTAAAAAACTCGGCTAGATTTTTTGTAAAGAAGGATAATAAATCCTAAATTAATCAAATGCAAACCAGAATTTGTATTCATTTTAAAATATTTCTCCACAATCTTTGTTTACACCTAAAACTCTTGTTTGGTGCGTTTGTTTGCTCGTTTCATTCAAAAAAAAACTCTGATAGATTTTTCGTAAAGAATGATAGTAAATACTAAATTATTCAAATGGAAATCATAATTTGTATCCATTTTAAAATATTTCTCCGCAATCTTTGAGTGCCCCTAAGACTCATGTTTCATGCATTTGTTCGCTCGTTTCATGCTAAAAAACTCGGCGAGATTTTTTGTAAAGAAGGATAATAAATCCAAAATTATTCAAATGCAGACCAGAATTTGTATTCATTTTAAAATATTTCTCCACAATCTTTGTGTGCCCCTAAAACTCATCTTTCATGCGTTTGTTCGCTCGTTTAATGTTAAAAAACACGGCTACATTTTTTATAAAGATTGATAGTACATACTAAATTATTCAAATGCAAACCAAAATTCGTATTCAATTTAAAATATTTCTCCACAATCTTTGTTTGCACCTAAAACTCATGTTTCGTGCGTTTGTTTGATCGTTTCATTAAAAAAAGACTCGGATAGATTTTTCGTAAAGAATGATAGTAAATACTAAATTATTCAAATGGAAATCAAAATTTGTATCCATTTTAAAATATTTCTCCGCAATCTTTGTGTGACCCATAAACTCATTGTTTATGCGTTTGTTCGCTCATTTCATGCTAAAAGACTCGGCTAGATTTTTTGTAAAGAAGGATAATAAATCCAAAATTATTCAAATGCAAACCAGAATTTGTATTCATTTTAAAATATTTCTCCACAATCTTGGTTTGCCCCTAAAACTCATCTTTCCTGTGTTTGTTCGCTCGTTTAATGTTAAAAAACTCGGCTAGATTTTTCATAAAGATTGCTAGTACATACTAAATTATTCAAATGCAAACTAAAATTCGTATTCAATTTAAAATATTTCTCCTCAATCTTTGTTCGCACCTAAAACTCATGTTTCGTGCGTTTGTTTGCTCGTTTCATTAAAAAAAAACTCGGATAGATTTTTCGTAAAGAATGATAGTAAATACTAAATTATTTAAATGGACATCAAAATTTGTATCCATTTTAAAATATTTCTCCGCAATCTTTGAGTGCCCCTAAAACTTATTGTTTATGCGTTTGTACGTTCATTTCATTCTAAAAGACTAGGCTAAATTTTTCGTAAAGAATGATGGTAATACTAAATTATTCAAATGCAAACCAAAATTTGCATTCGTTTTAAAATATTTCTCCACAATCTTTGTTTCCACTCTAAACTTATGTTTCGTGCATTTGTTTGCTCGTTTCTTTCAAAAAAAACTCGGAAAGATTTTTCGTAAAGAATGATTGTAAATACTAAATTATTCAAATGGAAATCAAAATTTGTATCCATTTTAAAATATTTCTCCGCAATCTTTGTCTACACCTAAAACTCATGTTTCATGTGTTTGTTCGCTCGTTTCATGCTAACAAACTCGGCCAGATTTTTTGTAAAGAAGGATAATAAATCCTAAATTCTTCAAATGCAAAGCAAAATTTGTATTCATTTTAAAATATTTCTCCACAATCTTTGTTTGCACCTAAAACTCATGTTTCGTGCGTTTGTTTGCTCGTTTCATTCTAAAAAAAGACTCCGATAGATTTTTCAGAAAGAATGATAGTAAATACAAAATTATTCAAATGGAAATCAAAATTTGTATCCATTTTAATATATTTCTCCGCAATCTCTGTGTGCCCCTAAAACTCATTGTTCATGCGTTTGTTCACTCGTTTCATGCTAAAAGACTCGGCTAAATTTTTCGTAAAGAATGATGGTAAATACTAAATTATACAAATGCAAACCAAAATTTCTATTCATTTTAAAATATTTCCTCACAATCTTTGTTTCCACTCTAAACTTCTGTTTCGTGCATTTGTTTGCTCGTTTCATTCAAAAAAAAGTCGGATAGATTTTTCGCAAAGAATGATAGTAAATACTAAATTATTCAAATGGAAATCAAAATTTGTATCCATTTTAAAATATTTCTCCGCAATCTTTGTGTGCCTCTAAAACTCATTGTTTTTGTGTTTGTTCGGTCATTTCATGCTAAAAGACTCGGCTAAATTTTTCGTAAAGAATGATGGTAAATACTAAATTATTCAAATGCAAACCAAAATTTGTATTCATTTTAAAATATTTCTCCACAATCTTTGTTTCCACTCTAAACTTATGTTTCGTGCATTTGTTTGCTCGTTTCATTCAAAAAAAACTCGGAAAGATTTTTTGTAAATAATGATAGTAAATACTAAATTATTCAAATGGAAATCAAATTTGTATCCATTTTAAAATATTTCTCCGCAATCTTTGTGTGCCCCTATAACTCATGTTTCATGCGTTTGTTCGCTCGTTTCATGCTAAAAAACTCGGCTAGATTTTTTGTAAAGAAGGATAATAAATCCTAAATTATTCAAATGCAAACCAAAATTTTTATTCAATTTTAAAATATTTCTCCACAATCTTTGTTTGCACCTAAAACTCATGTTTCGTGCGTTTGTTTGCTCGTTTCATTCAGAAAAAAACTCGGATAGATTTTTCGTAAAGAATGATAGTAAATACTAAATTATTCAAATGGAAATCAAAATTTGTATCCATTTTAAAATATTTCTCCGCAATCTTTGAGTGCCCCTAAAGCTCATGTTTCATGCATTTGTTCGCTCGTTTCACGCTAAAAAACTCGGCTAGATTTTTTGTAAAGAAGGATAATAAATCCTAAATTAATCAAATGCAAACCAGAATTTGTATTCAATTTAAAATATTTCTCCACAATCTTTGTTTCCACCTAAAACTCATGTTTCGTGCGTTTGTTTGCTCGTTTCATTCAAAAAAAAACTCGGATAGATTTTTCGTAAAGAATGATAGTAAATACTAAATTATTCAAATGGAAATCAAAATTTGTATCCATTTTAAAATATTTCTCCGCAATCTTTGAGTGCCCCTAAAGCTCATGTTTCATGCATTTGTTCGCTCGTTTCACGCTAAAAAACTCGGCTAGATTTTTTGTAAAGAAGGATAATAAATCCTAAATTAATCAAATGCAAACCAGAATTTGTATTCATTTTAAAATATTTCTCCACAATCTTTGTTTACACCTAAAACTCATGTTTTGTGCGTTTGTTTGCTCGTTTCATTCAAAAAAAAACTCTGATAGATTTTTCGTAAAGAATGATAGTAAATACTAAATTATTCAAATGGAAATCATAATTTGTATCCATTTTAAAATATTTCTCCGCAATCTTTGAGTGCCCCTAAGACTCATGTTTCATGCATTTGTTCGCTCGTTTCATGCTAAAAAACTCGGCGAGATTTTTTGTAAAGAAGGATAATAAATCCAAAATTATTCAAATGCAGACCAGAATTTGTATTCATTTTAAAATATTTCTCCACAATCTTTGTGTGCGCCTAAAACTCATCTTTCATGCGTTTGTTCGCTCGTTTAATGTTAAAAAACACGGCTACATTTTTTATAAAGATTGATAGTACATACTAAATTATTCAAATGCAAACCAAAATTCGTATTCAATTTAAAATATTTCTCCACAATCTTTGTTTTCACCTAAAACTCATGTTTCGTGCGTTTGTTTGATCGTTTCATTAAAAAAAAACTCGGATAGATTTTTCGTAAAGAATGATAGTAAATACTAAATTATTCAATTGGAAATCAAAATTTGTATCCATTTTAAAATATTTCTCCGCAATCTTTGTGTGACCCTTAAACTCATTGTTTATGCGTTTGTTCGCTCATTTCATGCTAAAAGACTCGGCTAGATTTTTTGTAAAGAAGGATAATAAATCCAAAATTATTCAAATGCAAACCAGAATTTGTATTCATTTTAAAATATTTCTCCACAATCTTGGTTTGCCCCTAAAACTCATCTTTCCTGTGTTTGTTCGCTCGTTTAATGTTAAAAAACTCGGCTAGATTTTTCATAAAGATTGCTAGTACATACTAAATTATTCAAATGCAAACCAAAATTCGTATTCAATTTAAAATATTTCTCCACAATCTTTGTTTGCACCTAAAACTCATGTTTCGTGCGTTTGTTTGCTCGTTTCATTAAAAAAAAACTCGGATAGATTTTTCGTAAAGAATGATAGTAAATACTAAATTATTTAAATGGAAATCAAAATTTGTATCCATTTTAAAATATTTCTCCGCAATCTTTGAGTGCCCCTAAAACTTATTGTTTATGCGTTTGTTCGTTCATTTCATTCTAAAAGACTAGGCTAAATTTTTCGTAAAGAATGATGGTAATACTAAATTATTCAAATGCAAACCAAAATTTGCATTCGTTTTAAAATATTTCTCCACAATCTTTGTTTCCACTCTAAACTTATGTTTCGTGCATTTGTTTGCTCGTTTCATTCAAAAAAAACTCGGAAAGATTTTTCGTAAAGAATGATTGTAAATACTAAATTATTCAAATGGAAATCAAAATTTGTATCCATTTTAAAATATTTCTCCGCAATCTTTGTCTACCCCTAAAACTCATGTTTCATGTGTTTGTTCGCTCGTTTCATGCTAACAAACTCGGCTAGATTTTTTGTAAAGAAGGATAATAAATCCTAAATTCTTCAAATGCAAAGCAAAATTTGTATTCATTTTAAAATATTTCTCCACAATCTTTGTTTGCACCTAAAACTCATGTTTCGTGCGTTTGTTTGCTCGTTTCATTCTAAAAAAAAAACTCCGATAGATTTTTCAGAAAGAATGATAGTAAATACTAAATTATTCAAATGGAAATCAAAATTTGTATACATTTTAATATATTTCTCCGCAATCTCTGTGTGCCCGTAAAACTCATTGTTCATGCGTTTGTTCACTCGTTTCATGCTAAAAAACTCGGCTAGATTTTTTGTAAAGAAGGATAATAAATCCTAAATTAATCAAATGCAAACCAGAATTTGTATTCAATTTAAAATATTTCTCCACAATCTTTGTTTCCACCTAAAACACATGTTTCGTGCGTTTGTTTGCTCGTTTCATTCAAAAAAAAACTCTGATAGATTTTTCGTAAAGAATGATAGTAAATACTAAATTA
Organism: Juncus effusus; assembly: GCA_027726005.1. Taxonomy (NCBI): domain Eukaryota; kingdom Viridiplantae; phylum Streptophyta; class Magnoliopsida; order Poales; family Juncaceae; genus Juncus; species Juncus effusus. Next base: position 5,666,888 of record CM050901.1, read on the forward strand.
TTCAAATGGAAATCAAAATTTGTATCCATTTTAAAATATTTCTCCGCAATCTTTGAGTGCCCCTAAGACTCATGTTTCATGCATTTGTTCGCTCGTTTCATGCTAAAAAACTCGGCTAGATTTTTTGTAAAGAAGGATAATAAATCCAAAATTATTCAAATGCAGACCAGAATTTATATTCATTTTAAAATATTTCTCCACAATCTTTGTGTGCCCCTAAAACTCATCTTTCATGCGTTTGTTCGCTCGTTTAATGTTAAACAACACGGCTACATTTTTTATAAAGATTGATAGTACATACTAAATTATTCAAATGCAAACCAAAATTCGTATTCAATTTAAAATATTTCTCCACAATCTTTGTTTGCACCTAAAACTCATGTTTCGTGCGTTTGTTTGCTCGTTTCATTAAAAAAAAACTCGGATAGAATTTTCGTAAAGAATGAAAGTAAATACTAAATTATTCAAATGGAAATCAAAATTTGTATCCATTTTAAAATATTTCTCCGCAATCTTTGTGTCACCTTTAAACTCATTGTTTATGCGTTTGTTCGCTCATTTCATGCTAAAAGACTCGGCTAAATTTTTCGTAACGAATGATGGTAAATACTAAATTATTCAAATGCAAACAAAAATTTGTATTCATTTTAAAATATTTCTCCACAATCTTTGTTTCCACTCTAAACTTATGTTTCGTGCATTTGTTTGCTCGTTTCATTCAAAAAAAACTCGGAAAGATTTTTCGTAAAGAATGATAGTAAATACTAAATTATTCAAATGGAAATCAAATTTGTATCCATTTTAAAATATTTCTCCGCAATCTTTGTGTGCCCCTAAAACTCATGTTTCATGCGTTTGTTCCCTCATTTCATGCTAAAAAACTCGGCTAGATTTTTTGTAAAGAAGGATAATAAATCCTAAATTATTCAAATGCAAACAAAAATTTGTATTCATTTTGAAATATTTCTCCACAATCTTTGTTTGCACCTAAAACTCATGTTTCGTGTGTTTGTTTGCTCGTTTCATTCAAAAACAAACTCGGATAGATTTTTCGTAAAGAATGATAGTAAATACTAAATTATTCAATTGGAAATCAAAATTTGTATCCATTTTAAAATATTTCTCCACAATCTTTTAGTGCCCCTAAAGCTCATGTTTCATGCATTTGTTCGCTCGATTCATGCTAAAAAACTCGGCTAGATTTTTTGTAAAGAAGGATAATAAATCCAAAATTATTCAAATGCAAACCAGAATTTGTATTCATTTTAAAATATTTCTCTACAATCTTCGTTTGCCCCTAAAACTCATCTTTCATGCGTTTGTTCGCTCGTTTAATGTTAAAAAACTCGGCTAGATTTTTCATAAAGATTGATAGTACATACTAAATTATTCAAATGCAAACCAAGATTCGTATTCAATTTAAAATATTTCTCCACAATCTTTGTTTGCACCTAAAACTCATGTTTCGTGCGTTTGTTTGCTCGTTTCATTAAAAAAAAACTCGGATAGATTTTTCGTAAAGAATGATAGTAAATACTAAATTATTTAAATGGAAATCAAAATTTGTATCCATTTTAAAATATTTCTCCGCAATCTTTGAGTGCCCCTAAAACTTATTGTTTATGCGTTTGTTCGTTCATTTCATTCTAAAAGACTAGGCTAAATTTTTCGTAAAGAATGATGGTAATACTAAATTATTCAAATGCAAACCAAAATTTGCATTCGTTTTAAAATATTTCTCCACAATCTTTGTTTCCACTCTAAACTTATGTTTCGTGCATTTGTTTGCTCGTTTCATTCAAAAAAAACTCGGAAAGATTTTTCGTAAAGAATGATTGTAAATACTAAATTATTCAAATGGAAATCAAAATTTGTATCCATTTTAAAATATTTCTCCGCAATCTTTGTCTACCCCTAAAACTCATGTTTCATGTGTTTGTTCGCTCGTTTCATGCTAACAAACTCGGCTAGATTTTTTGTAAAGAAGGATAATAAATCCTAAATTCTTCAAATGCAAAGCAAAATTTGTATTCATTTTAAAATATTTCTCCACAATCTTTGTTTGCACCTAAAACTCATGTTTCGTGCGTTTGTTTGCTCGTTTCATTCTAAAAAAAAAACTCCGATAGATTTTTCAGAAAGAATGATAGTAAATACTAAATTATTCAAATGGAAATCAAAATTTGTATACATTTTAATATATTTCTCCGCAATCTCTGTGTGCCCGTAAAACTCATTGTTCATGCGTTTGTTCACTCGTTTCATGCTAAAAAACTCGGCTAGATTTTTTGTAAAGAAGGATAATAAATCCTAAATTAATCAAATGCAAACCAGAATTTGTATTCAATTTAAAATATTTCTCCACAATCTTTGTTTCCACCTAAAACACATGTTTCGTGCGTTTGTTTGCTCGTTTCATTCAAAAAAAAACTCTGATAGATTTTTCGTAAAGAATGATAGTAAATACTAAATTATTCAAATGGAAATCAAAATTTGTATCCATTTTAAAATATTTCTCCGCAATCTTTGAGTGCCCCTAAGACTCATGTTTCATGCATTTGTTCGCTCGTTTCATGCTAAAAAACTCGGCTAGATTTTTTGTAAAGAAGGATAATAAATCCAAAATTATTCAAATGCAGACCAGAATTTATATTCATTTTAAAATATTTCTCCACAATCTTTGTGTGCCCCTAAAACTCATCTTTCATGCGTTTGTTCGCTCGTTTAATGTTAAACAACACGGCTACATTTTTTATAAAGATTGATAGTACATACTAAATTATTCAAATGCAAACCAAAATTCGTATTCAATTTAAAATATTTCTCCACAATCTTTGTTTGCACCTAAAACTCATGTTTCGTGCGTTTGTTTGCTCGTTTCATTAAAAAAAAACTCGGATAGAATTTTCGTAAAGAATGAAAGTAAATACTAAATTATTCAAATGGAAATCAAAATTTGTATCCATTTTAAAATATTTCTCCGCAATCTTTGTGTCACCTTTAAACTCATTGTTTATGCGTTTGTTCGCTCATTTCATGCTAAAAGACTCGGCTAAATTTTTCGTAACGAATGATGGTAAATACTAAATTATTCAAATGCAAACAAAAATTTGTATTCATTTTAAAATATTTCTCCACAGTCTTTGTTTCCACTCTAAACTTATGTTTCGTGCATTTGTTTGCTCGTTTCATTCAAAAAAAACTCGGAAAGATTTTTCGTAAAGAATGATAGTAAATACTAAATTATTCAAATGGAAATCAAATTTGTATCCATTTTAAAATATTTCTCCGCAATCTTTGTGTGCCCCTAAAACTCATGTTTCATGCGTTTGTTCCCTCATTTCATGCTAAAAAACTCGGCTAGATTTTTTGTAAAGAAGGATAATAAATCCTAAATTATTCAAATGCAAACAAAAATTTGTATTCATTTTGAAATATTTCTCCACAATCTTTGTTTGCACCTAAAACTCATGTTTCGTGTGTTTGTTTGCTCGTTTCATTCAAAAACAAACTCGGATAGATTTTTCGTAAAGAATGATAGTAAATACTAAATTATTCAATTGGAAATCAAAATTTGTATCCATTTTAAAATATTTCTCCACAATCTTTTAGTGCCCCTAAAGCTCATGTTTCATGCATTTGTTCGCTCGATTCATGCTAAAAAACTCGGCTAGATTTTTTGTAAAGAAGGATAATAAATCCAAAATTATTCAAATGCAAACCAGAATTTGTATTCATTTTAAAATATTTCTCTACAATCTTCGTTTGCCCCTAAAACTCATCTTTCATGCGTTTGTTCGCTCGTTTAATGTTAAAAAACTCGGCTAGATTTTTCATAAAGATTGATAGTACATACTAAATTATTCAAATGCAAACCAAGATTCGTATTCAATTTAAAATATTTCTCCACAATCTTTGTTTGCACCTAAAACTCATGTTTCGTGCGTTTGTTTGCTCGTTTCATTAAAAAAAAACTCGGATAGATTTTTCGTAAAGAATGATAGTAAATACTAAATTATTTAAATGGAAATCAAAATTTGTATCCATTTTAAAATATTTCTCCGCAATCTTTGAGTGCCCCTAAAACTTATTGTTTATGCGTTTGTTCGTTCATTTCATTCTAAAAGACTAGGCTAAATTTTTCGTAAAGAATGATGGTAATACTAAATTATTCAAATGCAAACCAAAATTTGCATTCGTTTTAAAATATTTCTCCACAATCTTTGTTTCCACTCTAAACTTATGTTTCGTGCATTTGTTTGCTCGTTTCATTCAAAAAAAACTCGGAAAGATTTTTCGTAAAGAATGATTGTAAATACTAAATTATTCAAATGGAAATCAAAATTTGTATCCATTTTAAAATATTTCTCCGCAATCTTTGTCTACCCCTAAAACTCATGTTTCATGTGTTTGTTCGCTCGTTTCATGCTAACAAACTCGGCTAGATTTTTTGTAAAGAAGGATAATAAATCCTAAATTCTTCAAATGCAAAGCAAAATTTGTATTCATTTTAAAATATTTCTCCACAATCTTTGTTTGCACCTAAAACTCATGTTTCGTGCGTTTGTTTGCTCGTTTCATTCTAAAAAAAAAACTCCGATAGATTTTTCAGAAAGAATGATAGTAAATACTAAATTATTCAAATGGAAATCAAAATTTGTATACATTTTAATATATTTCTCCGCAATCTCTGTGTGCCCGTAAAACTCATTGTTCATGCGTTTGTTCACTCGTTTCATGCTAAAAAACTCGGCTAGATTTTTTGTAAAGAAGGATAATAAATCCTAAATTAATCAAATGCAAACCAGAATTTGTATTCAATTTAAAATATTTCTCCACAATCTTTGTTTCCACCTAAAACACATGTTTCGTGCGTTTGTTTGCTCGTTTCATTCAAAAAAAAACTCTGATAGATTTTTCGTAAAGAATGATAGTAAATACTAAATTATTCAAATGGAAATCAAAATTTGTATCCATTTTAAAATATTTCTCCGCAATCTTTGAGTGCCCCTAAGACTCATGTTTCATGCATTTGTTCGCTCGTTTCATGCTAAAAAACTCGGCTAGATTTTTTGTAAAGAAGGATAATAAATCCAAAATTATTCAAATGCAGACCAGAATTTATATTCATTTTAAAATATTTCTCCACAATCTTTGTGTGCCCCTAAAACTCATCTTTCATGCGTTTGTTCGCTCGTTTAATGTTAAACAACACGGCTACATTTTTTATAAAGATTGATAGTACATACTAAATTATTCAAATGCAAACCAAAATTCGTATTCAATTTAAAATATTTCTCCACAATCTTTGTTTGCACCTAAAACTCATGTTTCGTGCGTTTGTTTGCTCGTTTCATTAAAAAAAAACTCGGATAGAATTTTCGTAAAGAATGAAAGTAAATACTAAATTATTCAAATGGAAATCAAAATTTGTATCCATTTTAAAATATTTCTCCGCAATCTTTGTGTCACCTTTAAACTCATTGTTTATGCGTTTGTTCGCTCATTTCATGCTAAAAGACTCGGCTAAATTTTTCGTAACGAATGATGGTAAATACTAAATTATTCAAATGCAAACAAAAATTTGTATTCATTTTAAAATATTTCTCCACAGTCTTTGTTTCCACTCTAAACTTATGTTTCGTGCATTTGTTTGCTCGTTTCATTCAAAAAAAACTCGGAAAGATTTTTCGTAAAGAATGATAGTAAATACTAAATTATTCAAATGGAAATCAAATTTGTATCCATTTTAAAATATTTCTCCGCAATCTTTGTGTGCCCCTAAAACTCATGTTTCATGCGTTTGTTCGCTCATTTCATGCTAAAAAACTCGGCTAGATTTTTTGTAAAGAAGGATAATAAATCCTAAATTATTCAAATGCAAACAAAAATTTGTATTCATTTTGAAATATTTCTCCACAATCTTTGTTTGCACCTAAAACTCATGTTTCGTGTGTTTGTTTGCTCGTTTCATTCAAAAACAAACTCGGATAGATTTTTCGTAAAGAATGATAGTAAATACTAAATTATTCAATTGGAAATCAAAATTTGTATCCATTTTAAAATATTTCTCCACAATCTTTTAGTGCCCCTAAAGCTCATGTTTCATGCATTTGTTCGCTCGATTCATGCTAAAAAACTCGGCTAGATTTTTTGTAAAGAAGGATAATAAATCCAAAATTATTCAAATGCAAACCAGAATTTGTATTCATTTTAAAATATTTCTCTACAATCTTCGTTTGCCCCTAAAACTCATCTTTCATGCGTTTGTTCGCTCGTTTAATGTTAAAAAACTCGGCTAGATTTTTCATAAAGATTGATAGTACATACTAAATTATTCAAATGCAAACCAAGATTCGTATTCAATTTAAAATATTTCTCCACAATCTTTGTTTGCACCTAAAACTCATGTTTCGTGCGTTTGTTTGCTCGTTTCATTCAAAAAAAAACTCGGATAGATTTTCCGTAAAGAATGATAGTAAATACTAAACTATTCAAATGCAAAACAAAATTTGTATCCATTTTAAAATATTTCTCCGCAATCTTTGAGTGCCCCTAAAGCTCATGTTTCATGGATTTGTTCGCTCGTTTCATGCTAAAAAACTCGGCTAGATTTTTTGTAAAGAAGGATAATAAATCCTAAATTATTCAAATGCAAACCAAAATTTGTATTCATTTTAAAATATTTCTCCACAATCTTTGTTTGCACCTAAAACTCATGTTTCGTGCGTTTGTTTGCTCGTTTCATTCAAAAAAAAACTCGGATAGATTTTCCGTAAAGAATGATAGTAAATACTAAACTATTCAAATGCAAATCAAAATTTGTATCCATTTTAAAATATTTCTCCGCAATCTTTGAGTGCCCCTAAAGCTCATGTTTCATGGACTTGTTCGCTCGTTTCATGCTAAAAAACTCGGCTAGATTTTTTGTAAAGAAGGATAATAAATCCTAAATTATTCAAATGCAAACCAAAATTTGTATTCATTTTAAAATATTTCTCCACAATCTTTGTTTGCACCTAAAACTCATGTTTCGTGCGTTTGTTTGCTCGTTTCATTAAAAAAAAAACTTGGACAGATTTTTCGTAAAGAATGATAGTAAATACTAAATTATTTAAATGGAAATCAAATTTGTATCCAATTTAAAATATTTCTCCGCAATCTTTGTGTGCCCCTAAAGCTCATGTTTCATGGATTTGTTCGCTCGTTTCATGCTAAAAAACTCGGCTAGATTTTTTGTAAAGAAGGATAATAAATCCTAAATTATTCAAATGCAAACCAAAATTTGTATTCATTTTAAAATATTTCTCCACAATCTTTGTTTGCACCTAAAACTCATGTTTCGTGCGTTTGTTTGCTCGTTTCATTCAAAAAAAAACTCGGATCGATTTTCCGTAAAGAATGATAGTAAATACTAAACTATTCAAATGCAAATCAAAATTTGTATCCATTTTAAAATATTTCTCCGCAATCTTTGAGTGCCCCTAAAGCTCATGTTTCATGGATTTGTTCGCTCGTTTCATGCTAAAAAACTCGGCTAGATTTTTTGTAAAGAAGGATAATAAATCCTAAATTATTCAAATGCAAACCAAAATTTGTATTCATTTTAAAATATTTCTCCACAATCTTTGTTTGCACCTAAAACTCATGTTTCGTGCGTTTGTTTGCTCCTTTCATTCAAAAAAAAACTCGGACAGATTTTTCGTAAAGAATGATAGTAAATACTAATTTATTCAAATGGAAATCAAAATTTGTATCCATTTTAAAATATTTCTCCGCAATCTTTGAGTGCCCCTAAGACTCATGTTTCATGCATTTGTTCGCTCGTTTCATGCTAAAAAACTCGGCTAGATTTTTTGTAAAGAAGGATAATAAATCGAAAATTATTAGAATGCAAACCAGAATTTGTATTGATTTTAAAATATTTCTCCACAATCTTTGTGTGCCCCTAATACTCATCTTTCATGCGTTTGTTCGCTCGTTTAATGTTAAAAAACTCGGCTACATTTTTCATAAAGATTGATAGTACATACTAAATTATTCAAATGCAAACCAAAATTTGTATTCACTTTAAAATATTTCTCCACAATCTTTGTTTGCACCTAAAACTCATGTTTCATGCATTTGTTTGCTCGTTTCATTCAAAAAAAAACTCGGAAAGATTTTTCGTAAACAATGATAGTAAATACTAAATTATTCAAATGGAAATCAAATTTGTATCCAATTTAAAATATTTCTCCGCAATCTTTGTGTGCCCCTAAAACTCATGTTTCATGCGTTTGTTCGCTCGTTTCATGCTAAAAAACTCGGCTAAATTTTTTGTAAAGAAGGATACTAAATCCTAAATTATTCAAATGCAAACCATAATTTGTATTCATTTTGAAATATTTCTCCACAATCTTTGTTTGCACCTAAAACTCATGTTTCGTGCGCTTGTTTGCTCGTTTAATTCAAAAAAAAACTCGGATAGATTTTTCGTAAAGAATGATAGTAAATACTAAATTATTCAAATGGAAATCAAAATTTGTATCCATTTTAAAATATTTCTACGCAATCTTTGAGTGCCCCCAAATCTCATGTTTCCTGCATTTGTTCGCTCGTTTCATGCTAAAAAACTCGGCTAGATTTTTTGTAAAGAAGGATAATAAATCCTAAATTATTCAAATGCAAACCAAAATTTGTATTCATTTTAAAATATTTCTCCACAATCTTTGTTTGCACCTAAAACTCATGTTTCGTGCGTTTGTTTGCTCGTTTCATTCAGAAAAAAACTCGGATAGATTTTTCGTAAAGAATGATAGTAAATACTAAATTATTCAAATGGAAATCAAAATTTGTATCCATTTTAAAATATTTCTCCGCAATCTTTGAGTGCCCCTAAAGCTCATGTTTCATGCATTTGTTCGCTCGTTTCACGCTAAAAAACTCGGCTAGATTTTTTGTAAAGAAGGATAATAAATCCTAAATTAATCAAATGCAAACCAGAATTTGTATTCATTTTAAAATATTTCTCCACAATCTTTGTTTACACCTAAAACTCTTGTTTGGTGCGTTTGTTTGCTCGTTTCATTCAAAAAAAAACTCTGATAGATTTTTCGTAAATAATGATAGTAAATACTAAATTATTCAAATGGAAATCATAATTTGTATCCATTTTAAAATATTTCTCCGCAATCTTTGAGTGCCCCTAAGACTCATGTTTCATGCATTTGTTCGCTCGTTTCATGCTAAAAAACTCGGCGAGATTTTTTGTAAAGAAGGATAATAAATCCAAAATTATTCAAATGCAGACCAGAATTTGTATTCATTTTAAAATATTTCTCCACAATCTTTGTGTGCCCCTAAAACTCATCTTTCATGCGTTTGTTCGCTCGTTTAATGTTAAAAAACACGGCTACATTTTTTATAAAGATTGATAGTACATACTGAATTATTCAAATGCAAACCAAAATTCGTATTCAATTTAAAATATTTCTCCACAATCTTTGTTTGCACCTAAAACTCATGTTTCGTGCGTTTGTTTGATCGTTTCATTAAAAAAAAACTCGGATAGATTTTTCGTAAAGAATGATAGTAAATACTAAATTATTCAAATGGAAATCAAAATTTGTATCCATTTTAAAATATATCTCCGCAATCTTTGTGTGACCCTTAAACTCATTGTTTATGCGTTTGTTCGCTCATTTCATGCTAAAAGACTCGGCTAGATTTTTTGTAAAGAAGGATAATAAATCCAAAATTATTCAAATGCAAACCAGAATTTGTATTCATTTTAAAATATTTCTCCACAATCTTGGTTTGCCCCTAAAACTCATCTTTCCTGTGTTTGTTCGCTCGTTTAATGTTAAAAAACTCGGCTAGATTTTTCATAAATATTGCTAGTACATACTAAATTATTCAAATGCAAACTAAAATTCGTATTCAATTTAAAATATTTCTCCACAATCTTTGTTTGCACCTAAAACTCATGTTTCGTGCGTTTGTTTGCTCGTTTCATTAAAAAAAAACTCGGATAGATTTTTCGTAAAGAATGATAGTAAATACTAAATTATTTAAATGGAAATCAAAATTTGTATCCATTTTAAAATATTTCTCCGCAATCTTTGAGTGCCCCTAAAACTTATTGTTTATGCGTTTGTACGTTCATTTCATTCTAAAAGACTAGGCTAAATTTTTCGTAAAGAATGATGGTAATACTAAATTATTCAAATGCAAACCAAAATTTGCATTCGTTTTAAAATATTTCTCCACAATCTTTGTTTCCACTCTAAACTTATGTTTCGTGCATTTGTTTGCTCGTTTCATTCAAAAAAAACTCGGAAAGATTTTTCGTAAAGAATGATTGTAAATACTAAATTATTCAAATGGAAATCAAAATTTGTATCCATTTTAAAATATTTCTCCGCAATCTTTGTCTGCCCCTAAAACTCATGTTTCATGTGTTTGTTCGCTCGTTTCATGCTAACAAACTCGGCCAGATTTTTTGTAAAGAAGGATAATAAATCCTAAATTCTTCAAATGCAAAGCAAAATTTGTATTCATTTTAAAATATTTCTCCACAATCTTTGTTTGCACCTAAAACTCATGTTTCGTGCGTTTGTTTGCTCGTTTCATTCTAAAAAAAAAACTCCGATAGATTTTTCAGAAAGAATGATAGTAAATACTAAATTATTCAAATGGAAATCAAAATTTGTATCCATTTTAATATATTTCTCCGCAATCTCTGTGTGCCCCTAAAACTCATTGTTCATGCGTTTGTTCACTCGTTCCATGCTAAAAGACTCGGCTAAATTTTTCGTAAAGAATGATGGTAAATACTAAATTATACAAATGCAAACCAAAATTTCTATTCATTTTGAAATATTTCCTCACAATCTTTGTTTCCACTCTAAACTTCTGTTTCGTGCATTTGTTTGCTCGTTTCATTCAAAAAAAAGTCGGATAGATTTTTCGCAAAGAATGATAGTAAATACTAAATTATTCAAATGGAAATCAAAATTTGTATCCATTTTAAAATATTTCTCCGCAATCTTTGTGTGCCTCTAAAACTCATTGTTTTTGTGTTTGTTCGGTCATTTCATGCTAAAAGACTCGGCTAAATTTTTCGTAAAGAATTATGGTAAATACTAAATTATTCAAATGCAAACCAAAATTTGTATTCATTTTATAATATTTCTCCACAATCTTTGTTTCCACTCTAAACTTATGTTTCGTGCATTTGTTTGCTCGTTTCATTCAAAAAAAACTCGGAAAGATTTTTTGTAAATAATGATAGTAAATACTAAATTATTCAAATGGAAATCAAATTTGTATCCATTTTAAAATATTTCTCCGCAATCTTTGTGTGCCCCTATAACTCATGTTTCATGCGTTTGTTCGCTCGTTTCATGCTAAAAAACTCGGCTAGATTTTTTGTAAAGAAGGATAATAAATCCAAAATTATTCAAATGCAAACCAGAATTTGTATTCATTTTAAAATATTTCTCTACAATCTTCGTTTGCCCCTAAAACTCATCTTTCATGCGTTTGTTCGCTCGTTTAATGTTAAAAAACTCGGCTAGATTTTTCATAAAGATTGATAGTACATACTAAATTATTCAAATGCAAACCAAGATTCGTATTCAATTTAAAATATTTCTCCACAATCTTTGTTTGCACCTAGAACTCATGTTTCGTGCGTTTGTTTGCTCGTTTCATTCAAAAAAATACTCGGATAGATTTTCCGTAAAGAATGATAGTAAATACTAAACTATTCAAATGCAAAACAAAATTTGTATCCATTTTAAAATATTTCTCCGCAATCTTTGAGTGCCCCTAAAGCTCATGTTTCATGGATTTGTTCGCTCGTTTCATGCTAAAAAACTCGGCTAGATTTTTTGTAAAGAAGGATAATAAATCCTAAATTATTCAAATGCAAACCAAAATTTGTATTCATTTTAAAATATTTCTCCACAATCTTTGTTTGCACCTAAAACTCATGTTTCGTGCGTTTGTTTGCTCGTTTCATTCAAAAAAAAACTCGGATAGATTTTCCGTAAAGAATGATAGTAAATACTAAACTATTCAAATGCAAATCAAAATTTGTATCCATTTTAAAATATTTCTCCGCAATCTTTGAGTGCCCCTAAAGCTCATGTTTCATGGACTTGTTCGCTCGTTTCATGCTAAAAAACTCGGCTAGATTTTTTGTAAAGAAGGATAATAAATCCTAAATTATTCAAATGCAAACCAAAATTTGTATTCATTTTAAAATATTTCTCCACAATCTTTGTTTGCCCCTAAAACTCATGTTTCATGCGTTTGTTTGCTCGTTTCATTAAAAAAAAAACTTGGATAGATTTTTCGTAAAGAATGATAGTAAATACTAAATTATTTAAATGGAAATCAAATTTGTATCCAATTTAAAATATTTCTCCGCAATCTTTGTGTGCCCCTAAAGCTCATGTTTCATGGATTTGTTCGCTCGTTTCATGCTAAAAAACTCGGCTAGATTTTTTGTAAAGAAGGATAATAAATCCTAAATTATTCAAATGCAAACCAAAATTTGTATTCATTTTAAAATATTTCTCCACAATCTTTGTTTGCACCTAAAACTCATGTTTCGTGCGTTTGTTTGCTCGTTTCATTCAAAAAAAAACTCGGATAGATTTTCCGTAAAGAATGATAGTAAATACTAAACTATTCAAATGCAAATCAAAATTTGTATCCATTTTAAAATATTTCTCCGCAATCTTTGAGTGCCCCTAAAGCTCATGTTTCATGGATTTGTTCGCTCGTTTCATGCTAAAAAACTCGGCTAGATTTTTTGTAAAGAAGGATAATAAATCCTAAATTATTCAAATGCAAACCAAAATTTGTATTCATTTTAAAATATTTCTCCACAATCTTTGTTTGCACCAAAAACTCATGTTTCGTGCGTTTGTTTGCTCGTTTCATTCAAAAAAAAACTCGGATAGATTTTCCATAAAGAATGATAGTAAATACTAAACTATTCAAATGGAAATCAAAATTTGTATCCATTTTGAAATATTTCTCCGCAATCTTTGAGTGCCCCCAAAGCTCATGTTTCCTGCATTTGTTCGCTCGTTTCATGCTAAAAAACTCGGCTAGATTTTTTGTTAAGAAGGATAATAAATCCTAAATTATTCAAATGCAAACCAGAATTTGTATACATTTTAAAATATTTTTCCACAATTTTTGTTTGCACCTAAAACTCATGTTTCGTGCGTTTGTTTGCTCCTTTCATTCAAAAAAAAACTCGGACAGATTTTTCGTAAAGAATGATAGTAAATACTAATTTATTCAAATGGAAATCAAAATTTGTATCCATTTTAAAATATTTCTCCGCAATCTTTGAGTGCCCCTAAGACTCATGTTTCATGCATTTGTTCGCTCGTTTCATGCTAAAAAACTCGGCTAGATTTTTTGTAAAGAAGGATAATAAATCGAAAATTATTAGAATGCAAACCAGAATTTGTATTGATTTTAAAATATTTCTCCACAATCTTTGTGTGCCCCTAATACTCATCTTTCATGCGTTTGTTCGCTCGTTTAATGTTAAAAAACTCGGCTACATTTTTCATAAAGATTGATAGTACATACTAAATTATTCAAATGCAAACCAAAATTTGTATTCATTTTAAAATATTTCTCCACAATCTTTGTTTGCACCTAAAACTCATGTTTCATGCATTTGTTTGCTCGTTTCATTCAAAAAAAAACTCGGAAAGATTTTTCGTAAAGAATGATAGTAAATACTAAATTATTCAAATGGAAATCAAATTTGTATCCAATTTAAAATATTTCTCCGCAATCTTTGTGTGCCCCTAAAACTCATGTTTCATGCGTTTGTTCGCTCGTTTCATGCTAAAAAACTCGGCTAAATTTTTTGTAAAGAAGGATAATAAATCCTAAATTATTCAAATGCAAACCATAATTTGTATTCATTTTGAAATATTTCTCCACAATCTTTGTTTGCACCTAAAACTCATGTTTCGTGCGCTTGTTTGCTCGTTTAATTCAAAAAAAAACTAGGATAGATTTTTCGTAAAGAATGATAGTAAATACTAAATTATTCAGATGGAAATCAAAATTTGTATCCATTTTAAAATATTTCTCCGCAATCTTTGAGTGCCCCCAAATCTCATGTTTCCTGCATTTGTTCGCTCGTTTCATGCTAAAAAACTCGGCTAGATTTTTTGTAAAGAAGGATAATAAATCCTAAATTATTCAAATGCAAACCAAAATTTGTATTCATTTTAAAATATTTCTCCACAATCTTTGTTTGCACCTAAAACTCATGTTTCGTGCGTTTGTGTGCTCGTTTCATTCAGAAAAAAACTCGGATAGATTTTTCGTAAAGAATGATAGTAAATACTAAATTATTCAGATGGAAATCAAAATTTGTATCCATTTTAAAATATTTCTCCGCAATCTTTGAGTGCCCCCAAATCTCATGTTTCCTGCATTTGTTCGCTCGTTTCATGCTAAAAAACTCGGCTAAATTTTTTGTAAAGAAGGATAATAAATCCTAAATTATTCAAATGCAAACCATAATTTGTATTCATTTTGAAATATTTCTCCACAATCTTTGTTTGCACCTAAAACTCATGTTTCGTGCGCTTGTTTGCTCGTTTAATTTAAAAAAAAAACTCCGATAGATTTTTCAGAAAGAATGATAGTAAATACTAAATTATTCAAATGGAAATCAAAATTTGTATCCATTTTAATATATTTCTCCGCAATCTCTGTGTGCCCGTAAAACTCATTGTTCATGTGTTTGTTCACTCGTTTCATGCTAAAAAACTCGGCTAAATTTTTCGTAAAGAATGATGGTAAATACTAAATTATACAAATGCAAACCAAAATTTCTATTCATTTTAAAATATTTCCTCACAATCTTTGTTTCCACTCTAAACTTCTGTTTCGTGCATTTGTTTGCTCGTTTCATTCAAAAAAAAGTCGGATAGATTTTTCGCAAAGAATGATAGTAAATACTAAATTATTCAAATGGAAATCAAAATTTGTATCCATTTTAAAATATTTCTCCGCAATCTTTGTGTGCCTCTAAAACTCATTGTTTTTGTGTTTGTTCGGTCATTTCTTGCTAAAAGACTCGGCTAAATTTTTCGTAAAGAATGATGGTAAATACTAAATTATTCAAATGCAAACCAAAATTTGTATTCATTTTAAAATATTTCTCCACAATCTTTGTTTCCACTCTAAACTTATGTTTCGTGCATTTGTTTGCTCGTTTCATTCAAAAAAAACTCGGAAAGATTTTTTGTAAATAATGATAGTACATACTAAATTATTCAAATGGAAATCAAATTTGTATCCATTTTAAAATATTTCTCCGCAATCTTTGTGTGCCCCTATAACTCATGTTTCATGCGTTTGTTCGCTCGTTTCATGCTAAAAAACTCGGCTAGATTTTTTGTAAAGAAGGATAATAAATCCTAAATTAATCAAATGCAAACCAGAATTTGTATTCAATTTAAAATATTTCTCCACAATCTTTGTTTCCACCTAAAACACATGTTTCGTGCGTTTGTTTGCTCGTTTCATTCAAAAAAAAACTCTGATAGATTTTTCGTAAAGAATGATAGTAAATACTAAATTATTCAAATGGAAATCAAAATTTGTATCCATTTTAAAATATTTCTCCGCAATCTTTGAGTGCCCCTAAGACTCATGTTTCATGCATTTGTTCGCTCGTTTCATGCTAAAAAACTCGGCTAGATTTTTTGTAAAGAAGGATAATAAATCCAAAATTATTCAAATGCAGACCAGAATTTATATTCATTTTAAAATATTTCTCCACAATCTTTGTGTGCCCCTAAAACTCATCTTTCATGCGTTTGTTCGCTCGTTTAGTGTTAAAAAACACGGCTACATTTTTTATAAAGATTGATAGTACATACTAAATTATTCAAATGCAAACCAAAATTCGTATTCAATTTAAAATATTTCTCCACAATCTTTGTTTGCACCTAAAACTCATGTTTCGTGCGTTTGTTTGCTCGTTTCATTAAAAAAAAACTCGTATAGATTTTTCGTAAAGAATGAAAGTAAATACTAAATTATTCAAATGGAAATCAAAATTTGTATCCATTTTAAAATATTTCTCCGCAATCTTTGTGTCACCTTTAAACTCATTGTTTATGCGTTTGTTCGCTCATTTCATGCTAAAAGACTCGGCTAAATTTTTCGTAACGAATGATGGTAAATACTAAATTATTCAAATGCAAACAAAAATTTGTATTCATTTTAAAATATTTCTCCACAGTCTTTGTTTCCACTCTAAACTTATGTTTCGTGCATTTGTTTGCTCGTTTCATTCAAAAAAAACTCGGAAAGATTTTTCGTAAAGAATGATAGTAAATACTAAATTATTCAAATGGAAATCAAATTTGTATCCATTTTAAAATATTTCTCCGCAATCTTTGTGTGCCCCTAAAACTCATGTTTCATGCGTTTGTTCGCTCGTTTCATGCTAAAAAACTCGGCTAGATTTTTTGTAAAGAAGGATAATAAATCCTAAATTATTCAAATGCAAACAAAAATTTGTATTCATTTTGAAATATTTCTCCACAATCTTTGTTTGCACCTAAAACTCATGTTTCGTGTGTTTGTTTGCTCGTTTCATTCAAAAACAAACTCGGATAGATTTTTCGTAAAGAATGATAGTAAATACTAAATTATTCAATTGGAAATCAAAATTTGTATCCATTTTAAAATATTTCTCCACAATCTTTTAGTGCCCCTAAAGCTCATGTTTCATGCATTTGTTCGCTCGATTCATGCTAAAAAACTCGGCTAGATTTTTTGTAAAGAAGGATAATAAATCCAAAATTATTCAAATGCAAACCAGAATTTGTATTCATTTTAAAATATTTCTCTACAATCTTCGTTTGCCCCTAAAACTCATCTTTCATGCGTTTGTTCGCTCGTTTAATGTTAAAAAACTCGGCTAGATTTTTCATAAAGATTGATAGTACATACTAAATTATTCAAATGCAAACCAAGATTCGTATTCAATTTAAAATATTTCTCCACAATCTTTGTTTGCACCTAAAACTCATGTTTCGTGCGTTTGTTTGCTCGTTTCATTCAAAAAAAAACTCGGATAGATTTTCCGTAAAGAATGATAGTAAATACTAAACTATTCAAATGCAAAACAAAATTTGTATCCATTTTAAAATATTTCTCCGCAATCTTTGAGTGCCCCTAAAGCTCATGTTTCATGGATTTGTTCGCTCGTTTCATGCTAAAAAACTCGGCTAGATTTTTTGTAAAGAAGGATAATAAATCCTAAATTATTCAAATGCAAACCAAAATTTGTATTCATTTTAAAATATTTCTCCACAATCTTTGTTTGCACCTAAAACTCATGTTTCGTGCGTTTGTTTGCTCGTTTCATTAAAAAAAAAACTTGGATAGATTTTTCGTAAAGAATGATAGTAAATACTAAATTATTTAAATGGAAATCAAAATTTGTATCCATTTTAAAATATTTCTCCGCAATCTTTGAGTGCCCCTAAAGCTCATGTTTCATGCATTTGTTCGCTCGTTTCACGCTAAAACCTCGGTTAGATTTTTTGTAAAGAAGGATAATAAATCCTAAATTAATCAAATGCAAACCAGAATTTGTATTCAATTTAAAATATTTCTCCACAATCTTTGTTTCCACCTAAAACTCATGTTTCGTGCGTTTGTTTGCTCGTTTCATTCAAAAAAAAACTCTGATAGATTTTTCGTAAAGAATGATAGTAAATACTAAATTATTCAAATGGAAATCAAAATTTGTATCCATTTTAAAATATTTCTCCGCAATCTTTGAGTGCCCCTAAGACTCATGTTTCATGCATTTGTTCGCTCGTTTCATGCTAAAAAACTCGGCTAGATTTTTTGTAAAGAAGGATAATAAATCCAAAATTATTCAAATGCAGACCAAAATTTATATTCATTTTAAAATATTTCTCCACAATCTTTGTGTGCCCCTAAAACTCATCTTTCATGCGTTTGTTCGCTCGTTTAATGTTAAAAAACACGGCTACATTTTTTATAAAGATTGATAGTACATACTAAATTATTCAAATGCAAACCAAAATTCGTATTCAATTTAAAATATTTCTCCACAATCTTTGTTTGCACCTAAAACTCATGTTTCGTGCGTTTGTTTGCTCGTTTCATTAAAAAAAAACTCGGATAGATTTTTCGTAAAGAATGAAAGTAAATACTAAATTATTCAAATGGAAATCAAAATTTGTATCCATTTTAAAATATTTCTCCGCAATCTTTGTGTGACCCTTATACTCATTGTTTATGCGTTTGTTCGCTCATTTCATGCTAAAAGACTCGGCTAAATTTTTCGTAACGAATGATGGTAAATACTAAATTATTCAAATGCAAACAAAAATTTGTATTCATTTTAAAATATTTCTCCACAGTCTTTGTTTCCACTCTAAACTTATGTTTCGTGCATTTGTTTGCTCGTTTCATTCAAAAAAAACTCGGAAAGATTTTTCGTAAAGAATGATAGTAAATACTAAATTATTCAAATGGAAATCAAATTTGTATCCATTTTAAAATATTTCTCCGCAATCTTTGTGTGCCCCTAAAACTCATGTTTCATGCGTTTGTTCGCTCGTTTCATGCTAAAAAACTCGGCTAGATTTTTTGTAAAGAAGGATAATAAATCCTAAATTATTCAAATGCAAACAAAAATTTGTATTCATTTTGAAATATTTCTCCACAATCTTTGTTTCCACCTAAAACTCATGTTTCGTGTGTTTGTTTGCTCGTTTCATTCAAAAACAAACTCGGATAGATTTTTCGTAAAGAATGATAGTAAATACTAAATTATTCAATTGGAAATCAAAATTTGTATCCATTTTAAAATATTTCTCCACAATCTTTTAGTGCCCCTAAAGCTCATGTTTCATGCATTTGTTCGCTCGTTTCATGCTAAAAAACTCGGCTAGATTTTTTGTAAAGAAGGATAATAAATCCAAAATTATTCAAATGCAAACCAGAATTTGTATTCATTTTAAAATATTTCTCTACAATCTTCGTTTGCCCCTAAAACTCATCTTTCATGCGTTTGTTCGCTCGTTTAATGTTAAAAAACTCGGCTAGATTTTTCATAAAGATTTATTGTACATACTAAATTATTCAAATGCAAACCAAGATTCGTATTCAATTTAAAATATTTCTCCACAATCTTTGTTTGCACCTAAAACTCATGTTTCGTGCGTTTGTTTGCTCGTTTCATTAAAAAAAAACTTGGATAGATTTTTCGTAAAGAATGATAGTAAATACTAAATTATTTAAATGGAAATCAAAATTCGTATCCATTTTAAAATATTTCTCCGCAATCTTTGAGTGCGCCTAAAACTTATTGTTTATGCTTTTGTTTGTTCATTTCATACTAAAAGACTAGGCTAAATTTTTCGTAAAGAATGATGGTAATACTAAATTATTCAAATGCAAACCAAAATTTGTATTCGTTTTAAAATATTTCTCCACAATCTTTGTTTCCACTCTAAACTTATGTTTCGTGCATTTGTTTGCTCGTTTCATTCAAAAAAAACTCGGAAAGATTTTTCGTAAAGAATGATAGTAAATACTAAATTATTCAAATGGAAATCAAAATTTGTATCCATTTTAAAATATTTCTCCGCAATCTTTGTCTACCCCTAAAACTCATGTTTCATGTGTTTGTTCTCTCGTTTCGTGCTAACAAACTCGGCTAGATTTTTTGTGAAAAAGGATAATAAATCCTAAATTCTTCAAATGCAAAGCAAAATTTGTATTCATTTTAAAATATTTCTCCACAATCTTTGTTTGCACCTAAAACTCATGTTTCGTCCGTTTGTTTGCTCGTTTCATTCTAAAAAAAAACTCCGATGGATTTTTCAGAAAGAATGATAGTAAATACTAAATTATTCAAATGGAAATCAAAATTTGTATCCATTTTAAAATATTTCTCCGCAATCTTTGTGTGCCCCTAATACTCATGTTTCGTGCGTTTGTTCGCTCGTTTAATGTTAAAAAACTCAGCTAGATTTTTCATAAAGATTGATAGTACATACTAAATTATTCAAATGCAAACCAAAATTCGCGTTCAATTTAAAATATTTCTCCACACTCTTTGTTTGCACCTAAAACTCATGTTTCGGGCGTTTGTTTGCTCGTTTCATTAAAAAAAAAACTCGGATAGATTTTTCGTAAAAATGATAGTAAATACTAAATTATTCAAATGGAAATCTTGTATCCATTTTAAAATATTTCTCCGCAATCTTTGTGTGCCCCTAAAACTCATGTTTCATGCGTTTGTTCGCTCGTTTCATGCTAAAAAACTCGGCTAGATTTTTTGTAAAGAAGGATAATAAATCCTAAATTATTCAAATGCAAACAAAAATTTGTATTCATTTTGAAATATTTCTCCACAATCTTTGTTTCCACCTAAAACTCATGTTTCGTGTGTTTGTTTGCTCGTTTCATTCAAAAACAAACTCGGATAGATTTTTCGTAAAGAATGATAGTAAATACTAAATTATTCAATTGGAAATCAAAATTTGTATCCATTTTAAAATATTTCTCCACAATCTTTTAGTGCCCCTAAAGCTCATGTTTCATGCATTTGTTCGCTCGTTTCATGCTAAAAAACTCGGCTAGATTTTTTGTAAAGAAGGATAATAAATCCAAAATTATTCAAATGCAAACCAGAATTTGTATTCATTTTAAAATATTTCTCTACAATCTTCGTTTGCCCCTAAAACTCATCTTTCATGCGTTTGTTCGCTCGTTTAATGTTAAAAAACTCGGCTAGATTTTTCATAAAGATTTATTGTACATACTAAATTATTCAAATGCAAACCAAGATTCGTATTCAATTTAAAATATTTCTCCACAATCTTTGTTTGCACCTAAAACTCATGTTTCGTGCGTTTGTTTGCTCGTTTCATTAAAAAAAAACTTGGATAGATTTTTCGTAAAGAATGATAGTAAATACTAAATTATTTAAATGGAAATCAAAATTCGTATCCATTTTAAAATATTTCTCCGCAATCTTTGAGTGCGCCTAAAACTTATTGTTTATGCTTTTGTTTGTTCATTTCATACTAAAAGACTAGGCTAAATTTTTCGTAAAGAATGATGGTAATACTAAATTATTCAAATGCAAACCAAAATTTGTATTCGTTTTAAAATATTTCTCCACAATCTTTGTTTCCACTCTAAACTTATGTTTCGTGCATTTGTTTGCTCGTTTCATTCAAAAAAAACTCGGAAAGATTTTTCGTAAAGAATGATAGTAAATACTAAATTATTCAAATGGAAATCAAAATTTGTATCCATTTTAAAATATTTCTCCGCAATCTTTGTCTACCCCTAAAACTCATGTTTCATGTGTTTGTTCTCTCGTTTCGTGCTAACAAACTCGGCTAGATTTTTTGTGAAAAAGGATAATAAATCCTAAATTCTTCAAATGCAAAGCAAAATTTGTATTCATTTTAAAATATTTCTCCACAATCTTTGTTTGCACCTAAAACTCATGTTTCGTCCGTTTGTTTGCTCGTTTCATTCTAAAAAAAAACTCCGATGGATTTTTCAGAAAGAATGATAGTAAATACTAAATTATTCAAATGGAAATCAAAATTTGTATCCATTTTAAAATATTTCTCCGCAATCTTTGTGTGCCCCTAATACTCATGTTTCGTGCGTTTGTTCGCTCGTTTAATGTTAAAAAACTCAGCTAGATTTTTCATAAAGATTGATAGTACATACTAAATTATTCAAATGCAAACCAAAATTCGCGTTCAATTTAAAATATTTCTCCACACTCTTTGTTTGCACCTAAAACTCATGTTTCGGGCGTTTGTTTGCTCGTTTCATTAAAAAAAAAACTCGGATAGATTTTTCGTAAAAATGATAGTAAATACTAAATTATTCAAATGGAAATCTTGTATCCATTTTAAAATATTTCTCCGCAATCTTTGTGTGCCCCTAAAACTCATGTTTCATGCGTTTGTTCGCTCGTTTCATGCTAACAAACTCGGCTAGATTTTTTGTAAAGAAGGATAATAAATCCTAAATTCTTCAATTGCAAAGCAAAATTTGTATTCATTTTAAAATATTTCTCCACAATCTTTGTTTGCACCTAAAACTCATGTTTCGTGCGTTTGTTTGCTCGTTTCATTCTAAAAAAAAAACTCCAATAGATTTTTCGTAAAGAATGATAGTAAATACTAAATTATTCAAATGGAAATCAAAATTTGTATCCATTTTAAAATATTTCTCCACATTCTTTTAGTGCCCCTAAAGCTCATGTTTCATGCATTTGTTCGCTCGTTTCATGCTAAAAAACTCGGCTAGATTTTTTGTAAAGAAGGATAATAAATCCAAAATTATTCAAATGCAAACCAGAATTTGTATTCATTTTAAAATATTTCTCTACAATCTTCGTTTGCCCCTAAAACTCATCTTTCATGCGTTTGTTCGCTCGTTTAATGTTAAAAAACTCGGCTAGATTCTTCATAAAGATTGATAGTACATACTAAATTATTCAAATGCAAACCAAGATTCGTATTCAATTTAAAATATTTCTCCACAATCTTTGTTTGCACCTAAAACTCATGTTTCGTGCGTTTGTTTGCTCGTTTCATTAAAAAAAAACTTGGATAGATTTTTCGTAAAGAAAGATAGTAAATACTAAATTATTTAAATGGAAATCAAAATTTGTATCCATTTTAAAATATTTCTCCGCAATCTTTGAGTGCCCCTAAAGCTCATGTTTCATGCATTTGTTCGCTCGTTTCACGCTAAAAAACTCGGTTAGATTTTTTGTAAAGAAGGATAATAAATCCTAAATTAATCAAATGCAAACCAGAATTTGTATTCAATTTAAAATATTTCTCCACAATCTTTGTTTGCACCTAAAACTCATGTTTCGTGCGTTTGTTTGCTCGTTTCATTAAAAAAAAACTCGGATAGATTTTTCGTAAAGAATGAAAGTAAATACTAAATTATTCAAATGGAAATCAAAATTTGTATCCATTTTAAAATATTTCTCCGCAATCTTTGTGTGACCCTTAAACTCATTGTTTATGCGTTTGTTCGCTCATTTCATGCTAAAAGACTCGGCTAAATTTTTCGTAACGAATGATGGTAAATACTAAATTATTCAAATGCAAACAAAAATTTGTATTCATTTTAAAATATTTCTCCACAGTCTTTGTTTCCACTCTAAACTTATGTTTCGTGCATTTGTTTGCTCGTTTCATTCAAAAAAAACTCGGAAAGATTTTTCGTAAAGAATGATAGTAAATACTAAATTATACAAATGGAAATCAAATTTGTATCCATTTTAAAATATTTCTCCGCAATCTTTGTGTGCCCCTAAAACTCATGTTTCATGCGTTTGTTCGCTCGTTTCATGCTAAAAAACTCGGCTAGATTTTTTGTAAAGAAGGATAATAAATCCTAAATTATTCAAATGCAAACAAAAATTTGTATTCATTTTGAAATATTTCTCCACAATCTTTGTTTCCACCTAAAACTCATGTTTCGTGTGTTTGTTTGCTCGTTTCATTCAAAAACAAACTCGGATAGATTTTTCGTAAAGAATGATAGTAAATACTAAATTATTCAATTGGAAATCAAAATTTGTATCCATTTTAAAATATTTCTCCACAATCTTTTAGTGCCCCTAAAGCTCATGTTTCATGCATTTGTTCGCTCGTTTCATGCTAAAAAACTCGGCTAGATTTTTTGTAAAGAAGGATAATAAATCCAAAATTATTCAAATGCAAACCAGAATTTGTATTCATTTTAAAATATTTCTCTACAATCTTCGTTTGCCCCTAAAACTCATCTTTCATGCGTTTGTTCGCTCGTTTAATGTTAAAAAACTCGGCTAGATTTTTCATAAAGATTGATTGTACATACTAAATTATTCAAATGCAAACCAAGATTCGTATTCAATTTAAAATATTTCTCCACAATCTTTGTTTGCACCTAAAACTCATGTTTCGTGCGTTTGTTTGCTCGTTTCATTAAAAAAAAACTTGGATAGATTTTTCGTAAAGAATGATAGTAAATACTAAATTATTTAAATGGAAATCAAAATTTGTATCCATTTTAAAATATTTCTCCGCAATCTTTGAGTGCGCCTAAAACATATTGTTTATGCTTTTGTTCGTTCATTTCATACTAAAAGACTAGGCTAAATTTTTCGTAAAGAATGATGGTAATACTAAATTATTCAAATGCAAACCAAAATTTGTATTCGTTTTAAAATATTTCTCCACAATCTTTGTTTCCACTCTAAACTTATGTTTCGTGCATTTGTTTGCTCGTTTCATTCAAAAAAAACTCGGAAAGATTTTTCGTAAAGAATGATAGTAAATACTAAATTATTCAAATGGAAATCAAAATTTGTATCCATTTTAAAATATTTCTCCGCAATCTTTGTCTACCCCTAAAACTCATGTTTCATGTGTTTGTTCGCTCGTTTCGTGCTAACAAACTCGGCTAGATTTTTTGTGAAAAAGGATAATAAATCCTAAATTCTTCAAATGCAAAGCAAAATTTGTATTCATTTTAAAATATTTCTCCACAATCTTTGTTTGCACGTAAAACTCATGTTTCGTCCGTTTGTTTGCTCGTTTCATTCTAAAAAAAAAACTCCGATAGATTTTTCAGAAAGAATGATAGTAAATACTAAATTATTCAAATGGAAATCAAAATTTGTATCCATTTTAAAATATTTCTCCGCAATCTCTGTGTGCCCCTAATACTCATGTTTCATGCGTTTGTTCGCTCGTTTAATGTTAAAAAACTCAGCTAGATTTTTCATAAAGATTGATAGTACATACTAAATTATTCAAATGCAAACCAAAATTCGCCTTCAATTTAAAATATTTCTCCACACTCTTTGTTTGCACCTAAAACTCATGTTTCGGGCGTTTGTTTGCTCGTTTCATTAAAAAAAAAACTCGGATAGATTTTTCGTAAAAATGATAGTAAATACTAAATTATTCAAATGGAAATCTTGTATCCATTTTAAAATATTTCTCCGCAATCTTTGTGTGCCCCTAAAACTCATGTTTCATGCGTTTGTTCGCTCGTTTCATGCTAACAAACTCGGCTAGATTTTTTGTAAAGAAGGATAATAAATCCTAAATTCTTCAATTGCAAAGCAAAATTTGTATTCATTTTAAAATATTTCTCCACAATCTTTGTTTGCACCTAAAACTCATGTTTCGTGCGTTTGTTTGCTCGTTTCATTCTAAAAAAAAAACTCCAATAGATTTTTCGTAAAGAATGATAGTAAATACTAAATTATTCAAATGGAAATAAAAATTTGTATTAATTTTAAAATATTTCTCCGCAATCTTTGTGGGCCCCTAATACTCATGTTTCATGCGTTTGTTCGCTCGTTTAATGTTAAAAAACTCGGCTAGATTTTTCATAATGATTGATACTACATACTAAATTATTCAAATGCAAACCAAAATTCGCGTTCAATTTAAAAGATTTCTCGACAATCTTTGTTTGCACCTAAAACTCTTGTTTCGGGCGTTTGTTTGCTCGTTTCATTAAAAAACAAACTCGGATAGATTCTTTGTAAAAATGATAGTAAATACTAAATTATTCAAATGGAAATCAAAATTTGTATCCATTTAAAAATATTTCTCCGCAATCTTTGTGTGCCCCTAAAACTCATTGTTCATGCGTTTGTTCACTCGTTTCATGCTAAAAGACTCTGCTAAATTTTTCGTAAAGAATGACGGTAAATACTAAATTATACAAATGCAAACCAAAATTTGTATTCATTTTAAAATATTTCTCCGCAATCTTTGTCTACCCCTAAAACTCATGTTTCATGTGTTTGTTCGCTCGTTTCATGCTAACAAACTCGGCTAGATTTTTTGTAAAGAAGGATAATAAATCCTAAATTCTTCAAATGCAAAGCAAAATTTGTATTCATTTTAAAATATTTCTCCACAATCTTTGTTTCCACCTAAAACTCATGTTTCGTGCGTTTGTTTGCTCGTTTCATTCTAAAAAAAAAACTCCGATAGATTTTTCAGAAAGAATGATAGTAAATACTAAATTATTCAAATGGAAATCAAAATTTGTATCCATTTTAATATATTTCTCCGCAATCTCTGTGTGCCCCTAAAACTCATTGTTCATGCGTTTGTTCACTCGTTTCATGCTAAAAGACTCGGCTAAATTTTTCGTAAAGAATGATGGTAAATACTAAATTATACAAATGCAAACCAAAATTTCTATTCATTTTAAAATATTTCCTCACAATCTTTGTTTCCACTCTAAACTTCTGTTTCGTGCATTTGTTTGCTTGTTTCATTCAAAAAAAAGTCGGATAGATTTTTCGCAAAGAATGATAGTAAATACTAAATTATTCAAATGGAAATCAAAATTTGTATCCATTTTAAAATATTTCTCCGCAATCTTTGTGTGCCTCTAAAACTCATTGTTTTTGTGTTTGTTCGGTCATTTCATGCTAAAAGACTCGGCTAAATTTTTCGTAAAGAATGATGGTAAATACTAAATTATTCAAATGCAAACCAAAATTTGTATTCATTTTAAAATATTTCTCCACAATCTTTGTTTCCACTCTAAACTTATGTTTCGTGCATTTGTTTGCTCGTTTCATTCAAAAAAAACTCCGAAAGATTTTTTGTAAATAATGGTAGTAAATACTAAATTATTCAAATGGAAATCAAATTTGTATCCATTTTAAAATATTTCTCCGCAATCTTTGTGTGCCCCTAAAACTCATGTTTCATGCGTTTGTTCGCTCGTTTCATGCTAAAAAACTCGGCTAGATTTTTTGTAAAAAAGGATAATAAATCCTAAATTATTCAAATGCAAACCAAAATTTTTATTCAATTTTAAAATATTTCTCCACAATCTTTGTTTGCACCTAAAACTCATGTTTCGTGCGTTTGTTTGCTCGTTTCATTCTAAAAAAAAAACTCCGATAGATTTTTCAGAAAGAATGATAGTAAATACTAAATTATTCAAATGGAAATCAAAATTTGTATCCATTTTAATATATTTCTCCGCAATCTCTGTGTGCCCCTAAAACTCATTGTTCATGCGTTTGTTCACTCGTTTCATGCTAAAAGACTCGGCTAAATTTTTCGTAAAGAATGATGGTAAATACTAAATTATACAAATGCAAACCAAAATTTCTATTCATTTTAAAATATTTCCTCACAATCTTTGTTTCCACTCTAAACTTCTGTTTCGTGCATTTGTTTGCTCGTTTCATTCAAAAAAAAGTCGGATATATTTTTCGCAAAGAATGATAGTAAATACTAAATTATTCAAATGGAAATCAAAATTTGTATCCATTTTAAAATATTTCTCCGCAATCTTTGTGTGCCTCTAAAACTCATTGTTTTTGTGTTTGTTCGGTCATTTCATGCTAAAAGACTCGGCTAAATTTTTCGTAAAGAATGATGCTAAATACTAAATTATTCAAATGCAAACCAAAATTTGTATTCATTTTAAAATATTTCTCCACAATCTTTGTTTCCACTCTAAACTTATGTTTCGTGCATTTGTTTGCTCGTTTCATTCAAAAAAAACTCGGAAAGATTTTTTGTAAATAATGATAGTAAATACTAAATTATTCAAATGGAAATCAAATTTGTATCCATTTTAAAATATTTCTCCGCAATCTTTGTGTGCCCCTAAAACTCATGTTTCATGCGTTTGTTCGCTCGTTTCATGCTAAAAAACTCGGCTAGATTTTTTGTAAAGAAGGATAATAAATCCTAAATTATTCAAATGCAAACCAAAATTTTTATTCAATTTTAAAATATTTCTCCACAATCTTTGTTTGCACCTAAAACTCATGTTTCGTGCGTTTGTTTGCTCGTTTCATTCAAAAAAAAACTCGGATAGATTTTTCGTAAAGAATGATAGTAAATACTAAATTATTCAAATGGAAATCAAAATTTGTATCCATTTTAAAATATTTCTCCGCAATCTTTGAGTGCCCCTAAAGCTCATGTTTCATGCATTTGTTCGCTCGTTTCACGCTAAAAAACTCGGCTAGATTTTTTGTAAAGAAGGATAATAAATCCTAAATTAATCAAATGCATACCAGAATTTGTATTCAATTTAAAATATTTCTCCACAATCTTTGTTTCCACCTAAAACTCATGTTTCGTGCGTTTGTTTTCTCGTTTCATTCAAAAAAAAACTCTGATAGATTTTTCGTAAAGAATGATAGTAAATACTAAATTATTCAAATGGAAATCAAAATTTGTATCCATTTTAAAATATTTCTCCGCAATCTTTGAGTGCCCCTAAGACTCATGTTTCATGCATTTGTTCGCTCGTTTCATGCTAAAAAACTCGGCTAGATTTTTTGTAAAGAAGGATAATAAATCCAAAATTATTCAAATGCAGACCAGAATTTATATTCATTTTAAAATATTTCTCCACAATATTTGTGTGCCCCTAAAACTCATCTTTCATGCGATTGTTCGCACGTTTAATGTTAAAAAACACAGCTACATTTTTTATAAAGATTGATAGTACATACTAAATTATTCAAATGCAAACCAAAATTCGTATTCAATTTAAAATATTTCTCCACAATCTTTGTTTGCACCTAAAACTCATGTTTCGTGCGTTTGTTTGCTCGTTTCATTAAAAAAAAACTCGGATAGATTTTTCGTAAAGAATGAAAGTAAATACTAAATTGTTCAAATGGAAATCAAAATTTGTATCCATTTTAAAATATTTCTCCGCAATCTTTGTGTGACCCTTAAACTCATTGTTTATGCGTTTGTTCGCTCATTTCATGCTAAAAGACTCGGCTAAATTTTTCGTAACGAATGATGGTAAATACTAAATTATTCAAATGCAAACAAAAATTTGTATTCATTTTAAAATATTTCTCCACAGTCTTTGTTTCCACTCTAAACTTATGTTTCGTGCATTTGTTTGCTCGTTTCATTCAAAAAAAACTCGGAAAGATTTTTCGTAAAGAATGATAGTAAATACTAAATTATTCAAATGGAAATCAAATTTGTATCCATTTTAAAATATTTCTCCGCAATCTTTGTGTGCCCCTAAAACTTATGTTTCATGCGTTTGTTCGCTCGTTTCATGCTAAAAAACTCGGCTAGATTTTTTGTAAAGAAGGATAATAAATCCTAAATTATTCAAATGCAAACAAAAATTTGTATTCATTTTGAAATATTTCTCCACAATCTTTGTTTCCACCTAAAACTCATGTTTCGTGTGTTTGTTTGCTCGTTTCATTCAAAAACAAACTCGGATAGATTTTTCGTAAAGAATGATAGTAAATACTAAATTATTCAATTGGAAATCAAAATTTGTATCCATTTTAAAATATTTCTCCACAATCTCTTAGTGCCCCTAAAGCTCATGTTTCATGCATTTGTTCGCTCGTTTCATGCTAAAAAACTCGGCTAGATTTTTTGTAAAGAAGGATAATAAATCCAAAATTATTCAAATGCAAACCAGAATTTGTATTCATTTTAAAATATTTCTCTACAATCTTCGTTTGCCCCTAAAACTCATCTTTCATGCGTTTGTTCGCTCGTTTAATGTTAAAAAACTCGGCTAGATTTTTCATAAAGATTGATAGTACATACTAAATTATTCAAATGCAAACCAAGATTCGTATTCAATTTAAAATATTTCTCCACAATCTTTGTTTGCACCTAAAACTCATGTTTCGTGCGTTTGTTTGCTCATTTCATTAAAAAAAAAACTTGGATAGATTTTTCGTAAAGAATGATAGTAAATACTAAATTATTTAAATGGAAATCAAAATTTGTATCCATTTTAAAATATTTCTCCGCAATCTTTGAGTGCGCCTAAAACTTATTGTTTATGCTTTTGTTCGTTCATTTCATACTAAAAGACTAGGCTAAATTTTTCGTAAAGAATGATGGTAATACTAAATTATTCAAATGCAAACCAAAATTTGTATTCGTTTTAAAATATTTCTCCACAATCTTTGTTTCCACTCTAAACTTATGTTTCGTGCATTTGTTTGCTCGTTTCATTCAAAAAAAACTCGGAAAGATTTTTCGTAAAGAATGATAGTAAATACTAAATTATTCAAATGGAAATCAAAATTTGTATCCATTTTAAAATATTTCTCCGCAATCTTTGTCTACCCCTAAAACTCATGTTTCATGTGTTTGTTCGCTCGTTTCGTGCTAACAAACTCGGCTACATTTTTTGTGAAGAAGGATAATAAATCCTAAATTCTTCAAATGCAAAGCAAAATTTGTATTCATTTTAAAATATTTCTCCACAATCTTTGTTTGCACCTAAAACTCATGTTTCGTCCGTTTGTTTGCTCGTTTCATTCTAAAAAAAAAACTCCGATAGATTTTTCAGAAAGAATGATAGTAAATACTAAATTATTCAAATGGAAATCAAAATTTGTATCCATTTTAAAATATTTCTCCGCAATCTTTGTGTGCCCCTAATACTCATGTTTCATGCGTTTGTTCGCTCGTTTAATGTTAAAAAACTCAGCTAGATTTTTCATAAAGATTGATAGTACATACTAAATTATTCAAATGCAAACCAAAATTCGCGTTCAATTTAAAATATTTCTCCACAATCTTTGTTTGCACCTAAAACTCATGTTTCGGGCGTTTGTTTGCTCGTTTCATTAAAAAAAAAACTCGGATAGATTTTTCGTAAAAATGATAGTAAATACTAAATTATTCAAATGGAAATCTTGTATCCATTTTAAAATATTTCTCCGCAATCTTTGTGTGCCCCTAAAACTCATGTTTCATGCGTTTGTTCGCTCGTTTCATGCTAACAAACTCGGCTAGATTTTTTGTAAAGAAGGATAATAAATCCTAAATTCTTCAATTGCAAAGCAAAATTTGTATTCATTTTAAAATATTTCTCCACAATCTTTGTTTGCACCTAAAACTCATGTTTCGTGCGTTTGTTTGCTCGTTTCATTCTAAAAAAAAAACTCCAATAGATTTTTCGTAAAGAATGATAGTAAATACTAAATTATTCAAATGGAAATCAAAATTTGTATTAATTTTAAAATATTTCTCCGCAATCTTTGTGGGCCCCTAATACTCATGTTTCATGCGTTTGTTCGCTCGTTTAATGTTAAAAAACTCGGCTAGATTTTTCATAATGATTGATACTACATACTAAATTATTCAAATGCAAACCAAAATTCGCGTTCAATTTAAAAGATTTCTCCACAATCTTTGTTTGCACCTAAAACTCTTGTTTCGGGCGTTTGTTTGCTCGTTTCATTAAAAAACAAACTCGGATAGATTCTTTGTAAAAATGATAGTAAATACTAAATTATTCAAATGGAAATCAAAATTTGTATCCATTTTAAAATATTTCTCCGCAATCTTTGAGTGCCCCTAAAGCTCATGTTTCATGCATTTGTTCGCTCGTTTCACGCTAAAAAACTCGGTTAGATTTTTTGTAAAGAAGGATAATAAATCCTAAATTAATCAAATGCAAACCAGAATTTGTATTCATTTTAAAATATTTCTCCACAATCTTTGTTTCCACCTAAAACTCATGTTTTGTGCGTTTGTTCGCTCGTTTCATTCAAAAAAAAACTCTGATAGATTTTTCGTAAAGAATGATAGTAAATACTAAATTATTCAAATGGAAATCAAAATTTGGTTCCATTTTAAAATATTTCTCCGCAATCTTTGAGTGCCCCTAAGACTCATGTTTCATGCATTTGTTCGCTCGTTTCATGCTAAAAAACTCGGCTAGATTTTTTGTAAAGAAGGATAATAAATCCAAAATTATTCAAATGCAGACCAGAATTTGTATTCATTTTAAAATATTTCTCCACAATCTTTGTGTGCCCCTAAAACTCATCTTTCATGCGTTTGTTCGCTCGTTTAATGTTAAAAAACACGGCTACATTTTTTATAAAGATTGATAGTACATACTAAATTATTCAAATGCAAACCAAAATTCGTATTCAATTTAAAATATTTCTCCACAATCTTTGTTTGCACCTAAAACTCATGTTTCGTGCGTTTGTTTGCTCGTTTCATTAAAAAAAAAATCGGATAGATTTTTCGTAAAGAATGATAGTAAATACTAAATTATTCAAATGGAAATCAAAATTTGTATCCATTTTAAAATATTTCTCCGCAATCCTTGTGTGCCCCTAAAACTCATTGTTTATGCGTTTGTTCGGTCATTTCATGCTAAAAGACTCGGCTAAATTTTTCGTAAAGAATGATGGTAAATACTAAATTATTCAAATGCAAACCAAAATTTGTATTCATTTTAAAATATTTCACCACAATCTTTGTTTCCACTCTAAACTTATGTTTCGTGCATTTCTTTCCTCGTTTGATTCAAAAAAAACTCGGAAAGATTTTTCGTAAAGAATGATAGTAAATACTAAATTATTCAAATGGAAATCAAATTTGTATCCATTTTAAAATATTTCTCCGCAATCTTTGTGTGCCCCTAAAACTCATGTTTCATGCGTTTGTTCGCTCATTTCATGCTAAAAAACTCGGTTAGATTTTTTGTAAAGAAGGATAATAAATCCTAAATTATTCAAATGCAAACAAAAATTTGTATTCATTTTGAAATATTTCTCCACAATCTTTGTTTGCACCTAAAACTCATGTTTCGTGCGTTTGTTTGCTCGTTTCATTCAAAAACAAACTCGGATAGATTTTTCGTAAAGAATGATAGTAAATACTAAATTATTCAATTGGAAATCAAAATTTGTATCCATTTTAAAATATTTCTCCACAATCTTTTAGTGCCCCTAAAGCTCATGTTTCATGCATTTGTTCGCTCGTTTCATGCTAAAAAACTCGGCTAGATTTTTTGTAAAGAAGGATAATAAATCCAAAATTATTCAAATGCAAACCAGAATTGTTATTCATTTTAAAATATTTCTCCACAATCTTCGTTTGCCACTAAAACTCATCTTTCATGCGTTTGTTCGCTCGTTTAATGTTAAAAAACTCGGCTAGATTTTTCATAAAGATTGATAGTACATACTAAATTATTCAAATGCAAACCAAAATTCGTATTCAATTTAAAATATTTCTCCACAATCTTTGTTTGCACCTAAAACTCATGTTTCGTGCGTTTGTTTGCTCGTTTCATTAAAAAAAAACTCGGATAGATTTTTCGTAAAGAATGATAGTAAATACTAAATTATTCAAATGGAAATCAAAATTTGTATCCATTTTAAAATATTTCTCCGCAATCTTTGTGTACCCCTAAAACTCATTGTTTATGCGTTTGTTCGGTCATTTCATGCTAAAAGACTCGACTAAATTTTTCGTAAAGAATGATGGTAAATACTAAATTATTCAAATGCAAACCAAAATTTGTATTCATTTTAAAATATTTCTCCACAATCTTTGTTTCCACTCTAAACTTATGTTTCGTGCATTTGTTTGCTCGTTTCATTCAAAAAAACTCGGAAAGATTTTTCGTAAAGAATGATAGTAAATACTAAATTATTCAAATGGAAATTAAAATTTGTATCCATTTTAAAATATTTCTCCGCAATCTTTGTGTGCCCCTAATTTCAAGCATTTGTTCGCTCGTTTCATACTCAAAAACTCGGGTAGATTTTTTGTAAAGAAGGATAATAAATCCTAAATTATTCAAATGCAAAGCTGAATTTGTATTCATTTTGAAATATTTCTCCACAATCTTTGTGTGCCCCTAAAACTCATCTTTCATGCGTTTGTTCGCTCGTTAAATGTTAAACAACTCGGCTAGATTTTTCATAAAGATTGATAGTACATACTAAATTATTCAAATGCCAACCAAAATTCGCATTCAATTTAAAATATTTCTCCACAATCTTTGTTTATACCTAAAACTCATGTTTCGTGCGTTTGTTTGCTCGTTTCATTCAAAAAAAAAACTCGGATAGATTTTTCGTAAAGAATGATAGTAAATACTAAATTATTCAAATGGAAATCAAAATTTGTATCCATTTTAAATTTCTCCGCAATCTTTGAGT
Organism: Juncus effusus; assembly: GCA_027726005.1. NCBI lineage: Eukaryota > Viridiplantae > Streptophyta > Magnoliopsida > Poales > Juncaceae > Juncus > Juncus effusus. The sequence continues at coordinate 5,700,945 of CM050901.1, forward strand.
GCCCCTAAAGCTCATGTTTCATGCATTTGTTCGCTCGTTTCACGCTAAAAAACTCGGTTAGATTTTTTGTAAAGAAGGATAATAAATCCTAAATTAATCAAATGCAAACCAGAATTTGTATTCATTTTAAAATATTTCTCCACAATCTTTGTTTCCACCTAAAACTCATGTTTTGTGCGTTTGTTTGCTCGTTTCATTCAAAAAAAAACTCTGATAGATTTTTCGTAAAGAATGATAGTAAATACTAAATTATTCAAATGGAAATCAAAATTTGTATCCATTTTAAAATATTTCTCCGCAATCTTTGAGTGCCCCTAAGACTCATGTTTCATGCATTTGTTCGCTCGTTTCATGCTAAAAAACTCGGCTAGATTTTTTGTAAAGAAGGATAATAAATCCAAAATTATTCAAATGCAGACCAGAATTTGTATTCATTTTAAAATATTTCTCCACAATCTTCGTTTGCCACTAAAACTCATCTTTCATGCGTTTGTTCGCTCGTTTAATGTTAAAAAACTCGGCTAGATTTTTCATAAAGATTGATAGTACATACTAAATTATTCAAATGCAAACCAAAATTCGTATTCAATTTAAAATATTTCTCCACAATCTTTGTTTGCACCTAAAACTCATGTTTCGTGCGTTTGTTTGCTCGTTTCATTAAAAAAAAAATCGGATAGATTTTTCGTAAAGAATGATAGTAAATACTAAATTATTCAAATGGAAATCAAAATTTGTATCCATTTTAAAATATTTCTCCGCAATCTTTGTGTGCCCCTAAAACTCATTGTTTATGCGTTTGTTCGGTCATTTCATGCTAAAAGACTCGGCTAAATTTTTCGTAAAGAATGATGGTAAATACTAAATTATTCAAATGCAAACCAAAATTTGTATTCATTTTAAAATATTTCACCACAATCTTTGTTTCCACTCTAAACTTATGTTTCGTGCATTTCTTTCCTCGTTTCATTCAAAAAAAACTCGGAAAGATTTTTCGTAAAGAATGATAGTAAATACTAAATTATTCAAATGGAAATCAAATTTGTATCCATTTTAAAATATTTCTCCGCAATCTTTGTGTGCCCCTAAAACTCATGTTTCCTGCGTTTGTTCGCTCGTTTCATGCTAAAAAACTCGGTTAGATTTTTTGTAAAGAAGGATAATAAATCCTAAATTATTCAAATGCAAACAAAAATTTGTATTCATTTTGAAATATTTCTCCACAATCTTTGTTTGCACCTAAAACTCATGTTTCGTGCGTTTATTTGCTCGTTTCATTCAAAAACAAACTCGGATTGATTTTTCGTAAAGAATGATAGTAAATACTAAATTATTCAATTAGAAATCAAAATTTGTATCCATTTTAAAATATTTCTCCACAATCTTGTAGTGCCCCTAAAGCTCATGTTTCATGCATTTGTTCGCTCGTTTCATGCTAAAAAACTCGGCTAGATTTTTTGTAAAGAAGGATAATAAATCCAAAATTATTCAAATGCAAACCAGAATTGTTATTCATTTTAAAATATTTCTCCACAATCTTCGTTTGCCCCTAAAACTCATCTTTCATGCGTTTGTTCGCTCGTTTAATGTTAAAAAACTCGGCTAGATTTTTCATAAAGATTGATAGTACATACTAAATTATTCAAATGCAAACCAAAATTCGTATTCAATTTAAAGTATTTCTCCACAATCTTTGTTTGCACCTAAAACTCATGTTTCGTGCGTTTGTTTGCTCGTTTCATTAAAAAAAAACTCGGATAGATTTTTCGTAAAGAATGATAGTAAATACTAAATTATTCAAATGGAAATCAAAATTTGTATCCATTTTAAAATATTTCTCCGCAATCTTTGTGTGCCCCTAAAACTCATTGTTTATGCGTTTGTTCGGTCATTTCATGCTAAAAGACTCGGCTAAATTTTTCGTAAAGAATGATGGTAAATACTAAATTATTCAAATGCAAACCAAAATTTGTATTCATTTTAAAATATTTCACCACAATCTTTGTTTCCACTCTAAACTTATGTTTCGTGCATTTCTTTCCTCGTTTCATTCAAAAAAAACTCGGAAAGATTTTTCGTGAAGAATGATAATAAATACTAAATTATTCAAATGGAAATCAAATTTGTATCCATTTTAAAATATTTCTCCGCAATCTTTGTGTGCCCCTAAAACTCATGTTTCATGCGTTTGTTCGCTCGTTTCATGCTAAAAAACTCGGTTAGATTTTTTGTAAAGAAGGATAATAAATCCTAAATTATTCAAATGCAAACAAAAATTTGTATTCATTTTGAAATATTTCTCCACAATCTTTGTTTGCACCTAAAACTCATGTTTCGTGCGTTTGTTTGCTCGTTTCATTCAAAAACAAACTCGGATAGATTTTTCGTAAAGAATGATAGTAAATACTAAATTATTCAATTGGAAATCAAAATTTGTATCCATTTTAAAATATTTCTCCACAATCTTTTAGTGCCCCTAAAGCTCATGTTTCATGCATTTGTTCGCTCGTTTCATGCTAAAAAACTCGGCTAGATTTTTTGTAAAGAAGGATAATAAATCCAAAATTATTCAAATGCAAACCAGAATTGTTATTCATTTTAAAATATTTCTCCACAATCTTCGTTTGCCACTAAAACTCATCTTTCATGCGTTTGTTCGCTCGTTTAATGTTAAAAAACTCGGCTAGATTTTTCATAAAGATTGATAGTACATACTAAATTATTCAAATGCAAACCAAAATTCGTATTCAATTTAAAATATTTCTCCACAATCTTTGTTTGCACCTAAAACTCATGTTTCGTGCGTTTGTTTGCTCGTTTCATTAAAAAAAAACTCGGATAGATTTTTCGTAAAGAATGATAGTAAATACTAAATTATTCAAATGGAAATCAAAATTTGTATCCATTTTAAAATATTTCTCCGCAATCTTTGTGTACCCCTAAAACTCATTGTTTATGCGTTTGTTCGGTCATTTCATGCTAAAAGACTCGACTAAATTTTTCGTAAAGAATGATGGTAAATACTAAATTATTCAAATGCAAACCAAAATTTGTATTTATTTTAAAATATTTCTCCACAATCTTTGTTTCCACTCTAAACTTATGTTTCGTGCATTTGTTTGCTCGTTTCATTCAAAAAAACTCGGAAAGATTTTTCGTAAAGAATGATAGTAAATACTAAATTATTCAAATGGAAATTAAAATTTGTATCCATTTTAAAATATTTCTCCGCAATCTTTGTGTGCCCCTAATTTCAAGCATTTGTTCGCTCGTTTCATACTCAAAAACTCGGGTAGATTTTTTGTAAAGAAGGATAATAAATCCTAAATTATTCAAATGCAAAGCTGAATTTGTATTCATTTTGAAATATTTCTCCACAATCTTTGTGTGCCCCTAAAACTCATCTTTCATGCGTTTGTTCGCTCGTTTAATGTTAAACAACTCGGCTAGATTTTTCATAAAGATTGATAGTACATACTAAATTATTCAAATGCCAACCAAAATTCGCATTCAATTTAAAATATTTCTCCACAATCTTTGTTTATACCTAAAACTCATGTTTCGTGCGTTTGTTTGCTCGTTTCATTCAAAAAAAAAACTCGGATAGATTTTTCGTAAAGAATGATAGTAAATACTAAATTATTCAAATGGAAATCAAAATTTGTATCCATTTTAAATTTCTCCGCAATCTTTGAGTGCCCCTAAAGCTCATGTTTCATGCATTTGTTCGCTCGTTTCACGCTAAAAAACTCGGTTAGATTTTTTGTAAAGAAGGATAATAAATCCTAAATTAATCAAATGCAAACCAGAATTTGTATTCATTTTAAAATATTTCTCCACAATCTTTGTTTCCACCTAAAACTCATGTTTTGTGCGTTTGTTTGCTCGTTTCATTCAAAAAAAAACTCTGATAGATTTTTCGTAAAGAATGATAGTAAATACTAAATTATTCAAATGGAAATCAAAATTTGTATCCATTTTAAAATATTTCTCCGCAATCTTTGAGTGCCCCTAAGACTCATGTTTCATGCATTTGTTCGCTCGTTTCATGCTAAAAAACTCGGCTAGATTTTTTGTAAAGAAGGATAATAAATCCAAAATTATTCAAATGCAGACCAGAATTTGTATTCATTTTAAAATATTTCTCCACAATCTTCGTTTGCCACTAAAACTCATCTTTCATGCGTTTGTTCGCTCGTTTAATGTTAAAAAACTCGGCTAGATTTTTCATAAAGATTGATAGTACATACTAAATTATTCAAATGCAAACCAAAATTCGTATTCAATTTAAAATATTTCTCCACAATCTTTGTTTGCACCTAAAACTCATGTTTCGTGCGTTTGTTTGCTCGTTTCATTAAAAAAAAAATCGGATAGATTTTTCGTAAAGAATGATAGTAAATACTAAATTATTCAAATGGAAATCAAAATTTGTATCCATTTTAAAATATTTCTCCGCAATCTTTGTGTGCCCCTAAAACTCATTGTTTATGCGTTTGTTCGGTCATTTCATGCTAAAAGACTCGGCTAAATTTTTCGTAAAGAATGATGGTAAATACTAAATTATTCAAATGCAAACCAAAATTTGTATTCATTTTAAAATATTTCACCACAATCTTTGTTTCCACTCTAAACTTATGTTTCGTGCATTTCTTTCCTCGTTTCATTCAAAAAAAACTCGGAAAGATTTTTCGTAAAGAATGATAGTAAATACTAAATTATTCAAATGGAAATCAAATTTGAATCCATTTTAAAATATTTCTCCGCAATCTTTGTGTGCCCCTAAAACTCATGTTTCCTGCGTTTGTTCGCTCGTTTCATGCTAAAAAACTCGGTTAGATTTTTTGTAAAGAAGGATAATAAATCCTAAATTATTCAAATGCAAACAAAAATTTGTATTCATTTTGAAATATTTCTCCACAATCTTTGTTTGCACCTAAAACTCATGTTTCGTGCGTTTATTTGCTCGTTTCATTCAAAAAGAAACTCGGATTGATTTTTCGTAAAGAATGATAGTAAATACTAAATTATTCAATTAGAAATCAAAATTTGTATCCATTTTAAAATATTTCTCCACAATCTTGTAGTGCCCCTAAAGCTCATGTTTCATGCATTTGTTCGCTCGTTTCGTGCTAAAAAACTCGGCTAGATTTTTTGTAAAGAAGGATAATAAATCCAAAATTATTCAAATGCAAACCAGAATTGTTATTCATTTTAAAATATTTCTCCACAATCTTCGTTTGCCCCTAAAACTCATCTTTCATGCGTTTGTTCGCTCGTTTAATGTTAAAAAACTCGGCTAGATTTTTCATAAAGATTGATAGTACATACTAAATTATTCAAATGCAAACCAAAATTCGTATTCAATTTAAAATATTTCTCCACAATCTTTGTTTGCACCTAAAACTCATGTTTCGTGCGTTTGTTTGCTCGTTTCATTAAAAAAAAACTCGGATAGATTTTTCGTAAAGAATGATAGTAAATACTAAATTATTCAAATGGAAATCAAAATTTGTATCCATTTTAAAATATTTCTCCGCAATCTTTGTGTACCCCTAAAACTCATTGTTTATGCGTTTGTTCGGTCATTTCATGCTAAAAGACTCGACTAAATTTTTCGTAAAGAATGATGGTAAATACTAAATTATTCAAATGCAAACCAAAATTTGTATTTATTTTAAAATATTTCTCCACAATCTTTGTTTCCACTCTAAACTTATGTTTCGTGCATTTGTTTGCTCGTTTCATTCAAAAAAACTCGGAAAGATTTTTCGTAAAGAATGATAGTAAATACTAAATTATTCAAATGGAAATTAAAATTTGTATCCATTTTAAAATATTTCTCCGCAATCTTTGTGTGCCCCTAATTTCAAGCATTTGTTCGCTCGTTTCATACTCAAAAACTCGGGTAGATTTTTTGTAAAGAAGGATAATAAATCCTAAATTATTCAAATGCAAAGCTGAATTTGTATTCATTTTGAAATATTTCTCCACAATCTTTGTGTGCCCCTAAAACTCATCTTTCATGCGTTTGTTCGCTCGTTTAATGTTAAACAACTCGGCTAGATTTTTCATAAAGATTGATAGTACATACTAAATTATTCAAATGCCAACCAAAATTCGCATTCAATTTAAAATATTTCTCCACAATCTTTGTTTATACCTAAAACTCATGTTTCGTGCGTTTGTTTGCTCGTTTCATTCAAAAAAAAAACTCGGATAGATTTTTCGTAAAGAATGATAGTAAATACTAAATTATTCAAATGGAAATCAAAATTTGTATCCATTTTAAATTTCTCCGCAATCTTTGAGTGCCCCTAAAGCTCATGTTTCATGCATTTGTTCGCTCGTTTCACGCTAAAAAACTCGGTTAGATTTTTTGTAAAGAAGGATAATAAATCCTAAATTAATCAAATGCAAACCAGAATTTGTATTCATTTTAAAATATTTCTCCACAATCTTTGTTTCCACCTAAAACTCATGTTTTGTGCGTTTGTTTGCTCGTTTCATTCAAAAAAAAACTCTGATAGATTTTTCGTAAAGAATGATAGTAAATACTAAATTATTCAAATGGAAATCAAAATTTGTATCCATTTTAAAATATTTCTCCGCAATCTTTGAGTGCCCCTAAGACTCATGTTTCATGCATTTGTTCGCTCGTTTCATGCTAAAAAACTCGGCTAGATTTTTTGTAAAGAAGGATAATAAATCCAAAATTATTCAAATGCAGACCAGAATTTGTATTCATTTTAAAATATTTCTCCACAATCTTCGTTTGCCACTAAAACTCATCTTTCATGCGTTTGTTCGCTCGTTTAATGTTAAAAAACTCGGCTAGATTTTTCATAAAGATTGATAGTACATACTAAATTATTCAAATGCAAACCAAAATTCGTATTCAATTTAAAATATTTCTCCACAATCTTTGTTTGCACCTAAAACTCATGTTTCGTGCGTTTGTTTGCTCGTTTCATTAAAAAAAAAATCGGATAGATTTTTCGTAAAGAATGATAGTAAATACTAAATTATTCAAATGGAAATCAAAATTTGTATCCATTTTAAAATATTTCTCCGCAATCTTTGTGTGCCCCTAAAACTCATTGTTTATGCGTTTGTTCGGTCATTTCATGCTAAAAGACTCGGCTAAATTTTTCGTAAAGAATGATGGTAAATACTAAATTATTCAAATGCAAACCAAAATTTGTATTCATTTTAAAATATTTCACCACAATCTTTGTTTCCACTCTAAACTTATGTTTCGTGCATTTCTTTCCTCGTTTCATTCAAAAAAAACTCGGAAAGATTTTTCGTAAAGAATGATAGTAAATACTAAATTATTCAAATGGAAATCAAATTTGAATCCATTTTAAAATATTTCTCCGCAATCTTTGTGTGCCCCTAAAACTCATGTTTCCTGCGTTTGTTCGCTCGTTTCATGCTAAAAAACTCGGTTAGATTTTTTGTAAAGAAGGATAATAAATCCTAAATTATTCAAATGCAAACAAAAATTTGTATTCATTTTGAAATATTTCTCCACAATCTTTGTTTGCACCTAAAACTCATGTTTCGTGCGTTTATTTGCTCGTTTCATTCAAAAAGAAACTCGGATTGATTTTTCGTAAAGAATGATAGTAAATACTAAATTATTCAATTAGAAATCAAAATTTGTATCCATTTTAAAATATTTCTCCACAATCTTGTAGTGCCCCTAAAGCTCATGTTTCATGCATTTGTTCGCTCGTTTCGTGCTAAAAAACTCGGCTAGATTTTTTGTAAAGAAGGATAATAAATCCAAAATTATTCAAATGCAAACCAGAATTGTTATTCATTTTAAAATATTTCTCCACAATCTTCGTTTGCCCCTAAAACTCATCTTTCATGCGTTTGTTCGCTCGTTTAATGTTAAAAAACTCGGCTAGATTTTTCATAAAGATTGATAGTACATACTAAATTATTCAAATGCAAACCAAAATTCGTATTCAATTTAAAATATTTCTCCACAATCTTTGTTTGCACCTAAAACTCATGTTTCGTGCGTTTGTTTGCTCGTTTCATTAAAAAAAAACTCGGATAGATTTTTCGTAAAGAATGATAGTAAATACTAAATTATTCAAATGGAAATCAAAATTTGTATCCATTTTAAAATATTTCTCCGCAATCTTTGTGTACCCCTAAAACTCATTGTTTATGCGTTTGTTCGGTCATTTCATGCTAAAAGACTCGACTAAATTTTTCGTAAAGAATGATGGTAAATACTAAATTATTCAAATGCAAACCAAAATTTGTATTTATTTTAAAATATTTCTCCACAATCTTTGTTTCCACTCTAAACTTATGTTTCGTGCATTTGTTTGCTCGTTTCATTCAAAAAAACTCGGAAAGATTTTTCGTAAAGAATGATAGTAAATACTAAATTATTCAAATGGAAATTAAAATTTGTATCCATTTTAAAATATTTCTCCGCAATCTTTGTGTGCCCCTAATTTCAAGCATTTGTTCGCTCGTTTCATACTCAAAAACTCGGGTAGATTTTTTGTAAAGAAGGATAATAAATCCTAAATTATTCAAATGCAAAGCTGAATTTGTATTCATTTTGAAATATTTCTCCACAATCTTTGTGTGCCCCTAAAACTCATCTTTCATGCGTTTGTTCGCTCGTTTAATGTTAAACAACTCGGCTAGATTTTTCATAAAGATTGATAGTACATACTAAATTATTCAAATGCCAACCAAAATTCGCATTCAATTTAAAATATTTCTCCACAATCTTTGTTTATACCTAAAACTCATGTTTCGTGCGTTTGTTTGCTCGTTTCATTCAAAAAAAAAACTCGGATAGATTTTTCGTAAAGAATGATAGTAAATACTAAATTATTCAAATGGAAATCAAAATTTGTATCCATTTTAAATTTCTCCGCAATCTTTGAGTGCCCCTAAAGCTCATGTTTCATGCATTTGTTCGCTCGTTTCACGCTAAAAAACTCGGTTAGATTTTTTGTAAAGAAGGATAATAAATCCTAAATTAATCAAATGCAAACCAGAATTTGTATTCATTTTAAAATATTTCTCCACAATCTTTGTTTCCACCTAAAACTCATGTTTTGTGCGTTTGTTTGCTCGTTTCATTCAAAAAAAAACTCTGATAGATTTTTCGTAAAGAATGATAGTAAATACTAAATTATTCAAATGGAAATCAAAATTTGTATCCATTTTAAAATATTTCTCCGCAATCTTTGAGTGCCCCTAAGACTCATGTTTCATGCATTTGTTCGCTCGTTTCATGCTAAAAAACTCGGCTAGATTTTTTGTAAAGAAGGATAATAAATCCAAAATTATTCAAATGCAGACCAGAATTTGTATTCATTTTAAAATATTTCTCCACAATCTTCGTTTGCCACTAAAACTCATCTTTCATGCGTTTGTTCGCTCGTTTAATGTTAAAAAACTCGGCTAGATTTTTCATAAAGATTGATAGTACATACTAAATTATTCAAATGCAAACCAAAATTCGTATTCAATTTAAAATATTTCTCCACAATCTTTGTTTGCACCTAAAACTCATGTTTCGTGCGTTTGTTTGCTCGTTTCATTAAAAAAAAAATCGGATAGATTTTTCGTAAAGAATGATAGTAAATACTAAATTATTCAAATGGAAATCAAAATTTGTATCCATTTTAAAATATTTCTCCGCAATCTTTGTGTGCCCCTAAAACTCATTGTTTATGCGTTTGTTCGGTCATTTCATGCTAAAAGACTCGGCTAAATTTTTCGTAAAGAATGATGGTAAATACTAAATTATTCAAATGCAAACCAAAATTTGTATTCATTTTAAAATATTTCACCACAATCTTTGTTTCCACTCTAAACTTATGTTTCGTGCATTTCTTTCCTCGTTTCATTCAAAAAAAACTCGGAAAGATTTTTCGTAAAGAATGATAGTAAATACTAAATTATTCAAATGGAAATCAAATTTGAATCCATTTTAAAATATTTCTCCGCAATCTTTGTGTGCCCCTAAAACTCATGTTTCCTGCGTTTGTTCGCTCGTTTCATGCTAAAAAACTCGGTTAGATTTTTTGTAAAGAAGGATAATAAATCCTAAATTATTCAAATGCAAACAAAAATTTGTATTCATTTTGAAATATTTCTCCACAATCTTTGTTTGCACCTAAAACTCATGTTTCGTGCGTTTATTTGCTCGTTTCATTCAAAAAGAAACTCGGATTGATTTTTCGTAAAGAATGATAGTAAATACTAAATTATTCAATTAGAAATCAAAATTTGTATCCATTTTAAAATATTTCTCCACAATCTTGTAGTGCCCCTAAAGCTCATGTTTCATGCATTTGTTCGCTCGTTTCGTGCTAAAAAACTCGGCTAGATTTTTTGTAAAGAAGGATAATAAATCCAAAATTATTCAAATGCAAACCAGAATTGTTATTCATTTTAAAATATTTCTCCACAATCTTCGTTTGCCCCTAAAACTCATCTTTCATGCGTTTGTTCGCTCGTTTAATGTTAAAAAACTCGGCTAGATTTTTCATAAAGATTGATAGTACATACTAAATTATTCAAATGCAAACCAAAATTCGTATTCAATTTAAAATATTTCTCCACAATCTTTGTTTGCACCTAAAACTCATGTTTCGTGCGTTTGTTTGCTCGTTTCATTAAAAAAAAACTCGGATAGATTTTTCGTAAAGAATGATAGTAAATACTAAATTATTCAAATGGAAATCAAAATTTGTATCCGTTTTAAAATATTTCTCCGCAATCTTTGTGTGCCCCTAAAACTCATTGTTTATGCGTTTGTTCGGTCATTTCGTGCTAAAAGACTCGGCTAAATTTTTCGTAAAGAATGATGGTAAATACTAAATTATTCAAATGCAAACTAAAATTTGTATTCATTTTAAAATATTTCACCACAATCTTTGTTTCCACTCTAAACTTATGTTTCGTGCATTTCTTTCCTCGTTTCATTCAAAAACAAACTCGGATTGATTTTTCGTAAAGAATGATAGTAAATACTAAATTATTCAATTAGAAATCAAAATTTGTATCCATTTTAAAATATTTCTCCACAATCTTGTAGTGCCCCTAAAGCTCATGTTTCATGCATTTGTTCGCTCGTTTCATGCTAAAAAACTCGGCTAGATTTTTTGTAAAGAAGGATAATAAATCCAAAATTATTCAAATGCAAACCAGAATTGTTATTCATTTTAAAATATTTCTCCACAATCTTCGTTTGCCCCTAAAACTCATCTTTCATGCGTTTGTTCGCTCGTTTAATGTTAAAAAACTCGGCTAGATTTTTCATAAAGATTGATAGTATATACTAAATTATTCAAATGCAAACCAAAATTCGTATTCAATTTAAAATATTTCTCCACAATCTTTGTTTGCACCTAAAACTCATGTTTCGTGCGTTTGTTTGCTCGTTTCATTAAAAAAAAAACTCGGATAGATTTTTCGTAAAGAATGATAGTAAATACTAAATTATTCAAATGGAAATCAAAATTTGTATCCGTTTTAAAATATTTCTCCGCAATCTTTGTGTGCCCCTAAAACTCATTGTTTATGCGTTTGTTCGGTCATTTCGTGCTAAAAGACTCGGCTAAATTTTTCGTAAAGAATGATGGTAAATACTAAATTATTCAAATGCAAACCAAAATTTGTATTCATTTTAAAATATTTCACCACAATCTTTGTTTCCACTCTAAACTTATGTTTCGTGCATTTCTTTCCTCGTTTCATTCAAAAAAAACTCGGAAAGATTTTTCGTGAAGAATGATAATAAATACTAAATTATTCAAATGGAAATCAAATTTGTATCCATTTTAAAATATTTCTCCGCAATCTTTGTGTGCCCCTAAAACTCATGTTTCATGCGTTTGTTCGCTCGTTTCATGCTAAAAAACTCGGTTAGATTTTTTGTAAAGAAGGATAATAAATCCTAAATTATTCAAATGCAAACAAAAATTTGTATTCATTTTGAAATATTTCTCCACAATCTTTGTTTGCACCTAAAACTCATGTTTCGTGCGTTTGTTTGCTCGTTTCATTCAAAAACAAACTCGGATAGATTTTTCGTAAAGAATGATAGTAAATACTAAATTATTCAATTGGAAATCAAAATTTGTATCCATTTTAAAATATTTCTCCACAATCTTTTAGTGCCCCTAAAGCTCATGTTTCATGGATTTGTTCGCTCGTTTCATGCTAAAAAACTCGGCTAGATTTTTTGTAAAGAAGGATAATAAATCCAAAATTATTCAAATGCAAACCAGAATTGTTATTCATTTTAAAATATTTCTCCACAATCTTCGTTTGCCCCTAAAACTCATCTTTCATGCGTTTGTTCGCTCGTTTAATGATAAAAAACTCGGCTAGATTTTTCATAAAGATTGATAGTACATACTAAATTATTCAAATGCAGACCAAAATTCGTATTCAATTTAAAATATTTCTCCACAATCTTTGTTTGCACCTAAAACACATGTTTCGTGCGTTTGTATGCTCGTTTCATTAAAAAAAAAACTCGGATAGATTTTTCGTAAAGAATGATAGTAAATACTAAATTATTTAAATGGAAATCAATATTTGTATCCATTTTAAAATATTTCTCCGCAATCTTTGTGTGCCCCTAAAACTTATTGTTTATGCGTTTGTTCGTTCATTTCATACTAAAAGACTAGGCTAAATTTTTCGTAAAGAATGATGGTAATACTAAATTATTCAAATGCAAACCAAAATTTGTATTCGTTTTAAAATATTTCTCCACAATCTTTGTTTCCACTCTTAACTTATGTTTCGTGCATTTGTTTGCTCGTTTCATTCAAAAAAAACTCGGAAAGATTTTTCGTAAAGAATGATAGTAAATACTAAATTATTCAAATGGAAATCAAAATTTGTATCCATTTTAAAATATTTCTCCGCAATCTTTGTCTACCCCTAAAACTCATGTTTCATGCGTTTGTTCGCTCGTTTCATGCTAACAAACTCGGCTAGATTTTTTGTAAAGAAGGATAATAAATCCTAAATTCTTCAAATGCAAAGCAATATTTGTATTCATTTTAAAATATTTCTCCACAATCTTTGTTTGCACCTAAAACTCATGTTTCGTGCGTTTGTTTGCTCGTTTCATTCTAAAAAAAAAACTCCGATTGATTTTTCGTAAAGAATGATAGTAAATACTAAATTATTCAAATGGAAATCAAAATTTGTATTAATTTTAAAATATTTCTCCGCAATCTTTGTGGGCCCCTAATACTCATGTTTCATGCGTTTGTTCGCTCGTTTAATGTTAAAAAACTCGGCTAGATTTTTCATAAAGATGGATAGTACATACTAAATTATTCAAATGCAAACCAAAATTCGCGTTCAATTTAAAATATTTCTCCACAATCTTTGTTTGCACCTAAAACTCATGTTTCGGGCGTTTGTTTGCTCGTTTCATTAAAAAAAAAACTCGGATAGATTTTTCGTAAAAATGATAGTAAATACTAAATTATTCAAATGGAAATCAAAATTTGTATCCATTTTAAAATATTTCTCCGTAATCTTTGTGTGCCCCTAAAACTCATTGTTCATGCATTTGTTCACTCGTTTCATGCTAATAGACTCGGCTAAATTTTTCGTAAAGAATGATGGTAAATACTAAATTATACAAATGCAAACCAAAATTTGTATTCATTTTAAAATATTTCTCCACAATCTTTATTTCCACTCTAAGCTTCTGTTTCGTGCATTTGTTTGCTCGTTTCATTCAAAAAAAAGTCGGAAAGATTTTTCGTAAAGAATAATTGTAAATACTAAATTATTCAAATGGAAATCAAAATTTGTATCCATTTTAAAATATCTCTCTGCAATCTTTGTCTGCCCCTAAAACTCATGTTTCATGCGTTTGTTCGCTCGTTTCATGCTAAAAAACTCGGCTAGAATTTTTGTAAAGAAGGATAATAAATCCTAAATTCTTCAAATGCAAAGCAAAATTTGTATTCATTTTAAAATATTTCTCCACAATCTTTGTTTGCACCTAAAACTCATGTTTCGTGCGTTTGTTTGCTCGTTTCATTCAAAAAAAAACTCGGATAGATTTTTCGTAAAGAATGATAGTAAATACTAAATTATTCAAATGGAAATCAAAATTTATATCCATTTAAAAATATTTCTCCGCGATCTTTGTGTGTCACTAAAACTCATTGTTTATGTGATTGTTCGCTCGTTTCTTGCTAAAAGACTCGGCTAAATTTTTCGTAAAGAATGATGGTAAATACTAAATTATTCAAATGCAAACCAAAATTTGTATTCATTTTAAAATATTTCTCCACAATCTTTGTTTCCACTATAAACTTATGTTTCATGCATTTGTTTGCTCGTTTCATTCAAAAAAACTCGGAATGATTTTTCGTAAAGAATGATAGTAAATACTAAATTATTCAAATGGAAATCAAAATTTGTATCCATTTTAAAATATTTCTCCGCAATCTTTGTGTGGCCCTAATTTCATGCATTTGTTCGCTCGTTTCATACTCAAAAACTCGGGTAGATTTTTTGTAAAGAAGGATAATAAATCCTAAATTATTCAAATGCAAAGCTGAATTTGTATTCATTTTAAAATATTTCTCCACAATCTTTGTGTGCCCCTAAAACTCATCTTTGATGCGTTTGTTCGCTCGTTTAATGTTAAAAAACTCGGCTAGATTTTTCATAAAGATTGATAGTACGTACTAAATTATTCAAATGCCAACCAAAATTCGCATTCAATTTAAAATATTTCTCCACAATCTTTGTTTGCACCTAAAACTCATGTTTCGTGCGTTTGTTTGCTCGTTTCATTCAAAAAAAAACTCGGATAGATTTTTCGTAAAGAATGATAGTAAATACTAAATTATTCAAAAGGAAATCAAAATTTGTATCCATTTTAAAATATTTCTCCGCAATCTTTGTGTGCCCCTAAAACTCATTGTTTATGCGTTTGTTCGGTCATTTCATGCTAAAAGACTCGGCTAAATTTTTCGTAAAGAATGATGGTAAATACTAAATTATTCAAATTCAAACCAAAATTTGTATTCATTTTAAAATATTTCTCCACAATCTTTGTTTCCACTCTAAACTTATGTTTCGTGCATTTGGTTGCTCGTTTCATTCAAAAAAAACTCGGAAAGATTTTTCGTAAAGAATGATAGTAAATACTAAATTATTCAAATGGAAATCATATTTGTATCCATTTTAAAATATTTCTCCGCAATCTTTGTGTGCCCCTAAAACTCATGTTTCATGCGTTTGTTCACTCGTTTCATGCTAAAAAACTCGGCTAGATTTTTTGTAAAGAAGGATAATAAATCCTAAATTGTTCAAATGCAAACAAAAATTTGTATTCATTTTGAAATATTTCTCCACAATCTTTGTTTCCACCTAAAACTCAATTTTCGTGCGTTTGTTTGCTCGTTTCATTCAAAAAAAAATCGGATAGATTTTTCGTAAAGAATGATAGTAAATACTAAATTATTCAATTGGAAATCAAAATTTGTATCCATTTTAAAATATTTCTCCACAATCTTTTAGTGCCCCTAAAGCTCATGTTTTATGCATTTGTTCGCTCGTTTCATGCTAAAAGACTCGGCTAGATTTTTTGTAAAGAAGGATAATAAATCCAAAATTATTCAAATGCAAACCAGAATTTGTATTCATTTTAAAATATTTCTCCACAATCTTCGTTTGCCCCTAAAACTCATCTTTCATGCGTTTGTTCGCTCGTTTAATGTTAAAACACTCGGCTAGATTTTTCATAAAGATTGATAGTACATACTAAATTATTCAAATGCAAACCAAAATTCGTATTCAATTTAAAATATTTCTCCACAATCTTTGTTTGCACCTAAAACTCATGTTTCGTGCATTTGTTTGCTCGTTTCATTCAAAAAAAAACTCGGATAGATTTTTCGTAAAGAATGATAGTAAATACTAAATTATTTAAATGGAAATCAAATTTGTATCCATTTTAAAATATTTCTCCGCAATCTTTGTGTGCCCCTAAAACTCATTGTTTATGCGTTTGTTCACTCGTTTCATGCTAAAAGAGTCGGCTAAATTTTTCGTAAAGAATGATGGTAAATACTAAATTATACAAATGCAAACCAAAATTTGTATTCATTTTAAAATATTTCTCCACAATCTTTGTTTCCACTCTAAACTTATGTTTCGTGCATTTGTTTGCTCATTTCATTCAAAAAAAAGTCGGAAAGATTTTTCGTAAAGAATAATAGTAAATACTAAATTATTCAAATGGAAATCAAAATTTGTATCCATTATAAAATATCTCTCTGCAATCTTTGTCTGCCCCTAAAACTCATGTTTCATGCGTTTGTTCACTCGTTTCATGCTAAAAAACTCGGCTAGAATTTTTGTAAAGAAGGATAATAAATCCTAAATTCTTCAAATGCAAAGCAAAATTTGTATTCATTTTAAAATATTTCTCCACAATCTTTGTTTGCACCTAAAACTCATGTTTCGTGCGTTTGTTTGCTCGTTTCATTCAAAAAAAACTCGGATAGATTTTTCGTAAAGAATGATAGTAAATACTAAATTATTCAAATGGAAATCAAAATTTGTATCCATTTAAAAATATTTCTCCGCAATCTTTGTGTGTCCCTAAAACTCATTGTTTATGTGATTGTTCGCTCGTTTCATGCTAAAAGACTCGGCTAAATTTTTCGTAAAAAATGATGGTAAATACTAAATTATTCAAATGCAAACCAAAATTTGTATTCATTTTAAAATATTTCTCCACAATCTTTGTTTCCACTCTAAACTTATGTTTCCTGCATTTGTTCGCTCGTTTCATGCTAAAAAACTCGGCTAGATTTTTTGTAAAGAAGCATAATAAATCCTAAATTATTCAAATGCAAACCAAAATTTGTATTCATTTTAAAATATTTCTCCACAAGCTTTGTTTGCACCTAAAACTCATGTTTCGGGCGTTTGTTTGCTCGTTTCATTAAAAAAAAAACTCGGATAGATTTTTCGTAAAAATGATAGTAAATACTAAATTATTCAAATGGAAATCAAAATTTGTATCCATTTTAAAATATTTCTCCGCAATCTTTGTGCGCCCCTAAAACTCATTGTTTATGTGTTTGTTCCCTCGTTTCATGCTAAAAGACTCGGCTAAATTTTTCGTAAAGAATGATGGTAAATACTAAATTATACAAATGCAAACCAAAATTTGTATTCATTTTAAAATATTTCTCCACAATCTTTGTTTCCACTCTAAACTTACGTTTCGTGCATTTCTTTGCTCGTTTCATTCAAAAAAAAGTCGGAAAGATTTTTCGTAAAGAATAATAGTAAATACTAAATTATTCAAATGGAAATCAAAATTTGTATCCATTTTAAAATATCTCTCTGCAATCTTTGTCTGCCCCTAAAACTCATGTTTCATGCGTTTGTTCGCTCGTTTCATGCTAAAAAACTCGGCTAGAATTTTTGTAAAGAATGATAGTAAATACTAAATTATTCAAATGGAAATCAAAATTTGTATCCGTTTAAAAATATTTCTCCGCAATCTTTGTGTGCCCCTAAAACTCATTGTTTATGTGATTGTTCGCTCGTTTCATGCTAAAAGACTCGGCTAAATTTTTCGTAAAGAATGATGGTAAATACTAAATTATTCAAATGCAAACCAAAATTTGTATTCATTTTAAAATATTTCTCCACAATCTTTGTTTCCACTCTAAACTTATGTTTCGTGCATTTGTTTGCTCGTTTCATTCAAAAAAACTCGGAAAGATTTTTCGTAAAGAATGATAGTAAATACTAAATTATTCAAATGGAAATCAAAATTTGTATCCATTTTAAAATATTTCTCCGCAATCTTTGTGTGCCCCTAATTTCATGCATTTGTTCGCTCGTTTCATACTCAAAAACTCGGGTAGATTTTTTGTAAAGAAGGATAATAAATCCTAAATTATTCAAATGCAAAGCTGAATTTGTATTCATTTTAAAATATTTCTCCACAATCTTTGTGTGCCCCTAAAACTCATCTTTCATGCGTTTGTTCGCTCGTTTAATGTTAAAAAACTCGGCTACATTTTTCATAAAGATTGATAGTACATACTAAATTATTCAAATGCAAACCAAAATTCGCATTCAATTTAAAATATTTCTCCACCATCTTTGTTTGCACCTAAAACTTATGTTTCGTGCGTTTGTCTGCTCGTTTCATTAAAAAAAAAAACTCGGATATATTTTTCGTAAAGAATGATACTAAATACTAAATTATTCAAATGGAAATCAAAATTTGTATCCATTTTAAAATATTTCTCCGCAATCTTTGTGTGCCCCAAAAACTCATTGTTTATGCGTTTGTTCACTCGTTTCATGCTAAAAGACTCGGCTAAATTTTTCGTAAAGAATGATGGTAAATACTAAATTATTCAAATGCAAACCAAAATTTGCATTCGTTTTAAAATATTTCTCCACAATATTTGTTTCCACTCTAAGCTTATGTTTCGTGCATTTGTTTGCTCGTTTCATTCAAAAAAAACTCGGAAAGATTTTTCGTGGAAATCAATATTTGTATCCATTTTAAAATATCTCTCCGCAATCTTTGTCTGCCCCTAAAACTCATGTTTCATGCGTTTGTTCGCTCGTTTCATGCTAAAAAACTGGCTAGATTTTTTGTAAAGAAGGATAGTAAATCCTAAATTCTTCAAATGCAAAGCAAAATTTGTATTCATTTTAAAATATTTCTCCACAATCTTTGTTTGCACCTAAAACTCATGTTTCGTGCGTTTGTTTGCTCGTTTCATTCAAAAAAAAACTCGGATAGATTTTTCGTAAAGAATGATAGTAAAAACTAAATTATTCAAATTGAAATCAAAATTTGTATCCATTTTAAAATATTTCTCCGCAATCTTTGTGTGCCCCTAAAACTCATTGTTTATGCGATTGTTCGCTCGTTTCATGCTAAAAGACTCGGCTAAATTTTTCGTAAAGAATGATGGTAAATACTAAATTATTCAAATGCAAACCAAAATTTGTATTCATTTTAAAATATTTCTCCACAATCTTTGTTTCCGCTCTAAACTTGTGTTTCGTGCATTTGTTTGCTCGTTTCATTCAAAAAAACTCGGAATGATTTTTCGTAAAGAATGATAGTAAATACTAAATTATTCAAATGGAAATCAAAATTTGTATCCATTTTAAAATATTGCTCCGCAATCTTTGTGTGCCCCTAATTTCATGCATTTGTTCGCTCGTTTCATACTCAAAAACTCGGGTAGATTTTTTGTAAAGAAGGATAATAAATCCTAAATTATTCAAATGCAAAGCTGAATTTTTATTCATTTTAAAATATTTCTCCACAATCTTTGTGTGCCCCTAAAACTCATCTTTCATGCGTTTGTTCGCTCGTTTAATGTTAAAAAACTCGGCTAGATTTTTCATTGAGATTGATAGTACATTCTAAATTATTCAAATGGAAACGAAAATTCGTATTCAATTTAAAATATTTCTCCACAATCTTTGTTTGCCCCTAAAACTCATGTTTCGTGCGTTTGTTTGCTCGTTTCATTCAAAAAAAAACTCGGATAGATTTTTTCGTAAAGAATGATAGTAACTACTATATTATTCAAATGCACACCAAATTTTATATTCATTTTAAAATATCTCTCCACAATCTTTGTGTGCCCTAAAACGCATTGTTTATGCGTTTGTTCGCTCGTTTCATGCTAAAAGACTCGGCTAAATTTTTCGTAAAGAAATGATGGTAAGTACTAAATTATTCAAATGCAAACCAAAATTTGTATTCATTTTAAAATATTTCTCCATAATCTTTGTTTCCACTCTAAACTTATGTTTCGTGCATTTGTTTGCTCGTTTCATTCGAAAAAAACTCGGAAAGATTTTTCGTAAAGAATGATAGTAAATACTAAATTATTCAAATGGAAATCAAAGTTTGTATCCATTTTAAAATATTTCTCCGCAATCTTTGTGTGCCTCTAAAACTCATGTTTCATGCGTTTGTTCGCTCGTTTCATGCTAAAAAACTCGGCTAGATTTTTTGTAAAGAAGGATAATAAATCCTAAATTATTCAAATGCAAACCAAAATTTGTATTCATTTTAAAATATTTCTCCACAATCTTTGTTTGCACCTAAAACTCATGTTTCGTGCGTTTGTTTGCTCGTTTAATTCAAAAAAAACTCGGATAGATTTTTCGTAAAGAATGATAGTAAATACTAAATTATTCAAATGGAAATCAAAATTTGTATCCATTTTAAAATATTTCTCCGCAATCTTTGAGTGCCCCTAAAGCTCATGTGTCATGCATTTGTTCGCTCGTTTCATGCCAAAAAAACTCGGCTAGATTTTTTGTAAAGAAGGATAATAAATCCTAAATTATTCAAATGCAAACCAGAATTTGTATTCATTTTAAAATATTTCTCCACAATCTTTGTTTGCCCCTAAGACTCATGTTTCGTGCGTTTGTTTGCTCGTTTCATTCAAAAAAAAACTCGGATAGATTTTTTCGTAAAGAATGATAGTAAATACTAAATTATTCAAAATACAAACCAAAATGTATATTCATTTTAAAATATATCTCCACAATATTTGTGTGCCCTAAAACTCATTGTTTATGCGTTTGTTCGCTCGTTTCATGCCAAAAGACTCGGCTAAATTTCTCGTAAAGAGTGGAAACAAAGATTGTGGAGAAATATTTTAAAATGAATACAAATTTTTGTTTGCATTTGAAGCATTTAGTATTTACCCCAAATTTTTCACAGGTCGAGTTATTTATTACACAGAGGTCCAAACCAGACAAGTGTAAATGTTAAAATGATCACCAGATGCCCTGTCCAGTGCAATTAACCACCGCTTCACCACCTTCCCCTTCTGAAACCCTTCCTGCAACAGGATAGTAATACACGAGCGCCTCGGCGAAGGCGGCCTTGATCCGCTCGGTCGGGCGATCGCCCTGCGGGAAGACCGAGATGAAGTCGACGTAGACGGTGGGGGCGCTGGCCCGGTCGATGGAGGAGAGAGGGAGGAGCCCCTGCGGCGTGGACGTCGCCGGCGGGACCTGCACCGGTGATGATTTCGTCACCGTGTAACTCATAAAGTGGAGTCGGTATTTTGTTCCTTTTGTTTGGGTTTGTTTCACGACACCGTATATATAATTTATTTTTAAATAAAAGATAAAAACGGTATATAAAAATAGAAAAACAATATATAAAATAAGAAAACAGTATATAAAAGTAAAAAAATAAGAAATATACAAATAATAAATAACAGTATATTAAACGACAAAATAATATATAAAATAAAAAAATAATATATAAAATAAAATAAAACAGTATATCTACGGTGGTACTGTCGTACTACAGTGTTATAGTGTTCGGAGGCGGAGTTGAACAGTGGAAAATTGAAAGAATATATTAATATATAGAATTGGAGATGTGCATTTAACTGAACTGTGTACCCGGCCTGTAATTTTCCTTTAGGTTGTATCTTGCAACAAGGACTGATATAATGGATTGAGTCTGTGTAGTTCTGTAAAAAATATCACTTCTTTCTTGACTTTCAAAATCACAACATAGATTTAATCTGTGCTTATAAATTATACTGATGTAAAATATCACTTATCAGAATGATTTTTTATCAGAAAGTGTGGACTTTTTTCTTCATTGCTTATATGTTCAATGTCAAATTATTACTTATGTGTTAAGTTAACTGATACATAAATATTTAATAAATGATGGATAAAAATAAGTTTATTAAATAGTTAAGAGGGTACAAATAAATTAATAAAAAGTTGAGTGGCGAAAACAAAATTAGTTAAATAGTTAAGGAGTTGGCAATGGATGTGCTGGCGGTAGATGTAAAAAATTTATTTTTTGATATATCAAAATTTTTATCCGTTTTAGCAAGAAAATTAGTTCGAAAATTTGAAAAATAACGTCTACCGTCAGTTTTTTGACGTTAATGGCATTTTTCACATCTATCGCTAAAATATCTGATGGTAAAACTAATTTTTTTACTAATTAATCTATTAAAAAACAGCCAACGAAGAAAATTGAAAAATAACGTCGGCCGCTGGAATTTCCGGCGGTACCCTGAATAGGTGGTCTGTGCTAGTTAGTTAGTTAATTCTTTTGATAGGAGTGTTATTTGCTCAATTATTTTCCGTTTGGTGCTGCTTAAAAAAAAAAAAGTCCCCTTCCTTACTCCTAACTCGCCAACTGACCAGCTCAAACTCAAAACTCCATTCCCACATCTCTTTCTTTCTTTCGTTCGTTCTTCTATGTCAGCTAAGAATTTGTTTGATAATTGTATAATCCAGACAAGATTTAACTACCCAAGAAAAGACTGTCAAGATTTTACGGCTGTACAAGCCAAGGTTTGCTTGGTATGAACTCTTTTAGTACTTGATAGATTTTAATTTGTTAGTGTCCAAAAGAAAGCCATTCTTCTAGTAAGTTGATATAAACAATAAAATCCCAACTTACACAATAAACTAAGCAATAAGCATAGGCTTGTCTCAAGTTGAGCTACATTTGTCCAAGGATAAGCATAGGCTTCTCTCAATTTCTTTAGCTGCATTTGTCCAAAGAGCCATGCCCTCTCTAAATCTTGAGTTTCTTGACTATATCCTTGTTCACCTGTTTATACACAAAATATTATCATAAACTAACTATACTAATAAACTAAAACCTGAAATGGAACAAATAGGGATTTCTTGCATATAATCTGTAATTATGAAACAATCAACAAAAAATTATATGAAAGAAAAGTACCAGTTGCAAGCTATGAGTATGTTCTAAGGACAAACTATTGGTAGTCCCCCCCCCCCCCCCCCCCCCACCAACCCACCCACCAAACACACATACCAAAAATGACCTAAATCAGCATATTTAATTTGAAGTCCCAAATAAAAACTAAAGAGCAAGGAAATAAAAAAAAAGAAATATATTGGAAAGAATTCTAAGGAAAATAAAAACAACTCAATAGATATCTCAAATTGCAGCAATGGAAAAAAACTCGGAGCAAGTTTAACCTCCAGCGTTTTGAGTATGCAGGACGAGAGCACCGAGAAAAGGAGGGCAGAGAGAGGCGCGAATCTGTAAAGTGGTGAGCGGAGAACACGAGAGGTGCTGCATGAACGGGAAATAGTGATGGAACGTCGGGTCGAGCAAAGAGAAGAGGGAAAGGCGAGCGGGGGCCGAGTGACAAAGGGAGAGGGAAGACGCGAAAGAAAGGATCACTGGCAAGTGGCAAGTGGCAAGTGGCCAAGATTTAAATGGCCATTTAAGAATAAAACTAACAGAGGTTAATAATTTTTGTTTAAACGAGGGACTACATGCGCACTGCATGGTAGTACAAGTAATAAAAATGTCATATTGATAGGACATGGGCAAATGATACAAGCAGTAATTGTTTTAATAGGAACAAAAAATTTAATAATAAAATTACACTTTGATTCTTTTCTAATTTATTCAATATATTTAATTAAAAAAAGATAAGAATGATAGTCGGATTCTTCTCTCTCTTCAAATTTAATGTGATTGACTCTTTGACATTTAATGAGTTATAAAAAACAACATAATATTTTTTTTCTTTTCTTTTCTTATTCACATAAATGTTTTATTTAATTTTATATGATAATATTTCGACAAAATATGAATGATATATATACATTAATAAATGTATAGAATTTATTACTTCATCATTTTTTCTTTTTGTTGCTTGTTAGGCTTGGTACTGTTGAAATAAACATATTATTTTAATTGAAGGGAGATGGAGTTATTAATAATGTTAACATGACATAATATTAGTATAAAGTGCCGACTAGACAATATAAAGAATATTACTATTTTAAAATATGAAAAGTAGTTACTTCTCCATAAACAAAAACCTAGAAGTGAATAAAAAAGTCAATTTGATCAGTACTTTTTATTCAAAAAATGCTATATTAAAAATTCTTTTTTTTTTTTTTGTCATTTCTTTCCTTTTCTTTTCTAGTCATGAAAGATAGAAAGAATCTTCATTGGTGTGAGCTGATTTTTGGACTTTTTTTTTTATAGCACTATTTGCCAAAATAAAGCAACAGTTGCCACTGGTTTGAAAATAATGTGGTAACTACCATTTCCGCCACTATTAGTGGCGGAACAAGCTGTGTTCCGCCACTAGTAGTGGCGGAACAGATAGATTTTCAGTTCTGCCAAAAACGGTCCATTTGACGCACTAAACGTGGTTAATTAGTATTAAAAATCTTGTTCCGCCACTAGTAGTGGCGGAACATGTTAAAATATTTCTTTAACCCCCACGGCTCATGAATGGGCAAAAAAATTGAAGAATTACTATGTTCCGCCACTATTAGTGGCGGAACAGTGCAATTAGTAACGGTTTTTCTGAAAGAACCGTTACTAATAGTGTAATTAGTAACGGTTTTTCTGAAAGAACCGTTACTAATAGTGTAATTAGTAACGGTTTTTATGAAAAAATTGTTACTAATAGTGTAATTAGTAACGGTTTTTTTAAAGAACCGTTACTAATAGTGTAATTGTTACTAATAGTGTAATTACACTATTAGTAACGGTTCTAACAATTACACTATTAGTAACGGTTCTTTCAGAAAAACCGTTACTAATTACACTGTTCAGCCACTAATAGTGGCGGAACATAGTAATTCTTCAATTTTTTTGCCCATTCATGAGCCGTGGGGTGGGGGGTAAAGAAATATTTTAACATGTTCCGCCACTACTAGTGGCGGAACAAGATTTTTAATACTAATTAACCACGTTTAGTGCGTCAAATGGACCGTTTTTGGCAGAACTGAAAATCTATCTGTTCAACACAGATTGTTCCGCCACTAATAGTGACGAAAATGGTAGTTACCACATTATTTTCAAACCAGTGGCAACTGTTGCTTTATTTTGGCAAATAGTGCTATAAAAAAAAAAAAGTCTGATTTTTGTTGGTGTGTTTGGGCTTGGGGTGAATGGTTTAATATTGGGCTTTTAAATAACTAGTTTCTATTATTTAGGGCTAGTAGTATTTTTTTTAGTTTGGGGTCCTTATTTTTTGAGGCCTTAGACGCTTACTTACTGGGCCAAAGCCCAAGGCCGGCTCTGAAATAAGCAAAATATGTCTTGAATAAATTAGACAGATCCATACTAATCAACAGTTATTATTCAAATCCTCATTTCTTTTTTTAGCTTAATTGATTGGCACACATAGAAAAAGATAAAAGTATCAATTTACTATAAAAAATTCTTGCTCCAGTCAAAGTAATTCCTGCCCATATCACCATCCTAATACATGGACTAATTTGCCAACCACTTAAACTACAAGGACTAACGGTGCATTTATCCCATATAATAATTATACAATTTAATGCTAATTTATAGAAAATGAACGGAACAAATATTGTTCCTTCAAAGAAAAATATCATTAAGTAGATATGTTAAGATGTACATGGGCCGGGTTGGGCGGATTTGGACCAAACTTAGTACCCAATCTAATTATAATGGGTTTTACTTTTCCAACCCGACCCAATCCATAAAACTTCAAAAATCATCAAAACCGAAGGTTATTTTATTGGGTGTATTGGGCGGTTTGACCGAGTTTTGCAGTTAATTATTCTTTTATAATTTTATTGACCAAATATAATGATTTTGGTATGTCAATACCAAAAAATATGATTTTTTTAATAATTGTATTTATAAATTACTAAAATGGTTGCAAACACAACATAAAGCAATTGTCAAGCATATATAAACAATATAATTTTTAAATTTGAATGATATCACTTCTACCCGAATCATATATATCATTATTTTAACCCTAATGCATGAAATTTATGAATTTTGTTTATAATACATAGATTGATATCTAGATGTTTTATATGTTAAGTTCAAAATTAGAAATTTTTATTTTTAAATTATTGCAATAGAAATTGAGAATATAATATAACATATGAATTTGAAGTAGAAAAGAAAACAAATGATTTGAACTAATGTACTTAACATACATGTGTGAAGTAGAAAATTGTACAAATGGGTGGAATTTAATGTACTTAATATATAACTTGGAATTTTTCGAGTTGGGTCGGGTTAACTTGAATTTTTAAATTCAAACCGGCACCCTAACCCATAATCCGGGTTGTTTAAAATATAAACCCAGAAGCAATCAGACAACTTTAAAACCGACAAAAAATAGATCGGGTCGGGTTTGGGTTGATCGGGTTGGAATTTTCTTGTACACCCGTATAGATATGTTTAAGGACCACGAAAAATTGAGTTAATTGGACCAAATGGTCCGTTAATTGGACCTCATGGTCCAGAACATTTAGGCCCACTCTGTTTCACTTTGCTTCGGATTGTTCAGTCGTATCAAAAGCCGCCGGGCCTCGACTCGACTAGAAAGAACCAGAGAAACCTAAAACCCTACACGAGCGCCGTTACCATTTTCACTTGTCTTCAAATCTAGGGTTAACTCTTCTTCTTCTAGGTTGAGAATGTCGATCGCGGCGCAGATGCCTGATATACTCGGCGAGCGCCAGTCTGGCGAGGGCGTGCGTACCCAGAATGGTAAAACCCTAGATCGTATTCTCGTTCAAATAGTTTCGGATCGTGATTAGATGCGAGATCTGTATATTCGAATTGAATTTTGTTTAATATTATCCGATTTTTGTGTGATTTTCATTGTTTGTGTATTTTTCAGTGATGTCTTGTCAGGCTGTAGCAAATATTGTTAAATCATCTCTTGGCCCTGTTGGCCTTGATAAGGTACTCTTTTGTTCTGCAATTTCAGGTTCAGAGAAGAAAGAATGAAAATATATCTTGCTTGTTAACATGATATTTGGATTGAAAAATATAAGGTTTTTAGGTTCGAGGAAAGAAAGAATGACAATAGCAATAATAATATTAGTAAGGGTAATTAAGTAAAATGGTAAAGGCTGTTTGAGTAAAGTAGTTAGGCTTAATATTTTTTTTTGTTGTTGGAAAACATTTGGATTTGTTAAAATGTTTGGGAAGTGTAGGGTATATATATAATTATATATAGATAATCTAGTCATGTAATGTTCTCAATTATGCAACGAAATGAATTAGTCTCTTTTTTATATACCCAACACTTAAGAAACCTTCTAACGAAATCAAATGTTTTCCAACAACTTGAAACAAAATATTAAACCAATACCCTTTACTATTTTACTTAATTGCCCTTACTAATATTATTATCACTATTATCATAGTTAAGTCATGACAGAGTGATAGTAGGTCATGCTTCTGACTGGAAATAGTAGAGAACTTGAATTTATGTAAATTGCATAAATGTCTTAAACATTTTTCCTCATGACATTGTTTCTTTCTGCTTACTAGTTTGAATGCTCGTTTATATCTATTAAGTCAGTCAGTCGATTCTTATCATATAGAGATTTTATTTGCTATTCAAGGAATTTAATTAATTTTGTGAATTTTTTTTGTTAATAATATTGATGAATTAAACAATTTCAGATGTTAGTGGATGACATTGGGGATGTCACAATTACAAATGATGGCGCAACGATACTCAAAATGCTTGAAGTAGAGCATCCAGCTGCCAAGGTAATAAAAAAAAAAAATGCCTCAGTAACTACTAATGTTGGATCAATAACATTCCTTAACAATAATACAATAAGCAAAAAAAGTAGTAATTTTATTTATTTAATTTTGTACAGGTTCTTGTGGAGCTAGCTGAGCTTCAAGATCGCGAGGTTGGAGATGGCACAACATCTGTTGTTATTGTAGCTGCTGAATTGCTTAAGGTTTGCTTATCAACACTTGATATTATTTTTTAAAATTTTAATTCTATAATTATCATTTTAATTGAATTGTGATTATGTTGCAGAGGGCGGATGTGCTTGTAAAAAACAAAATTCACCCTACATCCATCATCAGCGGCTATAGGGTATTTTTTTTTTTAATTTTGTTAATAGAAATAAAAAATTACATTTAGGTCAAATTTGATGCTAATGTTTTTGTTTCTATATATTTACATATATAGCTTGCTATGCGAGAGGCTTGCAAGTATGTTGAGGAAAAGCTAGCTATCAAAGTATGAATACTTTCCTATCGATAATAATTTATCATCGTACCTTATTTCTATATAAATATACGTAGGTAATTGAAATGTGATTATGGATTATTGTGAATTATTATTTAGGTTGAAAAGCTTGGAAAAGATTCCATCATAAACTGTGCAAAGACAAGCATGTCTTCAAAGTTGATCTCTGGTGATAGTGATTTCTTTGCCGCTCTTGTGAGATGATAAATGTTATTTTTGTATACTTTCCTTAATTATAATGGAAATTAATAACTCAAGATTGTTTGTTTAAATTTAAATTTAGGTTGTAGACGCAGTTCTGGCCGTAAAGACTACAAACTCCAAGGGAGAAGTGAAATACCCAATCAAGGTGAGAATAATAGTAGAAAATTCAACAACTTTTTAAAAATAAACAGGAATCATCGAGAATACTCTAACTCAATAATTGCTAATTTTTTTTATATTCAGGGAATAAATATAGTGAAAGCGCACGGAAAGAGTTTGAAGGAGAGCTATTTATTAAACGGGTACGCGATTAACTCTGGAAGGGCTGCACAGGGAATGCCTACTAGAGTGGGCCCCGCAAAAATCGCTTGTCTTGATTTCAATCTCATGAAAACCAAGATGCAAATGGGAGTTCAAGTCCTGGTTACTGACCCTAGAGAGCTCGAGAAAATCCGTCAGAGAGAGTCTGACATCACCAAAGAGAGGATTGAGAAAGTTCTCAAAGCTGGAGCTAATGTCGTTCTCACCACCAAGGGAATTGATGACATGTCACTCAAAGCAAGTATTTTCAACCCTAATTTGACTTTTGAAATTTCATTTAGTTTAATTTTTTCAAAGGCTAATATACTAAAATTGGGGATGTAATATTATTGTAGTATTTTGTGGAAGCTGGAGCAATTGCGGTTAGACGTGTGCGCAAGGAGGATCTACGCCATGTTGCAAAGGCCAGTGGCGCCACAGTGGTATGCATTATTTTTAGTACATACATATTTATTTATGGATAGAT
Source organism: Juncus effusus (assembly GCA_027726005.1). Classification (NCBI taxonomy): domain Eukaryota; kingdom Viridiplantae; phylum Streptophyta; class Magnoliopsida; order Poales; family Juncaceae; genus Juncus; species Juncus effusus. The sequence goes on from CM050901.1 coordinate 5,730,045, forward strand.
TTCATGATATTTATAACAATAATGATATTGACAGGTGACCACATTTGCTGACATGGAAGGAGAGGAGACCTTCGACCCAAGCTTCCTTGGACACTCTGATGAAGTCGTGGAGGAAAGGATCGCTGAAGATGATGTCATCATGGTCAAGGGCACCAAAAACAATAGCGCTGTTAGTCCACCCCCAATTTAATATTTTAAAATAAAGGGAAACTCTTCAAAAACCCCGCTAACATTTCGGGAACTTATCAAAAACCCCCTAACTCGTGAAATTCTTTATAAACCCCTTATAAAGTGGGTTGAATTTTTCTTATCCCCCTATGGGGTTCATCCTTTGAACATTTTTAATGGACCAAAATGGCCTCATATAATTATTTTCATATTTAATTTTGTTCTATTAAAAGATAATTCAACCCACCTTATAGGTGGTTTTTGATAAATTCTAGAAAAGTTGGGGGGGTTTGAAAAATTTCCCTAAAAAAATATATATTTATATCTTATAAGTTTGTGAGAATTTCATTTGAATGAAAATTCATTCAGGTGTCTGTGGTGCTGAGAGGTGCGAATGACTATTTTCTGGACGAAGTGGAGCGGTCGTTGCACGACGCTCTGTGTATCGTGAAGAGAACTCTTGAGTCGAACACGGTCGTTGCTGGAGGCGGTGCAGTTGAGGCTGCACTCTCAGTCTATTTAGAGTATCTCGCAACGACTCTCGGCTCCAGAGAGCAACTCGCCATCGCTGAGTTTGCCGAAGCACTTCTAATCATTCCCAAGGTAATTGAATAAAATGATTATTTTTTGGGATAAATGCACCGTTAGTCCCTGTACTTTAATTAGTTGCACGTTTAGTCCCTGTACTTTTCATTTTAACTTTTTGGGGTTTAGACTTTAGGGTTTATAAATTCTGCAATTTAGTCCCTCAGTTAAGGGAAGGAGCTAACACCGTTAATTTTTTTTAATAAATTGCTATTTTGCCCTTTCAATTTTAAATGAAAAAATATCTTTGTTATTTTTATTTTTGCGAAGGAAATAATTCTACCAAAAATAATAATAAATACAAATATATTTTTATTATTATTAAATTTGAATAAACATTGTGTTTGATATCATCTATAGGGGTACAATTGTCATAATGTAAAAAAAGTTAAAAGGTGTTAACTATTTCCATTAAGTGAGGGACTAAATGTGCACAATTTCTAAAGTATAAGGATTAAAAAGACTAAATTAATAGTGCAGGGACTAAACGTGCAAACAATTAAAGTACAGGTACTGACGGTGCATATATCCCTTATTTTTTCTTCTCTTTTCCCAAAATGAAAGATCCGTAAATAAAAGCAGACGTGATGGTAAATGAAATGAAACACTGCAGGTACTGGCTGTGAATGCTGCGAAGGATGCGACGGAGTTAGTGGCGAAGCTGAGAGCATACCACCACACTGCCCAAACGAAGGCTGATAAGCAGCATCTTTCGAGCATGGGTCTCGATCTTGAAAAGGGCGTCACGCGCAACAATCTCGAAGCCGGCGTAATCGAGCCTGCGATGAGCAAAGTCAAGATCATTCAGTTTGCGACCGAGGCGGCCATAACGATCCTCAGGATCGATGATATGATCAAGCTTTCCAAGGACGAACAAGGGGGCGAGGAGTAGAACCTTCTATCGTCCCTACATAATTGTGTGCTTTGAACCGATTTTTTTTTATGTTTGTACTTGTTCTAGGACATGTTTTGGTTTGCTTATTCAGTGAGATTTTGATTTGCTCTGTTAGAGGGTGTTTTCCTGCGTCTCGGGTTTTGATATGGAAACATCTTTGGCTTTGTATCATTTATTTTAACTAGATATGTAATGTACTTTGTATTTGAAACTTGCCCTGATTATTCTTGGATTAATGTTGGCTAAAACGTAGTTTTTTGGTTTATCTAAGTTTCTCAATTTGGGGTTGTATGCTAGTAAATAAGAGAATGTATTTCGCTTTTTTTGGGCCGGACAGTCCCTATTGGATGGTCTAAGATGGGCCGAGAAGGAGGTAAGAGAATTTATCATTTCGGAAGGTCTAGGATTTGTTTGGAGGTGCAAGGGATTTCAAAAATAAAGTAGGGTATTAGGAGAATTATGAAATCAAGTGTGTGTATTAGGAAAATATAAGGTACGTTTTTGTTTATAAGTCGAGAAACTTGTTAATTGGTCAGTATTTTTCAAGGAAAACATGAAACCTCCCAAACTTGCCTGCCAGCTTTTTCATTCCTGCCTTTTCCGCTACTCCTGCATCTTTCTCCGTGCACATCCCTTCCATTGTTTTCAGTCGAGGTATATTTCTCTAGCTTTTGTCATTTTTTCTAATTTTGGAGTTTGTTTTCAGGTCTATTGGGTTTTGTTGAAATGTGATCTTCATCTCTTTATACCTCTGTGTTTGATGTTTTAATTTGAAGTACGTTTGTTATGGTCTCTCTCTCTATATTCTAGTTGCAATATTTATGTCCTTCGTTTTGCACGAGAGGTGTTTGATGTTTGCCTTCTCTTTTATCTTCTAGTGCATGCGCACTGGTTTGTGAAGTTTCTTGGTAATAATTCATATTTTGGTCCAATGATCTCAAGTATCTCTCATAGATCTAACATGGCACCACCTTGGATCGTTCCATGAAACTCAGCCACTCAGCCCTTTTGACTAGAAAACTCTTCTAATTTAGTGATTGTGTTAATCATGTGATTAAATTTCTTATTCTTATATTACAATTTACATATTTTTCAAAATGTATGTTTGCTCGACTGAGAATGAATCAAACTGAGTAATTGATTTGATAAATCACCTTGTTTTGTAAAGTTATATCCGTACATCATTCCATATAGAAGAAGCCATTATATGGCGGAAAGCAGGCATCCTGTGTGTGGTATCATAAGCTTCACACTTCTCTTTGTGGCTTGAGGTTCTCTTCTTCAGCTTATGGTTATTCTCTCCTTATTTGTCATGAGAATGGTGATACAATGTTTCTAATGGTATATGTCAATGATATTTTGGTCATTAGATACAACCCGCCAGTTAATCCAAAGCTCGTGAACTCACTCTTTAGTCATAAGGACTTCGGAGAGCTCAATTACTTTCTCCGTACTGATCAGGCAATCTCTAATTTTCATGACATGCATCTCTCTCAAGTCTCAACCCCTGTATGTGCATTTTATTCTCCTAGTTACACTTACAAGGCAAGACATATCCTTTGCCGCGAATAAATGTTCACAATATATGTAGTATTCCCCACCGAGGTTCATCGAGTCTTGCCGTGAAGAAAATGGTTGTCGAGTTTTATGTTAAGAGTGAAGAAAATGTAAGTTAGAGGATTATTTATAGCATGTAAAATGTTTGTTAAATTGATTGTGTAGGGCTCTTGCACTGTTAAAGTAAGACGAGAGGAAGATTAGGTGAAACCTAATTGAGTCGATAGATTGTTATCTTCATTCAGTTAAGAGATAGAAAAAGTATACTAAGTTTGTTTTGAGATTATTCTCTCTTTTATCATATAATATCTCTTAGAGCCAAGTGATCTACTAGTCTGGCACAACGTCCCAAATAGACACATATCTTCCTAGCCTCCAAACACATAAAATTGGCTACCTAGTGGTACAATTCGTTGACTATTTTAAATTACTCGTTTTAAATTCAATACTCAAGTTGAGACTATTTTCATTTCCTCTCAATTTCATTTCGGAGTGTTACAATAAGTTTTTTTTTACATTTGATTCATATATTTTGATCTAGAATTTGGTGGTACCAAAACAAACAGTAGCTCAAGTACATTATTTTTGAAGTCCTCCAGCGAGCTTAGGAAATGTTTTTAAGAAAGAAAAATTAAATTTCTCAATTGATGCATATAGATTTTTGAACTCATAAGCTTTGTTATTTCAAGTAAGATACTTTACCATTAAACTATTAGACATTTGCTACTCGAGTACATTATTAGAAAAGAAAATGATTTAACCCTACTTTACATCTTAACTCCTAGTTTTTCTATAAAACTTTAACTAATGTAACTTCAAGTTAGTAATTAACAGTTCATATAAATAGTGATTTGCCATTATAAAGATTGACTACATTGGGAAATATTCCAAATTTGTTCTATCCTGGTGCTTTTTTCATCTTAATAGTAATCGAGCAATTATTTTAATCTTCTTTTGGATACCTTTGTACAATTTTTGTCTTCAACAGTTTTTTTTTTTTTTTTGAATCGATAGTTGGATAATTTGGTGTCATGACAAAGGCAAGGAAGCTTTGTGAAAAATCCTTTGTCCTGGTGCTAGGATGGCAAGAGGGTCATAGTCTTGTTTCATCCTTTTAAATGTCTCCCATTTATCTCCAAAGTGGGCCCTCCATTCCTCTTGAGTGAAATAGTAGGGCAGATATTGTTTCATGCCAATATTTCTTCTGTTGCAGAACTCAATTATTCTTTTATTCTGATTCAATGCATATTGGAGATTTTCGTTTTTATCCAATGAAGGAGTAGGAGATGGTGCAGACGAGAGGAAAGCAACCAAGTAAAATATTTCTTCTTTTGGAATTACGACTGATGTTTTATTGTTCCACCTAGAATCATGAAATTGTACAATTAGAATAAATCATTATTAAGAAAGACATTTTAATGATGCTTCTGAATTATAATTTCATATAAAAGGACCGCAAAAATAATTTATAGTTGATAATTTTAGTTATATATGGCTTATATGAGCATGACATGGCAACAAAATGGTCTTTCTGAAATAAATTATTTAGATTTTACTTCTCACCTCGTATATAGAAAATAATAAGAAAAATAATTCATTTTTTTAAAGGAAGCAAAATACCACACATCAGGCTTTATTTCTACTGAATTGTAAAATAATTCATTTTACTTATAATAGTAGTTAACTTTGTCTTACAAAATACATATTTGGCTAGATTATTAACATAACAAATTTAATCATCTAAGTATGACACCTTTAGTTCTTACAAAAAAAAATGTTAAGAATATTCATTTTAAACAAGCAAATATCTTCTTGAATAAAAGTTAAAAAATTATCAAGGTAATAATTCGAGTGAGTGATTAAATTTGTTTTTCCATATAAATTTATAAAGGCAGAAATAAGTAAATATAATACTTATGAGATAAGATGGATAGTAAAGTTACTTGGATCTATTAACGGGGTAGAGCAGTATGGGACCAGTGCTGGTGCTCTTAAGTATTTTCCCAAAAACCCCCTTTCCAAATTCATGGATTTTGCTTCTTGGAATGAGGAGATTTAACCAAGGATGAGGTACCTCCCATAGCCCCTGTGATCTCAATTTAACTTCTGGTACATGCACCCGGTCTAGGAATTCAATGTAGCTTACTTCCGACTGGAACAGAGTAGATTTGACGTACCGTAGCCGAGACAGTAGCTCCTCCACTTCCTATCAATACATAAAAAGGATCTTGAATGACATATGTTTGGTTAATTATTTATATATGCGGAACCTCAGCAGTTAATAGAAGTATATAACGGTACTCTACAACTGATAATGAACCCACAAGATGTATTGAAATTAATAATATTAATATAATAATTTATGCATATATTTACTAGCATTTGAACTCGGGCGCACCTTTTCCATGGTTTCAAGCTCATCAGCGTTGTAATTTTTTGTCATTTCAAGACAAAAAAGGGTCCGCCCCTCAGAGTGAAACTGATTTGCCATCACTGGATCCTGTGGCTTGAAAGAAGACCTCCAATTGTTAAGTAGACCCGTTCTATTTATTATTACAAATCCCTCCATATAATCGAATGTTTTCTCCATAGATATAAGCATCTCTTGATCCTCCGTAAATGTTGCAAAGTCTGAGTACAGTACCCTCAGCCATTTCACCTGTATGTAAAATAGTATATAATTATTTCAACAAAAACAGCTAATTAGTAATTGAAAGAGAACTACATTTCCAATGCTGTTTATATTTTGCACCATTATTTGTAAGATGAATAGCCTTTCATAATATTGTGGAATTGAGGATGCAAAATGTAAAATTTGCAAGTGCAGTATTTTCAGATTACCATATTTGGAGCTGGTTCAAGTGCAACTCTAGCTCTAGTAATGATTCCAAATTGGCCAAGACCACCAAGAGCAGCAAAGAACAAATCAGAATTATCTTTTGCAGAGCATTTCACCACTTCTCCTTTCCCTGCAAACCAACATCATGCAATAACATACTATCATCAATATTTAATAAAACTGAACTCAATTATTTTTAACTAATTTCCTCAGAATACTCAGAAATTAAAATGTTTATAAACCTGTAATAATATCCAGTTCATATATGTTGCTTATCTGCGGCCCATGCCTGAACGTCTGGCCACTAACACCAGCATTAGAGAGGGTCCCACCTACAGTGAGATACAAATAGTCGGTCCACGACTTAGGAGCTAGACCATGTTTAAGTGTTTCTTTTAACACATTGATCCATAGTTCCCCTCCCGAGACATCCACGTAAGCCAATTCGCCTGCATGCACCCCAAGTTGCATCCCCTTAAGTGACTCCATGTGTATCACGATGCCACCTGGAGCTTGAGCCTGGCCTTTAAGAGAATGGCCGTGACCTCTTGCTGCTATTGTAAGACTTGATGCTGGGCCCATATGAAAAATATGTTTTACAGTTGTGCTTATGTCTGTGACAGATTGAGGATACAGTACAGCCGATGGCTGATGATTGCACTGGTTGCCGAAGTCCTTCGAAAAGTCTGAGATGTTTTCAAAGAGGAAGTAGCCATCGACTTTTAGTGCTTGTAACGAAACTGGTACTATGGGGTTTGGATCCGATATATGCATAGTGAGACCGCTAAGAGATATTAACATTACGAGTTTGAGAAAACAGAGGTTGTCATGTGGATGCATGGTGTGTCGTTATGGAGAATACGATATGAAGGGTGTTTTAGTGGGTTTGGGGAGAGTAGATAGGTAAATGGTGAAGGGGAAGGGAGGGAGATATAAAGACTTCGAGAAAGAGAGAGAGAGTGGTGGATTGGTCTACCAAAGTTTGGCTACTGGTGATATAAAAAGAAAAAGAAAAGCTTAAATAGCTGGGTTGCTTGTTGAATTATATCTTATAAAGGCCACTATTTTTTTTAAGTATCAAACTGTTGATATTTTATTTTATTTATAGAGACAACTGTTTTGGGCTTTTGGCTTTCTATTTTGGAGGAAAAGGTGAAGGAGGACATGCGTTAGTTAAAGTAGTGTGGACTAGAGACTCTGGAGGAGGATCCACGGTGAACCTGGCACATCAGGTCAGTTCACGAGCCAGGAAAAAATGGGTACCATAATACCATAAGAACTCTTGTGCACTCCGAATGTAATCATTATAACATATTGCTAATGACCTTTTTTTTTATATGTACAAACAAGAGGTAAAAATCTAAACATTTAAATTTGCATCTCCAATTTTTATTGGTGGGGTATGATACATTGCATATGGTGATACCTTGTAAGTTTAGTTGACTTGATGTCGAAAAACTGTTGTCTTTAATGTAGAAAAAATTAGGAAATGTTATCTTGTATTCTACTTGGATGGTTCTGCTCATGTCCCAGTAGTTGAGTGAGAAACAAAAGAAATCATAAATAGTGATTTCATGAAGAGTTTAAATTAGATATTTTATAGAACATATTCTTTCCTGCAGTGCAAGAGGGGGGGGGGGGGGGGGGGGGGGGAGGGGAGGGGAGGATTTTTAAAAAAATATTAATTTGACATGATGTTTGAGTTTATTGGTATAGTTTTTGGTATAACCAAAGACGGAACCATAGATTGAATTTTAAGGTGGGCCGAGTCGGAAACAACAAATAAGGAAAACTATATTTGTTATCAAATCATAAGTAAAAACAGAAACTCTATTATATGTAGTTTTACATAATTAATTTTTCAAAATATAAATAAAAAATTTCTAAATATATGTAACTATTATGTGAAAATAAGATTCACAAATTTCACATATTATATTATTATATTATATAGTATAATTTTGAAGGGTCATATCTACAGTAAAAGCACAAAAAGATGCCACGTCATGCCAAAAAACTCTATCTTTTTGATCAAACATCAATGGCTATTATTTAGTGATTTATATGTCTCCATATTTCCCCAAGATATTATGTATTTGTAACTATGGTGCGGCTTACCGAAAACAAAACTTGAATCCACTATCTTTCACTATTTGTTTCATATACTTAATTGATACACCATGTGTTACAACTTTGAATATTACTATACAATAATATTTTAAATAATGATATCACGTTCCGTAGCGAATTACCTTTTTTTTTAGTGATTGTCATTATCATATTGCCCCTAAAACGTAATTTTTGTGATTTTTCAATGCGTGTTGTGTTGTATGGCTGGAAATCCGTTATAGTGCCGCTATTTAAAACATTGCTTTACGATTTTTTTATTATCTAATTTTTTGTTTCTTCACATCCATCGAAAGATTTGTACTGCTAATTATAATTTCTAACTAAAATGAATATATTACTATGTTTGATAAGGTGGGGCTAATTAAGTGAAGTTTGTTTAAGAATGTTTTTGCTCAGCAAAATGTATAGTTGAGAATTGAGATATTGCGAATATCGGTGTACAATAAGGGGATAATTTTTCTTTATATTTTATTTTTGTTAACAAATATGCAAAATAGTTTTTTCAAGAGCATTGCTCTTAAATAAGTGAATCAGGGGAGAAAATCGGTAGAATCCTGATTCAGATAGTTGTCATATAACATTTGTATCAATATCTTTTTTTTACATTAAGAGTCAACTTCGAGTATGGTTAGATAAATGGATATATAGATACGAAAACGGATACGAGATTCGGATATCTATGAATCCAAATTCGGATTTTTTTGAATATTAAACGGATATTTAATATACAATTTTCATAAATTTCAGAATTGCTAATTCATAGACAAAAACGAGGGTTTGAAAAAAACGACAAATTTTCATTTATCATTATCCAATAAAAAAATAAAATTATTAAGAATTCAATAAAAAAGAACACATTATATTCTAAATTATGAGTCTCTACCATCTTAGAGTCTTAAATTCTTTTTTTTTTGAGGTTCAACCTATTAGGTTGAGAGATTTTAACACAAATAATAAATGAATTTCTTATTTGTAGGCTGTGCAAAAATATTGTTGCAAAATTTATGCAACATAAATAGATAATATTATTCATGTTATATGATAAGATATTAAGAAAATAATATTGTTATTATATTTTTTGTTGTTATGTATATGAGTATAAATTGGTTGTGAGTTGGAAGTTATGTTTGATTTTTTTTTTTGTTGAGATGTGATTTATGAAATTAGCAAATGATGTATAGATTATAATTTCTTATTTGTAGGCTATGCAAAAATATTGTTGCAAAATTTATGCAACATAAATAGATAATATTATTCATATTATATGATAAGATATTAAAAAAATAATATTGTTATTGTATTTTTTGTTGTTATGTATATGAGTATAAATTGGTTGTGAGTTGGAACTCATGTTTGATTTTTTTTTTTTTTGCTGAGATGTGAAACATGAAATTAGAAAATGATGTATAGATTATAAGATTAGAAAATAAAAGCAGAAATAAAGGATTTCCATTTTAATTTATTAATTTAGGTTGAGAATGAAGTATAGAAGAGAAAGAAATTGGTGAAAATGGAAGAAAATAGACCTAATAAAGATAAGAATTAGAAGGGTCCATGAACCGGGTTTTTTTTATAATCCGGGTCACGGTTTTTTTTCCTAAAACCGGACGGTTTGTCCAATTTTTACTAGTTCGACCGAATCGGAAGTGTGCAGAATGACATTTGTACCCTTGCTTTTCATAAGAGCCGGGATTGTTTGAGCAGGGGTATTTTTGAAAACTCATACGAATTCTGTGAAATGACTTTTTTGCCCTTGATTTTTGAAGCGGCGAGGTTTTAATGGAGGGTATTATTGTAATTTCACGCGAGAAGCCACAAAAATCAGAACTAAATTCATGCATTGTATGGAATTCGAACCCAGGTCACTAAGGCGGAATTCAATACCATCTGCGCTACACAAATTATCTGCTAATAAATTATCTAATTAATATATATAGTATATTCCAGGCAGGGACATGTGTCAAAACAGGAAAGAGAAAAAAATCTGCTGTCCCTGGGAGTCGAACCCAAGACCCTTCAAATGAAAGGCAACGCACCTAACCACCGGACCAACTCATTTTTTGTGATTTATTGTATCAAAATAAATTAATATACTCTTCCAAACATGACACGTGTCAGAATGAACTGAAACTTGAATTTTCTTGTATATATGGTAAATTTGTGTCCTGAACCAAGGAAATCCACACAAATCAAATGGCTTGTAAGAGACGTACTAATACAATTCATATGTTTATTTACTTATAAGCCATATAAAATCAAAATTTGCTTTTACAGTTATCTACTTTAGATAGCTTTTTTAATGATTTAACTTTTCAAATTTACGTTTACAACCCTGCTTTTTCATTATTTATTTTGTAACCTCAAGTTTATAGTGCATAATGGGTTAAATTTTATTACTGAAGGACTGAAATTTCAACATAAAAGTACTACTATATAATTTTCAAAATTATAGGGGGGCAAGCTAGATCTTATACTTTTGAATATCTTTTTTTTTTTTAATTTTTTGAGGATCTAAGTTATGAATAGGTAAAGTCAGTCCCACAGTACAAGGTGTTGGGGTTTCATATGTTCGTAACGCAACGGAAAAACAAAATCAAGTCCGATATCCAGAAGAAAGATCTAAGAATTATAATTAAATAAAAAAAAACTTGTAAATTTATATCTTCGGATTACACTTAATGAGTGTCGCTAAATCGATCTCGTTTGAACATTTCTTCCTAGTCGATTAACATTTCTTCCTCTCTAAATGACATTAATAAGGAATTATGGTTGCCTAAAAGAATAAATAACCAATATACACGTATAATATGAAATATCTCTGAAGAACTTAATGTTTGTTTAACATAATTTATACATCTAGATCTCAAAAATATTGACCTAGGGCATACTACTAATAATCTCCTACTTGCACTAAGCCGAATCTAACAAATATCAAATACCCATCGACCTAACATGACACTCATGCTTTGTTTGAGAAAGTGGTTTAGTCAACGGATCGGCAATATTATCATCACTATCGACTTTGCATATTATAACATCTCCTGTCGCAATGATCTTCTTGATCTGATGGAAACACCGAAGTATGTGTTTGTATCACTGATGTGATCTTGGTTTCTTCTCTTGTGCAATCGCCACATTGTTTTGTGATACTAGGAATCACACCTAGTTCGGTAATGAGCTTCTTCATCCAAATTACTTTCTTAGCTGTTTCTAAATCTGCTATGTACTCCGCCTCTGTCATAGAATCTGCTACAGTATCCTGTTTGAAACTTTTCCAACTTACTGTACCTCCATGAAAAAAACACATCACTAGATTGCGATCTAAAATTATCTATGACGGTTTGAAATCTTGAGTCAGTGTAAGATTTTACAACTAGCTCGCTTTAAAATCCTCCATAAACGAAGAATGAATCTTTAGCCCTTCTCAAGTACTTCAGAATATTCTTGACTGCTATCCAGTGACTTTCACTGGGATCAGAGTGATATTTGTTTGTTGCATTTAATGCATATGATACGTCCGGTCTAGTACATAACAAGGCATACATGATAGATCCGACAGTCGAAGCATATGAAATTGTATTCATGCAATTTCGTCCCTCCTGATTAGCAGGACATTGCGTCTTACTCAATGATTTGCCATGCGACATTGGTAAGAATCCTCTTTTCGAGTCTTCCATGTGAAACTGTTTCAACAGTTTCTCAATATATGTATTTTGACTTACACCTATGAGTCTTTTAAATCTATCTATAGATCTTAATGCCTAGGCAGCATCTCCTAGTCGTTCATCGTGAAGGACTTTTCTATAACTGACTTAACATCTAATAATGTGGGAATCTCATTTCCAATGAGTAATATATCATCCACATAAAGTACGAGGAAAACTATTGCGCTCCTACTAACCCTCTTATAAACACAAGGTTCATCTTCATTTTTGATAAAACCAAACTCTTTGCTTACTTCATCAAAACAAAGATTCCAACTCCGAGATGCTTACTTTAATCCATACACGGATCGCTGCAATTTGTAAAACTTTCCAGAATTCTTAAGATTGACAAAACCCTCGGGTTGTGTCATATACACGTACTCGAGTAAATTTCCATTAAGAAATGTTATTTTGACATCTATTTGCCATATTTCATAGTCATAGTATGCGGCTATGACAAGCAGAATTCAAATTGACTTAAACATGACAACTGGTGTGTAGAAAATTTATATAATAAAATAGCTTTCCAAATTATCCTAAATTACTCAGTTTCGATCGCAAGCGCACGATCTACGCATAGAACTTTGGGTGTCGAATCCACATGGATGAGTAGTTAATTTTAGTTTATTTAATATAGTTCGGATTGAATCTTTTAGTGGTCACTTATCAAGCCGCGGACTAGTTTGTCACGATCCTTATTCGCGGTAGAAGGTAGTCTTTAAGTTGATAAAAGAGGATTCTAGGGGTCAAGCTCTTTCGTATTTCTCCATCTGATCTCTTTCGTCATTGTCGGTGTTACTTTCGTCTCTTCTTAGTAGGTGGTGATGGGTTTGATTTCCGCCTTGCTCTCATTCTCTGTCGTTTAGAGCGGCTATCACTTGTCCTCAGATCGTTTGGGAATCGAGAGCCGTGATATGTTCTGGGGAAGTCCTTTCTGGGCCAACGTGCTGCGATCGCCAAATTCCCTCGTTGTAATGCACGGGTCTCTCACTTGTCCTTGAGAGGTGGGACTATCACTTACCCAACTCAAGCAGGCTGTCTAATCCTCCTAACTCCTCAGCTCAGTCTCCGAAGTAGAACGTCACTTCCGTACTCGCTCCACCATGGCTGGTCTTGTTGATCAGATCGGCAGGGTTCCACCTCTAGGGTCTTAGGCTGACGGGGTAAGTAATTTGACACATGTCCGCTGGGCTTTATCACACAGTCTAACACCAAGGCGCTAGGTCTAGGCCTAATGATCTGGTTTCTCCCGGATTATTTACCTGCTGACCTAAATATTCGAGATTTGTCTCGAGTTTGATTGAAAAAACACAAAATAAGATACTATGTATGAAACTTGAACAACACAAACAAATATGAAATTGAAAAGACATTGATACTACAACTCGAACTCTACCTTAGAAAGCGTTTTAGTTACGAGAGTACATAACTAAATTCAAAAGATAAATAAGTTGATACATGAAACCATATAATCTTGTTTGTCTTTGTCTCTTATAATGAAGCACGACTACCTACTACAAACTATGATAGATTTATGACCCCTTGATTGGCCGTAGGGTTCACCCTTTTATAGGTGAAGGGTTGATCTACAATAAAGAAGAAATAAATCTACCCAAAATCTAACCAAATCTAGATCCTAAATATAATCCCAATCAAGACCTAATCAAATAATTCCTGCCGTCTAATCCTAATTGAAGATCAAATCTAATGTCTGATTTTTTTTTCCTACCAAATGAAGTACATTCTTTCTGCACAATAGAGCTAGAATGCTAAATATGTGCCAATCTTCCACAAGAATCATCTGTTGCCTTCTATCTCTGACTATGGTGCTCTTCACCTCTCCCACTGCTGGGTAGTGACCCACGGTTACTGTGATGGCTACCGCGGTTGCAGCAATGAAGACCGGGCCTGAGGGCCTGGCCAATGATCCAACATCGGGCTCCCCTCTATGTAGCTCTAAAAAGGCTCCTTCTAAGCTCAATTTGGCTCCGATTCGCTTCTTTCCTATAATTCAAGACAAACATCAGAAGTAATTTAATTCTAATAAAATAAACTTATAATAATATAAAAAGTATTAAAAATAAGATACAAAGGGAGTAAATATGATATTAATATATTGATATGAATTTGGCCGATCAACAACTGGTGGAAAAGTTTCGTCATAGTCTATACCATGAGTTTGTCTTAAACCTTTCGCAACAAGTCTTGCTTTATAGGTATGCTCATTTCTGTTCATGTCCGTTTTCATCTTGAGAACCCATTTACACCCAATGGTCTTTAAAATCGTCAAGTGGATCAATCAAGTTCCGAAATTAATTATCGTACATGGACTGCATCTCAGCTTTTGTGGCTTCTAACCATTTATGAGAATCTTGTCTCTTATAGCTTCGTGGTAAGATGTGGGCTCATCATCTATGAGCGTCATATTGTTATCATTAGTCACTAGAAATCCTTATCTCTCGGGCTCATGACGAGTTCTATCAGATCTACGAGGATGCTCTTGTGTTTAAAAATCAGACTCATCAACTCTTGAAGAGACTTATTATTCTTCTAATGAATGTTCATTGCTAGTAAATGGATCTTGAACTTCTTCAAGGTGTACTTTACTCCCACGACTTCTTTTAGAAATAAATTCTCTTTCTAAAAAGATATCATTTCGAGCAACAAACACTTTGTTCTTTGATGGGTTGTAAAAATAATATCCTTTTGTTTCTTTAGGATATCCACAAACAAGCATTTATCAGATTTTGGTGTTTATTTAACATAAATTTGATGATTCACATAAGGTCGCAACTAATCTTAAGAAACGATAATGTGGGATTCTAACCAGTCCATATCTCATATGGAGTATTTTGAACAACTTTCGATGGTACTCTATTTTGTATGAACACAACAGTTTCAATGGCATAACCCAAAAAGATATCGGATGATCTGTTTGACTCTTCATTGGTCGAACCATATCTAATAAAGTTCAGTTTCTTCTTTTCGAGATACCCTTCCATTGAGGTATGCCTGGTGGAGTTAGTTGTGAAACTATTCCACATTATTTAAGATGATCGTCAAACTCTAGGCTTAAATATTCAACACCTCGATCTGATCGAAATGCATTTATTTTCTTGTCAAGCTTGTTTTCTATTTCACTCTTGAGAATTTTGAACAATTCAAAAGATTCAGATTTATGCCTTATTAAGTAAATATATCCGTATCTTAAGTCACCAGTAAAAGTAACGAAGTACCGAAAACCATCTCTATCTGGTGTACTCATTTGTCCACATACATCTGTATGTATGAGTTCCAAAAACTCATCTGCCCTCTCACCTCTCTTTGTGAAAGGAGCCTTTGTCATCTTGCCTAGTAAACAAGACTCGCATATCTCAAATGATTCTAAATCAAATAAGTCTAAAAGTCCATGTTGGTGGAGTTTATAAATGCGTTTCTCATTTATGCGGCCTAGATGATAATGTCAGAAGTATGTCGGATTCAAATCATTGGATTTAAATCTCTTTGTATTAATTCTATAAATAGACTTGTAATGTTCATGATCATGATTTAAAACATAAGACCCATTTTCTGATTGACCATTCGCATAGAAAAGATTTTATTTACTTATGATAATATAATTATTCTCAATAACAAATTTATAACCATTCAAAACCAATCTTGACACAGACACAATATTCCTATTCACAGTAGATACATAGTAGCAGTTATTTAAATTTATTACATGTCCAGAAGGTAAAAATAATAAATAAGTACCAACGGCTAATGCAACGACTCTTGCTCCATTTCCCACCCGTATGCTAACTTCACCTCTTGCAAATCTTCTACTCCTTTGCAGCCCCTACAGATTAATTACAAATGTCAGTACCGCATTTGGTATCTAATACTCATGATGAGGAAGTAGATAAATTAATTTCAATAACATTAGTACCTGAAGTAGTAGTCTCACTACTCTTCTTCTTCTTCTTCTTCTTCTTCTTCTTCTTCTTCTTCTTCGTCTTCTTCTTCGTCTTCTTCTTCTTCTTCTTCTAACAACCTCCTTGGGTTCGGACAACGCCCTGCCCTTACTTTTACCTTTGACTTTGCCCTTGAATTTTCTTTTATGACCCTTTCCTTCTGAACCAAGAGAACAACATTGACAACATTTGTCTTCTTAGTCCCCTCGAAGTTCTTCAGCATGCTGTGCAACTCTGTGAGACTCTTATTCATGTTATGCATATTATAATCCATAATAAATGGCTTGAAATTTGGAGGAAGAGACCTAAGGATCAAATCGGTAGCTATCTCATGACTGACTAGAACCCCTATTTTCTCAAGTTGGTCGATGTACCCCTTCATTTTCAGAATATGAGTACTCACAGAGGAGTTAGGAGCCAGATAAATGAGACCTCTCCCTCCTTCTCCTACTTTGAGACTGGTCCTTCATTCTCGGTTGGCATATTGGGATCTTCCGTTTGCAAACCGCTTCTCATTTGGATCAATTTCACTAGCTCCATCAGGTTAGCTTTGAAGTTGGCTCGAAAATTATTAATTTTTCTTCTTCCTTGTAGGCTTCGATGACATATTGTGCTATCTGGCTCTTGAGCATATTGCTTTGCACCATCATGGAGTTCATCTTAGCTGTCAAACCACTTAAAGAATTTTTTATTTTGTCAGTTTTATTGGTTAGTTCATTATTAATTTTGGTCTGGCCCTTCATGAACTGAAACATCATTTGATAGAATGAGGGCTATTGCCATTTTAATTATTGATGTTATTGCGGTTGACATTATTAATGGCATTATTATTTTGGAGTTGTGTAGGTAAGTTGTTTCTCAAGAGAACTTTGGGTAATTTCTCAAATTAGTGTTATAAGTATTACCTAGATTATCGTTTCTCCCTATTGCATTACATGTTTTGACATTTTTACCCTCGGTAGGTGATGCAAATACCATACCTGAGCAGCTGCTACTTGAGCTGTGTTGTCTTTATAAATTGGTGACGAGGTATGCTTCTCCACTTGCTTCATCAAGGCGTCCATTCATGCTTCTAGGGATGTACATGCACTGATTTCATAGATTCCGTTCGGTTTGGTTGCCCCTCTCTCGTCCACCTAGGCATTGCTTGCTACAATTTCTATTAACGTGAAACCATCACTAGGAACCTTTCCTAGAAAATCTCCTCCCGCGGCTGTTTGTAGAGTGCCTTTGGCGATGGTGTCGACTCCTTGGAAGAAGGTTAGGACTAACAGCCATTGTTAGTAGGTCTTTGAGTCTCTCCTAGGCTTCGATAATGTTCTCATCGGGACTCTATTTGAATTCGATAATTTTTGGAGTAGGGTTGTTCGGTTTGGTGGGAAGTATTTTGCCAAGAAAGTTTGTGACAACTGGTCCCATGTTTCTATGGACTCGCCGGGTAGTGACCTAAGGATGCTCGGGCACTATCTTGCAGAGAGAATGGGAAAAGCTTCAGTCATATCACGTCTTGGGTGACACTGTTAATTTGAAGTGTGTCATAATAATCTTGAAAGATTTGTAGATGCAACTTCGGATCTTCCGTAAGTACTCCTCAAAACTAGCTCTGCTGTCTCATGCTTAGAAGAGAGGACTTTAGGACAAAGTTGTTTGCTCCTATGGTAGATGCTTTGATGGATGACCACACCATCCCAGCATTCGGTGTTGCATGCTATCTCAGCGTATTCAGTTGAGGTAGATTGGTACTATCAGTTGAGGTACTAGTGTTGTTCATCATTGCTGTCGGTACCACTGTCCCGATGGGTAAACATTTGGTAGAGGTTAGGTTTATAGAGGTCGTGGTAACTGCTTCGTCGGCCGCTGCTAGATTCACAGCGGACGGGTTTTGGTTTTCCTCGGTAGCGGTAAAATCTACCGCTGACGGGGTTTCTTTAACGGCAGTCGAAGTTTCTTTAACAGTAGTCGTGGTTAGGGTTGGGATGCTAGCTGATTGGTTTGTCGTGCTTCATAGCAGGTATCTAACGGCTGATTCGACCATCGTCTTGTCTTGAGAAAAATAAGAAAGTGATAAAAATAAAAAGAAATAAATGTCTAATCCCACAAGGAACTAAAATTAACTAACTTGCCTCCCCGGCAATGACGCCAGTGAATCTTGGTGTGTCATGGGTCTATGATATGATATGTATGCTAGATTACCTAAATATACTTGGTTTCGATCACAAGCGCTTGATCTACCCGTAGTACTTTGGATGTCGAATCCATAGGGAGGTGTAGCTGATTTTAGTTTCTTAAACGCAGTTCGGATGGAATATTTAATTCGGGTTTGTTTCAAATAAAATAAAAGTAAAGTAAAAGTGGTCGCTTATCGAGCCGCGGACACGGTTGTTGCAGTCCTTGTCCGTGGTAGGTGGTAGATAAAGTTAATTGTAGAGCATTATAGGGATCAAGCTCTTTCGTAGTTCTCCTTCTTGTCTCCTTCGTCTTTGCCGATGTTGTTCTCATCTTGCTTTAGTAGGGGGTTCTTCCCTCTGGTAAACGGACCGCATCTCTTCCTCAACCACACGGGGTCGGTCCCTTGTCACCGCGTCATCTTGAAGTGAGAACCCTTTGAGTTCTATGGAAGCCCTTGTGCACCAACTTGTTATGATTGTCAAACTCTCTTCTTGTGATGCGAAGGGCTGTCACCTATCCATGTACGGACGGACTGTAACTAACCCTCCTTAAGCAGGTCTTCTGGCTCTCCTAGGTCCTCACTTCAGTCTTCGAGATGATGCAGGCACTACCATACTAATACCACTAGGTCTCGTCTGTGCTGGTTTGATTGGCAGGCTTTCATGTTAATCCATTTTGAGCATGGCCATGCATTTCCTTCAGTCCTAGTTCATCAGGGGGCCCAGAGGGTCTCAGGCTCACGGGTTAAATTCGACACCTGCCCGCCAGGATTTACCAAGAGATCTAACACCATGGCGCTAGGTTTTTCTCCTCGGAGTGTCCATCTAACGACATGGTTTCACTTGGCTAATACCTGCTAACTGTATACTCATGTTTGAAAGTTTAGGGAAACATTATTTGTAGTGAAAGATACTGACCAATGTTCTTTGATGATGGCCTCACATTCAGGATAGGAACTCCAAAATCTCTCAAATCTAAAGAGGTGGTTGCGGTTATATGTCGGTTTTGGAAGATACAGTTTAAGAGGAGTATGATCAGAGATGGTGGTGGGGTTAAAGAATTCATAACTGCAACATAAAAGAAAGAAAAGTGATACATAAAACAGTACAACCTTCTTTTTCTCATCTCTAATAATGAAAGAATGGCTACCAATAATCCTACCCCTATGGCCGGTAGCAAGGCTCCCTTTTTATAGGAGAAGGGCCGAACTCGTAATGGAAGAAAATAAATCTTTTCTAATCTTACCTAATCAATCCCTAAATATAATCCCCAATTAAGGATCAAATTTGATCTCCTGATTTATTCCTCCTGCCAAACGATGTCCATTATTTCCGTGCAATGGGCTAGATTGCTAAACATGCACCATCTTCCAGATGAGTCATCTGCCAACTTCCTTCCTCGGTCGCAGTCACCTCGATTGTTGTGAGGCAGAGACCCGCGATAGCATTGATTGCTACCGATGATACGATAAGGAAGACCGGGCCCAAGGGCCTGTCCATGATAAATCTTCGTGCTCCCCTTTATGTAGCTTCGATAGGCTGCTTTTAAGCTTTATTTGGCTCTGAATCACTTCTTTCTTAGAAATGAATACAAACATCAGCAGTAACTAAAATCATAATCATCCAGCCTGCGAATATACTAGTGTGGATATGTAGCTTCTTACCTGAAGTATGTCTATCTCTATAAACATCCCACATATCACTAGGGACAATTTAGAATGTCATTCGTTGGTTCACAGTTCTACTATCAGAATCACGTATTCTGATGACGTGAACCCGAAGTGTCATTCATGGTCGATCTAATATATGTGAATATATTAGTCACCCATACACTCATTCATATATGAACTGAATAAACGTGTTTCTCATAATCTAATCTCTAGTCCAACACTTTGGACTAGGGCATAATCCTTCAGTCTCCCACTTGCACTAGGCCAATCTTAAGCATCCAATA